>CANSNZ010000630.1:925000-1602401 GCA_947646795.1 Beta lomatogona | reverse complement strand
TTGACTGCAAAGGGAAACCATGATAAAGGCTTTGACTCTAGCATCAAATTGCTATCAAATACAATCAAGCAACATTCAAAGTCATGCTGGTTCTAGGATTTTTCGGAAATTTTAATGTATACCAATCTGAATCTCTTCTGAAATTGCTAACCTCCTTATTTAAAGAGAATATTTACATCACAACATAGATAAATCGTAGATCATAATCAAGTAAAACTAGACCATTAATTCAATCACAAGCCCCTTCCCTCTTCAAATTATCATAATATTAAACATGGTGCAAATATCGAATTTGCATAGTGCATAAGCATGTCTTAACTTTGCTTCTCCCAAACAGCATAGTCTTTTCCAGAAGTAGAAACTTTAAAATTTGAGGGAATTAGATTGCCAACACTGTATCTTGGTCCAATCTTAACAATAACTTTTTCATCAATCATTGCAACGTATAAGTCTGCATCAGAGGCCATTATGTTCACACCACTTGATCCATTAATCATGTTTCTTAGCCTAATCGAAGTCAGTTTGACGATCTCTTCCTTAAGGCCCCATTCAAAGAAATGGTCATAAAACTGCAAGAAGAAAATGGTGTCATGACAAGATAAGACACGACATAGTGGAGTTTTTTTATTGGAATTCCTCTTAGTGTTAAAATAATTCGGTTCCTTTATGGTGGTACCGACCATTTTTTCCGATTCTACCATTAAGCATATATTTATATAACACAATAATTAAAGTCGAGGTGCTTACTATTACTGGAATTCCCGGGTGAGTTAAGATATAAGCATATCCTTGCATGACTTTATCAGATGGAAATGGCCAGATTTGTTGTGTAGAGCCAGTGTCATGATTATCAATGAAAGTAACAGCGTTTTTTGGCATAATTCCTATCAACCCAGTGGGTTTGCCTTCAAAATCTTTCATCCTCCACCATTCTCCTTGCACAGCAGCTTGAAGAACGCCTTTGCTAGTAAAATCAAATGCAGCAATGGCACCACCACCTGCAGCTTGTACCCACCGCGCTAGTTTATTTCTAGGCCCGTCTTGGTTATAGTCTAGTTTTCCATCTGAATCATAATTCATGGAATCCCAAAGCTCTCCAACTACAAAATCTGGTGTAGTTTTTTCCATGTAAATTTTCATGATGCTAGGAGCATATCCTTTAACAAAATCAAATCTCCACCCATCAAAGCCAATTTCCGTTTTAAGCCAATTCATCCAATCTACTAACTCCTTTTGTACTCTTGGATTAAGATGATCTACATCGGGAGCAGCACCATAATCGGCTCCGGTGTCTAAATTTCCACTACCATCAGAATATTGAGTGTCATCCCTACAGATAGCCCAAGGTCCCCAATCTAGGCGATCATCTGTTGTTCCACCTTCAAAAATACAATATATTCCTCTTTTGTCTTTCTTATCAGCGCATCTATGATTTATCACTATATCAGCAAGACACTTAATTCCTTTCTTGTGGAAGGCATTGATCAAGGTCTTCAACTGAGGCTCACTTCCATATCTAGATGCATCAAGATCATATAATCTTCCAGGCAAATATCCTAAAAGTCGAGAAGAAAATTTCACTCAAAATATATACTTTTAGTTTAAGAAATCCAACTTAGAAAAATGAAGAAGTGAAGAGACTTTTTAAGGAATAATTAGCCTATTTATCACCAACAATAGTTGGGTGCCTGAATAGCACAACTACATTGGATGTAAGGGTAACACAAACTAGAGTAGAAGTATTAGTGTTCCCAATAAGGCAGTAACATCTAACATATTATAGTTATTGTTATTTCTCTATTGTCCAGCCACTTTCAAAACCCTCCCTTCTACTTCCCAGTTCCCACTACCCACCGGCACCGCTGTCGTAGGTGTTACCCTATAAACCTGTTTTAGTTAATATTATTGCTTCCTTCATTGAACCGGTAATTGATTTCATATCGTTCAACTTTTTTACTTATTACTCCCTCCGTCCCATAATATAGTGTTCACATTCCTTTTTGGGTGTCCCAAAATGTTGTGCTTGTTTTCTTTTTTATTAATTTGCTTGGACTAAATTATCCTTAATTTCTACACAAATTTTTCCAAAATACACCTACTTTTCTTTCAAAATATGTGCCCCTAGGCCCTATTTATTGTTTTACACCATTCCAAGAAACATTCATTGCTTTTTATTTTTTTTAAACAAAATTAAAAGCTAGTTCTAAGACAAAAGTACCAAATAAACACTTTCTTAAATATTTTTTTGAGAAATCCTATTACTTCTTCTATTTTCCTTAATTCTCGTGAAAAATGAGAAGTGAGCATTATATTATGGGACGGAGGGAGTAGTTATTAGTGGTTGTGATATCATCTATATTCTATACCTTGGAATGAAATAAGAACTCCTAGATGAAACTCTCTAGTGATGGATACATTACAAGCCTATTGAGACATAATTTAGACCATCAAAAAACTTAGCTTCTTCGACTTTAATTTATTCAAAATTCTCAGAAAGCCACTGATGCATACACAAAACAATAGATACGTACCCCTCCTTCTCTTATTAGATTTCTCATTTCTCCAATGCACGTTTACATATTAGTATAAATTATAAAAGTTTGATTTTCCAAATGTACACAATGAAACGAAACAAACAACACTCCGTAACACTATGCTTTATCTTATATATTGAAAAAAAATTAGAGGATTTTCATTACCTATGAATAATGCCCAAATTAAAAACGGAAATCTATTAAAGGACGAAGGAAGTATTATATAGTATACCTTGAGGTGCAACAGAGTGAGATGGTGGTGGAAGCCAAATGTGGGTAATTCCTGCTCTAGCTAAATCATCTATAGAGTTCAAGAGTGAGTTATACAATCCACCTTGCTTATTGCATGATTCCCAGTTAAATCCCTAATCATATCAAATTAATAAATTATCAATGTATAACAAAAGTCAACAAACCAAAAAGAAGTCCAGTCAAGTCAAGAATTATTAAGAAAAAGGGTCAAAGAGGGACAAAAACATAGCAGAAATTAAAGGATATACTAACCTGGAACAATAAGGTTGAAGCAACAGAATTAAACAGAAAAGAGAATGAGAGATTGAGGCAGCAAAGAATGACAATATTCAAGCTCTTCATTATCAGATTATCTTCACTCTAATTTTGATATCTTGACAATTAATCAGATGAAGATATGAAACAGAGGAAAACCACAAGAGGTATATATAGAGAGAGAGAAAATCAGTGCATGGAAAATAAAGATTGAAAGAAATTAAGTTGATAAAATTGTACGATTGGACAAATAATTGGTTGATACTCCACTAATGCTCTGTACTGTAGTAAGTCGCATCTCTTGACGTTTTTGCTTACAATATTAATAATATAAGTAATTGGATGGGCCATGTTGTTTCATAGCAAATTTTATCCTATCAATTATCAAATATTCAAATGTTTTATTTCATTTGTTGAAACAAATTTAATTATGTACATATGTAGTGAAAAGGTGTTCACATTTCTGTTATATACTATGCAACAAATAAGTATGTTTCCACCCTTTGTCCATTGTTCTGTAATGATAAAGAATGCAAGGGACCAATGAGAAATAGTTATATGTGTTCATATGCGATATTAAATGGCAAACTGGTTCTTAAAAAGTTGACAAATAAATGGTATGAATGCATCCAATAAAAAGAATTTTGACGCATCCACGTAAGTTGTAATGGTACATGTTAGAGCATCTATAATAGGTGCATTAGCTTTTGTTGGTCTTTATATTTTTTTCCATTCTCTCTCTTTTCCTCCTTACACTTCACATCCTACTTTAATAGGCTATGATCTATTTATCTGAATTTTATTGAAGTAAAATTATTTTAGTAATTGAAATTGATTCTAACTAATCGAAAGTGATGGATGCTTATGATTGCTTATTACTTATTAGAACTACTTTTTGTTGTATCTTCAATTTGAAGTTACTGGTACTGATTAGCATTGATTTTTACTATTAAAACATATTTTACTAAATTTAATCATTTTTAAGTTGAAGAGAATAGGGTCATAAACTCATAATGTCATGCATGTTTATAGCAGGAACACAAATAATTTATGCAGGTATTGGTTTTAGTCCATTGGATTTGATGGAAAATATTTTCTAGTAGAAAACGCAAATGAATATTAGTTTTCCTTTATTTGGTTTGATGGAAAAATATTAAGCTAAGAAAGGGGAAATTGAAGATGTTAGGAATGAGAGAATGGAGGAAAATGGATTTTCTTCAAATTTTGAAGGAAAAAATACCTACAACAGAATGGAAAACTCTTTGCCGCCTTAGTTTTCCTTTTTAGATCCCCGTCTAACAAAACAATGGAAAATGAGGAAAATCGTTCTTCTAGAAAAATGTTTTCCTCCAAAACAAATGGAGCCAACTAAATAGAAGATCAAGGCCCTTAAAAGGTTTTTTTTTTTTTTTTTTTTTTTTTTGGTGAACAAGAGTGCTTACATTACGAAATTAAGAATCCATACAAGCCGTTAAATAGGCGTCCATACAATAACTAGGAGGAGAGGGGAAGAGCCTAGTTACATTGGCACTATCATTACCACTACGCATACGCTTAGCGATACTATCCGCTATCCTGACGAAGCTCCGTCCACAGTGCTCAATCTTCACTTGAGGAAGATCCCTCCACAGCTTTCTGCAATCCAATAACAAACTCGAGTACTTCTCAGCATACCCCTCATGGTCACAAAGCAATTTTTGAATTCTTAAGCAATCCGTTAAAATAATAGCATGGTGGTAATTATGATCCTTTGCAATTTGTAAACCGGTTTTAATGGCCCAAAGTTCAGACATGAAAGAATCAAGAGCATAAGTTTTTAGACCAAAACCCAACACCCACACCCCGCTATTATCTTGGACACAGCCCCCCACCCCAATGCACATGTGAACATTCATGAATGAGGCATCGACACATATAGTCAGTAGATCATTAGTAATAAGCCTAGAATTAAAAGGGGTATTTGGTCTAGGTGAACTGATTTTAGCACGGAAAGTCGCAAGATCCATAGCTTTTTTAATTAATATGGTTGGAGGAAGGGGTTTTTTGGCATTTATGCTACAATCATTCCTATCTTTCCATAATTCATGACACATATAGGGGAACACAAGAGACCAAGGGATGCCCCTAAACATAAACTCCGACTCAAGATAAAATCTCAACCACTCCGAGAATGACATTTGGTCTGGGTAGGGGGGGCGCAAAGGTCCCAAACATCTACCGAGTAAGAGCACGCCCTAATGAGATGGGCTGAAGTCTCCCTAGAACTAGAGCACCTAGGGCAGAGGTCATCAGGGACAATGTGTCTCGTCAGAAGGAGATGCTTATGGGGTACTCGGTCTTTCCATAGAAGCCAAAAGAAAAAGCTAAGCTTCGGCTCCATAGGGTCCTTCCAGATCCAGTCTAGGTTTACCGAAGGGGAGGGGCATTGAGCCTCATAAGCCGCAGCAAGGGAGAAGCCCTGGGGAGTAGCGAAGGAGGGGACGAGGAGGTCCTCCGGGTGATGAACCGAAGGGGGGGTAATACTTTGGATACGATCCACAATGGGACCCAGAAGGTTGAATGATAAGCCGTCCACATTCCATCTCCCCTCAACACATAAATTACTTATCTTAAGTAGATCCTCATCCTCATTAAGCGGTCCATAAATCCAAGTCCTCAAAGGCCCAATTCCTAACCAATTATCATCCCAAAAGCTTACAGACAGACCATTGCCCAGACTCCAAATCCCATTTTCTTGGAGCAAAGCCCAACCCTTCCCGATACTCATCCAAACACACGACCCATTGGAGAATTTTGTGACTTGGTTGCGACGAATATATTTTGACTTAATACAATCCTGAGCTAGATTAGGTGGGCCCTGAGACACTTTCCACCCAAGCTTTGCCATATACGCTTTATTGATTAACCCTTGTTTTCTAATACCCAAACCTCCTTTATTTTTTGATGTAAACGTTTGGTCTTTCCCCACAAGATGCAACTTCTTTTTATCCTGAGTACCCCCCACAAGAAATTATTACAAACCGAATCAATTTCATTCTGCGTAGCAGCAGGGAGGAAAACTGCCTGCATATAATATGCAGGAATGGTAGACAAAGTGGAATTGATTAAACACAGACAACCCGCCTTAGACAGAAATCTAGTTTTCCAAAAGGCCAACTTACCTTTTACTTTATCAACAACAAACTTAACTTGAGATTTGGTAGGTCTTTTATGGGAAAGAGGGAGGCCCAGATACATCCCGAGGTTTGTACTCTCAATCACACTAATGGTTTCTTGGAACAAATTCTTATTTTCTTGAGTTGTATTCGGGGAAAAGATTAGTTTGCTCTTCAATTCATTTACTTTTTGGCCAGAGATTTTGCAAAAGTTAGCTAGAGTCTCTCTAACTGAGAAAGCCGTACTTTCATCAACCCTTCCAAAAAGAAGATCATCTGCAAACATAAGATAAGCAATAAATACTTTTTTATGCCCCACTCCTACTGGGGTCCACTCCTTCCTATCACAGGCTGCATGGATTAACTTTGACAGGGCTTCAAGACAAATGTTGAAAAGATAGGGGAACATAGGGTCTCCCTGGCGCAGGCCCCTAGAGTGATTGAACGTTTTCGTCTTTCTACCATTAACCAAAATAGAAGAGGAAGCTTGAGACACACAGTTCATAATTAGGGTGACAGAATGGTGATCCAGATTGCAAGCTAGGAGACAAGATCTCACAAAGCTCCATTCTACCCTATCATACGCCTTTTCGAGGTCAATTTTTACTACAAACCACCCCCATTTCCCTTTCTTTTTTTGTAAAGAATGAAGGATTTCTGCAGCTACCACTAGATTTATGTCAGCCCCTCTCCCCTTTATGAAACTATTCTGATTAGGTGATATCCATGAAGGTATAAGGGGTTTCAATCTATTGACGATAATTTTTGTGACCCATTTGTAGACAATGTTGCAAAGACTAATAGGGCGAAACTGTTTAATTGTTTCCGGGGATTGCTGTTTTGGAATGAGGCAAATTAGCGCATGACACAAGTCCTCCGGGATTGCCCCCCTAGAGAACCACCCTTGAATATGAGAACACATATCCTCCCCAGTAATTTCCCAAGTTTTTTGAAAGAAAATCGAACCCATCGGGGCCTGGGGTTTTCAAAGGTTTCATATTAAATAATGCCACTCTAATTTCATCAACGGACGGAACTGCTCCTATATGGATCTCTTCTCCCGAGTTCCAAACCCCCGGCAAGACTGTGTGACACACCTCTTGATCTGATAGTTAAAGCTGGTTATAGAAATTTTGGACATGGGTTCTAATCTTATTTTGGTCCAGTAACTCCTCACACACGTCATTACTAAGACACAAAATTTTATTGGAAGCTCTTCTAATGGTTACGCTTCGGTGAAAATAATTAGTGTTTCGATCCCCCTCTACCATTCTCTCGTCCTTACACTTAGTGCACCACATTAATTCCTCTTGATCAAGGAGGGATAACAATTCCTGTTGAAGGCTAACTTCAAGATTTTGATGGAAATCAGAGGTCGGGTGGGATTGAAGGAATGTTTAGGTACCCCTAAGACGCGCTAGGATTATCTTCTTTCTCGCATAAACATTGCCGAAGATATGTTTATTCCACGAAATAAGAGCATCCTTTGTGCAAACAATTTTGTCCCTTAGGTCAAGGTTCCCCTTAGGCCATGCTTTATCAATAACCCCAAGAAACCTATTATCTAGCGTCCACATCGGTTCAAATCTAAACGGTTTATCACCAATGTGCTTACTAGCATTATCTAAACATAATAGGATAGGGCAATGGTCCGAAGTTACCCGGGGAAGATACCATAAATTATGATTAAGGTATTTATTAATCCATTCACCATTAGCCCAACCCCTATCTAGTCTTTCAAAAATAGGTTTATCTTTCCTTTTATTCGTCCAAGTGTACTTGGGGCCATTAAAACCAATATCGATCAACTTACAAAAATCCATGGTATTAGCATATAGATTAGCACGAGAGACAGAAATTTTATTTCCACCAAGTTTTTCATTTTGATTAATGACATCATTAAAATCACCAAGAACAAGCCACGGGGAATTTACACTATGGGACATATTTTCTAATTCATGCCAAAGATATTTGCGCACACAAAATTTTGGGGATGCGTAAACTGTCGAAAAAATGAAAGAAAAGTAAGGTTGACGTACCTCGATCACACCGTGGACACCTTGAGCACCCTCACCCAAAGGTTGGAAATCAATGACATTTGAATTCCACATGATGAGAATGCCCCCAGTAAACCCCAATGGCTCGACGAGGTACCACGAGTCCCACCCCAACTGCCGCATAATATCCGCTGTACTAGCGCGAGTGACCCATGTTTCGACCAGCACTACTAAGGAAGGAGAATGTTGCTGAACGAGCATCTTGAAATTTGTTAAGAAGGACGGTCTCCCTATCCCTCTTGCGTTCCAAAATAGAACTTTCATCATCTTAAAAAGGTTGGGTTTGGATAGTATCCTCGTGAGCACCCCTTCGTTTCCTGGTACCCAAGGATCTACTTCGCTGTTTGTTTGCGTGCATGTCCAAAGTCGCCGCCGTGAGGCCATAAAATCATCTCGGCCTCGCGTGGCTTTTTTCTCCCTTTTTCCTCTTCCCAGGAGAGTGTGATTCCCAGTTGCTTCATTGGTCGACTCAACTATGCTAGAAGCACAGCGTCGGTATTGCTGGCTGCTTGAACGCATAGTGCCATGGAGTTCAAGAGCACAATGGTTCGCGTTATTGGGAGCAGGGGGGCTGGATCCAGCCATGGGCCCAGGTTCATTATCAAGTTCCTTTCCCCCTCCTCGTCCTGTACATCCTGTCGAAGGAACCATTCCACAAAAATCTGAAACAGGTGTGGGAGGTGGGCCATCATCTGGAACTGAGGTATGTGCGGGGCTCCCACATCTGAGTTGGCGTACATGAGTAGATTCCGGTACGTCTCCGGGTCTAACTGGGGGTTGAGCATGAGAGCCTTGACCTCCTTGAGACTGAGACTAAAAGGTTATTAATGTCATGCATGTTAACAGTAGGAGAAAAATGGAAAATTTAAACTCGATGTATTGGTTTTAGACATTTAGTACTAGATAGAAGATGAAGACCAACAAGGGATTATAGCTTTCAGCGAATCAAATGAAGAAAACATCTAATTCCAGAAAAATTATTAAAGACCCAAAGAGCTTGTGGTTTGGGATTTTGTTATTATTTTTGTTGTTGTAGACGTGACAGAGGGGTGAGAAATATTTTGTGCCTTGTGGCCATTATTTGTCATGCCTTGAAAAGTCTCTGGAACACTATATCAATTCTCCTTCAGACGAGGAAAATTTAGAAAAGTCTCGGTTCTTTCTTTAATGATTAGTCCAAACTCCATTCTGAAAAGACTTTGAGACCTTTTATGCACTAGCTAAAAAAACTGTGTCCAAACTCCAAATTGTGTCCTCGTTGAAAGAGTGCAATATACTCTAAAGATTTATGGAGCGTTTGGTTCATATGATTCTAGAATGAGGTATATGTTTAGAATGAATAAAATCCATACCTAGTGTTTGTTAAATATTTGATAGATTTAAAACCCATATCTCAAATCCATAAGGTACGGGGTTTAGCAACCCAAGGGGGAGTGGGTATGGCTCAGATCAATACCTCTAGGAGAAAGTATACTCACATACCCGGTATGGGACAACTTTTCCCATACCATTTACTTGATATGATTAGATGTAGCCCAGATATGATTTAATAGCTAACTGATATGATAAGATAGTGTTAAGATATGATATAAGATTTCAACTAACAAGCCCCCAAAAAAAATATATGAAAAAAAAAATTATAATTTTTTAATATTACTTTTGTCATAAAAATTACATATATGCCATGGTATTGGCCCATACCGGGTATGGGAATATCATTGCTCATACCTCTAGGTAACAATCCAAATGAATGAAAGTACAAAATTCATTCTCGAATAAAACCAAACACATAGTATTAGGTATCAAGTTCCAAACCTATACCACCTTGGTTTCATTCTTGATTCCAAACCCATACCACTAGATAAACCAAACACCCCCTAATGGCTTATTGCACAACCCAGCTATGAACTATAGGCAAAACCCAACTATGAACAATTTGTGACGTAATTTAGACTAGTAATGCGGAAACTAAATCCAACAAAGATAAATCCAACAAAAATAGTACCTAAGAAGCTACTAGGAGTTCGACTTACAAACCGTCGGTTTACTCATAAAGTTCAATGCAAATACCATCAACCGGATGATACATCCATGTCTAAGATAGGCAAACAAGATTCAGTTTTAGAAGCACTTTTTGTTACTCTTAACCCATATAGCCATATAGGGGTCTTTTGAGGCTTTCCTAAACCCCCTGTCCAAATCTGAGATAGGGTTATATTCGCCTACAGCACCTTGAATGGGTGATTACCAATTTCCTACTATGAAGATAAAATGATAAATGTACAAAAAATGCAGAAGTGCCTACTCTGAAGCCTAAATTTTAATTTTAAACCTGATAAAAAGAACACAGTGGTCATGAAAACAGCCAAAATATGCTGTCTACAATAGTTGTGAGGTGAAGTTTTTTTATCCAGCATAGCAAAATATACTAGCTTCTCGGCTTGAGAAGTAGCTTAATGAACATCCAGCTACACATCCCTATTTACTAACAAGGGGGATCATCTAACACTATAAACATTCACTCATGTAGTAAAGTTTCTTCCATATTACAGATCATACACTTAAATACCACCTAAAATTTACAAAATCAATGGAAAATGACAACCTTTTTCAGATCAATAGACCTATTCAAGGTTAAAAGGAAGCAAGGCATACCTAATCATCATAATATTCATATCTCACCCACCCACACTAAATCCTCTGTCTGCTGCATAATCCACAAAGCTGTAAAGCGGAAGTACCTTTTCTCCGTAAATTTCAAAACCATCCAACTCTTTCTTCGCTTGAGCTCGTAAATCCTCTGCTACTTTCTCAGCCTTGTCCAACCCATAAACACTTGCATAGCTCTTCTTTCTCCTTTTCATCTCTGCATTACTCTTTTCATCCTTTGCCTTCTCTTTTAAAATATCATCCACTACTTGATATAGAATGCCAACAGCTTTACCGTATCTTCTGAGCCGTTGGATATCATCATCATTGGCACCCGCCAAAATTCCACCACACACAGCTGAGCACTCGGCGAGCTCCCCAAACTTCTTTTCTTGAATAAAGTCCACACCATTTGGCCCACCTTCAAGATCCAGAAATTGGCCTGCAACCATACCTGTGGATCCCACAGTTCGGGCTATCTCTGCGATGACTCTCAGAACTCGTGTCTCTGGGACCAGTTCCTGTGAGGTATGTGAGACAATGTGACTGAAGCCAAGAGGAAAAAGTGCATCTCCTGCAAGCATTGCCATGTCTTCCCCATAGACAACATGGTTTGCTGCATGGCCTCGTCTTACTTGGTCATTGTCCATGCATGGTAGGTCATCATGAATTAGAGAGGCAGCATGAACCTGTTTGTAGATAACCAAAAAGTTCTGCTCAGCCAAACAGAGTAGAGATAATTTTGACTCACATCTTACTAGTTATTACTTCCTAGTACTACATATTCTCTGGATCTAATAGACTAATAACAGCAGTACATATACCAGGAGATTGTAGTGGTTTGTTTAAAAACGTAACCATATACGTAGTCATTAATTGATACAGATATAATCAATCTTTTAGAGAACATGGGTATCACCCACCACTATGGAGTATGGACCCATCAGAGACAAGCATAGACCACACAAAGTAACTCAGTTGAAGGCAATGGCAAAACCCAGGGGTGGGGCCGTGGGGGGGGGTCATGGGCCGCATATTGGCATATGGTTTCCGATATTTATTAAAAGTTAAAGCACTAGTTATATCAAAATTGAGTTGGTATTAGGATTCAGATGGTTTAGATTGTTACAAGACTCCATAATTTGTGTTCAAACCTCCTCAGTTGCACCATCTTTCAATCTTCACCGCTTCTGTTTCATGGAAAACTATATCGACAACCCCCCTAAATCCTAATAGAAAATCTTGGCTCCGCTGGTGGTTGGAGGGTCCCTTGGATGAGAAGAAAATCAAGTCTACACTTATCTCCTTATAACTTCCATTATAAAGGGGTTTTTTCATGTTCGTTTATGCAAATTCATCAGATCTCCTTAGAGCCCAAATTCATGTTCGTGGGGTTTTTTCCCACGAGGCCACGGCGATCAGATTCTAAAATCATGAATTTCTAGCCACATGGCACAATATGAGTGGGATCAGTGGATGCCAAGATGACTAGAGGCTAGCAATGAGACTGCCTGCACCACATCTTAATCACTAAAAAATGTAAAGTAGAATTTTCAAATGTAGTGCAAGATTGACAGTAATTACCTTTTTGCAAGTAGTAACTAAAACTGGTGCCAATAATTGATATTCATGAAAAAAATTATGTGAAGTCACTGTTTCAGTTTTCACACCTCAATAGCTAACTCAATAATACAAGTATATGTTTCATGAGCCATTCAGGAGACCTTGATTTGGAAGCTCCCACCTCCCAACCTTCAGTCGAAGATTTGATTAGTACCATTAGGTGGGTTTCCTTCATAGTTTCTATCTAGATCGGACTGATGCTAGGTACACCTCTTCCTCCCAAACCCTAAAGCCTCACAGGGCCACTAGGTAAAAAAGATGACTAGTAAAAAAATAAGCCAGAATCACTCTAACAAAAAATATTGAACAGGTACTCCAACAAAACAACAAAGAATGTTTAGTTTAAATAACCACCTTTTCCCATGAGCATAAAGGCCTATGGCTCATTTGTTGCATGCCCTTAGTCACTCACAGCCCAAACATAGATGTCACGGTTCATGAATGTCTTTGTAGTGTATACTTTCAGGGGGCGTTTGGTTGGAAGTGGAGAAAGGGAAAGGAATCAAGTAAGGGTTAGGAAAGGAAAGGAACCCCAAACCCCCCAATTTACCCATGTGTTTGGTTAGACAAGAGAAAGGGTAACAAAAGTTGACCCTCCCCCCCCCCCCCTCTCCCCCCCTCTCTTTCTCTCACTTACGCCGGCACCGGCGTCGCCGCGCGACCAGCCACATCTGGGCTAGCGTTTCCGGCGTGTGGGGGGTGTTCTCGATGGCTGGGCTAGGGTTTTCGACGGGTGGGGGTGTTTTCGAGGGCTAGGCTAGGGTTTTCGGCGGGTGGGGGGTGTTTTCGAAGGCTTGGTTGGGGTTTTCAGCGGCTGAGGTAGTGTTTTGGAGGGCGGGGTGGGGTTATCGGCGGCTGGGGTGCTTGTTTTCGAGGGGTGGGGTGGGGTTCTCGGCGGCTGGGGTACTTGTTTTTCGAGGGGTGGGGTGGGGTTTTCGGCGGTTGGGGTGGTGTTTCCAAGGGTCAAAGTGGGGTTTCGACGGGTGGGGGAGGTTTTCGGCGGGTGGGTGGGGTTTTTGGCGGTTGGGGTGGGGTTTCGGCGGGTGGGGGATGTTTTCGGCGGGTGGGGTGGTGTTTCGGTGGGTGGGGTAGGGTTTTCGGTGGGTTGCAGGGGGTCGGCGACTCAGGTGGAGGGTGGTGGCGGCGGCTCAGATGATCGTGGTGGTGGTCAGTAGGGTCAGCCTGGTGGTGGGGGTGGTGGTGGTAGGGTGGTCAGTTGTGTTATGGTGTAAAGGGATTTGGGGGTATCCAAAACCTTGGGGGGGCTGGGTAATGGATCTAAGGGTAAGGGGGGTAATTCTAAACTAAAAAATTGGTAAAGGGAAGGGAAAAAATCATCAACCAAACATCAAGTAAGGGAAACCTAAGTTTGGAAACCCTTTCCCTTTCTTAACACCCCTCAACCAAACGCCCCCTCAATCAGAACTCAAAAGTCAGTTCCCTAAGTCACAGTTATTGCCATTTTCCCAACTCCAATGAAGGTTGACATTGTAGAGACTTTGTTGCTTACTAGCATTTACCAACTTTTCAGATTCAAACAGATGCAATCCAAACTAGAGCTCATGTCTCGTAGTCTTATACCATTTTCAAATGCATGCCATCCACTCAACCGATCCTACTCTATGAAAGTAAACAAAACTTATAATCAAGGAGCTAATAAGTAAGCGGACACAAAGTCTAAACTTCATATGGATAAAATCGTCTCATTTTACATATATATAAGCTACTCAAGGGACCCAAAAGTCACATTTGCTGGAGCTCCGAAAACCTCTTTGTTCATAACCTACTAAACAGCCATTCAACCCAAAATTGGACATATGAACCTCCAACTCCCAATACTCACGTTTGCACGTTATGAAAGTAGGAAACAGTCACATGGAACGTCATAATTCATGGCCTTTGATGATGCAGTTCGTACATATCACCACATGATGCAAGATCCACACCCCCTCAATAATAGCCCAAAAAGACATAGCCAAGATACAGAGTAGACAACATAATTGCATCAATGTCCAGATCAAAATCATTGAAACATAGGCTAATTGGCAATTCCCATTATACCTAAAACAAAAGTTCTTCCAGTACAAAAAAATGTTTTTTTATAAAAAGCCATTCCCAAAGTTCCACACTCTTAAAAAACCACACCTACTTTAAAACCCTCATTTTACAGTCCAGGTAACACAAAGCAACAAACTTAACCAAAACCCCCAAAAAAATAAATCAATAATTGTGAGAAAATATACTCATGAGTCATGACTCTCACCCTCTCAAGAAATGTATCTAGTAAAAATCACACCAAAGAATATAAAATAGACCATCCAAATCAAGGATATAATATAATTGCAGTTCAAGGCCCTTTATAATAGTTGATCACTCACAAAATCCAACCACAAATCTCACATTAGTATTGTTCCCGGATAATACTAAACCCATAGAATGAAACATTGACCCAAAAATATTCCAATTAACCATACAAAAATCTCAAATATTCCACATAATTTTCAGCTAAAAATGACCCATCAGAAAAATTAAAACGGTGGATGTCATATAGTAGTGTAGTGGGAAAAGTCTTATGAAAGTCTACTCAGGACCTCGAATCAAATCCCGTCTACACCACTATATATTTCCTCTGTTTCAAAATACTATATCAAGACACACTTCTCTCGATATGCTTGTGGCTTGTGGCTTGTGGCTTGTGGGTTATCAATGTATATTATTTTTAACCATTAATAACTCTTATTCCCCTATAAGTAAAACGTTATAAAAAGTTGACCCTGTAAGAGTATATGTCAGATCCACATTGAAAAAGTCAAACCGCGTCAAATATTTTAAAACGGATGAGGTATATAATTGCGAAGAAAAGAAGGGTACCATTTCGAGAGCACAGGCAGTGGGGAAAGCGGCCTCGCGGTGACCGCCGAAAAGCTCACAGGCGGTAATACACATGACGGGTGGGGCCCGCTTGGCGGCTTTATCGAGGGCAGTGTATCGCATAGCTTCGCAGATTCTTTCAGGGTAAGAGATTGGAATAGATTCATCAAGTTTCTGATTGATCTCTTCAATCAGGGCCGTCCAATAAGTGCGGAGGTCGAATTGAACGGTGGATGATGTGCTTTTTGGCATGGCGGATGATGAGGGCGCGGAGCACTTGATTTTTACCCCGAAGAGGTGGTGACGTGGAGGTGAGTGGCGGAAGTTGGGGAGGCTGAAGGTGTGGAACGACGACGTTAAAGAGAATAAGGCCATCTCTATTTTGCTCTATAGACTATAGAGGATGTTTATTATCCGGATGGAAGTGTTTGCAAATTGCAACTGCAAGTACGGAAGAGTGGGAATTTTGTTTATCAGAAAAACAAAAAAAAAAAAAAAAACAGGTGAGAATTTGGAGATGTTTGTTTATCTGTTAAGGAGGGCCCTTACTTTTATAAGGAACTAGTCTTATATGCACGCTATGCGTGCGAAATCGTTATCTAAGTTTTATAAGTGCATATGAAGGTGAAAGTAAATAAGCTAATCAATTAGAATCAACAACGAAACGCATGATAGATAACATAGCTCAAGATAAAAAGATGGCATGTGAGACTCTCAAACCACCACATAATTCCCTTTATGAGACAACCAATTCGTAGCACAATTTCAATTTAAAGAAATATAGGCCCTGTTCATGGACTGAAATAATGGAAGTTGAATTCTGTTCAGTTCACATAAATTAAGTTTAGAGAAATTAAGTTCGGTTCGCCGTTCGAGGTTGAGATAAATGAAGTCAACTTTAGTAATTATATACTACTTATATATTTTGATTATTTTTAGTAATTAGGAAGTCGATGTGTCCTGTTTTTTTTTGGAAAATAAGATTGATAAAGTTGCATTTGTGTTTTTGGGTATTTTTATAACTTTCTATGGATATATAATTAATAAAGATTGTCATATTATTAATATTTAAAATAATAATCTTATAATGCCTGCCTGATTATTTAATTATAACTATTTTTAAGGTTTTTCAATGCTTTTAGTGGCTTTAATATCAAGGGATAACTCAATTTCTTATTAGTAACTATATTTTTAAACTCAGTACTCAAAACATAACTCATGTCTTCAACTGATAATAAACCCCAACACTGATCTCTCTCTTTAACATATCCATTTTCTCTCTCTAAAATCATACTCCTCTCTTGCTCTCCTTCCTTCCACCACCACAACGACCACCTCCACCACCACATTCCCAATTCCCCACAATATTCACTCTACTCACTGAATTAACATCTAGCCTTACATGCACGCTATGCGTGCGAAATCATATAGAAAGTTAATTTGATTGCATAATTAAATCTAATAACTTGAAATAATATGTATGGAAAGTTGGTCACTAAATTTTATTAAAGAAATACATCTTAATAGTGCAACAATGAAATAACAAAAAAAAAAATGTGATAACAAAGAAAGTTAAAATAAATCTAAATTAGAGTATTTTCCATTGTAATCATTCTTCTAATGGTGAAAACATATACTCCAGAAGAAAAAATTTGTGAAAACAAATATGGGTCATCACTGTCTCTCTCCTTCCTTCCTGTGCCCTCTTCTCACCTTCCTCTAGTTTCCCAAAAATTAGAAACAACCAACACTATTTATACCACCACGGCACCACCTTACAATTTACATCACCTTCCTCTGATTTCCCAAATCAATAAACTCCATGTAGGAAATCATCCGTGGTTTATCATTGATACTTTGTTAATCATATATACAGCAGGTACAGCACATTCTAAGGCTAAACTATAGAAACAAGATTAGCTACACATAAGGAAAGATTATACAAGATTATACATGTGCTAAAATATCGTTGACTATGTCTAATATAACATAGTCTATCACACCCCCGCAGTCGAAGCGGGAGGTTGGCGTACGCTTAGACTGTCCCTAAAATCATCAAAAAGTACGCGCGGAAGACCTTTTGTAACGCCCCGGAAATGCATAACCTTATTTAAACACAATTGCTCGTACTTAGCAGCGGAAATGGAACTTAAGCCTGTGGGTTATGGCCCACTAATAAAATAATCGCCTAAAATGGCCTATTAAACATACAAATGTTCAATAACAATTCATAATAATTACCCTTAATAAAGAGGGTTCTAAATATCTCTAATAATTATCAGAGTCGCTTCAACTTAACCTTCCGGAGCATTACTGACATAACCGATCCTGCATTTATCTCGGAAAAGATGCTCCGAACTTCAACTCGAAACTATTGTAACACGCCACCCACCAAGTGACAGCCACAGTAATGACAAAACAAAACATTGACATACACATCAGCACAACGCTGAGTACTAACCCATAAATCATTCTTAAAACATGCTTTGGTGTCTACGACTCTCACGTAAGCAACATGTTCTCATCATTCATAACCATATCACAACAACATAGCAATATTCACATCATCCATTATCGTTCATCATTTTCAAGACCTTTAAGTACTTTCATCACTCATAGCAGAGTCGTATCATCATCAAAGTTCTCTTATATCAAAGTAGAAAGCATACTTTCATATCATTAGACAATAAACATTCATAAACATATACTTTAAATCATACATAATATCATAAATTATCATCATCTTTCATATACTTAATTAGTAATGATCGTACCATCTTAATAACATATTTATTTCATATCATTCGTTCATAAACATCACTAATCATCATATTCATAAAACATTGCATATTTTCTAATCCAATCATCGATAACATAATGAGTGAAATCATAAAACATAATCGCAATCATAATCCTACTTTTGAAACATCAAAGTCATAATACTTGATAGCATTAAATCATACAATAGCATCATCTACATGGCCAATATTTCATATCATATCATAAGTTTCATCATTATCTTTTCATTTTACTTATTCATTTTGGTTACTTGGCTAGTATCATTGATCCGTCGGGTGGCCACATCATAGGTGACACTTGCGGTACCCGTATATATCATTAATCCGTCGGGTGGCCACATCATAGGTGACACTTGCGGTACCCGTATATATATCATAAATCCGTCGGGTGGCCACATCATAGGTGACACTTGCGGTACCCGTATATATATCATAAATCCGTCGGGTGGCCACATCATAGGTGACACTTGCGGTACCGTATATATATCATAAATCCGTCGGGTGGCCACATCATAGGTGACACTTGCGGTACCGTATATATATCATAAATCCGTCGGGTGGCCACATCATAGGTGACACTTGCGGTACCCGTAAAATACCGCCAAGAACCATCTTTCGTTGTACTTTATCATGTTTCATTGCTTTTATGAATCACATTACATAATCGTAATCATGATCCGTAATCATCATCATAACGTAACCATAATTACATCACATCATCGTAATCGTAATCATGGAACATATCTTAATCATAACATAACCATGATTACATTACATCATCGTAATCATAATCATGAAACATATCTTAATCATAACATAACCATGATTACATTACATCATCGTAATCATAATCATGAAACATATCTTAATCATAACATAACCATGATTACATTACATCATCGTAATCATAATCATGGAAAGCGTCGGATGCATGACATGTTCATAATCATGTTCATATACTTTTGCATAATCGGGTATTCGAAGCATATCTCATAACTTAAAATACCTTTCAAAATACATCACGAAGCATATCGAAGCATAACGGATACATAGCATAAGCATAGTAGTCCTTTCGTATTTTACATCGTTTATGAATCATTCAAGCTTTCGATTATTTCGAATTTAAAGATATACTTTGGCATATTCGAATACATAAACATATATCATGGTAAGCATCGCATAACTCGTCTATCATAAGAACAAGAGTCATCTTTTCACGTTTTTCGATCACTTATAAAACATAAGACATATTTATTCCATACTCCTTCATATCCATATAATAAACATATTAGCAATATAGTTCACATAACTCTATCGTCATTGAACATAATTCAACTCTAAATAGTCATCACAATAATCCAATGATACACCTTTCTTAGCTTTCCCACTTACTAACGTATAATAATGAACCTGATATAGTTAACCAATTGTGCTTTGATTGTCATATTATCATCATAAAGACTTCCAATTGTTGGAACCCATAACTCATGTCCAAGGCACATACAACTTACGTTTGGTTATCAAATTCCAAAACTCGATTCACCCTTAGTGTCTAGCCAAATAACCTTCCTCAATAACCATATAACAATTATAAACAGATTACACTGAACCCATTAAACAACTCCTTAGAGTTATATTTCATAATTTCATAAAACAATTCTAGTAATAGTTAGTACATTAATATATATTATCAAGTCAACTCATTATATGATTTTGGGTCCAAAATTGCGCATACCATTAACCTCGACCAACACAGATACGTATATACACCAATATAATAGATTGAGGTTATTCGATCAACACTAAGACTATTCTAACAACAACTTGATAACATAAAATCTGTTTTAGGACTTTTAGTAACTACTTAGTCACACTCCATCATGTGAGTTCCTAAAAGCCAATCAATTAACAACTTCACATAACCACCCAACATACTACCATGAATTTGAGATTCGATGCACAAGCAAACAGTATCACCGGCATCATTTAGTTATATCTCATACAAGTAACAACAATTCACAATCATATTATCAATTTGATTCCAAAACAAGAAATCATGAGAATTAGAACAAGGAAAGAGCAAAGGTGGTTAGTACTCAAATTTCAGAGTTCATAACTTCAATATTAACCTTTGATATGGGGAGAATAAGAGAGAAGAAGAAGAGGGTGAAGTACCTCTGCTCACTTGGAGCAGGGACGAAACAGAGGCGCGAGAGGGGAGCTGAGCTCCGACGATCGACATCAGGCGGCGGTACGGGAGGTCGGCGGCGAGCAGGGCCACCACATCGCCGGCGTCCAACAACGAGCAGCAGCACAACACGCAGCAACACAACGACAACAAGCAACAACAACGACGCCCGGCAGCGGCCGCACGGCAGGAGAGAGAAAAGCTCCGACGAGCTTCGGGATCTCCGGCGAGGAGAGAGGAAGAGGGGTGCGAGAGATTGATCAGGGAGAGGAGAGAGAAAAACTGGGGTTTGGGTCTTTGGGGGTTTCTCACGGGAAGAGAGGAATGGGGTGAGAGAAATGGGGTGAGTGAAAATGGGTTTTGGGTGTTGCTTTTATGAGAGAAAAATGACAGAGAGAGAGAGTTTGGGAGGAAGAAGTTTGGTTATCTTTTTGGTGAGGAAAAATGACAGAGAGAGAGAAATAAGGGGGGTTTGGTTTCCCAACTTAACCGACCAACATATATGAGAAGAAGGAAAACCGACTTTGGTTTCCTATTTGGACCAAATACCGCTAAAACAATCACACATAAAACCAAAAATAATTTTAATAATAATAACCATATAAAATTAAACAAATAAATATATTACAAACGCGACAAATAATAATCATACTCCAATCCAAGTAAAATGAGAATATTTAAAATATAATTAAGTTATAATTAACGCTAAATAAAATATGCTTAAGAATTGGGGTATTACATCCTACCACCCTTATAAAAAAGTTTCGTCCTCGAAACTTGCAATAAGTTGATCGAGGGAACAATAAGCTAAATTCATTTAAACAAAACCAAGATCTCAAGCTTTCATGGTTTCGTTAGGAATTCAGCCTCCATTCCGCCATCATCTTTTGTATCTCTACTTCAACTCGACTCGCGAAATCGAGGAGCAAAGAAAACAAAAGGGGCAAACTTGTTGGCAATGAATTCTAACTAACTCATTCAGTGAGATCTCGTTTGAAAACCTTTAGATTAATCAAACCATATAAGTTAAAATTAATCGAAAAACTGTTAAAATTCACATAACGTCACATACATCACAACAATCATATAATCATATAACTTAAGACCAACTAGGTCCAGGATAAGCCACTTAAACTCCAAAAGGGCATTCATAACACTATTTCTCATATCTTAGGCTCTCTTAACCCAAATAATTATCAAAATCAACCTCAAACTTTTTCGACATCTTAATTCCCAAAGGATCATACCTAGGCGATGCAAAGTCTAAGACTCCGCACTTCCGGCTAGGTTTCGGCTCTGATACCAACTCTGTAACGCCCCGGAAATGCATAACCTTATTTAAACACAATTGCTCGTACTTAGCAGCGGAAATGGAACTTAAGCCTGTGGGTTATGGCCCACTAATAAAATAATCGCCTAAAATGGCCTATTAAACATACAAATGTTCAATAACAATTCATAATAATTACCCTTAATAAAGAGGGTTCTAAATATCTCTAATAATTATCAGAGTCGCTTCAACTTAACCTTCCGGAGCATTACTGACATAACCGATCCTGCATTTATCTCGGAAAAGATGCTCCAGAACTTCAACCTGAAACTATTGTAACACTGCCACCCACCAAGTGACAGGCCACAGTAATGACAAAACAAAACATTGACATACACATCAGCACAACGCTGAGTACTAACCCATAAATCATTCTTAAAACATGCTTTGGTGTCTACGACTCTCACGTAAGCAACATGTTCTCATCATTCATAACCATATCACAACAACATAGCAATATTCACATCATCCATTATCGTTCATCATTTTCAAGACCTTTAAGTACTTTCATCACTCATAGCAGAGTCGTATCATCATCAAAGTTCTCTTATATCAAAGTAGAAAGCATACTTTCATATCATTAGACAATAAACATTCATAAACATATACTTTAAATCATACATAATATCATAAATTATCATCATCTTTCATATACTTAATTAGTAATGATCGTACCATCTTAATAACATATTTATTTCATATCATTCGTTCATAAACATCACTAATCATCATATTCATAAAACATTGCATATTTTCTAATCCAATCATCGATAACATAATGAGTGAAATCATAAAACATAATCGCAATCATAATCCTACTTTTGAAACATCAAAGTCATAATACTTGATAGCATTAAATCATACAATAGCATCATCTACATGGCCAATATTTCATATCATATCATAAGTTTCATCATTATCTTTTCATTTTACTTATTCATTTTGGTTACTTGGCTAGTATCATTGATCCGTCGGGTGGCCACATCATAGGTGACACTTGCGGTACCCGTATATATCATTAATCCGTCGGGTGGCCACATCATAGGTGACACTTGCGGTACCCGTATATATATCATAAATCCGTCGGGTGGCCACATCATAGGTGACACTTGCGGTACCCGTATATATATCATAAATCCGTCGGGTGGCCACATCATAGGTGACACTTGCGGTACCCGTATATATATCATAAATCCGTCGGGTGGCCACATCATAGGTGACACTTGCGGTACCCGTATATATATCATAAATCCGTCGGGTGGCCACATCATAGGTGACACTTGCGGTACCCGTAAAATACTGCCAAGAACCATCTTTCGCTGTACTTTATCATGTTTCATTGCTTTTATGAATCACATTACATAATCGTAATCATGATCCGTAATCATCATCATAACGTAACCATAATTACATCACATCATCGTAATCGTAATCATGGAACATATCTTAATCATAACATAACCATGATTACATTACATCATCGTAATCATAATCATGAAACATATCTTAATCATAACATAACCATGATTACATTACATCATCGTAATCATAATCATGAAACATATCTTAATCATAACATAACCATGATTACATTACATCATCGTAATCATAATCATGGAAAGCTGTCAGATGCATGACATGTTCATAATCATGTTCATATACTTTTGCATAATCAGGTATTCAGAAGCATATCTCATAACTTAAAATACCTTTCAAAATACATCACAGAAGCATATCTGAAGCATAACAGATACATAGCATAAGCATAGTAGTCCTTTCGTATTTTACATCGTTTATGAATCATTCAAGCTTTCAGATTATTTCGGAATTTAAAGATATACTTTGGCATATTCGGAATACATAAACATATATCATGGTAAGCATCGCATAACTCGTCTATCATAAGAACAAGAGTCATCTTTTCACGTTTTTCGATCACTTATAAAACATAAGACATATTTATTCCATACTCCTTCATATCCATATAATAAACATATTAGCAATATAGTTCACATAACTGTCTATCGTCATTGAACATAATTCAACTCTAAATAGTCATCACAATAATCCAATGATACACCTTTCTTAGCTTTCCCACTTACTAACGTATAATAATGAACCTGATATAGTTAACCAATTGTGCTTTGATTGTCATATTATCATCATAAAGACTTCCAATTGTTGGAACCCATAACTCATGTCCAAGGCACATACAACTTACGTTTGGTTATCAAATTCCAAAACTCGATTCACCCTTAGTGTCTAGCCAAATAACCTTCCTCAATAACCATATAACAATTATAAACAGATTACACCGAACCCATTAAACAACTCCTTAGAGTTATATTTCATAATTTCATAAAACAATTCTAGTAATAGTTAGTACATTAATATATATTATCAAGTCAACTCATTATATGATTTTGGGTCCAAAATTGCGCATACCATTAACCTCGACCAACACAGATACGTATATACACCAATATAATAGATTGAGGTTATTCGATCAACACTAAGACTATTCTAACAACAACTTGATAACATAAAATCTGTTTTAGGACTTTTAGTAACTACTTAGTCACACTCCATCATGTGAGTTCCTAAAAGCCAATCAATTAACAACTTCACATAACCACCCAACATACTACCATGAATTTGAGATTCGATGCACAAGCAAACAAGTATCACCGGCATCATTTAGTTATATCTCATACAAGTAACAACAATTCACAATCATATTATCAATTTGATTCCAAAACAAGAAATCATGAGAATTAGAACAAGGAAAGAGCAAAGGTGGTTAGTACTCAAATTTCAGAGTTCATAACTTCAATATTAACCTTTGATATGGGGAGAATAAGAGAGAAGAAGAAGAGGGTGAAGTACCTCTCGCTCACTTGGAGCAGGGACGAAACAGAGGCGCGAGAGGAGGCGAGCTCCGACGATCGACATCGGGCGGCGGACGGGAGGTCGGCGGCGAGCAGGGCCACCACATCGCCAGCGGCGTCCAACAACGAGCAACGACAACACGCAAAACACAACGACAACAAGCAACAACAACGACGCCCAGCAGGCGCGCACGGAGGAGAGAGAAAGCTCCGACGAGCCGGGATCTCCGGCGAGAGAGAGGAAGAGGGGCGAGAGATTGATCGGGGAGAGGAGAGAGAAAAAACGGGGTTTGGGTCTTTGGGGGTTTCTCACGGGAAGAGAGGAACGGGGTGAGAGAAATGGGGTGAGTGAGAATGGGTTTTGGGTGTTGCTTTTATGAGAGAAAAATGACAGAGAGAGAGAGTTTGGGAGGAAGAAGTTTGGTTATCTTTTTGGTGAGGAAAAATGACAGAGAGAGAGAAATAAGGGGGGTTTGGTTTCCCAACTTAACCGACCAACATATATGAGAAGAAGGAAAACCGACTTTGGTTTCCTATTTGGACCAAATACCGCTAAAACAATCACACATAAAACCAAAAATAATTTTAATAATAATAACCATATAAAATTAAACAAATAAATATATTACAAACGCGACAAATAATAATCATACTCCAATCCAAGTAAAATGAGAATATTTAAAATATAATTAAGTTATAATTAACGCTAAATAAAATATGCTTAAGAATTGGGGTATTACACCTTTGGTGAAGATATCTGCAATCTGGTATCGGGACGGGACGTGAAGAACGCGAACTTCTCCACGTGCAACTTTTTCGCGTACGAAATGAATGTCCATCTCAATATGTTTAGTGCGCTGATGTTGAACTGGGTTACCGGAGAGGTAGATGGCACTAACATTGTCACAGTAAACTAATGTTGCTTTGCGGATAGGACAACGAAGTTCAAGAAGGAGATTACGTAACCAACAAGACTCAGAAACAACATTAGCCACACCACGGTATTCGGCCTCGGCACTCGATTTCGACAAAGTGGGTTGGCGTTTCGAGGACCATGAGAGCAAGTTATCACCCAAGAAAATACAATACCCGGATGTGGAGCGGCAAGTGTCCGGACACCCACCCCAATCTGCATCTGTATAAGAAATGAGAGAAGCAAGAGACGACTTGTACAGATGGAGACCAAAATCAATAGTACCCTGAATGTAGCGCAATAGTACCCTGAATGTAGCGCACAATGCGCTTGAGAGCATTCATATGTTCAACTTTCGGATCATGCATATGTAAACACACCTGTTGAACAGCATAAGAGAGGTTCGACCGGGTAAAAGTGAGATAATGTAAGGCACCTGCAAGCTGCCGATAATGTGTAGGATCCGAATAAGCACTGTCAGCAGAGGAGCCAAGCTTGGCGTTGGTGTCAACAGGGGTGTGGCTTGGCTTGCAAGAGGACATGCCTGCACGCTCGATATTGTCTGCAGCATAATTCTTTTGAGAGAGAAACATGCCAGTGGAGGTGCGAGTAACAGCCACACCCAAAAAATAACTCAAGGGGCCGAGATATTTCATTGCAAATTCCGCACTGAGACGAGCCATGATGGACTTCCGGAGACCATCTGTGGAAGCTGTGAGAACGATGTCATCAACATACAGCAAAATATAAGCAATGTCAGAACCACGAGAATATATAAACAGAGAGTGATCTGAGCGGCTATGGGAGAAGCCAATGGTGGATACATAGTCTGCGAACCGTTGGTACCAAGCACGAGGGGCCTGCTTGAGGCCATATAATGATTTTCGCAATAGACAAACATGATCAGGATAAGTAGAATCGCGGAAACCCATAGGCTGATGCATATAGACTGTCTCATTTAGATTGCCATGAAGAAAAGCGTTCTTGACATCCAACTGATGAATAGGCCAAGAACAAGATAGGGCAATGCTCAAAACAGTGCGGATAGTGGCCGGTTTGACAACCGGGCTAAAAGTCTCGTCACAGTCAACTCCAACCTGTTGTGACCTGCCATCACCTACAAGACGAGCTTTATACCGCTCAAAAGAACCATCAGAATTCTTTTTATGACGAAAAATCCACATAGAACGAATAAGATTCACATTTGCAGGACGAGGTACCAATTCCCACGTCTTATTTTTAATAAGAGCATCAAATTCGTCAATCATTGCAGCCTTCCAATTCGGGTCATGTAAAGCACTTACGAGATTTTTGGGAAGTGGAGAGATGGTGGTGGAAGTGGATGTGTGTAAGTTGAAGAGCCGTTTTGGTTTGAAGATGCCATGTTGGCTCCGAGTAGCAATCCGAGTGGGCTGAGGATTAGAAGGAGCAAGAAGTGGATTTGGGCCAGGAGGAGGAGAGCTGACAAGAAGAGGAGATGTGGGAACTGAACTGGGCGCTGAGGTAGGCGCGGCAGTGGGCTGGGTGGGCTGGCCCACCGAACACGAGAAGGAGAGGGATCGGCGAGAGGGCGGGGGTGGGCCGTGGGCTGCACAGGAGAGGGGGGTGGAGAGAGGTTATGTGTTTGGGCTGGAGTGTGGGGCGTGGAATGCAAATATTGCATAAGATAGGGGGACAAATTATGATCAAGGAAATCATATGAGTGAGAGAGAGGAGTGTGTAATGTAGAGAATGGAAAAACAGTCTCATCAAAAATAACATGGCGTGATATGATGATTTTCTTGCTCGACAAATCATAACATTTGTAACCCCTATGATTGGACAGATACCCCAAGAAAACACAAGGTGTGGAACGCGATTGCAACTTATTTATGGTGGTGGAGGGAAAGAGAGGATAGCATAGGCATCCAAAAACCCGGAGATGAGAATAAGTGGGGGTGCGTTGGAAAAGAATTTGAGTTGGAGATTTGTACTTCAAGACCTTGGAGGGAAGGATATTTAAAAGATAAGTCACCATTTGGAGAGCATGATGCCAAAATGATGGGGGTACTGAAGAGTGAGCTAGGAGAGTGCGCATAATGTTGTTAATGGACTGAATTTTTCGCTCTGCTTTACCATTTTGGGGAGAGGAGTGAGGACAAGAAAAACGAAATTGAATGCCATTTGATGTGCAAAAGGAGTGAAAAGGTCCATTATCAAATTCCCGCCCATTGTCACATTGAATATTTTTAATATCTCGTTCAAATTGAGTTCTAATCATGGTCTTAAAAGATTGGAAAATAGTAAAAACCAGTGATTTGTTGGCAATAGGAAAAGTCCATAGATAGTTACTATAATCATCAAGAAAGAAAACATAATAGCGATGCCCAATAGAACTCAAAACAGGAGATGTCCATAAGTCACTGTGAACAATGTCAAAAGGCATAGTAGTAGTAGTCATAGAATCACAAAATGGCAATTTAATATGCTTCCCCAAGGGACAAGAAGTACAAAAAGAAGAACGGGCCTTATTACAAGAAATTAAATCATGCCTACGAAGAGAACTAAGAATAGCAGGGCCCGGATGTCCTAAACGAGAGTGCCACACATTTGGTGATGCAGCCCGAAAGGTGGATGGTGAGGTAATGCTAGACTTTGCAGTGATTGGATACAAATCCCTAGTGTTCTCACATCTCATTAGAGGGCTCCCCGTCTGAAGGTCCTTCACAGAAAACCCAAGAGGATCAAACTTAACAGAAACATTATTATCATTAGTGAATTTACGAACTGAAATAAGGTTTTTGATAAGTTTCGGAGCATGTAGAACATTTTTGAGATGTAAAGATGGGTTAGTTTGAGTAAGGGAAGAGTGCCCATAACCATGAATTGGGATAGTACTGCCATTACCAACAACAATTCCACTATTTTTGCTCAAATTAAAATAGGACGTGAGCGTACCTGGATTAGCAGTCATGTGCGATGTTGCCCCGGTGTCCATGTACCAGTTATCATCTGGTTGATGGAGAGAGAGAGTATGCATAGCTGCATCAATATTTGTTGGAGCATAATCAGATGATGAGGGAGGCTGCATAAAATACCCATAAGGAGGAGCCTGCATAGAGTATGCTTGAGGAGTGCGTGGACTGGGACCAAGCACTCCAGGGCCAGTGGGTCGAGATGCACGCTGCCAGGGGGATGTCGGGTAGGGGTAGGGTGGAAGAGCTCACTGCTGGGGGTGCCAGGCGGGCCAGGGATAAGGCCACGGTGAACCTGGTGAGGGCACTGCCGCGGGCTGGTTGGAGGGCTGCTGGCCACCGCCGCGGTTGTTCTTGCCACGGTTGTCACGATGGTTGTTATTATTAGAGCCACGACCACGGTTTTTGTTGTTCTTGCCACGGTTGTCACGTGAAGAATTGCGGTGATTATTACCACTAGATTGAGAAGCCGGAACTTGTGAGGAAGTGTCATCATCAACAAGCAAAGCGGTGGTACCGGATTCACGGGCACGCTCCTTGGCAGTAGTTTCTTCAAGTTTTAGACGAGAGCAAACATCAGAAAAGGAAGGTAATGTGTCCTTTTGTTGGATGTTGGTGACAAACGTAGAGTAAGATGAGGGTAAACCCGCAAGAAGACGCATGACTAAACGTTGATCGGAGACCGACGATCCGACGTTGGCCAATTGAGTGGCGAGAGATTGTAGCCGAGTGTAGTAGGCCACCACCGAAGAGAATTCAACAAGCTTGGTGGTGGTAAATTCAGTTTTAAGATACGCCGCCCGGGAATTTTTATTATCTTGAAACATCTGGGCAACACGGTGCCAAGCATGGACAGCCACATCATCCACAACAAGTATGGAGGTGAGAATGTCAGAAGATACAGTGGCATAGATCCATTGGAGGACGACGGCGTCGAGTCGCTTCCAAAGAGAAGGGTCAGCATCCTTCATGGCTTGGTATGTGGCGAGTGCCTTTGTTTCGGTGGGGGGAAGGATGTGCTCGAGGACATTGTGCACACGAGCCTGGACTTTGAATAGGGTGGACCACTCGTGATATTGGCCGGTTTCGAAGTCCAAGGTAATAGGAATAAGAGACTTGACGTTGGTGACGGCGAGAGCCGAATGAAACACTGGTTTGTCAGCCATGGAAGGCGTGAAAGAGAAGAGAAGAAGGAGATAGGGGCGACGGTTAGGTTAGGAAGGGAACCTACTCTGATACCATGTAGGAAATCATCCGTGGTTTATCATTGATACTTTGTTAATCATATATACAGCAGGTACAACACATTCTAAGGCTAAACTATAGAAACAAGATTAGCTACACATAAGGAAAGATTATACAAGATTATACATGTGCTAAAATATCGTTGACTATGTCTAATATAACATAGTCTATCACTCCATTAACTAATCGGTAACACCACAACAACCTTCCATCACCGTCGTGCCTCATCCCCATGAATCCGCCCCTCCCTCCTCCTATTCTACCACCACCAACATCACCTCCCACGACCACCATAAAACGCAAACACCACCAACCTCTCTCCTCCCACCATCGCCGCATGCTCCTTCCTTTTGCTGGGTTCTCCCGAGTTCGAATTCTTCGGTAATTTAGATTCTCATTATAATCTACTTACTCGACATCCCTTTCGAACTCTTGTATTGAGAATTAAATTTGAAATGGTATTGCTGAGAACTTGCAATTACTCTGCTTGCAGTTGCAATTGCTCACGAAATACCACCATTTTACATTGAGAAGTTTAAATAAATACCTTTGTTCGTTTTCCTCATAGCAATTGCAACTCTTAATGGTTGATTGTGAATGGCACTTTCACTTCTCCTTGTGTCTAAATTAAAATTTTAAAAAAAAATGAATGTTAGACTTTCAAATCGTAAAAGGATTATGAAGAAATGAAATTTATTTATGCTTTGTAATAACCTGATCAGAATTGGCGCTTGTTTTCCGTTGGTTTCTTGTGATTAAAGAGAGTATTTGATGATAAAACGGGGGAAGAGAACTCTGTTTTGAAGGAAGCCGAGCCACTCTCGTGGTTGAAAGATCGTGTAGTTTGTTTTTTTTGCTAACTGCCAGTTTTGGGCGGTTCATTTTATTTTTAAACTCACAAAATTGTAGAATTGTAATTTTCTTTTTCTATTAGGGGTATTTTGGGTAAAGAGGGTGGACACCAAAAGGTCAAGAGTTGCCTTATATAATAGAGATAAGAAATCTTTCATTAATTAATCGTCATATGTCATTACAACAATAATATTTCTTACCTAAAAGATAATTTAAAACATCAATTTGAGATTCTTCATCCAGTTTACTAATATAAACGTTTTAGAGCCGCTTCTTTCATATGTTAATATTACGACCATAATTGAAATTCGATGACTCAACATCTTTTTATGTATGATGTAATAGTAAATTGAAATATAACATTTATCTTGATATTTTTTTTATCTTCAACCAATAAGTACAATTTCCTAAATATTCCAACATTTAAGCTCCCCGATCTGGAGATACTAAGAAACAACAAACTATACTCACAGCTCTCACAAATGAGGAGACTACCCCCCACAGTCCATAACAAGGAAAGATCAACTCTCATATACTAACTTATTAAACAAACCAAGAAAACAAACTATAAACTAAAAACTAAAAACGAAAGAGAAAATGGAGCATGGCAACCCCTCACATAGTTCAGCTTGAAGAGGGGAAGGAATAAGAGGTAAGCAGCAAGAGAATACCCTAACCTAAGGAAAAGGTTTTTTGTGGGCTCTCCAACTAGAGGGCCCTTATTAGTTAACAAGTATTATATGCACGATGCATGCAAACTCAAATAGCAAGCAAAATTCTATTATCTATACTAATGTATTAAAAGGCATTCCTAAATAAGGAACGATACCACGTGGAGTTTTTCCTTATAGTGTTCTAATCCATGTAATCCACATACAATTTAAAAAAAAAAATGCATTGTATAAGATTTGATCACGTGATCACAAGCATATATATTAAAGTTTTAACCACTAAACCAAGTGATACTTGATGTTATCATTCTAAAGTAAAATATTAATAATTAAAAGACATAATTACCCGGAGTGTAGTTCGGGCCTAAAAAGTAGTTATATAGTAACCTCGAATAATAGGCAAGAAAAATTATTCACAAAGTACACTGAACAAAATATTAACATAAATTATATTCAGCAAACATTAAATATTTACGTGCTTATGCAGTGAAACTCGTTGATCAAATAACGTTTGCATCATTTTTTGAATTAATTTTTAATTGAACTGTTATGTGAGTGAGGGTATTTTAGTGCTATTTATATGGATACCAAACTAGTAAAAAAATGTTTTTTTTGTGTGTCTGCTATTCCCTTGTAGAACAAAGATAAATTTGTCTCTATTTTTTATGTCTCCTACTCACCCCTTATAAAATACATATGATACCAACAAGTACTAAAACTAAATTTGATCAAAGAAATTGTAGTTTCCATACTTCATAGGTGTGGAAGGATTTACCAAAGAAATGTAAATTGGGTATGTTGTACTAATGGTAATCGAGTGATTGTATTTATTTTATGTGATTTTATTATGTGTCACTCCCCCTCATATCAATAGCATAAATCATAGCAACGACACATGTTTTAAAAGGTTTGTTTGACTTTTTACTAATGGCATAAATCATTCTTTAAATGATATAATTGAGTGTTTGTATTCTTTCACGAGATTATATTCCTTCATATGTCATTTCTCTTTCATAGTAATGACACAAATTATATGATGGGAAGAACTTCCTTGAATGAAATGTAAATTGGATGTCTCACTTCAAAGTTTTAATTAGGTGTTTGTATTATTTTATTAGATTGTACCACATGTCACTTTCCTTTATGTTGTAAATGATAAAAAATTCCACAAGACAGAATCCCCAACTCTTCACATAACACAAAAAACGTGTTACAACAAAACATGGTATAACTTGCAACAACAAAATGTGAAAATTCATTTTTCTTATGCTCCTTGACAATATACATAAGTCGTATACTATCCTACGATTATACGTCATTTATTTGCATTAACTTCTCTCATATCTCTTCACCTTTTTTTTCATTGTTGGAGGATAATTTGGTGAATTAGAAAACATATAAAGTATATGACTTAGGGTGCGTTCTCTTCACCTTAAAAAATTAAGTTTCAGGTCCAATAAGTTCAGTTCAGTTCATATAAGTTCAGTTCAGTTCATATAAGTTCAGTTCAGTTCAGATAAGTTTCAATCAGGTCCAATCAGGGCAATAAGTACCAATCAGGTCTAATAAGGTCCAATAAGTTCCAATCAGGTGCAATAAGTTCCAATCAGGTCTAATAAGGTCCAATAAGTTCTAATCAGGTGCAATAAGTTTCAATCAGGTCCAATAAGTTTCAATAGTCAATGATCAATAAATATTTGTATTATTGTCCATTATTTTATTATTCATATTACTATTAGCTGATTATGCTATTATTAGAATTTTAATTAAAGTACCACAATGATTATATCGTATTATACTTGTATTATTGTCTATTATTTTATTATTCATATTACTATTAGCTGATTATATTATTATTGAAAAATATTATAATCATGGTTAAATAATGTTAACAATAATAATCATCATAATTACAATATTTTGCAATTCGTCTTTAAATAACTAGAGAACATGTTTTCGAAACTAATAACAATGGAAGATATAAATGTTATCAATTGATTGCTTCATTATCATCACTGAGGTATCTTTCTTAGATATATTAGTGGTGAAAGTTACGTATAGGCAAGTATATAAATAGTATATTTTTTTTTGTTAAATTGTTTATCATAAGAGTTAATTAATAATAAATATTTTTTAAAGGGCGAATTTTAATAATTATTACTCCCTCTGTATTTTTTTATCTTTCTCACTTGGAATCTTGACACTATTCACAATTAGAAAGAATCTTTTAAATTCTTCTCAATATATAAGAAAAAATATAGTCATGTGGGGTCTTGTTTGATTCGTCTCAATGAGTATTTTATTAATATCCAAAAATTATAATTTTTACTAATATGTAATGAAAGATATTTAAGGTTGAATAAGTGCATTGGCAAATGCGCAAAGTCAAAGTAGGAAAGATAAAAAAATACAGAGGGAGTACTTCATAATAAATTTTGAGGGGTATTATTTACGTTAGGGGTAATATTTATGTTATTACTCATCAATTTTTTTGTCTAATAAGGGCAAATAAGTTCCAATTACGTCCAATAAGGTCTAATAAGTTTCAATCAGGTCCAATAAGGTCTAATAAGTTTCAATCAGGGCCAATAAGGTCTAATAAGTTCCAATCAGGTCAATAAGTTTCAATCAGGTCCAATAAGTTCCAATCAGTTTCAATCAGGTCCAATAAGTTGAATCAGGTCCAATCAGGTCTAATAAGTTCCAATCAGTTCAGTTCAGGTCCAATAAGTTCAGTTCAGATAAGTTCAGGTCCAATAAGTTGAAGAGAACGCACCCTTATGTGGATTAGATAATGCTCAACCCAAGTACATGTGAGGGCCCAAAACAACCCAATAAGGGAAGGTGGAAACAAAGTTGGGTATTACCCGGCCCAAGGCCCCCCTAAACCTATTCTTCACTATAAATAGTACGTTTGACACTAAATAAAAAGTAACTTCAATTAATTAAACAAACACATACATTTGACAACTTTCTCCACTCTCAGCCGATTGACTTAAGCATAAGAGAGGGTTCGCCCGAAAACTCCCCTGATTAGTCTTCTTGTTTTTAGCGGAAACAGATAATACCTAATAGAAAGATGTTACACATAACGATATATAAGTACTAGTTGTTGGCCGGAACAAAGCTTGACATGTATTATACATAAGGACACACTACTTTTTAATGGATTAAATTTGAATAGCATAATTTATAATCTTCACAATTGACTCAAACACCTTAACATAATTAGTTTATATAGTACACTTTTTTAAAAGATTATCAAAGGGTTTTTGAAAAAGTACCCATTAAAAAGGTTAGTTCTTGTTATAATATAATATTTTTATTTCACGAATGATTTAGGTGGATACTCTTTTAATAAGAGTATCACACATATCCTCTTTGAATTATATTTTAGTGTAATGTAATAAATACTCCCACCGTTCCTAAATAGAGTTCCCATTTTTCCATTTATATTTGTCCCAAAAAGATTTCTCATTTCCTTATTTGGTATGGGTCCACCAATTAAAATATTATATTGCTTTCAACTTTTATAATATATCCCACTTTCTTATATGGCCCACATTCTCTCTCATTAATAAACAATTCATAAAAAGTGTACAAACTTCTATATTTAATTATGATTCAATGCAACTAAGGTCCTACACATGATTTCTTCTTAATACTTGTGTAACACCCCCAAATTTCTCTCTTTCTAAAAAAACATTTTAATATAAAACTCATTGAGAAACTTGAGAGTATTACCGCCACGTGATAACGTCAAAGGCTAAAACTACTAACTACTAATTTAACAATGCAGCGGAAACTAATAATAATAACTTCTCTTTATTGATAATATAAAAAGTTTATTCACTAGTAGAAAAACGACGATTTGCGTCGCCCCAAGTGCGTCGAATGTAAAGCAAAACGACGCAAAAGGGTAATTTGCGTCGCACGCAAAGAAGAGTGCGATGCACATCATGGGTAAATGAGCACCAGTACGAGCTATATGCGTCGCACGTACTATAGGTGCGTTGCAAAAGCCCAATGTGCGTCGGACCACCTGGCACATACGACGCAAATCGTCTCCTCCTTGGAAAAAGAAAATTCCACTATCTGCGTCGCATGGTACTTTGGTGCGTTGCAAAAGCCCAATTTGCGTCGGACCTCATGCCCATCCGACGCAGATCCGTGGCCCACCAACCACACATTTAACCTACCGCCCTTAACCTAAAGCACCCCTAATTTCTCTCACTCTCAAAACTCCAGCCTCTCTAATTTTCGCTCCTTCTCACATTCTCCCACTCTCAAATTCTCTCTCTCTCATTCTCTCACAATTTTCTCTCTCTTCGCTCAACTCAAAATCTCTGGCAAATCGTCGATTTTCGAATTCATCCTTAAAGGCGGATAATATTTTCATATTCATTCGCTGGATCTGAGCTGTCTACTTTTTTCATCCCTAAATTTAATCCCTAAATTATTGCAAAACGTTAACCCTAGTTTATCCACGACAAAAAGGTTAGGGTTTTTGGTATCAAAGATTGAGTTAGGGATTGTTGCTGCGCCGAATCGCGGAATTGGATATTATTTCGACCTTTCTCTTAGTAGAATTTCCGAGAATTAGGGTTTAAATTTGGATTGAAATTAATGGTAAAAGCTGAAAAAGGAGAAAATGCAAGGTTACTATGCGTGTGCGGGAAGGCGGCGAGAATAGGAATTTGAAGCGGCACATCATCTTTCGTTTTCTCTCTCACTCTGTGAACGAATTTTCCGGCGACTTCAGCGGACGACTTCAGCACACGAATTTTCCGGCGAATTACATCATCTTTCGTTTTCTCTCTCGCTTTGACAGGTTCGAATTTGTTTCAATTTTTAAATCTGATATGTTTTTTCATTTTTAGATCTGATTTTCCATTTTAGTTTTCAAATCTGAAAATTCGTTTTTCATTTTCAGATCTGAAAAATTGTAACTTAGTTCATGCAAATGAAAAATAAAAACATTAATCCTTTCGTTTTTATTTTTATTTTTATTTTTTATATCTAATTTTTTTTGTTTACTTTTTGGCATTTTTATGGTTTATTTTCAGATTTAGAATTTTCTTTTTAACTTTCAGATCTGGAATTGGTTCTTCTCGTAGTCGTCTCCGTCGAACACATCGAAAAACGTCGACCGTTGCAATTAGATTCAGTTTTTATTTTACATTTTTTTTACATATTTACAATGTAATTTGTTTTGTATATGTTGTATATATTTTTTACATATGTTTGTATCTAATATTTACATATTAATGCAAAAATTTGTTTGTATCTAATATTTACATATTAATGCAAAAATTCGATTGCGATTTTACTTAAGCTGCGAGTAACTGTGAGTGAAATTAATCATTCGTTCTAAGCTGTGATATAGGCTTGCACTGTTATCTAACTTGCAATACTGTGAGTTTGACAGGAAAAAACAAAAGCTTAAAATAAAAAAAAAATCAAATTTCAGTAATTTACGTCGCGCCTTGTGCCACATGCGACACAGATGACTGAGATTTGCGTCGCATGTGGCACTAGGTGCGACGCAAATTACAGCTGTTGGGCATTGGGGGATCTTCCATCTGCGTCGTATGTTGGGATATGTGCGACGCAGATGGTTAATAAACTGCGTCGTGTCTTATCCGACGCAGATGGCTGTCTTCCCATCTGCGACGAGACCTGTGCCGTCGGACCAGGGTCCGACGCAAATGGGGGTCCCAAGTCCGACGCAAATTGTCATTTTTGTACTAGTGATTATTCAACTACGACAATAATGAAATCTATAACAAATAAAAAAAATAGCAACTCCTAGCTTAAGTACTATTCCTCACTAGCTCCCCCATGTGAAGTATGCATCAAATCAACTTGTAAATTCTGCTCACCAAAAGGGTCATCACAGGGACAAAGCCATAAAACAAACAAACAAAATGCGTGTCAGTAAAAATACTGAGTACATGTATATGCGGAAATTTAAATACTTTATTAAACATTCAAAATATTTCTATAAACCTTCCTTGGATACTTGTAATTAATACTTGTATAATATAAGGTATATAACTTTAATAAAAATCTTTTTTCCTTGCCTAGGTACCTTTCCTAAAGTATGCACACCCCTCAAGTTTAGTATTCCTTAATGAGTCTATGACGAGGGGAACTACCTTGTCCACGTGACTTATACAAAAAGTACATGGGTAAAATATAATAGCTTCCGTTCTTGTTAATAAATAACAAGTCGTTGCCTCTTTATAATTGCGAACATAAAAGACCATATAACTAATAAAAATCTTTCGGAAATAATCCTCCTAAAAAAAAGTACTTCTTTTATAAAACTTTAGCCATATAAAGGCATATAAAATATATAACTTGTTCATGAAATAATCTTGAAAAATCTTATTGATCATACATGAAATAATAATTTTTATGATAATATTAATGTGAATAGTAATAACAGTTATGCTAATAATAACAGAGTTAAGTATTCGTACTATGCAAGAATCATGCACCATGATTCATAAACCTTGAAGATTAAATACATGCGTACCACTAAACTAAAGTAGGAAGTTTTCTATTAACAATATAATAATCCAACTCGGTACATGAATTTGGAGACTAATAACGATAACCTTAGTAATAAGGCAACAAAACTACTGAACGCATGACGGCAAACGCATGGTTTACCATATCCTACAATCTACAGATTGACAATAAATTTAACACCGGACCACTTACCATGCTTATAATAAATTTAACAAATTCATGTAAACTCGTAAAACATGTAAAATAATAACCCTAAAAACATGATACTATGTATGCAGAATAATATTTAAAGATCTCCATATACACGCACCTTGAAAATTAATAATTACTAGGGAGAAAAGAGATAAGGTAGGCTAAGAGGGAGAGAGAGTTTAAGCTTGAGAAAATAGATGTATTCCTCAAATTTGGTGTGAAGAATATGATGGGTGGATGCCCCTATTTATACTAGTTGGATAGGTAGAGTCGTATTAAAGTTAGGAAACTAAAAGATGGGTTTTTTGAGAAAAGATAATTAATTTTAGCTAGGATACACTATTTCTGTATGATCATATAGCTAGAATAGAGGAATATTCCATAAGATAAATAGTCTAGATGCTAATTAACCAAAAGATTAAAAAAAAAAACAAAGTAACCAATTTGAATACAAACTCACTGGCGTGAGTTTGCACCGAAACAATTTTTTTTTTAACAACGCTAAATACTACTTCCTCCTCTCCAAAAAGAGCGCAACACTTGAATTTTTAGAGTCAAGCTTTCACCACAAATTCCCACCACTTTATAAATAATAGGAAAATTTGTTAGAAACCACATTTTATAATCACTTTTTTGTGAGAAACCACCTTTTAAAAAAATTTGGTTAATTAACCACCTTTTTGGTTCTTTTATTTGTTGGAAGCCACCACTTGCCGGAATCCGACATTGACCTCGATTTTCCGGCGTTGACCATCAGATTTTCGCCATTTTTTTCTAGATTTTCGCTATTTCTTCCACCCGGGATGTCGGGGGATGCGAGGGGGGGGGGCTTAGGGCTAGGAGGGTGGGGATGGTCGTGGGGGGTGTTTGCCTACTGGTTGCAAGGGAGGAGGGGGTTGCGGGGGATGCGGGGGGGTTGCTTTGGGGAAGGGGGGGTTCTTTGGGGGATGCGAAGAGGGAGGGGGAGGAGGATAAAGGGGGAAGAATGGCGAAAATCTGATGGTCAACGCCGGAAAATCGAGGTCAACGCCGGATTCCGGCAAGTGGTGGCTTCCAACAAAAAAAAAGAACAAAAAAGGTGGCTAATTAACCAATTTTTTTTAAAAGATGGTTTCTCACAAAAAATTGATTATAAAAGGTGGTTTCTGACAAATTTGCCTAAATAATAACATGGTCAATTTCATGTGAGATCTTGCTAAATTCATGTCAATGTGTAGTTTCAAAATATATTTTTTTTTATAATTTTTTATTAATATATAATCAAAGATATCTATCGTTAAAGTTGTGCATTAGAGACTGTGAAAATTCAAGTGTTGCATTCTTTGTGGAGCGAAGGAAGTACTAACTTAAAGCATAAAGCATTCAATAACATTGTTACAATGTCCTTAAAACTGATGCTTAGTTTGTCCAGTCACTGAATTTCCTCAAAACAAATTAGAGTACATCCTAAACACATTCCCGAATTTTTATTTGTACAACTCTTTTTTTTAAAAGACAAATTAAGAAAATTAGCAGATATAGCTTTAGAGAAATTTGGTTTTCAAGTATAAAACTAACAAAGCCATACATAAGAAGGGAGGCCGACAACTTCACAGTTCACAGCATTAAGAATGAGTCCCACATTGAAAAACTATACAGCATATGATAAAGGAAGTACTATAAGAATAAGGGGAGTGTTATAAAGCAACATACTTACCTGGACGGGGTCTATGAGCGATCAAGAAGGTTCATGGCCTGGAGTGATGGCTTCCATTGCAGTTAGGAAGGGCATCCCTTCAAGATCTCCCCAAGTGGGAGAGTCTACGTCATAATTTGTGATAGCGGGAGCCTGCGTTCGCGCGGCCCCTGTCCAAATTTATTTCAAAGTTTATTATCGAGGTTGTTAATTTATTGTTATCGTATATAGAAATGTTTGTGATATTGAAAGATGAATATTAATATAAATTTAAATATAGGCTCTTACATTGAGCTCTGATATGCTACTATTAAATTTTATTTGGAACTTTATCAGCCTTTGCTTGAAATTAAAGATGATCCAGCAATCAACCATGAAAATTAAACCAAATATTTTTTCAATTAATGACAATCTCGAATCTTCCACATTAAAATAGTCTCACTGAAGTGCAGAGAAGTGAGGGGTACCATTTGAATGGCACAGAGAGGAAGGGGAAGGCGGCAGCGGTGACTGTCAAAAAGCCCACAACCGGCGATGCACCGGGGGAAGTATGGTTATTCATAGATTACAAAGGTGAGGAGAGATTAATGGATGAAATTTGAAATGGGTGCGTTGAACTTTCGATGCTTTAATCATATGTTTGAATGTACCATGTTTAGAACTTTATTCAATTGAATGATGCATGCGACTTTACCTCTAAAAGGCTCAAATGAATTGACTCAGAGGACCTATGTCGAGGGTGGCACTAGATATGTTCTATGTATGTGGTTATACAAGTTTCTAAATAATGAGGGAGGGTATCACTTGTTTGATAGACTGTATTTATCCACGTCTTGTAATGATAATATAAATATGTGATTTTGATGACATGTTTTAAGCTTACATACCGATGATACTTTTTAAGGAAAGTATAATATACCCTCCAACTTCATAAAAAACAAACTCATGATTTTAATTATTCAAACATTTTTGAGTTGATATATTACAATTATCTTTTATTCTTTCAAGTTCTACATCACCACTGTGTAAATGTAAGCGTTTAGGTTAAATTTTAGTAAAAGGTTATCGTTGAAAATAGCTTGGTAAAATTTGAATTTCAACATTTTACACTAATTTTATTGGGGTGAGATGAAGTGATAACTCTTTTTGTTACTATTCTAGTGAGTGCTTTAACTTTGCTTACTATATATCTAGAATTTTCAAGTATCTTATGAAGGACAACAAGAAGATGAAGGAACACTGGTAAAAAAAGTCTAACAAAGCAATCCATGAACCATAATATGTCCTGTAACATAATGTATTCTTACAATAACAAAGCCTGAAATAAATGGAGCAGAGTTGGAGATGCTCCCTCTAAACTTTTGACACACAAAAATGAACTTCAAAACCAGAGAATATATCCCACATCAGAAACTTAACAAACATATGAGAGAGGACGTAGTATAAGTTGGAGCTGGGTGACACTTAATAACTTACATACCTGGACGGGGCCCATGGGTGATCAAGAAGGCTCATGGCCTGGAATGATGGCTTCCATTGCACTTGGGAAGGGCATCAATCCAAGATCTCCCCATGTGGGAGACTCTACGTCATAATTTGTTATAGTGGGGGCCTGCGTCAGCGCGGCCCCTGTCAAATTCCAATTCTAATTTATTGTTTTTCATGCAGACAGCTGTTCAACTTCAATCCTAAATTATTGATTTTAACAAATCTTTAATGAACTTATTAGCTTAACACATGTTTAGTAAATTTATTAATTTAACATATCTTTAGTGAATTTGTTAATTTAACATATGAAAGTGACTAGATAGTGTATACTTCTTCCGTTTCGTTTTAAATGTAATAAAAGAATATTTTATATCTCCGTTTCATTTTAAATGCAACAAAAGAATATTTAATATCTCACAAAAAATACCCCTTTGTTGCATTTAATATCTCACAAAAAAATACCCCTTTGTTGCATTTAAAACGAAACGGAGGAAGTAGTATGTATTAAATTAACAAATAATTTCCTTCATTATGTGCTTGATTTTGTGGAGGTATAGTGCACTAGATCAAGCAAAGGGCTAATTAATAGTACTAAAATTTTACGTGATAACAACATGAATATGTGTTACGAAATTCATAAAACATTATGGTTACGTAAAATCTTAAAAGCAAGTCATATGAGAATTTTTTTTGTTCGTAAAAAGAATAAATAAATATTAAATGAGTTGTCTTTCAATAAAGTTTGCAATTACCATGTCGTCTACTATAGGATTATATATTAAGATGGTTGGAGTGTTTTGCTATAAACTAATTACAATCTATGAATCCTAATTAGATTAAACCTATGGCTAAATGTATAAAGAAGGGCGAAAACAAAGGAAGATGTGAAGGATATTGGGGGTTTCGGTGTGAAATTCCACATAACTTTATTGTTGACTACTTTTACTCATGATAGAACTGGATTTTAGCGAAAATTGTTTAATCTAGGAAGTGGGTTTGGTTTCTGCTTTAAAGTATGCGACTTTGTTAGAGGTTCATATATTTAAGAAGATTTGTTTAGAATATACTCGATTTGAATATATTCTCATTCTAGAGGTTAGTAGTTATGGTTTTAGGCTAATAGTTATAGTTTTTCCGTTAATATTAATGATGTTTTGGTTACTTATGGTATTTTGGTTTAAACCCGTAACTTATAAATTGGAAAAAACATAACTATTAAGTTATCGTTTTTGTCGTAATATATGATTTTGGGTAAATGGTTATGGTTTTCTTATTATTAGTGATTTTGGTCAAATAGATATTTATAAGTTAAGAGTTATGATTTTGGTCAAATAGTTATATGTATAAAGTTAATATTTATCCCCTATAAAAAAAATAATAGTCATGGTTTTTAGTTATTAGTATTTGTTTACATGTTATTGGATATAGTTTTCTTGTTATTAGTCATAGTTTTCGTGATAACTTTATGGTTTTGGGTAAATATTGTATTATTATGGCTCTTTTGTTATTTGTTATGATTTTCGCATTAATACTTATTGTTTTGGCTTGAGTAGAAAGTTGTTTTGATCAGGGTTGTTCATTTCGGATATCCGATCCGATCCAAAATCGGATATCCGAAAATTCCGGAAAGGCAAAATAGTGATCCGAATCTGATCTGAAAAATTCGGATATCCGAATTTCGGATCGGATAACTGGATATCCGAAATTTTAATATGCTCAATTTTACTCGTTTCAGATTCAAGATATTTTGGGGAAATTTTTGGCTTCTGAAATCTGCCATTTATCCTGTTCTTTAGTTTTTCAATGGCCCATTCTTGGGTCAACCACCATACATCCATAAATCATGATTCATCCAAATTCCAACATACCACCATCGATATAACATCCTAGACTCTTTTTTTTTGGCTAAAAATTACTACTTGCTCTGGATCTGATAACAAATTACAAGCATGAATTGGTGGGGTGGACTAGTTTATTACTTAGTTCCTCAAATTTTAATTAAACCAAAAATTGAAGAAGAGGAAGGCAGCGGAGAGATGGGTGGACTACCGAACTCGTTTTTCTTTGGCGGTTGCCCGTGGGTTTGTGGTGGTCGGTGCTCGACGAAGGGATGAGCCGGCGGTGTAGTGAAGTGCTAACAATGTTGAGTGAAGAGGAAGGTGCTGCCGTGAGTGGTGCTCGATCGCTGCTACTGAGGTGTCGAAGATGAAGATTTGGCCGTCGCTGTGAAGAGTCGAAGGGGCAAAGGCAGTGCCGCCGCGCGGCAGGGGCTGGTGTCGAGGTTGCCGGTTGGGGACTATAGAAGGGATTAGTGGTGCGGCTTGTCTGGATCTCTGGGATGGGATGTTATTAACTATGAATCCTAGGTTTGTTTAACAACCTGTAAAAAAAAAGGTTTGTTTAACAAGTTTCCAGAATTTTCATTAAAAAATTATCACTTTATAAAAATTCGGATATTTTGGATATTTGAATTTTTTTCCACGATCCGTAACCGATATGAAATACAAAAAATCGGATCGGATATCCGAAATTTCAGATCGGATCAACCAGATCGCATATCGGATGTCTTTGAACAGCCCTAGTTTTGATGGTGTTTTGGTTGATTATGAATTTGGGTTGAGAATTATCGTTTTTAGGTTAATAGTTATTATTATGGGGTTAAACGTTACGATTTTTGGATTAATAGTTTATTCTTTGGGGGGTAAAAGTTATGACGTCAGCATGTATGACATTAGTCATGTGACAATAAGCTTATTGTCAGACGATCTAACAATAAACTTACTCTTATAATTAAATCTTATCAGGTCACACAAATTAATCAATTGAACAAGATAAGGAAGATAACTAGAGTGGTTACTCACCTTATGATATTTAAGCCACTATGAGGATAAGAGAAGATTGAAGATATGTTCCTCATAAGATATGTATTTTTTTATTAAGAAGGAAAGAAACAACTAGGGTGGATCCTAAAATTTGGGCCATCCTAAACCATCCTTGCGGATGATTATCATAATATATGTATACGATCCTACTAAATATGTATATTAGGTGATAATCTATTAGGAAGATAATTCATCATTATTTTTGTGTGACGAAAACAAACCCTAAATATTATTTATGCCACCCTCTAGAGAAAGAGAGAGTTCTCCCTATTGTTCTAGCAAGCATTGATCTTTAAGATCTTGTTCGTTGCTTGGTGGACCGAGTAAAGAAACTACAATTGATGCTACTGATCATATTGGACGGTGAAGCACTTGGAAAGCTCATGGAAATCACGCTTTACATGTATAATGTACGTACATTTTGTTAATTCTTATTAATCTATGCATGAGATCTTGCGTATTTTGATGTTAGAAATTTGTTTTCTATAATTTTGTGTATCGCAACAAAGTTCCTACAAATATCAGAAAGAACTCATCACAAGTAAAATAGTTTGCTATTGATGTGAATGAGCATGACATGTAACCTAATATAATAGAAGCAAGAACAAACAAAAGGCCTCCAAATTCCCTTTAGTACCTGACTACCATGTGTGAGAGATTGAATTTAGGAGATATTGTCTTCAGTTGGTGAACATGCTTAAAGTTAAAATCTTATTCTATCATATCATATTGATCTATAGTCATATGAAAATTTTCTACCTTGAGAAGTTGTGAACTTTTAAAAATTGGCTTTAGGCACAAATTATTATTGTCATACTACCTTTGTATTTTTTTAGTTGCACCATTTGCCTTTTTGGCACTATTCATCAATTAATTTTGTTAAGATATCTCACACCATTATATAAGAAAAAACATAGTCAATGGGGGTCTTATTAGATTCGTCTCAATGCGAGTATTCCAAATATCAATTTTTTTATAATTTTTACTTACACCCAATAAGAGATATTAACATTCAAAGAAGTGTATCGGTAAATGTAAAAAAACAAATGATGCAACTAAAAAAATACAGAGGTAATAGGATATAACTAGGGACCAAAACTTACTCCAACAAAAGCATAATACACATGTATCAAGATTCAACTATACAAACATAAATTAGTCCTCTTGTTTATTTTTTAAATAAGCTGCCCCTTCTCTCGTATTTCAAGCCAAAACCAATAAGAGAACAAGGATTTCCCTAAAAAAAATAAAGAGTTTAAGTTTGTTTCATTGCTTTAATCGGTCCAGTTTTATCCCACATCGAAGCAACAGATACAAGAGCAACATGTAGAGCCAAATATAAGCGGTTTCCTCAACATTGACAACTCATACCTTTCTCGGCCTTTTGGCTAAGATCAAGTGTAGTATCTGTTTTTATCAGTTTAATATCTGATACGTGGGCCAATGGCCCACAACGATATTAAATTTATTTTTTAAGGGGAAGGATCCACTACAGTAGCTTGCTATTGGGATCCTTGATTGTCGCCTTTGCGTTGCACTACAGCGAAGGCTTGGCGCACCCTTCCAAATAATATCAAGTTTTTTGTAAAATATAAATCCAACTCATCAATCATGGTACTTAATTTATTAGTCATTCATAAAATAATGATACGACTACAATAATTTAATGTTGTATAAAAAGGCCAGCAAAAATATAGTCTTATGGATTTTCCCTGGAAGTGGTGTTAAAGAGATGCAACTATAATTTTTACATTTTGTTTCTTTACATATACCCTTAATAAATGACTATGCAAATAGAATTGTGTATCATCACACCCCCCTCCAGGTCTTTGATTAATTTTCCAATTCTTAATTTCAAATTCAGGTAAGTCATCCACCAGTGAGACAAATTCTCAACATCTTCACTTCTAGAGTTCTTTACTTTAATGTAATTGCAGCTTTACTTGACTGAGATGGTGGTGGTGGGCTGGTGATACTGGCAGACCGTGGTAAGATTAATGGGGGTATAAATTCAATTCCATGTCTATAATCATTTTTATAAAGTATGAGATAAGACATGAGAGAGATACAAGCAACAGCTGCGGTAAATGTGGAAAACCTATTAAATTGATCATTTTACTACTTCAAAAATGTCCACAATTTTTCCCCTCAAAAAAAAAATGTCCACAATTTTCGTAGATGAAAAAGATTAACTATACACGGAGAGGGAAGCATAAAGGATGTTAAAGAAACAATTAGAGAATCATTTAGAATATGATAGTCGTACATATTTTGTTCTGCTGCCAATGTTATTTTTATCATTTATAAAAACGTAATTTTATAATTACATGAAGATAAGAATCAAGCAATTACTTAATGGGGGATGTTGTGAAAAAGGAAAGTTAACCGGATTTAACTCTACTCTATTATTTTTGTTTATTTAATTTTTTTAAAAAATGATTTTTTTAAGATGATTTCTATTTATTTCAAAATATATCTTTTCTTTTTGACAAGTATTTCAAAATATATCTTTTGTGAAATTGACATATATCATTAGGATAATCATTTATAAATATTAGGTATATTTGTAGCAAATAGACACAAAGATGAATTAACACGCTTATATTTCACATAGTTTACTTTCAGAAAGTATCCCACATGGAAAGATTACAGCTGACACAAGGCAAAATGCAGTATAAGATGAAATTGGGTGCCACACAGCAACATACTTACCTGGACGGGGTCTATGAGCGATCAATAAGGCTCATGGCCTAGGGTGATGGCTTCCATTGCACTTAGGAAGAGCATCAGCCTAAGATCTCCCCAAGTGGGAGAGTCTACGTCATAATTTGTGATAGAGGGGGCCTGCGTACGCGCGGCCCCTGTCAATTCTTACTCCAATTTTTATAATAATTGCACATAAACTTGTTTCCATTTTTGTCAAGTTAAAGTTGCGACTATAATTTATGTAAACTATTATTTTATTTTCAATTTTGGAATTTCAAATACTAGAAATTGGAATTCAGATTTTCAATACCATTGTATTATTTGGAACGGTCATATTCTAATCTAAAAATAAGCTACTGGATCATACAATGAAAAAATAAAGTTGCAAATCTAAAAATAAGCTACTGGATCATACAATGAAAAAATAAAGATCGCAGCTTAACGTCAAAATTTTTCTACCTATTCTTGTCAAAAAAAAGTATAAATTTTTCTACCTATAGTTCACTATCATCTAATATATCAATTTTCAAACCAACAATATCTCAAGGGCTCAAATCCTTGGAATTGGCTGAAATCCAAATTCTTGTGGGTTTCCAAACACTGAATTTGGGCCAATTCCAAATCAGAAATCCAAATACCAGTTCCCAAACACGCCATCAACGTAGTCCGGGACTACCCAAAACTTTATTGATAGTCCCTCAAATCAAATATGTTATTTCTAGAGCCATTTCAAGGAATTTTGAGATATAGAGGGAACATTTATTTAGGATTGCGTTTGTATAAATTTCTCTTTTTATTTTTTATGCAATTATGAACATGATCCTTTTTCCTTCCAAAAGTATAAGAAATTCATTTAATGGGTTAACATGATATACACTATGTACTCTAAGTTGATCTGATTCTGATCAAGGAGAGACTATGATGTTAATTTTATTGATTCATGGGTAAAGTAATCATCCGCAATTATAGAAAAGAGATAATAATCACATAAAAGTTGGAACCATAGAATGTTTATGCCTCTTTTTATAAAGGGCATGTTTGGCAAAACTAGCGATTGCAGTAGCTGTAGCTGTTGGGGGTAGCTGTCAGCGATCAGCGATTAAATTAATTGTTTAATTAGAAGTGTTTGACAAATGTAGCTGTTGAAATTATAAAAGACAATAAATGACATTTATTCTAATATGAAATGAACTACAATAATTTCATATGTTCGTTCAATAGCTAAATTCAAGATTTACTTTTTCAAAAGAAGTTACACAAAAAGGAGTATATGACTTTTTAGGTGCTCAAAGAAATGTTTAAATCTAAGAAAATATTTAACCCTCGAAAAATTTATATTACCAATTTTAACTAAAATACTTGTAAAATATAATATCTTTAAAATAAATATTTAAATTACATCTCTACTATTATAAAATAAACATTGAATTGCAATAAAATAAAACAATAAATAAACAGTAGAAGGAAAAAGAAATAAAAGAAACATTGGTTAATAATTCTACCTTATGCTATTATATAGTGTTTATTTGCTAGACCGCTACCTCTAAATCTCAAACGTTACTTGTAGTAACATTCCACAACCGCTACTCATAATCGACTTCAACTGCTACCCGCTACTTCAACCACTACCTTACCAAATACTCATAATTTTCTTAAGTAGTGTTCTAATCTTGTCCAACCGCTAATCACTACCTCAAAGGCTCAAACGCTAGTGCCAAACAGGGCCAAAGTCTCCAAAAATCATTTTTTATACTTCCTCCGCTCTGACATGAGTGCAACACTTATATAACAAGCTCACACAAGAGTGAAGTGTTTAACTTATTTCAAAACGGAAGAAATATTTTTTATGTACATATTCGTAATTAAAGATATTTATATGGTCAAATCTTGCGTTGACAAACATGACAGTTAAACTACATAGATTAAAAAGAAAGAGGTAGTAATTACATTAGTCTGAGTGAGATGATTATGCAGACTGCTATGGGTAAGTAATTGCACAATATGATAAGAAAAGTAACTAGGGAGAATGTATATTTTTTTCCTCCTTTGATAAGCACCGAAATACTAGATGAATCCGTGTTAGAAATTCTATTAAGCTTAATAACGTGATTTTTGCAGCACCAGTTTTAAAAAGAGGTTCAAAGTAGTTTGCTGAAAAACGTGGACGGCAGGATTCGAACCTGCGCGGGCAAAGCCCACATGATTTCTAGTCATGCCCGATAACCACTCCGGCACGTCCACAACCCATGCTTCATTTGTTGCAACAAACATTAATTTCATTGGTAGAAGGGATGATAATAGCCAAAGCAACTATACCAAAAGTATTTTATGTCCGTTTTTTTTTAGTAGTTTATTAAACTTTAAGCATGAGTCTAAATTTAAAATAGGAGTAAAAAAAGTTAAAATAATAAAAGTTTAGTATTTGATATCAAAGTTCTGCTTTTTTCCATACCAACTTGTCATATACTCATATAGCTCTAATTTTCTATACCAATATGTTGCCATCAACTTCTTTTATACCAATCAACAGATCTCTTTCACCAAAGGTTTTTTTTTTTTTAATTGACATGAGCTAAAGCAAATGACAAATTTGTAAGCATAATGGGAAAACTAATAGGAAATTTGCAACAAAGTTGAGCAGCACTGTGAGCCAATTCATAAAAATGATCTTTTGTGAAACTGCCCAATTCATAGCTTGAAGACAAGCCATCATTTCCACTTGTAGAGCGAACGCTGCCAATTGATTATTTTCACCTCCTTTCTGTTGATGAGTGAAGCAGCAGAGACCACATACCATCAGTACTTGCTCTTCTAGTACCTTTAATTTTCTCCATGCACCATCTATTTGTAATATGAAATGTGTAAGACAATATATAGGTCAAGAGGATTTTGAGTGATACCAAGGTGCACAAAATGAAAACCTGGAGGAGGAGGCTGAGAGATCTCTTATTGAGTGATACTCAGCTTGATACTCTTAAAAATCGTTTCCACCATTCTTTCTTCATTTCGAAAAATTAGGTTATTCCTGGTGATCCACAAACTCCACAAAGTGGCTATAAAGTAAAGCTTCGATCAATATTCTTTCGAGCCTCGCTTTTGAAAAGGTGGATATATGTCAAGTTTAGTTCAATTTCAGTCATTCTTCTCATTCATCAATCAAAGCATATTTATACATCCTAAGTAGAGTCCTACTTCAACCCCAATTATGAATAACAAACCTAATCCTAATACACAACCTAAATAGAGTCCTAACACCCTCCCTCAAGTTGGAGCGTGCAAATCACGAACGCCCAACTTGGACAACAAAAATTCAAATTGAGTCCTACCAAGTGCTTTTGTAAAAATGTCTGCCAACTGAAACTTAGTAGGAACATATGACAGACTCACAAGACCTTCAGTCACTGCATCACGAACAAAATGACAATCAGCCTCAATATGTTTAGTACGTTCATGGAACACTGGATTCTTGGCAATATATAACGCAGATTGACTATCACAATATAATCTCATTCCTGCAGGATGCTGAACTCCAAGATCACCTAATAGCTGCTTAAGCCACTTTAATTCACAAATATAACAGCCATAGAACGGTATTCTGCCTCTGCAGACAACCGAGACACTGTAGGCTGCTTCTTAGTCTTCCAGGAAACAGGGGAATATCCCAACAATACAAACCACCCACTCAGGTATCTCCGAGTAATAGGACAACTGGCCCAATCAGAAACACACCACCCTTCAAGGCGGAGATCACTATCAGACCGAAATAATATACTCTGGCCTGGATTTTTCTTCAAATATCGAACTACTCTCAATTCTCAAAGCTGCCTCCCAAGGAACCACTTTAGGAGCCTGCATAAACTTTGACAAAATGTGAACAGAATATGCCAGATCAGGCCTAGTAACAGCAAGATAAATCAACCTGCCCATCAATCTACGATACTTCTCTGGATCATCAAACAAAGGACCATCTGCCAAAGCAAGCTGATGGTGCTGCTCCATAGGAAACTCGGCAGGCTTGGCACCGAGCAAACCGGCCTCAGAAACAATATCCAAGACATACTTCCGTTGACTCATAAAAATTTCCTTCATTTTAAATCATTTGCCAAGGTAAGATTTGAAGTTCAGTAAAGCTTCCTGATCATTCCCTGTAATAATCATATCATCCACATAGATCAGAACGTTCAGCTGAATATTTTTCATAGTTAAAGTGAACAAGGAATAGTGTAAATAAGACTGCTTAAACCCATAGGCTTTCAAAGCAGTGGCCAATTTGGCAAACCAATACCTAGGTGCCTGTTTCAAACCATACAATGATTTTTTCATCCTGCAAACCATATTAGTATTTCCTCCCTGAAAGCCAGGAGGAATTTACATATACACTTCTTCCTCCAAATCACCATGTAAAAATGCATTGTGGACATCCATATGATGAATATCCCATTTTTTCACCGTTGCAATAGCTAGGAAAGTGCAAACTGTTGTCATTTTGCTACAGGGGCAAAAGTCTCATTATAATCAATTCCTTCTACCTGATGATGACCAAATATAACCAATCTGGACTTCAACTGCTGCAATTTCCCCTGCTCATCATATTTTTCTATATACACCCACTTGCTCCCCAAGGCCTTCTTGCAGAGGTTGCAATTCTCATGTGCCTTGATCCTCCAGAGCTTTTATCTCAGCTCCCATGGCTTCACGCCACCCTTCATGCTTCATAGCTTCTTTAAATGACTTTGGAGGGCGCCCTGCAGTTATAGCTGCTAGAAATCTGCGATGTTTATAAAAAAACTTTTCACAACTAACATAATGTGTAATAGGATAGGGAGTACCTGAGGACGATATTGAAACAGCTGCCTGAGTTGATAAATTTTCTTTTTCACAACAGGCTGAGTCACAAAATCTTGCAACTTTTTATTTGGGATTTTGGTTCGTTTCCCCCTTCCCAACACCTCAACATTCTCCTCTCTACTCCCTCCCTACATCTGCGCCCCACTGGGCGGCTCTCCACGCGGCACCCCATGACCCGGGGCCACGCCTGGCATCACACGAGGCACCATTGCCTCGGCCTCCCCTTCGGTCACACACTGTGGGCCATCATCCGACCCCCCACCCCCCGTTGCACCAAGTCCCTCTTCATCCATCACGGGAACTTCAACAAGGGGCATAGGCATCTCTTCCTCACAATAGTCCACAATAGGAGAGGCATCATTCATTACTGGCAATGATTCAAACACACTAACGGGGTATTTATGTTCAATAAACTTCACATCCCGGGAAACAAAGTATTTCTTGGTCTCTAAATCATATAGTTTCCATCCCTTTTGAGTATAGGAGTAACCAACAAAAACACAACGTCGGCTCCTACTAGCAAATTTATCACCCCCATGAGAAATATTATAGGCATAACACAAACAACCAAAAATCTTTATATCTGTCATCATAGGGGGCTTACCAAATAAACACTCATAGGGGGTCTTATAATCAAGAACAACAAAGGGAGTTCTATTTATCAAATGGCAAGCTGCCTGCACACAATCCCCCCAAAATTTCAAAGGTAGATTGGCCTGGAACCTCAAAGCACGTGCTACATTTAAAATATGGCCATGTTTTCCCTCAACTCTACCATTCTGTTGTGGGGTTTTGACACAAGAAGTTTAAAAATAATTCCCTGTTGCACAAAGTATGGTTTCACGCAATTAAATTCAGTTCCATTATCACTGCGCACACGTTTTATTTTCTGTTCAAATTGGCGATCAATCAAAGCCACAAAATGAATGAACATGATCTGTACTTCCAATTTATTATATAATAAATATGTCCAAACAGAACGAGAAAAATCATCCACTATAGTTAAAAAATATGAAGCACCAAAATTTGACTTTGTTCGATATGACCCCCATAAATCACAATGAATCAACTCAAAAATCCTACTAGCTCGACTATTACTCTTAGGAAAACTAGTTCTAGGTTGATGACCACGAAAACAAACATCGCACCCATCGTTATTGCAATCACTAATACTAGAAGGACTCACACAGGGTAAATGATGTAATACTTTCTCTGAAGGGTGACCCAAACGCTCATGCCAAATATCCATAGAAGCCATGCCATCCACAACATTGATCTTCACCTTGGGAACGCCCCGGAAAAATAAAAGTCCATCATCCCGCTCACCCGCTTCAATCAGCGTCCTCGTCCTGCGGTCCTGTAATACACAAAATGTTTTAGTGAACTGAACGATGCAATTCGCATAATCTAATAATTGCGGAATGGAAATCAGATTACAATCAAGATGAGGCACAAATAAAACATTATGGAGTTTTAGATTTCCAGGAAGAATCACATCTCCCTCATGAGTAGCTTCGGCAGAATTACCATCCGGCAAACCCACCGGACAACCTTTGATTTTCCGGGCAGCACACAAAAGTGAAAACTTTCCTGTCACATGATGTGTAGCACCGGTGTCAATGATCTATAAAGACTCACCGTTCAACGATCTTTGGACTTTGGCAAGTTAAGCAAATCCAAAAGGTTATGCCACTGTTCAGTTGTGATGCCTGCGAGCCCGGCACTCACGGGATCACGCGGTTGGGAAGTCGAAGGCCCCCCACTCGGTTTGTCATGCGACGCACCACCACCAGCCACGACTTTGTTGGCGCGTGCTGGTGGCGCGCCCCTGCCGCCCCGTCCACGGCTAGATCTGCCACCCCGTGTCGCTGCACTTCCACGCCGGTTACTAGGACGATCCCCCCCACCATTCGGGGTATCCGATTAATTCAAAACAGCCAGAAATATCATGGCCCTTAAGATTACAGTGAGGGCAAACCACAAAGTCATTAAAAGAACGAGTTTTTGGTTTAGATTCTACCTTGAACACCAAAGTCTCACCCGGCGAAGGCAATGAAGAGGCGCTGGGGCCTCGAAGGCGCTCTTCTTGAGCGATAATCTGATAGGCGCGGGCCACCGTGGGCAAAGGTGCTTGCGCGAGTAGGTGTGATCGAAGCGGGCCATAATAATCATCAAGGCCAATTAAGAAACGATGCAAACGATCGTCGGAACGTTGTTGTTCAAGAAAGCGAATGACTTCGCAATCAGCGCCACCCTTAGAGCAAGTTGGCGCCACTTCCTGGGATGCTAATTCGTCCCACAGTTGAGTCAAACGGCTGAAGTAGTCAGCCAAAGATTCGGTCTTTTGCTGCTTACAATCACTAATCTGAGATTTTAGTTGGCAAATATCTGTGCCATTAGACACACAATAACGTTCCTTCAGATGACCCCACAGATCATGAGCGTTTCCGATGATGGACACGGATGTACGCACCGTCGGGGAGATCGTGTTCAATAGCCAGGAACACAGCATTGAATGAATCGTGCTCCAATCTGCCAATTTTTCCGCCGTAGTGGGCTTAGGAATAGTTCCATCCAAGAAGCCAAGCTTCCGTTTTGCATTCAAAGACATGTGAATCGCGCGTGCCCATTCATCAATGCTTTCATCTTTCAACTGAATCGGAGTGATAACGTTGCCAGGATTGTCGTTCGAGCCTAGAAAGTAGGCTGGGTCCGATTTTGTGGGAGTATTTTCGTTATTTTTCGTCATTATCACTCGACGAGATCCGCGAGAATAGGTTCGAAGCGGTGAATCTATGATGAAGAGCGATAAAAAATCGAAGCAAGGAAGATGATCTTGGTTCGTTTGTCAAAGAACTCGAAAAAAATTGATTCGGTCTTGAGATTAGTTTTGGGGTTCGAAATTTTCAGATTTTTGGGGGAGAGACTTTCAGGTTATAGGCTCTTGATACCATGTTAAGTTTAATTCAATTTCAGTCACTCTTCTCATTCATCAATCAAAGTATATTTATACATCCTAAGTAGAGTCCTACTTCAACCCCAATTATGAATAACAAACCTAATCCTAATACACAACCTAAATAGAGTCCTAACAATATATAGCAGGATCCATTCTGTCAAGGAGAATATATCTGGATGTTCTGAAAGGATAGTTAAAGGATCTAGGCTCCAAACTTTTTGAGCAATGGGGCATGATTAAAAATATATATGATGAGCATCTACCTCTGGAAAACCACAACTATCACAACCATTAGATATAGGGATGTTCCTAGCACATAGATTACTTTTAGCAGCAAGAGCATTGTGCCAAACTTCCCATAAGTGAATCTTCCATTTTGGTAGAATTTGAATATACCAGAGCATTTTAAAGAACTCGGAATCTTCAGCTGTATTATCATCAGTAGTATCTTCTTGATAGACTGATCAAGATAGCAGCATGTATATTTGATTGTGAATTTCCCTGAATGATGGTATTTCCAATAAATGAATTCATCTGATTGTGGATCTGTAGCAATCAAGTTCGTGACCAAGGTTCTCTTGAGTAGGATTATAAGAGAAACTCTGAAGAATTATTTGTGTATTCCAATAAGGTTTTCCAAAGTGTCTGGAGTATGGTAAATAGATTGAAGCGAGTATGGAATCATGGCCAATAAGGTTTGATTCCATTTTGAAAAATGTCTGGAGTATGGTGAATTATTTGGAATCATTTTTGGAATCATGGCCAATAAGGTTTGATACCATTCCTTTCGTCAGAATTTTAATTTCTAAATCCGTCAAAGGAGCTTGTTGAAGATCCACTTTTCCCCTTGCTAAAGTAGGTAAATGTAGTTCTTGTAATACTATATCCACCTCACTACGCTGACTTAGTTGTTGGCTACTCTAGTACTCTTATATATCTCTTGTAAATGACTCTTGTACCATAGTTGCAATCTGTGTTAGATCCATGATCCATGTCCATCATTTTGTTGTAATCTAACCACCTTTTCATGCCTTTGTTTTTGCTTGAGTCTAGTGGAAAAAACATTTATTAGGAGCATCACCTACGCGTACCAAATCCTCTTTTATTCTTTGATGCCAATAGGAGATGTGTAACTTTAACTTCTTGCAGCTTGTTATTCAAATTAACCACCAAAGTTGTATCTTGCTTAACCGTTTGAATATTGGTAGAATCCAGAGCTAGATTATGAGTAACCTGTTTCCAATTCACTCCCCATAACTTCTTATAATCTAAAACACCACTTCTGATTTGACTTCATGAAGTTTCTAACTTTCTTGTTAGCTTGAACATATGAGACCCATGGTGACTATGAGACCATACTTTGTCCTCTAAAGTTGAAATTTCTTGTAAGGATAAACACATGCCTCAATTTGGTATGGTCTTTGGTGTTTAGAAGTCCATGGAGATGTATCATAAATAATGACTCCATGATCCGAAGACAAAATAGGGAGATTAGTAAGAGTTCTCTCTAGATAAATTCGATATATTGTGGCATACATAAGCTTTATGAATTCTTCTAGAATCACAGTATTTGGATCATTTCTCTTATTAGTCCAAGTAAAACAAGCCCCTATAAACTAATCTCAACTATATCTACTTCCATTCTCCATTGCATGAAAGAGTCCAACCCTACTATGCTTGAAGAATTACCGAATCTATCAGCATAAAGCTCTACTTAGATTAAAATCTCCAATTAGTAAACAAGTTGGATAAAGTGCTAATGAGGAGGCAAGTAAATCCCGAACTTGTTGTCTATCTTCTACAAATGGAGCACCATACAAAAACAAAACATAAAGATCATTATCATTAATTCTTGGGAAATTTCCTGAAGGGGTATAATTCTCAACCTACCCTTGTGGAATTTTGAAGTTCAAAAATTAAGTTTCCAGGATACCTCAAAAAATTAATGCACTTAAATCTCTGTCTATAATAAGGGTATTTTAAAACCTTAAAGAAAACCTGAAGGATACCTTCTACTCCATCCGTTTCTTTTTAATCTACACACTTTCCTTTTTGGTCTGTTTCTTTTTAATCTACACACTGTTACTTTTTCTATTTTAGGTAACATGTCACATCTATTTTCTCCTCTTTTTCCACCCATGTTATCCACTTTTTAATATTTTAACCCACTTTTATTTTCTCTCTCACTTTTCAGTTTCTCTCTCATACTTTTGTACTTCCTCCTTGGTTCTCCCCAAAAGTAAGGGGATTGTTAAACATCGCCCCTAAAGTACTTAAAATCGCCCCAAGTATTATATTATTGGACCATTATACCCTTAATTTACTTTTTGTTTTTTACTCCCCTTTTAACACCACCTACCATCTTTCTCTCTCATATTCACCCCATCAGATTCATCACCATCACCATCCCTCTCATCTTTCTTCAACAAACATCTTTCTTCACACAACCACAACCACCACCACCACCACCACCACCACCACCACCACCATTTAAACTCAAAAAATGTCAGAAAATTTAAGGCCACGAAAGAAAATTGTACTTAAGCGTCAAACGGAGGATGCAGTTGCTAGGGCTATAGAGGCAAGACGCCGGCAAGAAGCGGTAGAGGAGGCGGCAGCGGCGGCGGAGATGGCGGCGGCGAGGCGGAAGCATCGCGAGGTAATTTTTTTTTTTTAAAAAAAAATAGCCAACGTCGGCTTGCCCGTTGCTTCCATGGAAGCAACGTTTGGGCTGTAACGTTGCTTCTATGGAAGCAACGTTACAGCCAAACGTTGCTTCCATGGAAGCAACGGGCAAGCCAAACGTTGCTTCTATGGAAGCAGCGAAATTTTTTTTTTTTCTTTTTTAAATTTCTGTTATTATTAATTTTGTTATTTATGTTATATTTTCATATTTAAAATGTTATTATTTTATTAATTCATGAAATGTAAGTGATATTTTTTTTGAATATTTTATAAAAATAATTCATATAATATTATTTAGTATGTTTTAATTTAATTATTATTATTGTAGGTTGTAGAAAATTAGAAATAGTAAGTTTTGATTATAAATAATTAATATTGTAGGTTGTAGAATGTTATATGTTTTGATTATAAATAATAATTATTATAGGTAGTAAAAAATTATAAATAATATGTTTTGATTATTATTAATTATTGTTGTATGGTTAATATATTGAATTATGAATTATTAATAATTATTTTATTAAATAATATTGTTGTATTGAATAGCCATCTGGGTTTCGACAATTTGCCGGGAAGACACTTCCCGGGTTTCGCATACACAACGAGGATTCAGGTCCGCGACATCCCCACTCACGTGGTGTTTCAGCTTCAGTTAGGAGGGCGCGGATGAAGCCGACTGGTCCGCGACGTCAGCTTCAGTTACACGATGAGGGGGTTGGTGGATCGTACGATGCAAGGGAGCATCAGGAGATGGATGAGGGGGATGAGGATGAGAGGGATGCATATGAGGCGGCATCTGATGTTCTTTACGATGATGATGTTCAGGATGCAATTATGCGGGAATTTGAGAGAGATCCAGCTGTAGAGCCTACGGCGGTGATCGTTGGAATGTACGTAAGGGTAGGGGTGGGCGGTTTATACGCGGCGAGGGGAGTTCATCGACCGTTGAGAGTCGAAAGGGGAAGGATGCCGATGACCTTAGGCTGGAAGGTCACGGGTCCGGTTGCGGGGAGGACCTATTGTTGGGTCTCGTTATCCCTAGTTTTGGTGGACATGTAGCTATGGAGATTTGGGAGGGGGGGGGATAGAATTCTCCTGAAGTGTCAGACACGAGAGAGGATTTGTGCACGTTTGAGGACGTGGGCTAGGGCGTTGCCTCCACCGATACGAGGATCGTCTTCGTAGAACGTCCCCGTACCATATCCCCTTTACTATGTTCACGCACATTGATGCGCCCTTGATTTCAGCATTTGTCGAGCGGTGGCGGCTGATACGAGTTCTTTTCACCTACCGTTTGGGGAGATGACAATCATGATGCATGATGTGTGGCATATATTGCATATTCCGGTTCGGGGGTGCACGGTGAATGACACCACTCCGAGTGTTGCTCTTAGGGGTTTGGTTGCGGACTCGATCGGTAGGACGGTTGCGAGCTCGGGAGTCCACTTTGGGAGAATGGTGCTATTCTTTGCACAAGGGGTTGCTGATATTCTATCGAGATGGGGAGACACACTGCTTCATTGGAGAAACAAATGACATGTATTATATGGTTGATTCTAGGATCTTTGTTTGTTCCCGGATAAGAGTGGATCGAGGTTGAGACCCTTTGACATTGTTGAGGCCGAGGTCTCCGGATATCGTTCACACGTTCTCCCGGGGGGTCGGCTACACTTGCGTACTTGTATCGTCGGTTGGGTGAGGCTAGTCGTACCTCCACGGTCGGGATTAGCGAGTGTTTGACTTTACTCCGGGCATGGATTTATGAGTATTTTCCATGCTTCGGGCCGCGCGCACGAGCATATTATTGGTGGGGCGGCTCCACGAGCGCAGAGTTGGACTGCGTACCCCGAGCCGAGGTCTCATGACCGTCTTTGCTCTATCGGGAGACAGTTAGACACACCGACGGCGAGAGGATGTAAGTGACTATTTATGTACTATTATTAACAGTTTGTTTTTTTACTTGTATTTCATTAAATAAAATCGCTTTTTTTGTAATAATTGCAGGTGGATTGGTTGCCTTATGGTCATCATTTTGATCCGAACACTATTCGGAGAACATTATATAGGGGCACCATTCGTTATCGGGGAGTTATCGAGCCATATATGCCTCGATCGATGTGTGCGGCGGTTAGGCCGTATGCGGCATGTACTGTTCCTATTATTGCTCCAGAGTCTGCATCTAGGCCTAGCAAGGGAAAGTATTCTGTGAAATCTTCTGCTGTCCATTGTGAATCGGGCTGGTTCTCGTTCCCGACAGGTAATTATATTAATATTATATTAATATTATGTTTATTATTATTGTTAGTATATTACAATTGTTATTTTGTTTACAAACAGGTAATTGTGTAAACATTGAGATGTTTGAGAAGGGTTCTGCACCGGCCACTTGCGCCACTGACTACTTGTCTTGGTATCAGCGACATTCACATCCATATTTGTTGAATGATGGAGGTAGTAGTGCTCGACCCATACCAGATCGTACCGCAACCGAGCAGGTAAATGTATTTTAATGGATTCATAATTTGTATCAATGTACCAAAATTAAATATATTGATGATCTAGTATTTTTTAATGCAACAGTGGATGAGTAGGTGGATAAATGCAACTCGTCCATTCATGCAACATCGGGACGAATCTGAATGGGATGATGCACGTGCGAATGTTGAGCAACTCATTGAGGATTGGAACAAAGTGTTACACAATACGAATGAAGAGAACGAGTAGCGGGTTTTAGTTATGTTAAACAACTTTTAACTCAATGTTTATGTATGCTTTTTAAATCATAACACTTTAATGCTTGTTAATTATGAGTAATTGCATATTTAATTAGTTATATTGTCATTTAGTTCATACAACAACACAATTAGTTCATACAACAACACAATTAGTTCATAAATCAACACAATTAGTTCATAAATTAACACAATTGGTTCATTAGTACAACTAGCAAGAGGTAAAACTAAGAAGTAGTTGTTGGGGTTGTTGAGGTAGATGAATCATCCCACTGTGCTATCCGTTTTGAATAGTGACTTGCCCAAGGACGAACAGCTTGAGAAGCAACTCGAAACCACTGTTGAGGAATAGTAGGGACCGGATGACCTCGGCGAAGTTGAAGCCGAATAAAATGCTTGTAACTCCCTAGATGAGCTATGGCTAACTCCCTTTGTGGCAAAGCGTTCATGCCCCCAACATCAAGTGGGAAAACTGTAGTCGACATATCAATACGACCATTGAGAGCGAAAAAAAGATCGTACATCCGTAGTGGTTCGCAATGGGGTACAAGTCTCGCAATGGCCTCCATGTAATGTTCCTCCCCACAACCTTTACATTCCCATCGAACACGCCTAATTGCCTCTTTGAGGTCCTGACCATAGACCCAATGAAATTGACGACCATTTTCATGCAACTCACTCACTACTTGATCGGCGTACAATGTCCCAATTTTCTTGGCCGGAACAAAAAGCATCCGCTACGCATCGAAAACCACAATTACCATCAAGCAACTACATCATGCCAGCCTTCTATGTGGTGTTGGATGGCTAGTGGAAGTTTATGAAAGTATGGAAAATTTTCCATATCGAATCTCCACCCCGCAAAGTTAATATACAACAATTTAATTAAATGTCTACAATTATACGCAAATACAATTATACGAAACAAACAATTAAAGTATATACACAAATATATTATTACCGGGAGCCGACCCGGAAGTTTTGCCTTTACCCTTAGGAGACTTGCCCATAACGTGCTCCCACCCACTTTTTTCCCGTCGCATGCCCTTGTTCAACTTAGAACGACCCTTACTCGTCACGTTAACATCGGGCTCCTCAAAGGAATATCGTTCGGGGTGGAGTTACGAATGGAGTACCCGAGAAATAGATCTCATGACCGCAGGGATCTTTATCATGTACCTCGTTCACTAATGTATTGAAGAACCGGCGGTCCCGATCGCACTCCGATAGTATCTCGGCCGAATCGTCCCATCACCAATAGCTAGTCTCCACCAAAATGCATCAACCTCCCGAGTGTATAAGAGTTGATCCGATTGCAAGGAGAAAAAAGTATGGCAAGCACATGGAATACCATGCGTAGTCTCAACAACACATCCGCATCTACTCCAATCCCGGTCAAGCTCTGCTATTCTTCCAAGCTCCTTCCCGAATTAGCTCCAAACAATATTGAGAGCAAACACCGTTCAATGCGCTATATGGTGGCGGATCAAATTCGGTCCCATGAGTACGCCGCGATGCTTCCAATGAGTTTCTTATCTCTTTCAACCGCCCTAAAACAAAAGCATCAACTTGCATAAACAATGTGTCGATTGCCTCGGTTGGAGTAGCAATCCACGCTTTCAAAGCCGAATGAGAGCTCTCGACTCTGTTGTTGGTTGTGTTACCGAAGTGTCTTACTCGGTTAGTCCAACATTGCACAAACTTCTCTTTGTGCACAAGCCAAGTCCCGTGGATGTAGGTAGGAAAATCAATGGATGTGGTATTCCCAACTGTACCCCACTCCTCCATCATGTTGGCTACATTTATTTCATATTCGGCCTCGGTTTTGGATTTCATTACCCTAGCCCAACTTCCTCGTCCGAAGCTAATTCCGATCTTTCTTTTCCCACCACACTTCCTTGTTACCCAGGCCTCCACATCATGATTGATATGCCAGGTGCAAAGTAGATGTGCGAGATGTGGGAAAAATCTCCGAGATATACTTGCACAAAGCCAAATCTCGATCGGTGACAATGGCATTCGGAGCCACACTACCAATGAGGTTCTTTAGTCCGTCCAACATCCAGCGATAACTCGAGCATCCTCATGTTGCAACAATGCCCATGCAACAAGAAAATTCTTGTTGGTTGGTGTCACCCCAACAATCTCCACCAAAGGATACAAGTACCTATTTGTCTTGTACGTTGCATCAATGTGAATCACGTGCGGGTATGTACGCACTAAATTCACGGACGTCGGGTGTGCAATGAATGTATGTGTCACCCTACCCATCTCGTCCGACTGAATCCAAAAAAGATACTTGCTTTCAACGGCTGTTGAAGAAACTGTTGGGCCGCATTTCGCCTTTCCGATCTCTCCCGTCTCAATATATCTCTGCAATTGTATATGTGCCTCATGTTAGGCTTCAAAGACGGAAATGCACCTTCAATGGCTTTCATAATGTTTCGTGGTTTCACATGGGATGAAGTTAGTTCTCCAACTAACTTCTTGGCGGCGGGACCGAGACCGAGAGATTTGTCGATGACCCTCCGGGTATAACATCATTGGGTGATTATGAAACCCATGTTCAACCCTAGTCTCGACCACCCAACACGTGTAGTCGTTTTTTGGGACTAGGAACAACCGAAACTCACAGCCACATGCTTTTCTCTTTGTTTTTCTTCTAATTGCCGAACTGAAATCACGAGGTTCCTTCTTCTTGCCACGATCACAATCCAAAAGTTGATACTTCTTTTTGTGACTAGTGATCGTCAAGAAAAACCCAAGCTCAACGGCAATGTTTCTACACCACTCGGCAGCAAGCATCACGCGTTTCAAATTCCGGACAATTATCGAAATACGGGTTATAATTAATCCGATCACCAACGAGCTCCCGAAAAAACAAATCATCTTTTATTACACGAAAATATCACAATATTCACAAATACTAGTTTAATCTTATTTTAATTTTTTTAAAACAATTTTGATTTGTAAAAATAACGAAAATACATATAGAGGGTTCCAACGTTTGGCCGAACGTTGGATCTTTGGAACCAACGTCCTGGCCAGGGCGTTGATTCCTTGGATCCAACGTTTGGCGAACGTTGGATCTTTGGAACCAACGTCCGGCCAGGACGATGGTTCCATGGATCCAACGTTCGGCCAGGCGTTGGATCCATGGAACCATCGTCCTGGCCAGACGTTGGTTCCAAATATCCAACGTTCTGGCCAAACGTTGGCGTTGTTTACAGACGTAAAAAAAAAAAAAATTTTACCTCTTCGTCTGAAGAAGACATCCTTGCCGGCGATGATAGCATTGGGTTGCTGGGGATGATGGTGTTGGGTGATGAGTTGCGATTGGTTGTTGGTGATTTTAGAGAGAATTGTATATTGGTAAAATTCAGATTTCAAATGAAGGATAAATTTCAATGCTCAAGTAAAGTAAAATGGTAAAAAGGAGTTAAGGGCATAATGGTACATTCACAACTCACAAGGTTGTTGGGGCGATTTTAAGTACTTTAGGGGCGACGAATAGAAGTTCAGAAAAGTAAAGTGAGTAAATTAAAATGAAAAGGAGGGAGTAGTTGCTAAATGCAACTTCACTTTACTAAACATAATCCTATGAAATGCCCAAAATACCCCTCATAACTCATACTCCCTCCGTTTCATTTTAATCTACACACTTTCCTTTTTTGTCGGTTTCTTGCTTTTTCTATTTTAGGTAACATGTCACATCTACTTTCTCCTCTTTTTCCACCCATGTCATCCACTTTTTGAATATTTTAACTCACTTTTTACTTTCTCTCTCTCACTTTTCAGTTTCTCTCTCATACTTTTGTACTTATTCCTTGAGTACATAAGAATACCCTACTTTCCATTGTACATAGGAATAACCTACCGTTCAAGACATCTGCATCATGGCCTATGACAAAAGATGGTTGGTAGGGGTGAACAAAGTAAATTTGAAACTTGAGCAGTTAAGGCAATAAAATTTTACTAGAAATACTGGGAGCTCCTTTAGAGAACTCCCTCCAAAAATAAACGTATGCCACTAAATGCAACGAGCACACGGTATTCTTTAGTAAAAGGCGAAAGAATAGTTCGCTCTGTACTCACTACATGGCTGCGTGAAGAACACAGAAAATGAGGTTCACTTATTTATACCACTGATATAGCTTGATTCATCTTTATTGAGCGTTGTGGGACAAATCTATCCTTTGCTTCTGTCTTTTGCTTCGCCTATCAATATTATTATCTGTCCACACGGATGGGAACTTTCACTACATATGTGGAAAGAGCCCTTCATTGCTTTCCTGACAACTACCTTAAATTGTTAATCATGCATTATACATATGGATTCAAAACTATCCAATTTAACAGCAAATAATGTTGTAAGATCAGAAATTATCTATGAAAAAACAATTTTAAGAATAATTATCAGAAATTCAGACATATGGACAAAAGTTATGAAGCACGGACACCCCCCGACCAAACGTTTCGAGTTTCTGACAACATAAACAACACGACACGCGTTTCTTGATTTTGAAAGTTTATGAGTAGTGGCAAATAAAGGGAAAATGAAGTTTCCTTTTGTTAATGATAAATAAGGGGGGAGAAAGAACATGAGAGCCGTAATTTCGATACTCCCGCAAAGCCAGTAGCTCGTCTCGTCTCTCTCTTCCAAACAACCTATTAACTTCTCTCTTCCCAGCAGTCGATTGGCTAAATACTAATATGTATTTATATGTACTTGGCGAAATACTATTCATGTTTTCTTATCTATTTATCATAAAAATCAAGTTTGTGAAGTATTTATGAAGTTGAATTTGTTTAATTGTCATATAATATTTTTAGGTATTTATATGTTTGAGGTTTCCTAGCCGTTGCCCAATTTATGTGCAATTAGAAAATGACGTTTTCTGTTTCTGTATCGTGTCCTTATTCGTTTCCGTGCATCATAGGACATAAGCACCCCAACAATCAACATATAAAATACTGGACACATGCTGTCCACAAAAACCAATACTATTCAAATGTTGATAACAGATAAAATTATGAGAATTAGACCTGCTTTTACCAGACAATGAACATATGAATGTATGATGATCTTTGCTGCAAATAGAAACGATAAATATTAAAGAAAACATTTGAGACTTTGATTTGTAAGGCTTTACCCTCTGCTGAGGGAGCCCTTCCAGAAATTCTCGACAGCCAGAGACGAGGCTCAGGCCGAGGAGGGGGTTTGGAAATAGTTTTCAACCAGCAATTGACGCGCCTCAGTTATTACCTCACTAGCTGCGTCATTGCCCCAAGCGCAAAGATAAGTTTAATTCACTTAAATTTTCGTTTATATGCTAATCTCTCAGGATGCTTTTTCCAAAAGAATATGATATGGGACAGAACACTGGCTCTTAGTATTGAAATTGAATTGGAGGGACTTTAGTATGGGGAATAGTGAAGACATGTTATTCTGAATTTTATTACCCAATACCCCCTGGTGTTGTTGGGCTGCTCATGCCAACTCTTTGAGCTTGTAGGCTAATTCGGCTCCTACGTTATGTTACCCATATCTAAGACATGAGAGGTTTGAATATATCCCCTCTGACATTTGAATAAAATAATAGGGAGCAGTGTACGCAATTTATTATAGTAATTGCGGGTGTGAGAGAGACAAAAAAATTCTTGTATTTGAAATGGATGTATCATTACTCGTGAAAATGAAATTGACTCTATCTTATCCCTCAACAACCTGAAATAAAGTTCACGAAATTTGAGAGATATCAATTATCACCTCTTTATCTTCCTAAATGGAGCTAAATAACACCGCAATAACTAGATATTATCACATGTGGTCCCGAAAATTGGAATATATTCCTCTATCAAAGGAAAGGTGATCCCTATTTATGCGCATCCCACGACCTTTTCAAGTTCACATATTCTTGTATCTCTGATTGATGAGTCTGAACAACCGAGAATTCTCGCGTTTCACTCGACAGTATATATAGTTAGTAAGAAATAGCGATTCCCTCTACTGCTGTTATTAACCCATATAACTCCTACAATAACAATAATAATTATAAAAAAAAACTCCTACAATAATATTTAGGATTTTTTGTCAAAAACTACCTATTAATTGCAACTTTTTGAAAACAACTACCTAATAAGTCTAATTTTTAAAACAACTACCTTTTATCATATTTTTTTGTTAGCACTACCAATACACGGTAAACGTTAGTAATTTCGTTTGGTGGCCCCACTTGACCATTCCCTCCATTTTAAAAGTTCTCATTTTTATTGCTAAAAAATGTGTAAGATATAAATTTATGGATTTTTTGTCAAAAACTACCTATTAATTGCAACTTTTTTGAAAACAACTACCTTTTATCATGTTTTTTTTTTTAGCACTACCAATACACAGTAAACGTTAGTAATACCGTGTATTGGTAGTGCTAACAAAAAAAAACATGATAAAAGGTAGTTGTTTTAAAAATTAGACTTATTAGATAGTTGTTTTCAAAAAGTTGTAATTAATAGGTAGTTTTTGACAAAAAATCCAAATCAAAATTATATGACAAAGAAATGAATCAAGAACAATATGTCGAAGTTCTTTAGGAGCCTTTGCCGATTTTTGAAGGCTACTCACAACAAGTACGGAGTCTGTCCGAACCAATACATTCTTCTCCCTTCCTGGCTTCCCATACTACTCCTAAAAGCTTCCTAAATAGTAAAAAAGTTGAACATGAAGAGGGGAGAAAGCAAAAATAGGCTCAGCATTTTGAGAGATCACCCGGCCACGAGACTTTCCAACCCATCCAAATTCCAATACCAGCCTTCCACCCATTGCTCCCTCTAATCCTTTTCCAAGCACCATCCACCTCAAAGGAGACCAAAAGACCCTCAATCAAACAATCTTGACTCCACACAGTCACATCACATTCTCCCTATCCAACTCCAAGCCAACCATTGTAATCCCATTCTTACATCCACTCATCCCCATCTCCTCATTCCTCAAAGAGCCCCAGACTTTAGCACAAGCCAAAATGGACGCCAGATCAACTCGAGCACCCTCGAAACAAACTTCATTTCTAATGAGCCAAATAGCACAAAGAATAGCATTAAAGTACAAACTCGTCTTTCATGATCATCTCCATCTAAAGAGAAGAACAAAAGCTAGCCAATTTTTAACCACTCCCCAGAAGGAATTATTTCACTACCAGCAGAATGGATTCCCATATCACTCCAACTCCACAGCCTTCTTATCAAACACAGTCCCTAAAATGATGAGCATGAATCTCAGGAGATCGAACATAACTCACAATAAAAGATACTTGACTATTTTATTTAAAATTGGCTTAAATTGTTAACTGCCTAAGCCTGATATGATTTAGATGATTAGAAGCTAGGAGTACAATTGTACAATATATACAAAAATAACCCACATAAGAGGGAACCTTCCAGAAATTCTCGACGGCCAGAGACGAGGCTCAAGCCAAGGAGGGGGTTTGGAAATAGTTTTCAACCAGCAATTGACGCGCCTCGGTTATTACCTCACTAGCTGCGTCATTGCCCCAAGCGCAAAGATGAGTTTAGCTATAGCCATTGTTGTCATTTATATGCTTATTGGATGTTCAATTTGTGAATGTCTAATGTGGGAGGTGATTGTTTTAATTTATTCTTTTTGTCAGTGATATATATTTGTCTATTACAATGCTCTTCCATCTTACACTTTGTTTCAATAGAAACCATGGAGAAGGAAAGGAGAGGGAAAGCGAAGTAATGGAGCAAAAGAGAGTGGGAAAATTAGAGTTGCATGTTCATGCAAAGAGTTTTCTTCCACTCTGCTATGTTATATTCGAACACATTATAACCCAAAATTAACGGTTTTACTTCATGATATTACTATACAATCATATATAAAAATTGGAACCAAGGATGTCTTGGCCTAGTGGTTAAGATTGAGGTGTTGTGAACGATAGGTCACAGGTTCGAATCCCCCCTCTTCTTCTTTGTACTTTGTATATATATATATATATATATATATATATATATATATATATATATATATAGAATTGAGTTCAGGTGAGAATGAAGTTTTATATGAGAAATGAGAAGAAATTTGAACCCTTAGATTATGCCACATTCACACAGTCACGCATAACCTACTTTCTCTCTCTCCTCTCTCTCCCATTTTGGTTACTCTGCTTCCATGACGCAATTACGTTATTTTTTTTTTCCGTCAATATCAATTCAGTGAATTTCATCCCTGATTATCAATGAAATTCAGCACTCAAGATAAGTTCAAGAGACTCATACAATATGGGAGAAGAAGGTTAGTATTTTGTTTAGTTGTTCGTTTTTTTTTAGACTTTTGATTCAATTTTACATCTAAATTTCATTATGAAACGGATTTCATTCGAAATTGTTGTGATGATATTATGATTATATTCGAAATTGTTGCTATTATTGTGAAACGAATTTTGATTCAATTTTACATCTAAATTGATCTGTGCTATTGAGAAAGTTCTGTTTTTCAAAGACTAGTTTGAAGAAGTTGAAGTGGATCTGAACCCTAGGAAGATCTTTTTGTTGATGCCTGTTTGGCAAACTTTTAAACTTTTCTACCTGATTGAACCGAGATTACATAAATCAATTCAACATTCTATCAACAAAACTGAATGTAGCCATCAAAAAAATTCTGCATATATTTATCAAGAAAACGGAACTTCCTTATTGTAATTGTGAATAACGCTTATCTTATTATGTATGCTACTAAGGATTGAAACATATAGGCTTCACCTTTGCTCCTATTTACATAACTTTAACGGCCCGTTTGGTTAGTCTTCACAAATAGTGGTAATGGTAATGAAATTTAGTTTAAATTTGTAAAGAAGTTCTCATGTCAATGACCATGTGAATGAAACTTTATCACAAAACATGGGTTTCCCTCTATAAATTTTATTACCACCTAATACCACCTTCCCAAGTGGTAATGGATAGTAATGAGATTTTAGGAAGAAAATGGATATCTTGGGATAAAGTAGCATTACCATAAGTAATGACATTGGATTTCTAATACAAATTTACACTATAATGCATTACCATTCCTACCATTTATGGCCTCTTACCAAACGGGTCGTAAGAGTTTACATAACTTACATAAATAAAAGACAAGAAAACAGAGTTTTTCTTGTAGTGGATGTTAGTAAACAATGGTGAATGCAGAGATGAGATTCCGCGTATTAAGGCTGAAAATCCCGATATTTTACACAGAGAGGCTTTCAGTGCTGCTGCCAAGAATGTATAATAACTTAACTTAACCACTTTAATTCAAGCATGCATATTAGTTATTAGTCCAAGCATATCATCCACTTTACTTATTAGTTTGTTTGATTTGGTTTAAAAGAGATACGGATGAAAATAGACATTCTTTTATGTTGGATCAGGTTAATTTGGTTAGCTGTTGATCATTTGTTTATTGACAGTTTAGTTCAGATCGTATTTATTCCAACCATAAATTGTATACGAAAATCCTTTGTCTCCATTTCTTATGAAGATCATAAGCGTCTAAGGAAGATAAGTTCTGCTCCCATCAATGGAAATGAAGCACGCACTAAAAAAATAGAAGACATTCTGATAACTGATCTAGACAAATGGAGTAGAATGGGTGAAGTTGATTTTCTCACACTTTTCGAATAATCATGTATATTTCTGAGCTCAGAGAGTGAACCTGTAAATGGAGGCTCTAGAAAGAGAATATACAATTATAATTAAAATTGGTTCCAGGTGGCCACAATTTGAGTGTTTTTGATTAAAAGAAACTGCTCACCAAAATTGATTTTGAAACTTTTGTATTGAGAACTAGGAATATACTCCTTTCTACAGCTAGTGGGCATAAACTTGATGCTTATAATTTACATCATTCTCCTTTCAGCAGTAATGTTACAAGTTTTATGTACTAGAACATACTCAGTTTATGTGACATGTTCTTGATTGCTTTTGTTCAAGCTACAGGGTATAAGCCTGTTTCAAAACCATTGCACCATTACACGTGATTAAAGGTATATAAACAAGTAGATCATTGCTTATAATCTACTTGTTCTGAAATAATCTACTTATTCTTAGAAACAAAAATATTTCTGGACATATTATGTTCGAACACCCTAAAACCTATTAGCTCAAATGGAAGAGCATTGTGCTATGCACAAGATGTGGGTTCGATTCCCACATAGGTTATACTCTGCATAAATGTAATTAGTAACTTTAAAAAAGACTTGTCGTAACTCTAAAGAAGACTTGTTGTAACTCTAATTAGTATTCCTGTAACTCTAAACAAGCATTGATATGACTTGTAACTATTACTTCGTATAACTCTACACAAATGTTGTCATAACTCTAATTAGTACTTCCTATACACTACAAAAATTAGAGCATTATAGAAACAAATTATGGCAACGATTTTTTGAATTGTTGATAGATATCAACATATATTATTTTTTTGTTGCCTATTATAAAGTGACATTTTTTACTCTGATTTTTCAACAAATAAAGCAACATATTTTTGATTTGTTGCTATTGAAAACTAGTTGTTTTACTATTTGTTGCTAGATAGTATCATATTTTCGATTTGTTGCCATTTAACAACAAATTACGACAACAGATATTTGGCTTGTTGTCATTAGAAACAATTAATTTTACTATTTATTACTAGGTGGCATCATATTTGCGATTTGTTGCCATTTAGCAACAAATTACGACAACCAACTTTGGTTACGTTGACATTAGGAACAATTAATTTTACTAATTGTTACTAGATGGCATCATATTTCCAATTTGTTGCCATTTAGCAACAAATTATGATAACCAATATTTCATTCGTTGACATTAGAAACAATTAATTTTATGATTCGTTGATAGATGACATCATATTTTAAATTTGTTGTCATTTAGAAACAAATATGGAAATAGATATTTGATTTGTTGTCGTTGGAAACAATATATTTTATTATTTGTTACTGAAGTAACATCAGATTTTTCCTCAAAATGTGTCCCACATCGAAGAAAGATTAGCCAAACTACCACCTTATATGTTAAGAAGTTTCATACACTATTATCAATTTTTATTAGTATCATTATGCAAATATACAAAAAACATGAGGTTAATCTACGTCGTATGAATAGTGCATTAGTCAAAGTGTAACTATGTAACAATTAAAACTTTGTTTCTATTTTTAGCAACCAATGTCAATTTGTTGCTAATTTCTAGCATCAAAATATTAATAATTTGTTGCGATATTAGCAACAATCATTTATAAATCGTCACTAGAGTTGGCAACAAATGCACCACATATAGCAACCAACATGGCAACAATATTTTCATGGATGCGATGTGGCAACAAAAATGTTTCATATTTTGTAGCTAAAATCATATGGCAACAAACCTTTTAGCAACAACTATTTTTTGTTGGAAAAATTGACAAGAGTAGGCCCAACTATGACCCCCCTTCCATAATAGATCCCAACTTTTGAATACTCCACAGAAGTCCCAACTTTGAGGGGTGTTTTATAATAATGGTCCTAGCAGGTCACTTAACCTGCTACAATAGGTAAACCTTTGAAATTATCACCCATGCCACCCCTTCCACCCTTCCCCTGCACTGCCACCCCTCTCCCACCTCTCCCATACCCTGCCACCCCTCCCCTACTCTAAAATCGCCAATGTCTACCTCCCTGTCGACGGCTCGTCGGAGCCCAACCACCCTCCCGCTGGACAGCACAGAACCCCTGCCTCCTCCCTCCGCCGACTTGACGCACAACCACCACGCACTACGCACTCTAGTGAGAAAAAATGTTGTTTGAAAGAATTGCGTCGTGATGCTGTAGTGGCCGGCGGGATGGTGGCGGGCTCCGACGAGCCGACGACAAGGAGGCATAGAGTGGCTGCGGATGGTGGTGCAGCAGTAGACCTTGGAGGGGGAAGAGAGATATAGTGTTGCGTGGGGAGAGGGGGTGGCAGGGGAGGGGGTTGTGAGTTGGCAAGATAAATGGCGGGGTGTTGGAAGGGGATGGCGGTGGCAGGAGGTCAGCAGGGGGGAGAGGGGGGGAGAGGGTGGCGGGGGGTCAACAAGGGAGGGGAGTGGCGAGGGGGTCGGCAAGGGGTGTGGGTGGCAAGGGGTTAACAGGGGAACTCCCTCAAACTTGTAAAAAAAAAAATTTAGAAAAAAAAATTACCTCTTGAACCGGTAACCCTTCCACTTGGACCATTATTGTACAACGCCCCCAAAAGTTGGGACTGTTGTGGAGTATTCAAAAGTTGGGATCTATTATGGAAGGGGGGCCATAGTTGGGCCTGTTCTTGTCAATTTTTCCTTTTTTGTTTCCAATTTGTTGCTAACTCGAGTTAGCAACAAATTTCTGATGAATAGCAACACATTTCTACTGTTGCTAAATTGATTTATTTTTGTAGTGATAATTCTAAATAAATGTTACTAAAACTCTAACTAATACTTCTACAACTCTAGAAGAAGTATAGGTATAACTCAAGTGACTAGTTCCTATACAAACTATAGAAGACTCTGAATAACTCTAAACAAGCATGGCTATAACTCTATAAAGAAGTCTTGCTAGAACTTTCATTAGTTCTTCCTGTTATATGTGTATAATGTATGAGGTAACTTGTGGGAAACCGGATGGTACTTCCAAGCACGTAAATATACGCTTTCCTACAAGAATTTTACCGACCCACTATGATCAACAAGGTTCACGGTAAACTCCTGTGAGATACGAAGAAGGTTCAATGAAGTTTGGTTGATGACAAACTACATTCACTACAATGTGTTTGAAGGTTGTGTTTCACTTTGAACAAGGAGAGAAATCTAGAAATGAATCTCCTAAGGCAAGTTTGTAAATGAATCAAACCATCCCAATATGTGAAATCTTCCTTTATATACCTAGGAAGATTTACAGAAGAAAAGCCCGAAAGCATGCAACCATTCAGACGAAAAGACAAGCACCAATTCGCAAGACGAATTGATTCGTCAGAAAACTGACGAACAAGGAGCGGGCGCTCCTGATGGGAGCGGGCGCTCCTCAGTGGAGCGGGCGCTCCAAGGAGGAGCGGGCGCTCCTAGCCTGCTGGAACATTTTCTACATGTTCCTGCCTACTTTGTGCGGACGCTCCCGTAGAGCGAGCGCTCTTCATGCCTTTTCGTTATTTCCTTCTAACTAACTACGTTTCATTACACCACAACATCGAAACGCAAACATCACATATTAACAACGAACACATTTAACTATAAATGATCTAACAATCCTCCTCCATTTATAGTATAAATGCTTTGAAGTCCGTTCACTTGCAAACAAGATAAAACAACTAAACTTATGCATAAATGAAAATATCTTTAAGATTGAATTTCCACTTAGTATAGGATTCTTTACAAGCTTTCGATTGAAGTGATTGACTAAGCATTGAATCACCCAATCATACGAAATATTGAAGAAGGTACACACACAAGCTTACACAAACACACATGTAAATAACAACTCCTTTGAAGGCCTTGAGTTCATATCCGATTCATGAGTGTTCCAAGTCAAGCCCCGAACTTGGTGAAGCGGCCAAACTTCTTACTCACATAGGTAAACCTTAATGAACATGCTCCTACAACATGAGCAACTAGTCAAAGGTTTATTAAGATATTAAAATCATCCTAAAACATTGTAGAAACAAGCACCCACCTTGGGATGTAACTCTTTGAGTGCTACAAGCCACAAATCAAGTTTGATCCTCGTTGAATCCAAGATCTTGCGTTGTACAAGACGTGAATTGAGTTTTCTCCACTTGTGACTTATGCATGGGCTTCATTCCCATCCCTTTTGACGTTTTGTACACCATTTCCCTTGGCAATGGTTTAGTGAACGGATCCGCTAGGTTCACATTAGACCGTACAAAATCAATAGTAACGACTCCATCATGGATCATCTCACGCACATAATCGTGCCTCACACCAATGTGTCGAGATTTGCCGTTATACACTTGGCTATAAGCCTTTGAAATGGTGGAAGCACTATCACAATGAATTGCAATAGGAGACATGGGTTTAGGCCATAGATCCACCTCACTTATCAAATTCCTTAGCCATTCCGCCTCCTTACAAGCCGAGGCTAATGCTATGAATTCCGATGCCATAGTTGAATCGGTAATACATGTTTGCTTCTTAGATGCCCAAGAGATGGCACCTCCTCCAAGAAGAAACACCCAACCACTAGTAGACGAGTAGTCTTCCTTGTTGGTTATCCAACTAGCATCCGAGTAACCTTCTAACACCGAAGGATCTCCCTTGAATGTCAAACTAAAATGAATAGTTTTATTCAAGTATCTCAATACTCGCCTTAAGGCTTGCCAATGTTCCATACTAGGATTACTAGTATACCTACTTAGCTTGCCAATCGCGAATGCTATATCCGGCCGAGTACTAGTCATAGCATACATCAAGCATCCAATTAAACTAGCATAATCCAATTGAGAGACTGGATTACCACTATTCCGAACCAACTTAGTGTTTGGTTCCATCGGAGTAGCACATGGAGCACTCTTTGATCCATTAAACCTCTCAATCACCTTCTCAAGATAATGAGATTGTGACAAAGAAATTGAGCCATTCTCTCTCCTTATTCTAATCCCAAGAATAACATCCGCTTCTCCCATATCTTTCATGGAGAAACTTGAAGAGAGAAATTCCTTAGTCTTAATGACTTGCTCCAAATCAGTCCCAAAGATAAGCATGTCATCCACATATAGACAAATCATAACACCTTTACCATTATTATCAAATTTGCTATACACACACTTATCGGATTGATTTATTTTAAAACCGTTAGCCAAGACAACATCATCAAACTTTTGATGCCATTGTTTTGGTGCCTGTTTAAGTCCATACAAAGATTTAATAAGCTTACACACCTTCTTTTCTTGTCCTTGGACAACAAAGCCCTCCGGTTGTTTCATATACACTTCCTCCTCCAATTCACCATTAAGGAATGCTGTTTTGACATCCATTTGGTGAATTACTAGATTATGAATGGCCGCTAAGGCCATTAATGCACTAATGGTGGTAATTCTTGCCACCGGAGCATATGTATCAAAGTAATCGACACCGTAAGTTTGTTTAAAGCCTTGGACTACAAGTCTTGCCTTATACTTTTCAACGGTTCCATCGATTCTCATTTTCCTTTTGAAAATCCACTTACAACCGAGTGGTGTGCAACCGGGCGGTAAATTAGCCAAAACCCATGTATTATTCCCCATTATTGAGTCCATTTCATCATTCACGGCCTCTTTCCAAAAAGCCGAATCATGAGACTTCATAGCCTCACTATACGTCCTAGGATCCTCCTCAACACTAAAACAATAAAGTGTTTGAGAACAAAGAGATTCCCTTGATCCTTCCACTAAGTAAAGTTGGAAATCCGGGCCAAAGTCTTTCTCTTTCCTTGCTCTTTTACTTTTCCTAATTTCAGGAATAGAAGGAGCTTCATGATCTTCACTAGCATCAACAACTTCATTTGAAGTAATAGGATTTGATGTACTAGGAAGATCAATATCAACGGTTGAACTAGAGCTTGGTAAGTCCCTTGGTCTAGGAATTGATGAAAAACGATTCTCATCAAAGATTGCATCCCTTGACTCAATCACCGAGTGTATTGAGACAAAATCATTATGCTCTAAGACATAAAACTTATAGGATTTACTATGCTCCGCATAACCTATGAATATGCAATCAATTCCCTTCTCACCCAAGGCTTTCCTTTTTGGTTCCGGTAACCTTACAATAGCCCTACAACCCCAAACCCGAAGGTAATTGAGATTAGGCCTCCTACCAAACCAAAGTTCATATGGGGTAACCTTGTTCCTTTTATTTGGAACCCTATTCAAGATATAGCAAGCCGTTAGCATGGCTTCACCCCAAAACCCGTTACTCAAACCCGAGTTAGATAGCATGGAATTAACCATTTCCTTTAAGGTCCTATTTTTCCGTTCCGCAATCCCATTTTGTTGTGGTGAGTACGGAGCGGTTGTTTCATGAATGACTCCAATAGATGAAAAATAAGTAGGATCATAATATTCCCCACCCTTATCAGTCCGAAATCGCTTAAGCAACAAATTAGATTGTAATTCAACTTCGGTCTTATAAATCTTAAACTTATCAAGTGCCTCATCTTTAGAAAACAACAAGTACACATAACAATATCGAGAAAAATCATCAATGAAGGTTATTAAATACTTCTTATTTCCCAAAGATGGTGTGCTATGAAAATCACACAAATCACTATGCACCAATTCTAGCTTGTTTGATTGCCTTTGAACACTAGGAAAAGGATTTCTTGTAATTTTGTTTAACATGCATGTTTTACACTTCTCTACATTCATGTCAACTTTAGGAATCAAACCATCTTTAAACATATCATATAATCTACGATAATTAACATGACATAAACGATTGTGCCATAGAGAAGAAACATCCACCATGTAAATAGAATTCACACTTTTATAATCAATTGAAAGTTTAAACATATTATTACAAAAGTATCCTTGTCCTACAAATACACCACCCTTACTTAAAATAAACTTATCGGCCTCAAACACCATTTTGAAGCCGTACTTATTTAGTAAACCTCCGGACATCAAGTTTTTCCTAACTTCGGGTACATACACAACTTCTCTCAAAGTCAAAGTCTTCCCGGAAGTGAGGAGCAACTCCACTTGGCCTATTCCTTTTGCCTTTACCGTAGAGTCATTTCCCATGTATAAGACCGGTCCATCATCCAAAGCTTGATAAGTTTTGAAAAAATGACGGTCTTTACACACATGTCTTGATGCCCTCGAGTCCACCCACCAAGAATCATCATCCTGCACCACATTGATTTCAGAAATCATTGCAATAAAATTCATTTCTTCATTTAAAGAAACATCATGTGCAAACTGACCTTGATGGGGATCAACCTTAGGTTGATCCTTGTTCTTCTTAGCCAAAGAGGGACAATTCCTCTTCATGTGAGAACCACCACACCCCCAACAAGACAAAGCCTTGCCCTTTTTCTTATCATTCCCGGGGTGATTTTTGTTGGACTTCCATGGGCGTTTCTTGGACTTTTTAGTCCCACTTGATTGTCCTTCTTCCATCATATTGATAGAAGAAACCGGACCACTTTTTGGGTCCTTAGAGACATCTTGAGACCGGATGCCCTCCTCAATGCGGAGATGGGCACCCAAATCTACCAAGGACATGGTCTCCTTCTTATGTTTCAAAGAATTCCTAGTGTCCTTCCAAGATGGGGGTAATTTGTCAATGATGGATGCAACCGAAAAGGATTCATCCATCACCATTCCTTGTTGTCTAATTTGGTTCAACATATGTTGAACCTCATGAAATTATTCCATAACGGAACGACCATCAATCATTTTGTAAGAATTAAAATTGCTAACTAAAAATTTCTTACTTGATGCGTCCTCCGCGATGTACTTTGCCTCAAGAGCATCCCAAAGTTCCTTGGCGCTCTCAACATATTGGTAAAGATCGAACAAGGTGTCCGACATCGCGTTCAAGATATGGCCCCGGCAAATGTAATCATCATTCTCCCACTTAGTTCTTGCACGAGTTTGCTCCGGGGTTTCGGTTTTGCCTTCTTCCGGCAATGGTGGCATGGGGGTGCTAAGAACATACACCACATTCAATGTGGTCAACAGAAAATGCATCTTCTTTTGCCAACGGCGATATCCAATGCCTTCAAACTTTTCCAATTTCTGGAAATTCGTAGTCATCTCTTTCAAGGAAGCCATCACTCAAGTTAAAATTCTTGTAGATTGTTATATGTGTATAATGTATGAGGTAACTTGTGGGAAACCGGATGGTACTTCCAAGCACGTAAATATACGCTTTCCTACAAGAATTTTACCGACCCACTATGATCAACAAGGTTCACGGTAAACTCCTGTGAGATACGAAGAAGGTTCAATGAAGTTTGGTTGATGACAAACTACATTCACTACAATGTGTTTGAAGGTTGTGTTTCACTTTGAACAAGGAGAGAAATCTAGAAATGAATCTCCTAAGGCAAGTTTGTAAATGAATCTAACCATCCCAATATGTGAAATCTTCCTTTATATACCTAGGAAGATTTACAGAAGAAAAGCCCGAAAGCATGCAACCATTCAGACGAAAAGACAAGCACCAATTCGCAAGACGAATTGATTCGTCGAAAACCGACGAACAAGGAGCGGGCGCTCCCGTTGGGAGCGGGCGCTCCTAGCCCGCCGGAACATTTTCTACATGTTCCTTGCCTACTTTGTGCGGACGCTCCCGTAGAGCGAGCGCTCTTCATGCCTTTTCGTTATTTCCTTCTAACTAACTACGTTTCATTACACCACAACATCGAAACGCAAACATCACATATTAACAACGAACACATTTAACTATAAATGATCTAACACTTCCCATGACTCTAAAGTCTAAACTAATATTTTTATAACTCTAAAGAAGTATGGCTACAATTCTAATTAGCTCTTCCCATAACTCTACACAAAATGTTGCTATAACTCTAGTTGGTTTATACGGTTTGAAAGAAATAAAGCAAGGGCAAGAGAGGAGGCTAGGAACCCATGTGAAGTAGCTACTAGTAAGTACTTTCTATAGCTCTAAATAAGTATTATTATAACTCTAAATACAAAATTCGTATAACTCTAAATAAGTGTTGCCATAATTCTAATTAGTACTTCATATAGCGCTTTAACCATCATTAATATAACTATTAACTACTACTTCCTACAACTCTGAACAAGTATTGCTATAACTCCAATTACTACTTCCTATAACTCTAGGTACAACTCTTCACTACTATTTCCTACTAAGCAAGTGTTGCAATAATTCTAATTAGTAGTTGATATAACTCTATAAAAATATTGCTATAGCTTTAATTAGTTAGTTTTATAACTCTAAACAAATGTGTCTATAACTCTAGTTAGTAGTAGTTACATCTCTTGACAAAATCATGCATTAGAAACGGAATGATCCATTATAAAAATGGAGCATCAAACATAAAACATAAACAAGTGGAATAAGATCTCATTTTTAAGATAAACTGTGAGAAGCGAATGAATTAGTATTACACGAGATAATCAAGCAAGGTATGTTTATAGTAGTATTTCGCTACTCAAATTATATCATACCTCATGATGATCTTGTCATTCAATTTTCGAAAGAATAAGTTCAAGATATTTGCGTAATAAGCCTCAAATTACTAACTCAATTTACTGGATTTAGGGATTTGATAGTTAACGTAATTTCGTAATGCTTCATCATATCTTTTCAACTTTGATGTTCTTGCATCACAATACACGATGAAAAATTCAAATTTTGTTTCTATCATGACTTGATTGCATGAAAGTAGTGAAATTAGGAGAGAGAAAGCAAGAGTCTTGCACGAAGTAGCAAACAAGGAGATAGCACAAAGAAGAAAACACTTTGGTGTTTTAAGTATAATTTGAGATCTATGCCGTTCATTTTATCTAATCTAAAGGTGCTGATTCTTTCTCATTTCTCACCTAAATAGCTTTCTCACATGATCTTGCCCCTATATATATACTTCCTCTGTTCTGTTTTAAATGAAACATTGGGTGAAATGACACTATTCATTGATCAATTTTGACTCCAATATATCGCCATTATATAAAGAAAAACATAGTCAAGTGGGATCTTGTTAGATTCGTCTCGATGCATACGATCAAATTATAACTTTTTTATATTTTTTACGTGTGCACAACTAAAGATATTAATGATTAAAGAAGCGCGTTGGGTTGCGTGAAAAAGCAAACATTTCATTTAAAACAGAACGGAGGAAGTATATATATAAATTATAACTTTTTTTATATTTTTTTACGTGTGCACAACTAAAGATATTAATGATTAAAGAAGCGCGTTGGGTTGCGTGAAAACGCAAATGTTTCATTTAAAACAGAACGGAGGAAGTATATATATAAATTGGATTATTTTCACACTCCTTAATCGTATAATGTAAGTAGAGTTTATCATAATTACTCTCGTATAAGTCGTATATATGTGACTATCTTTAAAATGTACAATGCAACTCGCCCTCCAGTAAGGCCCTAGAATTTTAGTTGTGTATAATCAAATCAAAATTGTACGCCCTACACGTAGGGGTGTGCACGGGTCCATGATCGGACCGAAACCGGTTGGACCGGTGGACAAGAATCTGTTTTTTTTTAACTGGGACCGGATCAGAATTTTTCCAATTCGGTCCGATTTTGGACTTGTTGGACCGGAAACTTTTTTATTTAGATTTATAAGTATATATTTATAAATTAGATACATTAAAATTTAATAAATCTAACAACAATAATCTTAGGGCCTGTTCTCTTCGGCATAAAAGAACTGAACTGAACTGAACTGAATTAAATTATAACTAATAGCAATGATAAAAATTTAGCAACTGAACTGATTGCAACTGAACTGAATGGAACTGAACTGAAAATAAGCTGGGGAGAACATGCCCTTAAAGTTAATAAAGAGTAGGTTTTTAGCTTTCTAACTTTATCCTTTAAACTATTTTTATTTTTTACTAAAAAAACAGAAATTCCGATCTCGGAAACCCGAAATCCTAATTTTTGGGGGACCGGAATCCTCGGTCTGGTCCTGTCCGGTCCAAATTTCGGTCCGACTCTACCCTTTGCACACCCCTATCTACACTTGTACTCCCACCATTTTTTTTAATTGCTACATTGTTGCTTTTGGGAATGAAGCCACTAACTTTGACCGATTATTTTGATTTTTTATAAGCAAAAATATAGTCATGTGTGGTCATGTAAGATTCGTTTCAATATATAAATTTATAATATCAAATTATTATAATTTTTACGTAAATGAAACAAGAGATATTAAGGGTTATATAACGTCTTAAAAACCGCGCAACAACGATGTAGCAAATAAAAAAAAATTAGAGGGAGTATAAATATCCTCTATATCTTTATTGCGCTCCTGAATCTAAATGAGACAATTCATATGCAGGTTAAAAATTAAATACTTCCTCCGTAACAAAATAGATGTTACACTTTGAAAATTGCACTATTCACCTACTACATTTGACCATACATTTTTTAGTTTTAGATAAAATCAACTATTATTATATGATATGTTGTTGGATTCGTCTCAATGTATACTTTCATAATATTAGCTTCTTATAATTTTAACTAATACACAATTAAAGTTATTAATGGTCAAAGTGCTACATCGACAAGCGTGAAAGTCAAAGTGTAACATCTATTTTGTTACGGAGGAAGTAGATGATAATGTCAACTCCATAAACTTCTGGTGAAAATGAGAAGCACCTTTAGTGAAGCGGGTACATAATTAATAGTTAAGTCACCATAAGTCACAAGCGAACAACATGGTAAAGATGTACCCTTTGTATGTCCCTATGACAAGATATGCAGTAGCATACTAGGAAAGCTCTTCCCACTTACTTCCTTCGTTTTGATTTACTTACAATAATGAGAGGAGGCACGATAATTTAGGTAAGGAGAGAAAGGGATAAAAAAAAAGTGACCCATGTGATAAGGAAAGATATGGAGAGAAAAAATATCCAAAAAAGATATTGTTGCAAGTAAATTGAAACAACCCAAAATGGCAAGTATTACAAGTAAATAAGAACAGAGGAAGTATATAGTTATCTTGTTGGACTTTCTAGAAAGATCAATCAGAACATTTAAGCTGCCTACTAGGTCATTATTACACTCACATTATTATGACAAATCAGAGACCTTAAAGACACATATATTTGAGAACGGACGAAGCATAATTTTTTTAGAATATGGTAATTAGAGCTGATAATAGTTGACACGACACATCTTACTGAGGGACAAGTTTAGTTAAACAGGTCAACACGACACAACTTAGGCTATGTTCTTTTCAACTTATTTAAGCACTCTAGTGCTTATTTCAGATTTGATCAGATCAGATCAGATCAGATCAGAAAAGTTCAAATCAGATCAGAAAAGTTCAGATCAGATCAGAAAAAATCAGATCAGATCTGAAAAAATCAGATCAGATCAGAAAAGTTCAGATCAGATCAGATTAGAAAAATTCAGACCTTATCCTTAATTCTTTTTCTAAATATTATTATTATTATTATTATTATTATTATTATTATTATTATTATTATTATTATTATTATTATTATTATTATTATTATTATTATTATTATTATTATTATTATTATTATTATTATTATTATTATTATTATTATTATTACTGTAGCATAGCATCTACGGCTCCCTTAACGAAACGTGGGCTCATCAGAGCCATACACGTGTCACCCTATTAAAAATGAAAAGAAGGCTTAATCTCTGGGCTATACTCAGTTGGGATAAAAGGATTGAATTCCTGGCCCAACAGTCAGAATCCAGCACTACCAGGTGCCTGAAGGAGAGTGGTTAATAGACTTTCACCGATCTCGTTACGCCACGTGTCATGATCAGATTCCTCAGCCAATCAGAAGCCACTATTCTAGGGCAGATTTTAAGGATAGATGTCAACTTGCTATCACTATAAATACCCCTGAAATCAGGAGAAACATTCATTCAATGTAAACAGTGCAAAGTTACTCTGATAAAATACTCTCTCACTTTCTCTCTCTATCTTTACTTTCTCTCACTACTCCTGATATCTGACTTAAGCTTCGGAGGGGGAACCACCACCCAAACCTCCAGGGTGGGTCCCTTTTTGCAGGTTTGGGAGCGAAGCCAAGGCTAAGGACTAAGCTAATTCAGGCATTGTTGCACAAGTCTCCATCTGAAGAACATCTAAGGAAACTCGTTTACTTGCGGGACAAGAAAGCTCAGCCTACAGCTGACTTGTTGGACAAGTAGAAGACGAAACATTTGGCGCCGTCTGTGGGGAGACGCAACGATGACTGATTGTCAATCGTCCAACATTGCCAGAAATCGAAGCCTTCAAGTTAATGTCGAAGATACGGTGGAACATGAAAGACCACCTCGAGGAAGAGAGAGACCTCCATCCATCGTCAATGTTCCTGGACCAAGCCAGCAACCGGTCATCCAGGTGAATCTAGATCGTCCGGTGGCTCGCCGCCCACCTGGAGAATGTTCTCGAATGACTTTCAAACTAAGATGGCAAAGATCGTCCGGAACTGATTAAAAGCAATATGCTGTTTTTTCATCATAACCCGGAGCCAGCTGCTAACAATCCACTTCCCCCTAGGGGACGTTCCCAAGTAGATCGACCAGGCCCTAGCCGACCTGTTCGGCAGGAACCCTCTTGGAGGACGGCAAGAGGAAAGCAGTCAGAGGATAATGATCAGCGAAGAAAGATGGACTGAAACCTGGTGGTGAGGACCCAGGACCATGTTCGTCCAAGCGGGCACCGAATGGAAACAGATGCCAGAGAATATTTAGAAGCAAAGAAAGCTGCTGCGTTACAACGATCAGCGACATGATCTACACCATACCTGAGAGACCCTCCTTTGAGGTTGTCGTCCAGAGGGGAGGAACGAAGTTTAAGTCACTCTCTTGTTCATCCACGACAGGAGAAGACGGCGGCTCAGCCCATGGTCTATAGGCGTCCAGTGCCTGCAAACACGTCGTCTGATCCGGTGTTAAAGGAATATCGGAAGGAGTACATACCCATTGAGGGACAGATGGGAGCCCTCCGGATTAACTGGCCCACTCCATTCTCGGCCAGGATAATGGAGGCGCCCCCTTCCCAAAGGTTAAACTCCCTACTATAGAACCTTTTGATGGAACAACAGATCCCGATGATCACTTATCTGCTTACAAACATCAGATGTACGTCCAAGGAGTAGATGATGCTACTTGGTGCAAGAACTTCCCAAAGAACCTTGAAGGGAGTTGCTCGAAAATGGTTTAACAATCTTCCCCCAATTCGATCAACAATTTTACTGAACTCAGTTTCTTATTCACTAGTCACTTTGTTGCCAACAAGCAAGAGCAGAAAACAAGCATGCACCTAGGCAAGGTCGTCCAGGGACCTAAGGAGGCTCTTAGAAGTTTCGTTAAGAGATTCAACCTAGAAGCGCTTCAGATCCAAGATCTTAATGCTGAAGTGGCCTTTGACGCCTTCATCAGGGGTTTAAGGCCAGGAAGTTTCAACTTTGATCTTGTTAAAAAGAAAATCTCCACTCTTTCTGAGGCTTTGAGGGAAGCTGAAGCGTTTATCCACGCTACCGAAGTGTGTGCTGAAGCAAAGCATCCCGAGTCTAAGAAGCCTGAAGAGGTTGCTCAGCCAAAGAAGAGCAACCCTAAGAAGGCCGAGACTTGGGCTATAACCTCCACCACCACCTCGTCCAGAAGGAGCAAGAGAAAAGAGGCTGAGCCATCCTCATCCAATCCTATTGAGTTTAACAAGGACCAATACTCCATTCTCATGGAGATTAAGGACCAATATGAGTTGAAGGCCCCAGCTGAGATGAAAACCCCTTATAGAAATAGGGATAAGAGCAAGTACTGCCACTTCCACAAGGATTGCGGTCACGAAACTAATGAATGTAAGCACCTTAAGAAGGCTTTGGAGGAACTAGCTCGAAAGGGAAAGATGAACTCCTATATGCCTCAAGGGGGAAGGAAGTTTCAGAGGAAAGATGATTGGCAGACTAAGAAGAAGGAGAGCGCAAGCACAGACGAAGATGTTGTCCTCGTAATTTCAGGAGGGTTTGCTGCCGGAGGACCAACAAATAGAGGACACAAAAACTACCTTAGGGAGCTTGGCCAAGTTCTGTTAGCTGATCAGAAAAAGGTCGAGCCCTTTCCAAGGGTGGTAGTTAGTGAGCAAGATAGGGGCAGGTTGAGGACTCCCCATGATGATCCTTTGGTTGTAGAAATAAAAATAGCAAACTTGAGAGTAAGAAGGTTTCTGATAGACACTGGAAGCTCGACGGATATCATTAGCGCTGATTGCTTGTCCAAATTAAAGTTCGATGAGAACAACTTGGTTCCCGTTCACCATCCCATCATAGGGTTTGGGGGAGGAGTCATCCATCCAATGGGAACTGTTACTTTGCCTGTTCGAGTGGGAGAAAAGGACACCGCTAGAACTGTGTTTATCAAGTTCTTGGTGGTCCGAGATTTGACAGCCTACAATGCCATTCTTGGACGACCAACTCTGAATCATGTCAAAGCAGTAATAGTAACTCACCTGATGTTGATGAAGTATGAGTGTGATGATGGCCGGATTGGCTCATTATATGGAGACCAGCAGGTGGCTAGGGAGTGTTATCTGACTAGCCTCAAGCCGTCATCATGGAAAATATGCAATGAAGATCAGACGAAGGTTGCTGGCGAAAGGAAAACGTCCGAAATAGAGAAAGATCAGACGAAGGTGGCTAGCGAGAGGAAAACGTCTGGGATAGTCAAGGACCAAGTGGCCTCATTGAAGATGGCCATTGAAAGCCCTCATACGCCTCTCGCTCCCTCAAGGAAGGCGTCTGAGCATCTTCCCAGCAAGAAGAGAAAATATGAGATCATCAAGGAAGAGCCTCCCTCGTCTGAAGAAGTCATGGCCATCATGGGACTGGCAGTAGAACGACCAGATCCGGTGGAAGCTCCTGAAGAGGTACGTCTAGATTAAGCTCGTCCAGAAAGGACCCTCAAAATTGGATCTTCACTCAGTCCTGATTTGAAGGGTCATCTAATCCACTTGCTGAAAGAATTTCAAGATGTGTTTGCCTATTGCGTTGAAGAGATGCTTGGAATTGATCCGAAAGTAGCCGTCCATCGGTTGAATGTTGATCCCAATTTAAAACCTGTTCGTCAGAAGAAAAGGCACTTAGGATCTGCCAGAAACCAGGCGGTCGACCAAGAAGTTCAGAAGTTGTTGGAATCCAAATTCATTAAAGAAACCTATTATCCAGACTGGATAGCAAATGTGGTCATGGTGCCAAAGCCCAATGGCACCTGGAGGATGTGTGTGGACTACACTGACCTCAACAAGGCTTGTCCTTAGGACAGTTTCCCTTTGCCTAAGTTGGACCGTCTGGTAGACTCCACAGCCGGCCATGCTTGGCTGAGCTTCATGGACGCCTATTCAGGTTTTCATCAAATCCCGATGTGGCCAGAGGATCAGGACAAAACGTCCTTCATTACTGAAAAAGGACTGTATGGATGGTTGAGGATGCCATTCGGCCTACGCAATGCCCCGGCCACTTTTCAAAGATTGATCAATACCGTTTTTCAGCCACAGTTGGATAGAAACATGGAAGCATATATTGACGATATGATAGTCAAGAGCCGTCAAGAAGAAAGTCATGTTGGTGATTTGAGAGAAACTTTTGAAACTCTCAGGAAATACAAGTTAAAGCTGAACCCCAGCAAATGTGTCTTTGGGGTCTTGTCAGGGAAGTTCTTAGGTTTCTTGGTGGACCAGAAGGGAATAGAAGCTAATCCCGAAAAGATTCAAGCTATTCTAGACATGAAGTCTCCTTCAAAGATAAAGGAAGTGCAGAGACTGACGGGTTGCTTGGCTGCCCTTGGACGTTTCTTGTCTAAGTCAGGCGACAAGTGCCATCACTTCTTTGCCACGATCAAGAAAAAGGCCAAGTTTGAATGGACAACAGAGGCAGAGCAAGCCCTTGAGCCCGTCAAAGATCACCTTCGGCAGCTGCCTAGGTTGGTCAGTCCAACCGAGGGGAAAAAACTGCTTGTATACTTGGCTGTGTCCACTCAAGCTGTGAGTGCCGTCCTGTTGGCTGAAAGAGAGTCCGTCCAAGTTCCCATATACTTTGTGAATCATGTGCTCAAGGATGCGGAAAGTAGGTATACTCCAGTTGAGAAGTTTGGATTGGCCCTAGTCATGGCCAGCAGAAAGTTAAGGCCTTATTTCTTGGCGCACAGTATAATTGTCTACACTGATCAACCTTTGAAGCTAGTTCTGCAGAAGATGGAAGCCGCTGGGCGAATGCTAAAATGGGCAGTTGAGCTCAACATGTTTGATATATCATTTGAACCAAGGAAAGCCATCAAAGGGCAAGCCTTGACAGATTTTATAGTTGAGCTTACTCGGCCAACCATAGAGCCAATATCTGATCCAGCTAAAGGAAGGAAGCACTGGACGCTCATGGTTGATGGATCGTCCACAGTCAATGGATGTGGGGCAGGAATCATTTGTCAATCTCCCGAAGGGGACAAGTTTGAATATGCATTAAGATTCCAATTCAAAGTGTCCAATAACGAAGCTGAATATGAAGCACTCTTAGCTGGAATCAAAATGTGCAAGGCGGCTGGAGCTTTAGAAATTGAGGCCAAGTCGGACTCTCTCTTAGTCGTCAGTCAGGTCAATGGAGATTTGGAATGCAAAGAAGCATCAATGAGCAAATACATGCGACTGATCAAGGATGAGATTGAGCCATTAAAACGATTTGTTCTCGACCAAGTGCCAAGGTCAGAGAATCATCAAGTAGATGCTCTCTCTATATTGGCCAGCTCGGCTGAAGGTGATGTGCCAAGAACAGTTTTTTGGGAAGTCAAACCCAAAAAGAGCATCGACCAAGAGCAGATTATGTTTCTTAGCCGAGGAGAAGTCTGGATGGAGCCTATCATAGAATATAAGAAGACGGGACGATTGCCTTCTGACCCTGTAGAGGCTAAGTATGTGAAGGCTAGAGACAAGTGGTTTGAACTATGGGATGAGACCCTTTACAAGAAGTCATTCAACCGCCCTTTCCTCAAGTGCATCACCCGAGAAGACGGTCTAGAGGTTCTGAAAGAACTCCATGAGGGAGCTTGTGCTTCGCACATTGGGGGAAGAGCTTTAGCAGTGAAAGGACGGGGTACTACTGGCCTACCTTAAAGGAGGATGCCTTAGTCTATGCAAAGAAGTGCGACAGTTGTCAGAAGCATGGAAATGTGCATCAGAAGCCGTCCAACTACTTAACTCCCATCTTGTTCCCTCTGCCTTTTGCCAAATGGGGCATGGATATCCTAGGACTTTTCCCTGTGGCCGCTGGGCAAAAGAAGTTTGTGATAGTAGCAGTGGACTATTTCACTAAATGGATAGAGGCTGAAGCCATGCGAGGAATAACAACAAGCGACGTCAAGGGCTTCATCTGGAAAAACATTATAACTCGTTTTGGCATGCCTCAGTCCATCGTCTTTGATAATGGTCCACAGTTCGAAACGCCTAAGCTGAAAGATTGGTTGTCAGAAAGAGAAATCAAAGCTCACTTCGTCTAAAAGTGACAATAACTTGGACAGAAATACAAACAAAACGGCAAAATTACTCACTTCTACACCGAACATCACTCCCTCGAAGAGACAGACCAAAAATATAACACATGCATGGCCGTCAAACTGACAAAACCTCTAGTAAGAGTAACGTCAAAGTCTCTGAGAGAAAGCTGGCCTGAAATAAGACCTAAGTAAAGGATACTTACTTTCAAAAGCGCAGACAGCTAAGTAGTCTAGACCCTAGTAAGGGATCACTACTTAATGACGAGTGTTGCTCCCTCAAGGAAGCCGGCTAAAACATGCTTTGAACATGTATCTCAAGCTCGTCTATCAATTTCAACAGGTTCGACCAAGGGCGGCCGCTCTCCTTCTTGGACTTTGGCTCGCCCATCATATGCGTTTGAGCTAAGCCCAAGGAGGGGGGGGGATGATAGAAGCCTATAGGACGAGCTAAAGAGAAAAGGTCGTCCAAAAACCAGGAGGACCTAGGCAACTGATGCCCTTGTGATGGTTTGATACTGCAAGACGAATGTTAGTAGCTCGAGTAAAACAGCTTGAACGTGGCTCGTCCACAAATCAAATAGGTATTGGCCGTCTTCCCTCTTTGGCAAGACTCGTCTTATTAAGCAGATTGTCCAAAAATCCCTGACGAATATCAACAAATACTTGGATATTTCATAAAATAACTGGTAATCGTCCAAGGGCAAGGATGGCAATCTTCTCGTATGTGCATTTTGCAAACCGTCACAGACGAGTTCCTTTTGGTACTTTACAAGTTTTTTCATTAAATATCTGTGCCGGACGTCCAACGATCATGACGAAGTTAATGTTATACTTGATCAAATTGGAATTTATGAAAATAAGAGACAAGCAATTGGCAAAAAGTTCTTCATATATATCAATAGCAAAAATTTACAACTTAAGACTACTGAAGGGCTAAGACTACAACGGCAGACAAGCCAAGAAACTTAGAAAAATAAACCTAAAACTAGGCTTCATCTTCAGCGCGAGTTTCTTGGTCGTCCTCAGGCTTCTCATCCTCGGCTTCGTCCTGAGGCTTCTCATCCTCTGCTGAAGCCTCGTCGTCCGACTCTAAAAACTCCGGAGGTTCCTCGGCGCATACCATAGCCCGATGGACACTCTGTTGGTATTCCAGACGACGCACAAAGCTTGGGACCTCATCAGCTTCAGCCAGCATCTCGAAGGCCTTGACGGCCCAGTCCTTAGACGTTTCGACGACGTGCTCCAACCCTTCCTTGGCATCGTCGAAGGCCTTGGCCGCCTGCCTCTCTAGACGGGCAGTTCTCGCCCTCAGACTAATATTCTCCTTCCTCAGCTGGACAGCGGCAAGAAGAGCAGCATCTCTTTCACCCTTTAGATCTGTTGAGACGGCATCTATGATCATCTTCAGGCGGTCTTGCTCCGTGTACAGATCATTGATGGTAACAATATAATTCTTGTTCGTGGATTCCAGATCTGCTGATCTCTTCTCCAAAGCGTCCAGTGACTGACGATGAAGGGTATTGGCCATCTCAATGTCATGGATGGCCTTGTCGCCTGCCGTTGTTGCCATATGGACGAGCTGCTTATTCTCTTTTCTTAGCTCCCTCGCCCAATCTTCAGTAGCATGCTGCGAGCAAAAAGCTGGAGTGATACAAACAAAACCAGTCATTAGACGAGCTGCAAACAGGAAGAATATGCACAAGGATTGAACAAAAACGGCAGAAAATTATACCTCAGCAGCAAGTTGAGACATGTAGCCCACATGCCCAGCCGAGGCTCCCCTTAATCCTTTGATATAGGACTCAGGGTAGCACTTTAAGAGCTCCTGCTTAAGCCGATCTTTTTCAGCCTTTGACATTTTGGCGAAAGCAGGGGAAGACACTTCGTCAGAGTCTAGGGTAGGAAGAGCTGAGGGCATAGCTGGGCCTTTGCCCTTATCTGAAAGAGGGTGAGAGTCAGTTATCTTGATGAAATAGACGATGGCTTGTCTATTGGACGGACTCATAGACCGTCCACCGACTCGCACCGTCCTAACTATATTCGGATAATACGACTCACCAGACGAAATAGATGTCGTCCTAACAGCTAACGACATCTGAGGCACCAGCTTGGCCACCGAGCCACTGAAGCCCGGGTAGTTCTCAGCCGCCGTCCCTGGCTCCGGAATAGCCAAAGCCAAGGACGACTCTGGTCTGACCTCGGCAGAATCTGCTGGCAGAACATCCAACTGACCAGCAGGATCCGCCACCTCTTCCCTCTCAGCAGGGGCAGCAGTTGAAGGCTCCTTTTTTAGGGCCTTGTCCTTGGGTGGCGGCATGCTCTTCTCCCCATCTCCTCCAGCAGAAGTCGTCTTCTCTGGCCTTTTTCTCATAAAGCCTTTAGGCTTTTTCACGGGAGGCTGGTCCCCGGCCGCCGTAGGCCTCTTCTTTGACGAGGACGACTTCCCGGGTGGGAGTTTGTTAGTAGGAGCATTTTTCTGCAAGAAATAATCAAGTTAAAATGACGGACGTCCACACATCAAACCACAAATCAAATTGCAAATCTTCAGACGAAAATTACCCAAAGAAGGAAGGCGTCAAACCCCAAACACCTCCTATCCTAAGGGGATTTCGTCCGATAAAAACTTCGGATACAGACGAAGCCTATACAAAGAAGGAAGCCGTCCCAAAATTGGACGGACTAGTATGACTCCCGTCCAAGGAGAGGCAATCAACTCTTCGTCCAGCTTCAGAACTAAAGCCTCCCAGACGAGAATGGCGCCAAGAAGGTGGCCGTCTGAATATGTACTCGTCCGGGGACAAAAAAAAATCTCAGACGAGTGGGGCCCCAAGAAGGTGGCTGTCCTACCGTGGACGCTTTCCTTCTTCGGGCTACACTCGTCCAGAGAGAGTTCTGAATGGCACTCGTCCAATGAGTATAAACTCTCAGACGAGTATGGCCCCAAGAAGGTGGCCGTCCAAGCTTGAACGCTTTCCTTCTTCGGGCTACCCTCGTCCAGAGAGATTTTTGAATGGCACTTGCCAAAGAGTATAAACTCTCAGACGAGTATGGCCCCAAGAAGGTGGCCGTCCAAGCTTGGACGTTCACCTTCTTTCTGTGATTCTCGTCCAAAAATTGGATGCCAATTCCAGACGAACCAGAATGATCCAGAAAAAAAAACAAACTTACCTGCGTCTCAGCCCTCTTTTCAGCGCTGCTTTTGGCATACTCCTTCCATAAGTTGTCTGTGAATTTTGACATACTTATGTCTCCCGTCCAAGAAGCTTTGAGACGAGTTCTGGCCGAGTCTGCAGCAAGAAAGCAAAAAATGGGTTTGTCAAATGAATTATGGACGAAGAATTTTACTTGGAGGATTTTGAATATATACCTTTATCATCGGCCAGCCGCAAGCCGGCGGTGACCAAGAAGTCGTCTTGGTAAAACATTTATTTAAAGGGTATCCAGTTAGATGGCCCCTTAAAAGATCGTTGGCCGGGCCTGGAGTACTCCTTTATTCTGAAGTACTCCACCACTTCTTCGTCGAAACTATCCTCCAGGTCCAGCCAGGACTGCTTCCGTCCCGTATTCGTGACGGACTGATTGTAGAATTTATAGCCCTCAGTAGTAGAATCATTGGCCGCCTTTAAAAATATGAAATCGGCTTTCCAGTCATGCATCTTCGAAGGTTTCCCCCAAGCCGTCAGGAAGCCAGGACGGTTGCAAATGCTGAGCCATGCCCCATCCACGGCCCCAGGTACCTTGGCCGCATAATGGATGTGGGTAAAGGCTTGAAGGGAAAAAGCTAGGCCGCGTAGCTCACAGACGGCAATGAACGTCAAGACGTTGTGCCAAGCGTTTGGAGCTAGCTGATTATGGCCTATGTGGTAGTACTGCAGCACTTGTTCTATGAATTCATGGAGGGGGAACCTCAATCCCGCATCTAAGGCCAGTTTATAGACGGCGAAATGGTTCCTGGGAGCGCTCAGGATCGTCGCGTCTTTATTTGGAATGACAAAGGAGAAGTCCGGCATGGGCATATAAGACAATAAATAGCTAGGGTCTGGGCCGATTTTCTCTAACCATTTACGGTTGACCAAAATGAAGCCGGGGTCAGAGAGGGGACCTAGACGCCTTCTAATTTCCGACGAGGTAGTCGAAGCCTCGTCTGACTCTTCGGCATTATCAGACTCACTGACGTTATTACCTTCGCCGGTCTCCGCCATATCGATGTCTCTGCCAGAAGTACTGGCTTCAGGGTTTATTTCGGAGTCTTCTACATTATAGTCAGAAGGAGGCCCGCCCAAAGGCTGAGCACTTTGGACCTCTCTTGCCACCTCGAGCACCCGTCCAGTAGATTCCTCCACATCTGAGCTACTTGACGGGATTATTGCTTTTCGTCTTAGACGGGCCGTTTGCTTGACGCGCGCCAGATTACCCTGCACAGGTAAAGACTGGGTCGTCTGACTTTCTTGGCCAAAACCATGAAAAAATATATACTCGGCCAAAAGAGGCCCAACTCTAGAATGTGCCGAAGAAGAAGTATCGGTTCTAGGGTCAAGGCAAGATCCTGGTCGGCTAGGATTATTTGATGAAGAAGATTCCATTTGATTGATTTTCTAAGAAAAAATAAAGAATAAAGAAGAATGAAAAAGAACAAAGAAACGATACCTGCTAAGAACGTCTGGGCGATTCGGTGAAGAATGCTGAGGCTGAACGAACACACTCTCTCTCTAGAAAAGTTTGCAGAGCTCCTCACTCTAGAAAAATTCGTTCAAGGTGTGAAATGATTAAATGTTCTCGCATCAAGAATATTTATAGGGGGGTAAAAAACTTGTGGAGCCGGTCAGAAATGACCGAAGAAGAGAAGGCAACGGTCGGTTATGACCGGTAAAATCCAGGAAAAGGCGCGTCACTCTATTTCAAATAAAACTACCTTGGGTAAAAGGGCCTTAACCGTCAAGTGGGCCAACAGTGAAAGCCCTTTTAGGGGCAAATGTTGTAGCATAGCACCTACGGCTCCCTTAACGACACGTGGGCTCATCAGAGCCATACACGTGTCACCCTATTAAAAATGAAAAGAAGGTTTAATCTCTGGGCTATACTCAGTTGGGATAAAAGGATTGAATTCCTGGCCCAACGAGAATCCAAAGACTATCGTGGTCGAAGGAGAGTGGTTAATAGACTTTCACCGGTCTCCGTTCCGCCATGTGTCATGATCAGATTCCTCAGCCAATCAGAAGCCACTATTCTAGGGCAGATTTTAAGGATAGCTGTCAACTTGCTATCACTATAAATACCCCTGAAATCAGGAGAAACATTCATTCAATGCAAACAGTGTAAAGTTACTCTGATAAAATACTCTCTCACTTTCTCTCTTTATCTCTACTTTCTCTCACTACTCCTGATATATGACTTAAGCTTCGGAGGGGGAACCACCACCCAAACCTCCAGGGTGGGTCCCTTTTTGCAGGTTCGGGAGCGAAGCCAAGGCTAAGGACTAAGCTAATTCAGGCATTGTTGCACAAGTCTCCATCTGATGAACATCTAAGGGAACTCGTTTACTTGCGAGACAAGAAAGCTCAGCCTACAGCTGACTTGTTGGACAAGTAGAAGACGAAACAATTATTATTATTATTATTATTATTATTATTATTATTATTATTATTATTATTATTATTATTATTATTATTATTATTATGTAAGAAATGACATGACACGGCAATACGACCAGAACTCAACACGAAATAAATGGATTCGGGTCAAAGTTTGTGACACGTTTTAAGTAAATCGGTCAACATGACATGACTCGTTTATTTGATATGTGTACATATATTTTATATAAAAAAATTTAAACTAAGTCATTAATTTAAAGATGTATTGCAAAATCACAATACAAGTTGTATTGAAGAGTTGAAGCCACCTAATTTATTAATCTTGGTACCCAAATGCCAAAAAAAATTATATATATTTGATTAGTATAAAATTTCATTTGTTTGCTGTAAATTTTAATGATATTGACAAAAATTCTGCAATTGCGTAATAATAATAATAATAATAATAATAATAATAATAATAATAATAATAATAATAATAATAATAATAATAATAATAATTTCTTGGACGTTAATAATAGTAAGAATAATAATAAGAATAATCGAACAGAAAAGTTCATATCAGACCAAATCAGAAAAGTTCAGATCAGATCAGACCAGACCAGATCAGAAAAGTTCAGATCAGATCAAACTAGATCAGAAAAGTTCAGATCAGATGGACCAGATCAGATTAGTTCAGATCAGATCAGAAAAGTTCAGTTCAGATCAGATCAGATCAGATCATATCATATCAGAAAAATTCAGATTAGACCAGACGAAAAGAACATAGCCTTACTAAGGGACGAGGTTAGTGTTGAGATTTCCATCCCGTTTAAACACAACACATCTTACTAAGGATTGGGTTAATATTGAGATTTTCCAACACAAAATTAACACACCTAAACCCATTGAACACAATTGCTACACAAATAAAGTATACTTCCTTTGTTTTTTTTAATCGCAATATTTGTATTTCACACTTGCCGAGGCACACTTTTGACCATTAATAATGTTAGTTTTATATTTGTAAAAATTATGCAAATGAAATATTAAAAAAATACACATGGAGACGAATCAAATAAGATCTCATATGACTATGTTTATCCTTGTGTATAAATCACTATACAAAGTCAAAGTATGAACAATGTATAGTAGAATAATCAAAATGTTGCAATTAAAAAAGAATGGATGAAGTATTAATATAGAAATTAGTTTAAAATTACCAAAAGTAGTTTAGCACGACAACATGACATGAACTGGACAAGAAAAACTTGGGTTAGTGTTGACATATCTCAACACATTTAATTAAACGGGTTAACATTTATAAAATGGGTTGGGTTAGTATCAAGTACGGTTTCCAACCCGTTTAATTACATGCGACACTCACTTTGCATCTTGCCAAATCAGACCAGGCTCGTATTTGGCCCAGGGCGAACGGGGCGGAAGCCCAGGGACCCATCCCAAAAAAAAGGGGAAGTTGATAGAACAATTGAAGTAGCCAAGTAGGTAAAAACAGTTATAAAAAAAATTACAATAAGTAAATAATAAAGCTTTCCTATTCCCACTCCTTCATTTTCGGTCCTGTTCATTCTCATTCCTTTCAACTTCCCAATTAAACTTCCAATCAAAAAATTCAGCATCCTAAACATCCTCTCTATGTAATTATAATCTCATCTTTAAGATTTTTTTATTCTTTAACTTCTTTCCTGATTAATCTCCAAACAAATCTCCAATTTATTCAAGATGAACTCAAACAGTCTTCTCAAAATTTGATTTTCAACGGGATCAAGACTCTAATTTTTCATATAAATAAGTCTCATTCAATTGATCAAGTTTATGGAAGCAAAGATTCAAGGTTATATATCACTCTTACTCTTTTGAGTTTCAAATTTTCATTGAATTTTTATATTATTTTGCTATTGTACATCAGTTTTACTTGGTGTTGAATGTTGATAAAGTATATCAAATTATCAATTCTTGCTACTGTAGTCTTTACATCGAATTTTCATTGATATTTTTTTAATTATTTTGCTAATGTACTTCACTCTTAATTGGTGTTGATAGAGTATATCAAATTATCAATTCTTGCTACCGTAGTCTATACATCAAATTTTCATTGATTTTTTTTAAATATTTTGGTACTGTAGTCTATTTTTGTATTTTAGTCTACATTTTTATTAGATTGTTTGTTGAGTATTCCCCTCGAGAGTAGGGTAACCTAGTGTTTTTATCTTACCTTTTCAGAAAAAAAAAAGTAAATGTTACGTTGCGGTTACCTAATCCCTGATTTTGATTGTTTTTATATAAACAACAATTTAAAAAAATTCCAAAACATGTAAGAAAATCCAGTAGTATAGGAGAAACAACTGCATGATTAACGTGGATAGAATTTATGTGACCGACATGATTAAAGTGAAGATATAGTGATGTCCACGACATTATTACTAATAAAATTATTATATTACTCAAACTATAAAGTGATCTCATTTTCAATGGTAATTGGTAAGTGAATGTTACGTTGCAGTTACCTAATCCCTGATTTTGTTTGTTTCTATATAAACAACATTTTAAAAAATCCAAAACATGTAAGAAAATCCAGTAGTATAAATAGGAGAAACAACTGCATGATTAACGTGAATAAAATTTATGTGACCGACATGATTAAAGTGAAGATATAGTGATGTCCACAAAATTATTACTAATAAAATTACTATATATATATTTTTTTGACATCGAAAATTACTATATTATTACTCAAAACTATAAAATGATCTCATTTTCATAAGAAAAAAATCGTTAGATTTCCATGTTTTTGAACGCAAGCTAAGTCCCTACTAAGTGCATATTCTAATATCAGTTAGTTGCATATTCGGATGCATTTTCACGTAGTATTAGAGCATTTGCATTGCATATTTATGCGTATTTAGGTCCCTTTTTATAAGTTATGGCAGTGCTTTCACGGGTTGTTTGGTATTTTTATGAAATCTCAAGTATTTTAGACTCCTATAGAAGGTAGGATACGAGGATTAAGGCACTTGGATGACCTTCAAAACGATATATCATGTGCCCAAATCGGATCGAAATTGAAGAAGATACAAACTGCAGGCGTGTTTTTATTTCGCTTACGCGGTGTGAGCGCGTATTATATTTGACTAGCTACCCCACTGTAAAGGTTTTATTGAAAATTGTTTTGTATTGAAAGAAGTCGTCAACAATTCTTTTTAGGAAGAATCATAAACCTAATTGGATATAGGAAAATCATAGGGACAAATTATCCAATTAGATTTCCCCGTCATGACTCCATATATGGTCAAAGTGAACCAGAGATTGAGTTCGGGGGTGAGTGTACAAATATGGTCAGGAACCATATTGCCCATTGTTGGCCTTTACTAAATATCGATTCATTTGCAGATTTTATGCCAAAGAATAATCAAATAATGTTTTAAACACCCTAAAAATATTAAGTCTAAATTGGTTCAAAAAACACATAAAAAGACTAATTTTAGTGACATGTTATTAGACAATCAAATTTACAGGGAACCTAGCAAGTTGTCCAAATTAATCTGATTAATGTTAGAATAATTCTTTAGGTCTTTGATTAGCAAAAATAACATGTGGGGTGATAATAGCATTAAAGCAGGACAATCATATAATATGCATATAATGATCAGGCAGGCATAATAATGTACAAAAATAAATAAAAAGAAAGAAGAGAAGAGGTTAGAATATACAGGAGAGCGATTATAACTTAAAGATCTACATCATGAAGTTAGTAACTTCAAAGCAATACAAATAAAGAATTGATTTAAGGATCCTCAGGATTATACCTATACGGCTTAGACTGAGGAGCGCAACGATCTTTAGGCGGAGCAATCGTGAAAACAAGAACGCAGTATGAAGAATTGATTGAAAGTATTTGAGTATTGAATGTTCGAAGTATGTTTCGGAGTATTTGAGAGAATTTTGTGTACGTAAATAATAATCTAAAAAGTCGTCCTTGATTCGAGGAATCACGGAGTATTTATAGGAAAAAGAAACCTTGCGCCTCACGCAAGCCTTGCGCCAGGCGCACGCCTACGTGGCAGGCACAACGCCACGCGTTAGGCGCACATTGGTGTGCCTGACGTAGCCAGCCCAATCAGGTTTAGGCACGTGTAAACGCGTTTTTGAAAAGATAAAAAAGAAAGTGGCGTCTCACACAAGATTTGTGTCTGACGCAGGACTCTGTGTGAGTCACAAAATCTACGTGTCAGGCGCTCATAGGCACGCCTGACATGATATGGCCGATGTGCTGGACGCACGTGGCACGCTGAGCGCAGCCGCCACGTCCGGCTCACATTCGGGAATATTCGAGCATATTCCTTTGCGCGTCTTTCGAAGATATTTTTCTATCCCTAAAATTCCGGAGATGGAATTTTACGGATCAAAAATCTGATTTTTGATTGAAGATGATGAAAAGGAGTATGAAAAATATTTATTAAAATAATAAATATTTGATTGGGATTTTAAAACATTTTATGGGCTGAAAATACAATTAATCATCAAGGAACAATTAATTGGGCTTTAGAATATCATTTCAAAACATATTTTGGATTGGTTCTTTAGATTGCTCTTCCGTTGGGTCGCGCCAACTAATGTCGCGGTATGTTTCATCATTGGATCCTTAAATGGGGAGACACGATTATGTGTCTACACAAACCGATATTCATTATTGACACGCCAATGTTGGTCTGCTCTGTAGTATGACTTATTATGTCGGTTTTGTTTCTTTAAGAAGCTCAAAATACTTTTTTATTCGTTTTATGAGGGGATGGAGTTTATTGTATACACTTTTTAGGGTTTTTAGAGAGAAGTTAGAGAGACAAACTTGTAGATCTCCATTGTTCTCCAATACTCTACCTTTCTTCCACTTATTCAAGTATTTGTTTTCTTCTTCTTTTCTCTTTGTTTTCTATTATGAAGTTTAACTATTGTTCTCTAGTTTCTTAATTTTTTTTTTTTGGTAAGTAAGTAAGTATTTATATCAAACCAACAAAATCCGCCTTTACAACCTAAGCCCTCTCAATAAAAGAGAGCAAGACAACTCAACAGCTAAGAAAACAACTTAGCAAATAAAACAAAATTTACAATCCCTCAATCCAAGTTCTGTCAGCAGAACTACATTTCTTAGGTAAGCAGTATAAAATTATATTTTTCACTACAAACTGTACAGTTTGAAAGCTGCTATTTACACTATGAACAACATGATCCCAAAGAGCCTTGTTTCTTATTCTCCAAATTTGATACCAACAGATGCAATCAGAGTAAGTACAACCTGTTTTCTTGTCACATCAGCCATTGTGATAAAGTTCTGGGTCTGTAGCTGGTTCTAACCCAAGTGAGAGCCATCTCCATTAGTCTTCTGCTATAAGGGCAGAAAAACAGCAAATGGTCATGTGTTTCAGTCTGTAACCACATATACAACACACATCCTCTTGGCAGATCCCAAATTTTGTTAAGCTTCTCCCTAGTCTGAAGTCTCCCCTGCACTCCTAACCATAATATAAACTTATGCTTAGAAATGGACATCCTATTCCATACTCCATCCACCCAAAAAATCTTATTCTGCTCTCCAATAAGCTGCTTATAAATCTGGCTGATTTTATACTGAGTTTGAGCAGGCCAATTCTGAATTTGCACCCTTTTCAAATCTTCTTTTACTCTGAAAAGATATTTCAAAACCCATCTAGCTCCTTGTGGCACTACATAGTCCCACCAGTTTTGGGTCTTTATATACACTGCATGTACCCATTTAACCCAAAGATCATTTTTATTTGTGCCAATATGCCACACAATCTTTCCAACAGCTGCCTTGTTCCAAGTTCTAATGTCCCTGAAGCCAAGTCCTCCAGAATTCTTGTGTGAACACACTTGCTCCCACTTTACATAGCCACCTCTAACATCATTTGCTTTCCCTTGCCATAGAAAAAATCTGCAAACTTTATTGACTTTGTTAATCACAGCAACATGGAGAATAAAAATCAGAGCCCAATAACTATGGATGCTCATTAAGACTGCATTAACCAATTGAGCCCTTCCTGCAAATGAGAGGTTTCTTGTGCTCCGTTGTCTAATTCTGGCTATCATCTTATCAACAAGAGCATCACAATCTGCTGCTTTAATTCTCCTAGCTGAAATGGGTACACCAAGGTACTTAAATGGGAGGGTTTCCCTTGCAAAACTTGAGAAATGATGAATTCTATCAGCTTCTGCTTCAGGGATGCCAGTGCTATACATTGCTGATTTGCTACTATTTGCTCTCAAACCAGATGTTTCCGAGAACAATTTCAAGCCTTGAAGAAGCAAGTGTGCAGACTTGGTGTCCCCTTTACAAAAAACTAGTAGATCATCTGCGAAGCACAGATGATTCAGCTTCATCAGATAGCAGCCTACAAAATGCTTGAAATCCTCCAAATCTCCAATATAACTGAGGATCCTGGACAAATAGTCCATACAAAGCACAAACAAGAGGGGAGACATGGGATCACCCTGTCTAAGTCCCCTCTTGGCTGGAAAATACCCTTCAATGCTTCCATTGATCAAAAGAGTGAATATGGGAGTTGTAATGCAAGCAAGTATACATTTGATGAAGTGAAGAGGAAACTTGAGAGCTCTCAGCAAATCTTCCACAAATTGCCACTCAATAGAGTCATACGCCTTCCTGAGATCAATTTTCATCAACACACCAGAGACTTGATGACTGCTCTATTGAAACGTTTCACAAGATCTTGGTAAAGCAGAATATTATTTGTGATGCTTCTCCCAGTAATAAAAGCTCCTTGATTAGGAGCAACTAGATTAGGTAACACCAGACCTAACCTAGAGCAGAAAAGTTTAGTGATGGTTTTATACATGACAGAGCAGCAAGCTATTGGCCTATAATCTCCAACTGAAGCTGGGCATTTTATTTTAGGGACCAATGTGATGGTTGTTACATTGACTTTAGACAACATTCTGCCATGTCTAAAGAAATCTTGAACTGCTGCTATGACATCATTGCCTACTATCTGCCAAGACTTCTTAAAAAAATGGCTAGAGTATCCATCTAAACCTGGTGACTTGTCATCAGGTATAGAAAATAAAGCCTTTTTTATTTCTTCTGGGGTAAATTCTAAAGATAAATATTGACTTTGTTCATCAGTTAACATTTTTCCCCTTCTCCAAAATTGTTGGCTCTATTCTTCTTGTACTACCACTACTACCCAGCAGCTCTTGGTAGAAATTCAAAAAAGCTTCAGTAACTTCTGTGGTAGTTGAAACCCATTCACCATCACCATTTCTAATCATATTTATTTTGTTCTGAACTCTTCTCATCTTGATGCTTTGATGGAAGACCTTGGTGTTTTCATCACCTCCTGCCAACCATCTAATCTTAGCCTTTTGACTAAGAAAATTGAGATAATGTTGATGAGCTTCCTTATACCTCATTCTACACTGTTTCTCATTTTCAACCAACTCATTACTTGTAGGATCTCCCTGAAGTTGTTGTTGAGCCTGGAGCATGTCTTGTTAAGTGCTAGCATTCTGGACTGAAACTTCACCAAACTCTTCTTTATTCAGTGATTTCAGCTCAGGTTTAAGCAATTTCAATTTACTCACAACTTTAAACATCCAGACCCGTTCCACTATCTCTAGGAACTTCTAAGATGCACTCCACATATTAAAGAACCTAAAAGGTTTCCTTCTCTGCTCATTTGGAAAGGATCTAAGAATAATAGGGCAGTGGTCAAATTCTCCCTCTGGGAGAAAGTTAGCCTCAGCTTCACTCCAATCCTCATACCATCTTTCATTCCCTATGTAATAGCCTGAATTCTTAAGCTAGGATTAAAATCGATAATCCGAGATTATTAGGCTAATAGTTATTAATTAAGTTGTAAATGGTTATGCTTTGAAAAGAATTGAAGAACTAAGATGACCCCTATGTGAATTTTGTTGCAAATGTGGATATTATGTGTTATTAGCTAACTAATAACATGAGCTATGTGATAATTTGAGTAATTTATAAGTTACGTTAAGATAATTCAATATCGTTCTGGAGCAATGGTGTAACAGCCCGCTCCAAATAGCAGCTTAATCAAGACCTAATACTGCTAATTACGAAGTTAAGCTGCTAATTAGAGTGACTGTTAGGGCGGACTTTGGCACCTTCCCTCCCAAGGAAAGGTAGGAAGTCTCATAGTATCCAAGCATAATACGAAAATAAGTTATAATAAAATAGTTATTACAATAAGTTTTAAGTACCAAGATTACAAATTGGAAACCCACGTTTAACTTGCTAAGAATCATCATATAAAACAGATTATTTCATAGCAGCGGACTAAACACATTGATCATGACTTCACGTTTGCACACAGGAGCTAATCCGATCATTCTTTCTAATCCTGCAAAACAAATGAATCTGCCCCCACCAGGACAGGTTCAAAGAACAAAACAGGTCAGCTTACGCTAGTACACAAGTCTCACCGATTCCAAAAATAATTACACAACCGTTTCTTATACTCAAAGCATAAACTCATAATTTATGAGATACTTTTATTCTTATTCAGAAATACGTTAACACTTGCGCAGAAATACAGTGGTTCTTTCCTGTAAACTTTCATAGAAATACTTTTGCATATACTGGAGAAATTTCAAGAATTTATCTCAAGATATCACACATCATTCTCCATATATAACATAAATAATAATCTTATACTTATCAGAAACAAATCATAACTCCAGGGAAGGAACACGAATGGAGAGGGCTAGGCCACAACTCTAGACTTTTGAGGGACGTCTCCCCACCTTTCTTATTTCCTGCTTGCAAGACTTCTAGGTCATGACCCTACATAACGGAGCAATACCCGCTCCAAACACATAATGAGCAAACCCGCTCTACAAATGTTGTTCACTTCCCCTTATAAAACAAAACTTGTAATCATACAAAATATTTATACTCAACACTTGTACTGAAATACTTATGCTGAAATACTTATACTTAAACACTTATACTGAAATACTTATACTTTTATAACTGTACTCAAATAACTTACTTAAATACTTATCCATAATCGTTATTTCAACCATCATAACAAACTTTAACTTATCAAAACAAGTTTCGTAAAACATGCTTGCTATGTCAAGTTCCACTATTTTGGGGAAGTGACTTAATAACAAGGTATCGGAAATGACGTCATGGTTATCCAAAGCAGTCAATAAAGCGATCAACAAGATATGGCAGCATGCATAGGTTTCACAAGAAGTTCTTAACTATATGAGAAGACTACTCCACGCAAGTAAACAAAAGATCGATTTCACGGTTTCGGTGTTTTATTAAAATATGGGTTTTAGGTGTGAATATATATCGAAACTTTTATGCTTGGCTAAGGTTTAGGTAAATAAACAAATAAGTGGATACATTCAGTAGGTACTCAACATTTAAAGGTAATTAATGAACCAAAGAAACATGGTTAATCAACTAGAGAAAACAATTAATTAAGCAAGATTCTAGTTTTAGGTGTTCTTTTACTCAATGAATTGAGGTTGCGTTTTCAAATGAGGTGAATGAAGCAAAGGTTTATTTGATAATCAAGACATAAATGTTGCAAGGGAATATCATGAAAGTTTAGCCACAACAAGATCTTTAATCAAAACACAATCGAGATAATAGCAAGGATTGATAAATTTTTGAGGGAACTTGTTAAGCATACAACAACTTCCGGACATCATAACTTTTCATGTACAACTCCAAATGGAGTGATTTTTGGGTCTAAATTCAATAGTTTTTCAAGATCTACCACTTTCAAGAGACATCAAGGCGAAAAACAGAGTGGAAAAGGAGTATATTTGGCAGGAAAAGTCACGGCAGCATAGCCCAAGAGAGATGAATAATCACTTCTTACTCGGTTATTCAAAGAGTCTTAGGGAACTTGACATGCAAGAGGATTTTAACACAATATATTCCATAAGAAAATACATGCAAATCACTTTTTATACTCATTCAAACATAATCCAAGTATTCACAATTCCACAAACCAATTCCATGATCAAAGCTAGAAACAAAGTTTAGGTGGTGGAGCTTGTGTACCTTAATCCTGTGTTTAGGGATTAAATATCCTTTAACCACTTTTAGTTATCCTCCAGCAACCTTCTAAGACCTTAAATTGAACATCCATAACTTAAAATTCAGCAATTAACCCAAAGTAATCAAGTTTCAATCTAATAAACCTCATAAGTACTACAATTCATCTACATCTTACCTTCCTTGAGTTTCTTTGATGCTATTGACTTGATACCTCAAAATTAATGATTGGCTAGTAGGAAGAACAACTTGAGGAGTATAGGAAAAGAGTTGCATGTAAGTTTCAGGGCAATAACCCAAAGGAAACAAGCTGCCTACCACAGTAGCACAACTCGCCAGCTCTAGCGTGAAGAAGAGAGAAAATGATGAGGGATTTTGGTGTGTTTTTATAAGATGAAATGAATCAAGGGCCTTTGTCACATATATATAGAGAATGGGTAATGGCAAGCTCGCGATTTTGGTTTAGTAATGAGGGCAAAATCGTCTTTTCATAGCTTTGGAGTATTCCAGAATTTTCTGGTTTTACTTAATCCTTAACCTTCTGTAATTAAGCTCTAATCCTTCATTATACTTAAACTAAATCCTCAAAATATGTCTTTATAATTAATAAAGATATTTTGGCTCATTTAGCCGTTAAATCATAATTACAGAGTATCTCAATCACAATACCGATAATAGCTCGAGGTCTCAAAATTTCAGAACAGTGCTCAACGTTCTTAACGTAATTCGTAAATAACTTATCTTAACTCATAATTTGCATTTATAATCACATAATAACATATAATATTCAGATTCACAAACAAACTTCACATATGAACTATTCATGATTTTCTTATTCCTCAAAGACGCAATTGATCTAGTACTGATTAGTATGTTAACTTATCTCGTTTATCTTAATGATATCGTCTTAAAAAAACGAGGCTATTACAAATGGGGTTTATTGATATCGTTCTTCTAAAGTTATCCTGGAAACTGATATTAAGGACGAATTAAGTCAAGATACCTCCATTAAGGTATAAAATATAGTTTGGGAGATTTAGTTAAGAATAATTAAGGATTAGGGAGTGATTAATGATCATAATCCAAAGTTAAGAACCTTGAGAATTCTGGATTGTTCCTAAGTAAGGAAAATGACGATTTTACCCCTAATACTAAATCAAAATTATGAGTTTACCATTACCCATTCTCCATATATATGTGACCAAGGTTCTTACTTGGTTTCATCATATTTCATTTCACCAAACACAACGAAAACTACACAAAACTCCTCTCCCTTCTTCACGCCAGTTCTGGCGAGTTTGAGGGCTGCTGTTGGCAGCTTGTTTTCTTTGGATTTTAGCTATGAAATTTGTATGCAATTGTTTCCCTGGACTCCTCAAGTTTTTCTCTATACTGGGCAATCGTTAGTTTTGAGGTTTCACTTCAGTAGCATCAAGGAAAATCAAGAAAGGTAAGATGTGGCTAAATTGTAGAACTGATGAGGTTTATTAAATTGAATTTGATTACTTTGGGTTAATTTTTGAATTTTAAGTTATGGATGATGTATTCAAGGTATTAGAAGGTTGATGGAGGAAAGTTAAAAGTGGTGGAAGGAGATTTGATTTCTAGACACCGAATTAAGGTACACAAGCTCCACCACCTAAATTTTGTTTCTAGCTTTAACCATGGAATTTGTTTGTGGAATTGTGAATACTGGGATTATGTTTGAATGTGTATAAAAACTTATTTGCATGTGTTTTTTCATGGAAGATATTGTGTTAAAATCCTCTTGCATGTCAAGTCCCCTAAGACTCTCTGAATAACCGAGTAAGAAAGTGATTATTATCCATCTCTCTTGAGCTATGCTACCGTGACTTTTCTTGCCAAATATATTCCTTTTCCATTCTGTTTTTTTGTCTTGGTGTCTCTTGAAAGTGGTAGATCTTGAAAAGTTATTGAACTTAGACCCAAAATTCACTCCATTTGGAGTTGTACATCAAAAGTTATGCTGTCTGGAAGTTGTTGTATGCATAACAAGTTCCCTCAAACATTTATCAATCCTTACTATTATCTCGATTGCGTTTTGATTAAAGATCTTGTGTGTGGCTAAACTTTCATGATATTTCTTTGGAACATTTATTTCTTGATCATAAAATAAACCTTTGCTTCATTCACCTCATTAAACACACAACCTCAATTCATGAAGTAAAGAACACTTAAAACCCGATTTTCGCTTAGTTGCTTTCTGATTTAATAAACCCTTGTTTCTTTGGTTCCTAAAATGTTTTTGGGTGATGAACACCTACTGCCTTATTCATATAATAAGTTGTAAACCAAAACTTTGGCTAAACACAAGAGTTACAAGTGATTTTTGCATAAAAACCGCTATCCTTAGAGAGTCTCTAGATGTATTATCTGAGAGTTTGCCAGCATTGCAATTATATAAGATGATTGAATGTTATATAAGATAAGTGCCAAGGGTACGTATATCTTTAGAGATAAGATGGACCGAGTTAATGACGCAGTTGGAAGTATTATGCAGAAAGAATAATCCGACCCAATGGTTCACCCTAGGGAGACAGATTAATAAAATTATGTAAAGATCATCGGCAAACTAAAAAGATTACAGTTGGGAAAAGGAATTCGTTATCCCGAGTAGATGATTTTTTTTGTATGTTCAAAGAAACAGGAAGCGCGTCCTAAAGAAGTATTAAGGAAAGAACAAAATTTGAGTGGTCGGAGAATTATGAGGAAGTTTTCCATAAGTTGAAGAAAAGGTTAATCAATGCCCTAGTTCTAGCTTCGCCTTCGGGGACAGAAGGACTTAAGGTGTATAGCTATGTTTCTTAGAAAGGTTTGGCATGTATATTAATGTAACATTAGCAAGGGACAGCCTATACCTCTAGGTAGTTAAAGTTATAAATAAATTACCTTGCGCATGATCTGGATTGGAAGCTGAGGAATTTGACTTAAAATTGTAGAGGTTTTATTGAATTAAGTAACCTGAAAAGTTTATACTGAAACATCAAAACTTAAGGTATATCTTTACTTAGAAAGAGATAAAAGTGAGATAGCGAAGGTAGTTAGAATTGCTCAAGGATTATGATGTAGACATTTAGTGCCGTCGGGGACGACAGATGGGGTAGGATGCTTTGAACAGGAAACCTCACCAAGGAAATGATTTCATCATTTTGATACCATAGGAGTTATATAAAAAGTAACGCAATTGGAGTTAAATGTGATTAAAGAAGGAGATTTGTGAGGAGGACTAACTGTTTTGTGATAAAAACAATTCTTTTGAGAAAATTTGAGCTAAGTAAGTGCAAAATAAGTTTATTAAGGAGCTGAGTTTAAAGATAGAGAAGAAAATGAGTCAACTGATTTTTGAAGTATATGGTGATGAAAGAATATTGATAAATGGGAAAACTATAAGCACCTATGATTCAGAGCTAAAAAAAAAAGGAATTCTAAGAGAGGCGCATAGCAATACATACTCAGTTCATCATGAAGAGGATAAGATGACTCAAGATATAAAAGTTAGGTCAAACAAGATGTGCTGCAATATGAAGCAAAATACTTAAATTGCTAGGGAATGAAGTTTAAGGGGAGAAGTGACTTGAGAAAACAGAGTGTGTTATTTAAATGTTGGAAGATATGTTGAAAGCTTATATATAAGAGTTTAAGGGTTATGGGAAGATAAATTAGCATGCACGGAATTCTTCTACAATAATAGCTACCAACCATCGAATATGGCTCCGTATGAAGCTCTGTATGGATATAAATATCGAACACTCATTGATTAGATGACTAGAGCTCGGAGTTCCAGTAAGAATTGAGTAGGATCATGAGACTAAGAAGCAATTGCGAGTCATTCGAGGGAAAAAGGAAAAGAGGATAGCTTAGGTTATAAGTTTACAACCTTTTATTTCAAGAACTATTGTGGATGACTTATAAAGACTCTGAGAAGTGTCTGTCATATTTTAGTGTTAATTGCCACCATAAAAGAATTATGAGTTCAACAATAAAGAAGCATGAATTCTGAAATGTTCAATATAAATTGTATCCTTTTTGAGTGGTTTATAGTGAACAATCAGTTTTGGGATTTGTTGTACTAAATTATTTAGATTCATGGAATCTCTCAATGGTTTCATAACGTTATCCTCTACAATACTGGAAGATGTTGTCAGAAATGGTTACCTTATGAGATCTGAGTATATGCCATAAGGAACCTTGGAACTTAAGGATATGAGTTTCGGAGAATATATATATATATATATATATATATATATATATATATATATATATATATATATATAAAAATTACGCAAGTAAGGATACCCAAGGACTCTTAAAATAAGGGAAATAAAGTTAGATAATACCTATGGTTAACGAACTCCGAACCAACCCTCGAAAAGGAAGAGCGACATGTGAGAACGAATTAGATACGCGAGATCGGTATCCTAAGTATTTTAAGGTACGAAATAAGTTTCGGGACGAAACTTCTTAAAGGGTGGTAGAGTGTAATAGCCTGACTTCTTAATCTAGGATTAAAATCGATAATCCGAGATTATTAGGCTAATAGTTATTAATTAAGCTGTAAATGGTTATGCTTTGAAAAGAATTGAAGAACTAAGATGATCCCTATGTGAATTTTGTTGCAAATGTGGATATTATGTGTTATTAGCTAACTAATAACATGAGCTATGTGATAATTTGAGTAATTTATAAGTTACGTTAAGATAATTGAATGTCGTTCTGGAGCAATGGGGTTCTAGTAGTTATTGATATCGTTCTTCTAAAGTTATCCTGGAAACTGAGATTAAGGACTAATTAAGTCAAGATACCTCCATTAAGGTATAAAATATAGTTTGGGAGATTTAGTTAAGAATAATTAAGGATTTGGGAGTGATTAATGAGATAATCCAAAGTTAAGAACCTTGAGAATTCTGGATTGTTCCTAAATAAGGAAAATGACGATTTTACCCCTAATACTAAATCAAAATTACGAGTTTGCCATTACCCATTCTCCGTATATATGTGAGCAAGGTTCCTACTTGATTTCATTTCACCAAACACAACAAAAACTACACAAAACTCCTCCCCCTTCTTCACGCCAGTTCTGGCGAGTTTGAGGGCTACTGTTGGCAGCTTGTTTTCTTTGGATTTTAGCTATGAAATTTGTATGCAATTGTTTCCCTGGACTCCTCAAGTTGTTCTCTATAATGAGCAATCGTTAGTTTTGAGGTTTCACTTTAGTAGCATCAAGGAAAATCAAGAAAGGTAAGATGTGGCTAAATTGTAGAACTTATGAGGTTTATTAGATTGAATTTGATTACTTTGGGTTAATTTTTGAATTTTAAGTTATGGATGTTGTATTCAAGGTATTAGAAGGTTGATGGAGGAAAGTCAAAAGTGGTGAAAGGAGATTTGATTTCTAAACACCGAATTAAGGTACACAAGCTCCACCACGTAAACTTTGTTTCTAGCTTTGATCAAGGAATTTGTTTGTGGAATTGTGAATACTTGGATTAAATTTGAATGTGTATAAAAACTGATTTTCATGTGTTTTCTTATGGAAGATATTGTGTTAAAATCCTCTTGCATGTCAAGTCCTCTAAGACTCTCTGAATAACCAAGTAAGAAAGTGATTATTATCCATCTCTCTTGAGTTATGCTGCCGTGACTTTCCTTGCCAAATATATTCCTTTTCCATTCTGTTTTTCACTTTAGTGTCTCTTGAAAGTGGTAGATCTTGAAAATTTATTGAATTTAGACCTAAAAATCACTCCATTTGGAGTTGTACATCAAAAGTTATGCTGTCTGGAAGTTGTTGTATGCATAACAAGTTCCCTCAAACATTTATCAATCCTTGCTATTATCTCGATTGCGTTTTGATTAAAAATCTTGTTGCGGCTAATTTTTCATGATATTTCCTTGGAACATTTATGTCTTGATTATCAAATGAACCTTTGCTTCATTCACCTCATTAAACACGCAACCTCAATTCATGAAGTAAAGAACACTTAAAACCCGATTTTCGCTTAGTTGCTTTCTGATTTAATAAACCCTTGTTTCTTTGGTTCCTAAAATGCTTTTGGGTGATGAACACCAACTGCCCTATTCATATAATAAGTTGTAAGCCAAAACTTTGGCTAAGCACAAGAGTTACAAGTGATTTTTGCATAAAAACCGCTATCCTTTAACACAAAACTGAAAACCATAACATTGGCATATGTTTACTTGTGTGATATAACCTTTCCATATATTTAAGAGCCTTTCTATAAAACCTTTACTTGCTACCTTGTCATGATAAACACTGCCTTTAATCACTTCAACTAATCTCAATGTCCTTTCGAGATCTGATTGTTAAGTCACTTTTGCGAAAACAGTGGAACTTGACATAGCAAGCTTGTTTTACGAAACTTGTTTTGATAAGTTAAAGTTTATTATGATAGATGAAATAATGATTATGAATAAGTATTTAAGTAATTTATTTGTGTATAGTTATAAAAGTATAAGTATTTCAGTATAAGTATTTAAGTATAAGTATTTGAGTATAAGTATTTAAGTACAAGTATTGAGTATAAATATATTTGTATGATGACAAGTTTTGTTTTATAAGGGGAAGTGAACAACATTTGTAGAGCGGGTTTGCTCATTATGTGTTTAGAGCGGGTATTGCTCCGTAGCAGGTATTGCTCCGTTATGTAGGGTCATGACCTAGAAGTCTTGCAAGCAGTAAATAAGAAAGGTGGGGAGACGTCCCTCAAAAGTCTGGAGTTGTGGCTTAGCCCTCTCCCTTCATGTTCCTTCCCTGGAGTTATGCTATGTTTTGTGATAAGTTTAAGATTATTATTTGTGTTATATATGGAGAATAATGTGTGATATCTTAAGATAATTCTTGGAAATTTCTCCAGTATATGCAAAAGTATTTCTATGGAAGCTTACAAGAAAGAACCAACGTATTTCTGAACAAGTATTAACGTAATTTTGAATAAGAATAAAAGTATCTCGGAAATTATAAGTTTATGATTTGAGTATAAGAAACGATTGCGTAATTTCAGCCACCTTATTATTTTGAAATCGGTGGGACTTGTGTACCAGCATAAGCTGACCTGTTTTGTTCTTTGAACCTATCCTCGAGGGGGTAGATTCATCTAATTTGCAGGATTACAGAGAATGTTCGAATTAGCTCCTGTGTGCGAATGTGAAGTCGTGATCAATGTGTTTAGTCCGCTGATATGAGATAAATTGTTTTATATAATGATTCTTGGCAAGTTAAACATGTATTTTTGATTTGAAATCTAAGTACTCAAAACATATTGTAATAACTACTTTATTGTAACTTAATTTCATAATAAGCTTGGATGCTATGGGATTTCCTAATTTGCCCAAGCAGGGAAGGTGCGGAAATCCTCCCTAACAGTCTCTTTAATTAACTTCATAATTAGCAGTATTAAGTCTTAATTAAGCTGCTATTTGGAGCGGGCTGTTACATGTCTAGTTTACAAAACACTCTGCTTGTATCTTCTTGCTTATTTGTCCAGGTATAAAAGCTCCATGTTGCCTTCACATCTGTAAGCTGACATTGATCCATACAAGTCCTCAACTCCACAATCTCTCTTTCTCTCACAGGCTACCCCACTCTTTCATCTATGTTTACGATTGCATTAAAGTCACCCAAAACAACCCAGGCTCCATGCACTGTCCTAGCTATAGCTGCCACATCCTCCCACAACACTTTCCTATCCCCTCTGTCATTATGACCATATACAAAGGAGCAGTAAACTTTTTCCCACCATTGACAACAGAAACCTCAGTGTGTATAATTTGATCGGTACACACTATAATGTTCACATAATAAGCTGTTCTTAATTTATTGCAATTATGCTTGATTAGTTCTTTTGTCTAAGGTTAGTTTGAACCCTAGTATGAATTGATTGATGATTATTTATTTACATTCCCAAATTAGTTGTTTATTTGTTCTTGCTTAATTGATTGTGTAATTTCCAATACTAGATTAGGGATAATTAGTATTGTTATGATTCCTTTGTCTTGATCACAACGGGAGTTGGTTTTTGACGGATTTGAGTATTCCAATTAAGGACATGAAATTCTCCATTGAAGTAGGTAGAATATATTGTTAGGAAGTTAGAGTGTTGCGTTTAATGTCTTTAATTTGTATGATTCAACAGGGGTAGGCATAATTGCATATTAGGGAAGCCATAGATACTCGAAGATAGGTTTATGGTATTTTATAGGGTGTATATTTCCTTGTGAACATTTGATTAATTAGTTTGGGGTAGGAATCATTATTCTATTAGTTCATGCTAGTAGGGATATTTAACTCTAGATTATTTTATTTATGTATTGATTAATATAGTTTATTCAACCTTTATTGATATTAATCTCCTTTAGTCTTACTATCATTTAAGAGCTAATCATAGAAGGACTTCTTCTTTGTGGGATTGATCCTAACTTACCTTACTACTCCCTCCGTCCCAAAATAGGGATAGTAAAGATTTTTTGTTTATTTAAATAAATATTGTATGGGAAAAGATGATTTTAGGAGAGAGAATGGAAAATAGTTGGTGAAAGAGCATTAATTGTAACACTTAGATTGAATAAACAAAGCAAAAAACTAATTTCAAGAAGCAAATAAATGATGGGGACACAGTTTTTCTAGGTAAATTACGAAAAAATATGGAACTAAATATAGAAACAAGACCTATATTTTGGGACACCCAAAATGGAAATAGGAACTATATTTTGGGACGGAGGAAGTACATATTTAGGACGTTAGTTAGGTTTTGTTAGGTGCGTGACACGCCTATCAGTCCCAAAATTTATTCCACGATAAGATGGTTATTGCCTTATCGGGTAATTCGAGTACTTGAATTTATCTTAATGGGTAACCATATCCAACCCCATAACTTATAGTTTGGATCGAGTATCCAACCTGATTATATTTATTGGTTCACGTAGCCAAATATTTGGATTGGTTTCGAATTAGTTATAGGTTTTTGGATAGTTTTGTTTAGCAGCCCTAACATATACTATGGATATTATCATATGGGGTCTTATTAAATTATGACTGAATGTACACTTTCATAAAACCAACTAGAGATAGTGAAAAAATAATTGTCGTAATACCACACTTAATAATTTATTTAGTACTACCTCCGTCCCAGAATAGTCTGAACACTTTCCTTTTGTGTTTGTTCCAAATTAGTTTGAATACTTCCATTCTTGGCATGGTCCCACCATTAATATATTATTTCTTTTACACATCTTTGGGTCACACTCTACCTTTTATCAATAAAAAGTTACCCAACTTTCTCTCTCCTCTAATAAAAAATACCCCCACCAACTCCTATCACATCTACTTTTTAAATAAAATAACATTTGATAACCACACCACAACTTATCACCTTAAACTACGTATCCCAACAAGTGTTCAGATCTTTGTGGGACGGAGGGAGTAATAAATACTTGTAGGCGTGTTTTATTTCGCCTACGCGGTGTGAGCGTGTATTAGAATTTGACTACCCCACTGTAAAGGTTTTATTGAAAATTGTATTAAAAGAAGTTGCCAACAATTCTTTTTAGGAAGAATCATAAACCTAATTGGATATAGGAAAACTATAGGGACAAATTATCTAATGTAGATTTCCCCGTCCTGACTCCATAGATGGTCAAAATGAACCAAAGATTGAGTTCGGGGGTGAGGGTACGATATAGTCATAATGAACTACGTTCGCCCAGAGTTGGCCTCTACTAAATATCGATTAATTGCAGAATTTATGCAAAAAAATAATCAAATAATGTTTTAAATACCCTAAAAATATTTAGTCTAAATTGGTTTAGGAAACACATAAAAGACTATTTTTAGTGGCATGTTATTATGCAATCAATATTAATGGGTTCCTAGCTGGTTGTCCATGTTATCTGAATTAGTTAGAACATTTATTTAGGTCTTGATTAACAATAAATACAAAGTGATAAAAGCAATAAAGCAAGACAATCATATAATATGCATAGAACAATCAGGCAGGCATAGAACAATCAGAGGCATGAATAATAATAATATGAAATAAAAGAAAGTATAGAAAAGAGGTTAGAATATACAGTAGAGCGTTTTTATATTAAAGATCTACATCAGGGAAGAAAACTGTTAGTAACTTCAATATAAAAATCATTTATTTAAGGACCCTCAGGATTATACCGTGGCTTGGGTCTGCGAGATTGACAACCTTCGGGACGAGCAATCGTGAAGCCTGAAAATCTGAATGTCTGAAAGTATGTAGATCGAATGTATTTGTGTTTGAAAGTATGAGTTTTTGTAGGTAAAATTATGTAGTTCGTAGAGAGAATTCGTAAAGTATTCGTCGAATGTTATGTGTGAAAATCCGTTCTTAAATCTGTTCAGAGATCAGGCCTATTTATAGGGAAAACAACACTGCACCTCACGCGATGGCTGCGTCTGGCGCAACTGACGTGGCATGCGCATGACGCGGCATGACCAGTAAAAAGTGTACACGTGGTACGCGATTTTTAAAAAAGATAAGAAAGAAAATCCGCGTCTCAAGTAGAGAGTCGCGCTTGACGCAGGACTCTACATGAAACAGAAGTCTACGTGGCAGTTCTGGTGCGCTTAGCACAGCCTGTGCGCTTGGCCAGCCTACGTGGAAGTCCACGCGGCAGGACACGTGCGCTCAGCACAGTCAGCTGCGCTCAGCGCACCGCCTTGTGTTTGATAGTTTTTTATATAAACGTTTTTTAAAGATTTTCTTTTATCTTCTAACTCCGGAAATCTGATTTTACGGGATAAAATCTGATTTTGACTTAAAAAATATATCTTTCGAAAATAGTTATTTATTAAAATAAATCAATTAATTATCAATTTATTGGGCTTTTCAATGAATTGGGCTCAAATACAATTAATTATGATGAATAATTAATTGGGCTTTAAAATAGGACTTTAACACTTTTCGAAATGGTTTTGAATGGCTCTTCGGACTGCTCTGCCCTTGGATCGGACCAATTAAGACCACGGTATGTTTCATCATCGGATGCTTAAATGGGGAGACACGATTATGTGTCTACAAAAGCCCCCACTTTGACTGAGGTTCTGGAAAACCGATAGTCAAAGTATACGGTGTTGGGACGGAGAACGATTCTAAACGCTCAGCAGTTTAGAACTGATTTGTAACCGCCGGTCTCTGCAAAAGAAAGTTAGTATGCAGGACAATAACTACAAGTAATCTGATTACCTGCAGGGAAAGATGTTAGCAGATAGATGCAAACAACTCACATAAGCACATAGTGATGCAATAATGCAAGCTTAGACTCTCTAAAGATGCATGAGACACTATGCAAGGATTTAGGTTATGCAAAGCTAAGGAATGACACGTCGTGCAAGGTCAGGGTTATGCAAGACTAGAATGTATGAAATGCAATGCAAGGTCATGGTTTTACAAGGCAGCAATGCAAGGTCAGGATTTTGCAAAGCTAGAAGATATATAGAGTGATAGAATGATAGACTGATTAGAAATGTATAGAATGATTTTCGAAAATCGTTTTTAGCAAATGATTGGGGTCCATAAACGAGGTTCGCGGATTACAACTCTTCCGGAGTTTGACTTGAATTGGAGGAACCACCACACGAAGGAAGCCCCCACTTTGGGTGAGCTTGCCTTGAATTAGGTTTGAGCCTTAATTGAAATGTATTTGATCTAATATTGAAGTGTAGTTTCTATGTCTTGAACATTGAAAGTTTTCACTGGGGATTACACTGGGGATTCTTCTTTGGGAAACTGATGTAGGCAAAGTCAAATATCGCCAGAAACCATGGAATCATCGGAGAGTCCTTCAGGGACAAGGAGAGCTTGGATTGAAAAATAAAAAGGTTCAAATTTGTGACTCAAATGAATATAGGTGGGAAAAGGCTTTAACAAGGCTAGGTGTAGACTCGAGTCTATGTCGATTCTAGAAAGAAATTATGCTCCTGAACTCTAGAAAGTCAAATCATTAGACCATGACTAATTTTTATTTTATTGAAGCGGTCGGACCTCGAGATGAGGATTCCTACGTATCCTTGCGGAATCAGACCATTCGTAGTTCTGGATCTGATTTTTTTTTATTTTATTATCATTTTGTTTTGTGCCCTAACTTTTGCCTAGGCCACCCTTTCGGGTTTTCAACCTAGCGGGCTTGGACATACCTTGAAAAAGGAGTTAAGGAAGGGTTGATGGAAGTTTGAAAGGCTTAAGGATTGAAGCTTTGATGACTGTTTAATTGGTTTGGCAAATGTAGGATCATGGATTTGGATTATATAGGCTAAGGTTTTGATGGGTTGAAGGATTTGAATGAGGGGTAGAACTTGTGTGCAATCTCCCTAGCTTGACTTTTTATTTCTTTGCCTTTGGCTTTTTTTTCCTCTTTTTTTTCATGTGCGTTTTCTTTTGCTTTTGCTTTTTTTTTCGCACTTTGAATTTTTTTTATATTTTTGTTTTTGCCTGACATTGATTTTTTTGTAGTGTAGTGAGGCTTGCACACGAGTTTGGTTTAGGGTATTGGAAGGCTTGAAGGATGTTTGTGGAGCTTTGAATTGAAAGGCTATTTGGCTAATGGAGATTATGGTTTAAATGATTTTTGTTTTTCCTTAGTTGTATGAGGATGGCTTATGAAAGGCAATGGAAGGGAGAGGGGAATAACTCCTGATCTAATGTATGTCCTCTTTTTTTTTTTTTTTATTATCATTTTTCTCTTTTTTTTTATATATATATTTCAGATCTCTTTTTGTTATTATTAGTCAAGTTCATTAGGTGATTTAAGTTTCATCATTGAATTAGAAGCATAAATGATGGTGAAAGGCCAATGAAAATAAAAAGAAAAATAAAATGAAATGAAAATGGAAAGGCTATAATAGAAGAAGTCCTATAGTGACATAGACTCGATGGGAAAGGACAGAAATGGCTCAGGGTAAGGACTCTCTGACTCATCCTAGGAAACCAGAAACAAAAGATTAAGCCTGTTGAATTGTTGATGCACTGCCTCAGGGTTGTTGGTGATGTTGATTCTCGTTGTAGCAAGTATTAGTACTTTGTTGTCATTGACCTTGTTTCGCAGCGCAGTAATGGTATTTGACACTAGATGTCAGATGTTCATTGTTTTGCTGGAATTCGCTGTAGAAGTTTAGGTTGCACCATTTGAATTATCTTTTAGGTGCAGGGTTCAGAGTAGACCCTATGAAAGTGATTGCGCCTCTAATGTCAAGGCGGTAGACCCTATGGAAGTGATCGCGCCTCTATTATGATGGCGGTCAAAAGTAATCTTCATGACTCTAAATGAAGCCGGGGTGGTGATAGTGCAATTGATGAGCTTTAGAGTAGGCTCACATTTTGTTCCTCCTTTAGGCATTCCTAAGTTGTAATTTCTCGACTAGTCATGAACATAATCGAGTGGACCTCATAAAGTTTAAGAAATGATGCTTTCGAAATGAGAAATGGAAATGAGGGATGGAGAAATGGAAATGGAAATGAGAGATGAGAAATGGAGATGAAAGTGAAAATAGGAATTGGAAATGATTAGAAATGGGTATGATAATGGTTATGATGGCGACATGGGTCTAACTATATGCATATGCAGATGTGGACTGGACTGGACTATGCAAGCAGACTGAACTAAATGATTGGGTTGTTATGCTAGTTTCACTAGACTTGAAGGACTGCCTTTATGGACTTATAGGTGATTGGTTTCGCCAGACTTGATGATTTGGGATTGCTATAGATGTAAGATAGGAGTAGCTTCGCTAAACTCGGAGGGTGCCTTTATGGTCTTAGGGATAACTAGCTTCACTAGATCAATAGGTGTCGTTAGGGTCTTAAAGAGATGACTAGCTTAGCTAAATCAAGGGATGACTAGCTTAGCTAATTCAAAGGGTGTCGTTATGGTCTCACAGGGATGACTAGCTTAGCTAAGTCAAAGGAGTGCCATTATGGTCTCACAGGGATGACTAGCTTAGCTAGGTCAAAAGGGTACCGTTATGGTCTCACAAGGATGACTAGCTTAGCTAGGTCAAAGGGGTGCCGTTATGGTCTTACAGGGATGCTAGCTTCGCTAGACTTAATGGTTTGGACTTCGTCCTATATGGATTTGGAATTGGACTGGATTGACTTTGGAAATGAGTTGGGCCTTATGTGGACCTAATTTTGGACTTAGTCCTATATTGATTTGAAGTTAGACTCGAAGATGCACATTGGCTTGATATTGGATTGGAATAGAGTTGGATTAGACTTGGACTGGGATTGACATAGACTAGGGTTCACATAAAGATGCAAATGGGCCTAGGTTTTGACAGGAGCTAGACTTATATGCGCCTAAGATGGACTCTAATGCTAGCGGGCTTAATATGAATGCATGGACTCGAATTAGATGGACCCTATATGAATGCAAAATGGACTCTAATGCATATGGGCCTAGAATGAATGCAAGGGAATTGGGTTGATTGGATTGAATTGGATTGAAGGTGTTTGGAATGGGCTTAGAATTTTCTGAAATTCATTTTTGAAAGGAACCCCTTAATTTATCTTTTGTTAGGAAAAGATGATGAATTAATTTTGAAAATAGTTTTCTTTTTTTTTTAAATGCCGTGGTATGATGATTAGTAAATGTTTTTGAAAAAGGTAGAATAGAATATGGTGTAGGATTGATTTTGAAAAATGTAATTTTTGAAATTGATTTAATATGGTAGGGACAGAATTGATAGGGAAGATTAGTTGAACAGCAGGGAGAAAATGGGAAGAGGTAGACATGCATGACAACTCTAACTCTACAATGACTCTTTAGATGCATTTTTTTAGGACAGACTTGACCTTGCATGAAAAGACTATTTTTTTTTTTTATATTATACTGATGCAAACTTGTTATCTTAGACTCGAACAAAGGTCAAAAGATCAATAAGCATGGGACGAATAGGCTGCGTGCCACGCAACTGGCCCGCGCGACGCACAGCCTATACGTCTGGTGCGGGTGCATTGCGCCAGGCGCAACTTAATGCGTTTGGCGCAATGCTCTACGGCACGCGTATTGATAAATTGACGAAGGTTCGGGAGAAAACGACGATTTGTTTTAGACGCGATTTGCAATAATTTCGGGCGTAAAGCATATTAGCAGGCAAAAATTGCAATCACAGGCAAATGTCAGGTAACATGGATGCAAAAGTTCTCAACCTAAAGTCCAGTTCTACATTCAACTATTGGTCAGATTTAGGTTAAGGCTGAAAGGGTCCATGACTAAGAGATTGATCCCACGCTTCGTACCCCTGCTTAAAGAGGTGGCCACGTGTAAGACGCACTCCAGTCTCAAGTCAGGAACAAGAGAACAATGCCATGGTTGGGTAGGTTTGCTTATGACTAAGATCCAACACTATCGCTCAGGAAGCTTTTTGGAAGGACAAAGCGCAACCCCCCCCCCAGGGTGACCTCACACATAGAACATGTGCTAATGAGGCAAGGGAGATTGTCCTTATGGTGGCTAAACAGTAGCCATGCATATGCAAAACTGCATATTTTTCAAAGGCATAAAAATAAGAATGAATCGTATTTTTCAAGTTTCACCCACTCATTAAATTTTTTTTTTTAAATCCTCACCAGTGAAGTCGCCAAATTGTAGGCGTGTTTTTATTTCGCCTACGCGGTGTGAGCGCGTATTAGAATTTGACTACCCCACTGTAAAGGTTTTATTGAAAATTGTATTGAAAGAAGTTGCCAGCAATTCTTTTTAGGAAGAATCATAAACCTAATTGGATATAGGAAAATCATAGAGACAAATTATCCAATGTAGATTTTCCTGTCCTGACTCCATAGATCTTCAAAATGAACCAAAGATTGAGTTCGGGGGTGAGGGTACGATATAGTCATAATGAACTACGTTCGCCCAGAGTTGGCCTCTACTAAATATCGATTAATTGCAGAATTTATGCAAAAGAATAATCAAATAATGTTTTAAATACCCTAAAAATATTTAGTATAAATTGGTTTAGGAAACACATAAAAGACTATTTTTAGTGGCATGTTATTATGCAATCAATATTAATGGGTTCCTAGCTGGTTGTCCATGTTATCTGAATTAGTTAGAACATTTATTTAGGTCTTGATTAACAATAAATACAAAGTGATAAAAGCAATAAAGCAAGACAATCATATAATATGCATAGAACAATCAGGCAGGCATAGAACAATCAGAGGCATGAATAATAATAATATGAAATAAAAGAAAGTATAGAAAAGAGGTTAGAATATACAGTAGAACGATTTTATTTAAAAGATCTACATCAGAGAAGATAACTGTAACACCCCGTAATTTACACTCTTTATTTTTGGTGTTTGTTTACATTAAAAATGATATTTTTCGTAAAAATAAATAATTTATTATTTAGATTATTTTGGAACGTGTTATGAAAATGTGTATATATATATTTATACGTTGTGATATATTTATATATATTTATTTTAAAGGTTATATTAGTTTCGTTATTTGTTTAGGCGTTTAGGATGCAGTTTTGTCGCATAGCGTTTTTGTAACGTTGTTGGACCGACTTGGGTGATGAAATGTTGCATCACGTGTGGCGTATCATGCTGGCTGAAAATCAGCAATTATAGAGTGGATGATGAAGAGTTTTGGTGCTTATTAAGCTAACCTTTGAATATCTTGTAACCGCTCATTTAATCCCTCATTAACTTTCTCCTAAACCCTTCATTTTTCCTTGACATAAAATTCTGATTTTTATTAAAAGAAGTTCAGCATCATTCTCATTTAAACCTCACCGTTTTCAAGAAAAGAAAGAGAGAAAAGGAAGAGGAAAAGAATAGAAAGGTTCAACCCGGTTTTTCCTGTCACACCTTCACGAAAATAACCGTAGCCGGATATCGAACCGTTGAATCATCTTCAAATTTGGACAAAACGTTTAAAACATCTTGTTCTTAACTTTGACCAGAGCGATTTAGATTCCGATGTTTTGATCACCGGGAATCATGGTCGGAACAGAGCAGTGCGAAATAAGAGTTTTCAACGTTCAAGAAGAAAACGCCTAGTGACTTGTTGCTACAATTATCGTTCATGGAGCAATTGGATTGCACGCATATTTTTCAAATCCCTTTAGACTCAGCTCTCCTCCCAACGTTCCAGGTAACTAGTAGTTATCTTAGAACAATAGTGATCAGGGTATTATTCGGTATTAGATTATTACGCCAGGAATTATTTAAAATATTTTTTTGAATGAAATAATCGACGAAATATGACATGAATATACTTGATGCATGCTGTGTGAATACTGTGTAAATAAAAATAATTTTCGTCTGATTTTTAGTATTTATTTGATTTAATTGGTGTTTTATGCGTTTTTGGCTTATTTGCATAATAATAATTAAACGAATGTTAAAATTACTGAAATTATTTTTCTTGGATCATGCTATATGTGTAATATGTATTCCATGCCTTAGAATAATTTTTTCCTACTGTTTACCGGTTTATTTAATTGATATATCTGTTTTTGCAATTTCGTTTCTGTCAGTATATATATTATGAAAATTATTTCTGGAGGCCGAAAAATTCATTTCTTTGTATATTATGTATTTCCGTGAGTGTATGCATGTCAGGTAAATTTTTGGTAATTTTTGGTAGTTTATTTTTATTTTTAATTATTATGTTGGCTTTATTGAGTAATCTGTATATTAACGTTTAAAAATACTTTTGGAGTCCGAAAATTATAAATAAAAATTTTACCATGTCAGTAGTGCCATTAGGGTCGTATGATAATTTTTGTGTGATTTTACTGCTCGAACTTATTAGTTTAATAATTATTATTGGGTTTTTGTTGTGAAATTGAGGATACTCTTTTAAATTATTTGAGAGTTTGTTAATCAGAAATAATTTGTAATCTATTATGTTCTTGGTTGCTGATGTTCAGTAGGTTGCAGTAAGTATTATTGGGTATCCTTATGTTTATGTTTTATTTATGAAAGAAAATGATTAATTGTTACTACTCTTTTATTGAATAAGCTTTGGAGTTAATTGGTGATGTATTTTTTATTGAATTGTTGGTGCTGTAAAAACTAGTTTAATATCATTGTTGATGTTTAGAGATGTTCAAGTGTTTATTGTGGGAGACATTTGTTGAAAGTTTATAAGTTATTAATTTTGAGGAATTATGAAGAGTTGTTTTGATGAATTATGGGTATAAGGCCGGGTGGCATCCCTTTTTGGTGAATATTTTAAGATGAATGATACTTTGATGATATGCATGATTTTATTTTGAGATACGAATATCCGGTGGGATAGATGTAGTCCCCGGTGCAGAACATGCCAACCACCTGGTTTGCGAACTAGGGGTACACCTGGGTTAATTGATGTCGTCCGAGAGGTCAGGGAGTTTTGCGTGTTCTACCCTGCATCGGGAGTTTGGCCATTCTTAGACACAGGCATTGGGGAACGTAAGCCCATAGACTGACCTGGAGATTGCGATCTGACAAACCTTAGGAGGTGAATTGCGATTCACTGGCGTTCGGTTTCTGACTCAATAACTTGTTGTACTTTTGTTTTATTATTATTTAAGTATTCTAGAGTTGATTCACTCACTATATCTTGTTTACTTGATGTTGATGATCATTTGTATTACCTATGAGCTTTATGGTTTTTAGATGCATGTTATAGTTATAATGATTGTATGATTTCATTTCTTATTAATCTATTTCTGAATCGTGCTTTGATTGCTTTTGTTCTGGGAGAACTGCTAGTTACTCCCCACTGATTGTGGATGTTTGTTGTATATTTTGCAGGTTATGTTGATGGGAATCTTCTTTGGTTTTGGGCTCGGGTTGAGTTGTGAGCATAAAAAAGCTAGATGTTTTAGGCTTAGACTTTTAATTAGTTTGAGAGTCAGTTTTCTCTTTTGGATATTAATCTAATTAATTTATTTTATTTATACTATTTATTTATATTGGTTTTATCACTTAGTTATTTAAACGCATTTCTTGTAGTAGTGACAGCCCCCGAAAGACGATGTTTCCGCCATCGTCCTATTAATACTATTATTATTTCTTTCTTTTCCGCTTTGAAATTCTAGGGTGTTACAGTTGGTATCAGAGCAAAACGCTCCTAAACTCTGAAAAAGAGTTGCTAATGATTCTTTAGAATTATTAGTTAGCCATAGGATATAAAATTGTTTAGAATTAAGTTTAGTTGTTTCACTATAATGAGAGTGTGATGGGTAGAGTAAGTAAAGGGAAGCCTTATGGGAATGTGGTGTGCTCTCATGCTTATGGAGCATATGTTATATGTATAGTTACTTGTATCATTGGTGGAATTAGTCTACCAAGTTTGCTAATCTTATTTGCAGGATCTCTTACATGTAATTTATTTTCTCAGAGTGCGCAGCGAAAGCGAAGTAATTTATAGCCTTCTCGGTTTAGTTGTGTTTAATTTGTTTTGTGTATTGCAATTTAGAAATAAGCTTTAATTTTATTTTAATATAGTCATGTGTTTTGCATTGCATTTATTTTATTTGATGGTTGATTGATAGTATATGTTATTATGTACGACGGTATATATTTTCTGTTCTTTTTCAATTAAGTGTTGTTTTTATGTGAGTACTACGTATCTGTTTTATTATTTACAAAACTTTTTACTTTGAGTTTATATTCCAAATTATATTTTAGATCTTGGAACTTAATATATTTCATAACCATATTAGAGTTACTTTCTGACTTTCAAATTTTGTTATTTTGACATACTCTTTTGAAAAATGTTTAATTTCAATTGTTTTATAATGGTTTGGAAAAAGAAAGGGGTTTTGAAATTGTCTTTCATGATATTCTTCAAATTCTCTTACCGTCTTTGACCATCTATATTTATAAATATTTTTCTTTTAATATTTTTATTTTTAATGCTAATCCTTGTTTAGATTTTAATTATGGTAATAAGTTTTGTAGTCTTTGAAAATGAAAGTACTTTAATGAGTTGTCTTGGTGTTAGATTGAAATGTAGACGCAAACTATTTTGTTTTAAAGGTTAGCATTCAACAACTTTTACTTTACTTACTTTTCTTGTTAGCATTATTTTTCAAACTCAAATGCGTGAAAGGATCTCGTTTACTATTTGTTGTTTCTTGTGTAAATATTTAGTGCTTTCTCATTTCATAGCAAAATTTTGGTTGTTTTCAATACTTCTTATTTAATTCTTTGGTTTTGACTGGTTTTATATTCTTTGAAAACGAAATTTATATACTCAGTCTAAATTTTAAACTTGTTTGAGTTGATATTAAGTCATAATGGGTGATTCCTTTGACTTGTATGTCAATTTGATAAGTCTAACTTTTAAACTTGTTTGAGTTGATATTGAGTCATAATGGGTGATTCCTGTGACTTGTATGTCAATTTGATAAGTTGACACATTTTATCTGTTTTGATTTAATTTCTTTTTTCAGTTGATATTAAGTTCATATTGGGTGATTCCAGTAAACTCTAATGTCGATTTGATAAGTTGGCTTTCAAATATTGTTTTGTTGATACTAGGTTGCAATGGGTGGTTCCATGCACATTTGTGTCGACTTGGCAAATTTTATAATTGTTGTTAATAATTTATTACTTTATCGCCTATTTCTTATTAGTGTTTCGTCGTTGTGAAATTTATTTTAATGTTTTCAATTTCTTTTGCGAACTTTAATTTTCATATATACGTTTAGGAGGCGTACGCTCTTATAACATATGTCATGACTTGTGTTCGTAAGTGCTACTTTAATAAAGCAGCTAGCTACTCTTTATTAAAGTTTTCTTATCTCTTTAAGTGGAGTATAAGCCCGTGTGGTTACCTCTATTTAAATTGGTTTGGCTATCTATTTACGAACTTTTTCTTCTTTGTTTCATTTCTAAAAATATTTATGTATGGTCGGATTTATACTTTTATAATTTTACGTAAATATTTATTCCTACTTCTATTGCAAAATTACATATAGTTTATTGTGCAAACGTTTTTTACGTTAAACTTTCTAATACTTGTCTTTGGTTCTTTCACATTTTATAAAATGATTGTTGTTATCGTGCTTCTTTACTATACAACTCTTTTGATCTTCCAAAATAAAATATATATTATTTGAGTGATCAAATTTTATACTTGCAAAGTTGTTCAGTTAACTAAAAACCATCGATTTTGTTTTCTTAATGTTCTTTATCTAGAGTATTTTCTTTTGTCTCTTGGTTGTTTTGAAGTTTCGAGGACGAAACACTTTTAAGGGGGAGTGATTGTAACACCCCGTAATTTTCACTCTTTATTTTTGGTGTTTGTTTACATTAAAATGATATTTTTCGCAAAAATAAATAATTTATTATTTAGATTATTTTGGAACGTGTTATGAAAATGTGTATATATATTTATATGTTGTGATATATTTATATATATTTATTTTATAGGTTATATTAGTTTCGTTATTTGTTTAGGCGTTTAGGATGCAGTTTTGTTGCGTAGCATTTTTGTAACGTTGTTGGACCGACTTGGGTGATAAAATGTTGCATCACGTGTGACGTATCATACTGACCGAAAATCAGCAATTATAGAGTGAAGGATGAAGAGTTTTGGTGCTTATTAAGCTAACCTTTGAATATGTTGTAACCGCTCATTTAACCCCTCATTAACTTTCTCCTAAACCCTTCATTTTTCCTTGATATAAAATTCTGATTTTTATTAAAAGAAGTTCAGCATCATTCTCATTCAACCCTCACCGTTTTCAAGAAAAGAAAGAGAGAAAAGGAAGAGGAAAAGAATAGAAAGGTTCAACCCGGTTTTTCCTGTCACACCTTCACGAAAATAACCGTATCCGGATATGTAACCGTTGGATCGTCTTCAAATTTGGACATAACGTTTAAGACATCTTGATCTTAAATTTGACCGGAGCGATTTAGATTCCTATGTTTTGATCACCGGGAATCATGGTTGGAACAGAGCAGTGCAAAATAAGAGTTTTCAACGTTCAAGAAGAAAACGCCAAGTGACTTGTTGCTACAATTATCGTTTATGGAGCAATTGGATTGCACGTATATTTTTCAAATCCCTTTAGACTCAGCTCTCCTCCCGACGTTCCAGGTAACTAGTAGTTATTTTAGAACAATAGTGATTAGGGTATTATTCGGTATTAGATTATTACGCTAGGAATTATTTAAAATACTTTTTTGAATGAAATAATTGACGAAATTTGACATGAATATACTTGATGCATGCTGTGTGAATACTGTGTAAAGAAAAATATTTTTCCTCTGATTTTTAGTATTTATTTGATTTAATTGGTGTTTTGTGTGTTTTAATCTTATTTGCATAATAATTATTAAAAGAATGTTAAAATTGCTGAAATTATTTTTTCTTGGATCATGTTATATGTGTAATATGTGTTCCATGCCTTAGAATAATTTTTCCTACTGTTTACCGGTTTATTTAATTGATATATCTGTTTTTAAAATTTCGTTTCTGTCAGTATATAAAATATGAAAATTATTTCTTGAGGCCGAAAAATTCATTTCTTTGTATATTATGTATTTCCGTGAGTGTATGCATGTCATGTAAATTTTTTTATAATTTTGGGGCGTTTATTTTTAATTATTATATTGGCTTTATTGAGTCATCTGTATATTAACGTTTAAAAATACTTTTGGAGTCGGAAAATTATAAATAAAAATTGTACCATGTCAGTAGTGCCATTAGGGTCGTATGATAATTTTTGTGTGATTTTACTGCTCGAACTTATTAGTTTAATAATTATTATTGGGTTTTTGTTGTGAAATTGAGGATACTCTTTTAAATTATTTGATAGCTTGTTAATCAGAAATAATTTGTAATCTATTATGTTCTTGGTTGCTGATGTTCAGTAGGTTGCAGTAAGTATTATTGGGTATCCTTCTGTTTATGTTTGATTTATGAAAGAAAATGATTAATTGTTACTACTCTTTTATTGAATAAGCTTTGGAGTTAATTGGTGATGTATTTTTTATTGAATTGTTGGTGCTGTAAAAACTAGTTTAATATCATTGTTGATGTTTAGAGATGTTCAAGTGTTTTTTGTGGGAGACATTTATTGAAAGTTTGTAAGTTATTAATTTTGAGGAATTATGAAGAGTTGTTTTGATGAATTATGGGTATAAGGCCGGGTGGCATCCCTTTTTGATGAATATTTTAACATGAATGATACTTTGATGATATGCATGATTTTATTTTGAGATAAGAATATCCGGTGGGATAGATGTAGTCCCCGGTGAAGAACATGCCAACCACCTGGTTTGCGAACTAGGGGTACACCTGGGTTAATTGTTGTCGTCCGAGAGGTCAGAGAGTTTTGCGTGTTCTACCCTGCATCGGGAGTTTGGCCATTCTTAGACACAGGCAGTGGGGAACGTAAGCCCATAGACTGACCTGGAGATTGCGATCTGACAAACCTAAGGAAGTGAATTGCGATTCACTGGCGTTCGATTTCTGACTAAATAACTTGTTGTACTTTTATTTTATTATTATTTAAGTATTCTAGAGTTGATTCACTCACTATATCTTGTTTACTTGATGTTGATGATCATTTGTATTACCTATGAGCTTTATGGTTTTTAGATGCATGTTATAGTTATAATGGTTGTATGATTTCCTTTCTTATTAATCTATTTCTGAATCGTGCTTTGATTGCTTTTATTCTGGGCGAACTGCTAGTTACTCCCCCACTTATTGTGGATGTTTGTTGTATATTTTGCAGGTTATGTTGATGGGAATCTTCTTTGGTTTTGGGCTCGGGTTGAGTTGTGAGCATAAAAAAGCTAAATGTTTTAGGCCTAGACTTTTAATTAGTTTGAGATTCAGTTTTCTCTTTTGGATATTAATCTAATTAATTTATTTTATTTATACTATTTATTTATATTGGTTTTATCACTTAGTTATTTAAATGCATTTCTTGTAGTAGTGACAGCCCCCGAAAGACGATGTTTCCGCCATCGTCCTATTAATACTATTATTATTTCTTTCTTTTCCGCTTTGAAATTCTGGGGTGTTACAAAAACTCTTAGTAACTTCAATATAAAAATAATTTATTTAAGAACCCTCAGGATTATACCGTGGCTTGGGTCTGCGAGATTGACAACCTTCGGGACGAGCAATCGTGAAGCCTGAAAATCTGAATGTCTGAAAGTATGTAGATTGAATGTATTTGTGTTTAAAAGTATAAGTTTTTGTAGGGAAGTTATGTAGTTCATAGAGAGAATTCGTAAAGTATTCGTCGAGTATTATGTGTGAAAATTAGTTCTTAAATCTGTTCAAAGATCAGGTCTATTTATAGGGAAAATGGCACTGCGCCTCACGTGCTGGTTGCGTCTGGCGCAGCTGACATGGCAAGCACATGACGCGGCATGACCAGTAAAAAGTGTACACGTGGTACGCGCTTTTTAAAAAAGATAAGAAAGAAAATCCGCGTCTTAAGCAGAGAGTCGCGCTTGACGCAGGACTCTACATGAAACAGAATTCTACGTGGCAATTCTGGTGCGCTTAGCACAGCCTGTGCGCTTGGCGCAGCCTACGTGGAAGTCACATGGCAGGACACGCGTGCTCAGCACAGTCAGCTGCGTTCAGCACAGTCAACTGCGCTCGGCGCACCGCCTTGTTTTTGATAGTTTTTTGTTATATAAACGCGTTTTAAAGATTTTCTTTTATCTTTTAACTCCAGAAATCTGATTTTACGGGATTAAATCTGATTTTGACTTAAAAATATATATTTTGAAAATATTTATTTATTAAAATAAATCAATTAATTATCAATTAATTGGGCTTTTCAAAGAATTGGGCTCAAATACAGTTAAATATCATGAATAATTAATTGGGCTTTAAAATAGGACTTTAACACTTTTCGAAATGGTTTTGAATGGCTCTTCGGACTGCTCTGCCCTTGGATCGGACTAATTAAGACCACGGTATGTTTCACCATCGGATTCTTAAATAGAGAGACACGATTATGTGTCTACAATACTACATATGGTATCTTTATAGTATAAGCTCAATGTATGTTTTCATAATAGTAACTAGTCAATGTCCAGGTCATTCCCCGGTTTTTTATTTTTTTTTATAATTTTTTTGTCTTTGAGAAAATTTAATGTCATGATGTGCATGATATTTAGAAATTAAACCCTTAAAAGTTTAGGGATGAAAGTAACAACTTCACTATCTATAAGGAATTAGGGACTTAGGGTAAGAAAATGTGCATACAATAGTCTCTTTGTAGTACCATAAAAGTATTATAGATCAAACTACTTGTGCAACTCTTTTATTGAGATATAATTATAAGACCTTTTTATATTTTATTTTTAAATATTAAATAATGATGTTATATTTTCAAAGGTCACATGTTTGATATCTTGTAACTAAACAACCATTATTTTTTAATTGAGGGGTTGACATGGAAATAGAGCATTTGCATTAAAGTCTTAGAGGAGAGTGCCACATAGCACATAGACTTCCTTATAATGATTTTTAATATATTAGTATAGATTAGAGATTATGAAAAAAGGTGTTTCTTTTTAATCTACACACTTTCCTTTATGGTCCATTACTTCTAAATCTACACATTGTTGTTTTTACTATTTTTGGTATATACCCCATCTATTTTCTCCAATTTTTCCATCCATGTAATATGCTTCTTAATATAATAACCCACCTTTATAGTTTCTCTCTCGCTTTCAATTTCTCTTTTTAATTTACTCACTTCAGTTTGGATGTATAGGAGATAGTTCAAAAGAAAGAGAAATTGAAAGCGAGAGATAAACTATAAAGGTGGGTTATTATATTAAGAAGCAGATTACATGGATGGAATTATTGGAGAAAATAAATGGGGTATATACCAATCATAGTAAAATATAGTTCTCTAAATAAAATATAATTCTTTCTCCATTTTCTTTTAGTTGTATAAAATACTTAATACATTTATCAATACATAACTTTCACTTAAGAAAGTAATAGACCCTCTTTAACATTTTTGCAAGTGAAGCGACTGTAATTACAGCAACTAAAACACCATATTCATTAAAAAAAATTCACTAATGTTAATGGGAGCTCCTTAGGAACCCCCTCAAAAAATAAACGTATGCCACTTACGGCCCGTTTGGTTAGTGGTTATAAATAGTGGTAATGGTAATGAAATTTAGTGTAAATTTGTAAAGATTTTCACTTGTCCATGACCATGGGAATGAAACTTTATCACAAAACATGGGTTTCCCTTTATAAATTTTCATTACCACCCAATACCACCTTCCCAAGTGGTAATGGATGGTAATGAGATTTTAGGAAGAAAATGGATATCTTGTGATGAGGTAGCATTACCATTGGTAATGACATTGGATTTCTAATACAAATTTACACTATAATGCATTACCATTCCCACCATTTATAACCTCTTACCAAACGGGCCGCTAATGCAAGGAGCACACGGTATTCTTTAGTAAAAGGCGAAAGAATAGTTCGCTTTGTGCTGCTCAATGCATGGCTGCGTAATTAGTTACTTGGTCTGGCCCTCTTATTAATAGTATAAGTGTGTAACCCTAGGTTAGTTCTGTCTTTCGCCTGATGTGGGACTAATCTGGTAGCAGTAGTTTCAGGGTTTCAGCTGGGATTTGGCCCTATCAAAAACAAACATTGCCACGTAGTCCAATTTGCTATCACATATTTATATTTTAAATATTTAATCTCAGTTCAAATTAGTCCAATTAGATAACATATGATCTTAAGTTATGATTCATGAATTAGTTTATCATTTCAAGATAATTGTTTATCATGTCATACATCCAAACAATGCAACATCAAGTTAAATGTAACAATTTTGATATATACTACTACATTTATCACAATAGCAATCAAAATTACTTATGAACAGATGGGGACCTTTTATTAAGATCAGCACTTAGGAGTATCATTGTATTTGTGTCATCAAATTGTCACCCATATAAGATTTTTAAATACCTCTCTCTTTTTTATTTTTAATTAGGTAAAATGAACGGCCCAATCATATTGGAACCTCTTGTAGGTCAATCGGATCCGGGTTATCAGATTAAATACTTTGGGAATGGGGATGTGGTGGAAAAGGTAAGAGGAATCCCTTCTTCCAAAATACCCATTTTGAAGATTGATCCCCTACCTTGAGAATGGAAGATACAATCCTTATCATTAGGCCAAACTTAGTTTGGTTTTAAATGCATCTCTATTGGGTCAACTGGTAGTTGGGATGCCTTAAATAGAATGTTTTGAAAACCCAACACGAGAATACTACATAAACTCTTCTTAAACCTATTATACCTCTCCAGTCATAAGCCTGTAATCCCTCCATATATAAGACTCATTATTTAAATTAGCCAACACATTGTTGGTGAACCTCGCAAATATGCCTTTTGATTCTTCTATAATTCTTTTGATTGCTAGAACTGCGTACTCAACTTGTAATCAAATCATGGTCCACCCGCCCCATCACCTATGACCCAAATCCCCATCTACACCATCATCACTCGCCAAAAATTCCACCCATATCTGCCCCATCCATCAACCTTTGGTGGAGCGGGTGAAAAATGGATGATACTAGAAAAAAATGTTTGTACACTTAACAATTTAAAAAATTAATAAATGAAAATATCTTCCCCATCCATCAACCTCGGGCGGGTTGCGGTCCGAGCCTAGTATGTCTAGTCCAAGCCCTTTTATGCGGGCTTAACTAGTTGTCCATGACCCGCAATATGATTCGTCCCGTCCAACCCAATATCCAGGTCTTTTTTACAACTCAAAATTCCAAAGTACAACAGGTTAGCAAAGGCTACTAACAATCAGTTGATTATTATAAATGTTGCAGATGAAATTTAGGGTGTCATTTTAGTAATTACAGAACTTAGAATTAGAAAAAACAAACAGTTGCATACCGGTCTTTTCTTAAGAATTTTACGTTAATTGCAATTAATACTTTCTAATTATAACTTGAAAATGAAACATCAGTTCTTCAGTTCTGAACGAGAATGTAAGAAGCAAATTATGAAACTTTGATTTGTAAGGCTTTAACCTCAGCAGAGGGAGCCCTTCCAGAAATTCTCGACGGCCAGAGACGAGGCTCAAGCCGAGGAGGGGGTTTGGAAATAGTTTTCAACCAGCAATTGACGCGCCTCGGTTATTACCTCACTAGCTGCGTCATTGCCCCAAGCGCAAAGATAGTTTCAGTGGAGTCTTTTCTGTCTTGTTTATGTTGTCCGTAAACAATGTTTATTAGATAAATGACGATGTGGGACATTCATTAGTCAATCAATACTTCCTCTAGTACTTTACAATAGTTGCAAGTTGCAACATTTGCTTTCTCAAACATTTGCACCATTTTATTTAGCAATATTTTCAATTATATATTAGGAAAATTTTAAATGAGATCCCATATAATAATATATATTTCCCTCTATCTTTCTATATATATATATATATATACTTCCTTTTTCTTTGACGGGATATATATATATATATATATATATATATATATATATATATATATATATATATATATATATATATATATATATATATATATATATATATATATATATATATATATATATATATATATATACTTCCTTTATTTCTTTTAATTACACCATTTGGTTTGGAAAAAAAAAAACAAGAAAAGAAGAGAGAGAGAGAGTGGAAATGGACAAAAATGTCCTTAATTACTATGGATAGGTTAGATAATTAAATGGGATGGATGGGTAAGTCAAAAGAGGGTAGGAAGGTAAATTTAGTCCAAAAAGTTTACCATAATAAGAAATGGTGCAATTAAAAAGAATCACCCATAAAAAAAATGGTGCAAATAGAAAAACACAGGAAGTATGTGTGTATGTGTGTTGCATGAATATGAAAACACTCCAATCAATTTCTATATGTTAAACACTCTATGCATCTTCAATATAAAGTTTTTCTATGCATCAGTTATGTCACATGCGGTTAGGGGGTGTTCATAATTATCTGATCGACCCGATCCGGTTTTTCGGATATCCGATCCGACTTTTTAGTTTTTAGATATTTCGGATCGGATATCTGAAAATTTCCGTATCAGATACGGATCAGGAATTTTCATTTAGGATATCCGAAAATATCCGAGACATGTGTTTTTTTCGGGTATCCGATCCGAAATATCTGAAAATATATGTTTCAAGGCTGGATATCCGAAATACCCGATGATCCGATCTGAAACTTATTTTATGAACTTTTCCTTTGAAAAATTCAATTTTTAAGTTTTCAGATATCCGATCCGATCTGAAATTTCAGATATCTGTTTTTTTGGATCAGATTCAGATCACGTTTTTACCGATCCGAAATTATTCGAAATTTCGGAACGGATCGGAGATTCGAAATTTCGGAACGGATCGGAGATCCGAAATGAACACCCCTTCCTGCGGTAATGCAATGCTTTCACAACCAAGAAAAATAAAGGAGGTTTTAAGAAGTTGAATTAATATAAAGTGGATTATAAATTATTTAATTTGGTTAATAGATGCTTAATTGATCAAGCCAAGTGTACAACGGTTGCATTTTTTTGGCCATATATTTTCTTCTGGACTTCAAAACACATTGTTTGTTGTTTAATATCTTTCAATTAACATATAATAAAATTTTATAAAAAATGATATCTTAAAAATATATATATAAATTTAATATTACAACATTACATATGATGATAAATTTTCTTATTATGTACGAGTGGAAAACATATCTTAGGCTCCGTTTGGTAGAGTGTAAAACGTTTCGTAGAAAACTGTTTTCCTCCATTTTCAATTTTACATTGTTTGGTTTGCAAAGGAGTGTAAAACTATTTTCCCTAGAAGTAAAATTGCTCTCCCAATGATGGAAAACCATTTTCCCTTCAAAATGAAGGGAAAATTGTTTTCCTTCATTTTCCTTATCTCTTTTGTACACTCCTCTCACTACCTCCTTACTTTCCTTTCCATTTTCCCTTCGTTTCATCATTTTTCTTACATGCAACCAAACAACGGAAAACTAATTTTGGAATTGTATTTTCCATTGTAAATTGTTTTCCATGAAAATCATTTTACACTGGAAATGTTTTACACCCAACCAAACGGATCCTTAGTGAAAACTAGACAAAACTGATGAAATTTTCCAGTCTTTATCGACTATAAACAACCAAAAGAAGCAAATAATCATTATTTTGGTGGATAGAGAAAGTGCTAGTGTTGAACATGTAATAAAGTAGTTGTCAAAAAAAAAAACATGTAATAAAGTAGTATATATAGTAATTAACAAGAACAAGTGATGTAGTTGGAACTTGGAAACTATATAAAACATGCAATAAAGCAGTCCATTACTCGATTCTTGTACTGTGTTACACAAAGCAATAAAGCATGGACGACCTAATAAAGATTACAATGATAATACCCGTCAAAAAAAAAAAAAAGATAACAAAGATAATAAGTTCGATAGACACCATTATTGGAGAAGAAACCACGCAAGAACACCAGCAAAAAATAATTCAAGGAAAAGCTTCAATGACGGATTGAACAGCTTGAATAGGGTGTACATTAAAATGGCTGAACCCTGCCTTGTTAAGCAAACAGCTCCATTCTTTTGAAGTTCTTTCTTTGCCGTTTGTTGTATGAGCCAGCATCACCATATCTAGCAGCAATCGTGCATTTTCAAACTCATCTTTTGTGTCTTTTTCAATAACAGCTTCCACGATGATCACTTTCCCCTTGTCCTTAGATATGGCCTCCTTGCATTTCTTTAAGATTTGTATGCATTCATCATCTCCCCAGTCATGCAACACCCACTACATCACGTAAATGACATAGTTACACATTAATACAACTAACAGACCAAGATGGGTTAGCTACAATAAATAGGATAGATCATGTTATTGTCTATTACTAAGCTAGCTAGTGTTTTTGCATTGTCATATTCTTTTCTTTTTTACGGGATTGTCATATTCAAAGATTAATGTTTGATGATAAAAAAAAAAAAAAAGAATTTCGCTGATTAAAAGTTATTGTTTTTTTTTTTTGTTCAAGAAAGATAATTGGTCCGAAGACCAACCCTCTGCAGCTACTAACCTTAGGCAGGCACACCAACCATTACGGGGTAGAGGGGATTTATGCCCACAAGCAAACATTTTTATACAAACTCCCCAAATTGGGGAGTGATGAGAGTCGAACACCCGACCTTGCAGTTGGGAGGTGGGAGCACCAACCATTGGGCTCCCACGAGGACCTCGATTAGAAGTTATTGATTGTTAATGGTTAAAACTTACTTTTACTATAGTTTTTCCACAACAGTTGGATTGTTATATTAAAAAAAATGTCATATTCTTTTCTTTTTTGCGGGATTATCATATTAAAAAATTAATGTTTAACTTGATGATAAAAAAACGAATTTCGCTGATTACAAGTTATTGATTGTTAATGATTAGAAAAACTTACTTTACTATAGTCATACTATAAATTGGAGAGAACCAGGTCCAATGCAAAAGATTAAGTTTCTAGTTTTGAATTTTAAGGGGGTTAGTTTCTACTTAAAGATCATAGTGCAATATAATATACTTACCATGATGAATGCAACATCAGCTTTTGGTACACTGTCAAACATGTTTCCACCCACATGTTGCACTCCTTCACAAAGCACTCCATTAGACACAACATGAGGAAAATCAAAGTTGATCCCTTGAATCGAAGGAATACCCCTAACAAGCATAGAAGAAGTGGTACCATCTCCTCCCCCAACATCAACAAAACTACAAACGCCATCAAACAAAGTAGGGCACCCCTTGATAATTTGAGGCACTACCACCCTAGCATCACAAGCCATGGCATCATTAATAAGCTTGCTATGTGAAACATTTTTACTTGCATAGCTCCACACATCTTCACCATGGGCAGCATCAAATGCCGAACCACTCTTCTCTAAGACGCGGTTGCTAAGGCCAAGCCACGGTGATAACATTACCGGTGTACTCTCTAGGAGTATAAAGGCGGCCATGTTATTTTCCTTGTGACTTGACAAACGGCGAGAAAGAGGTGTTTGGGAGTAGATTAAGGTGCCTTGGCTTGTTCGGCTTTGGCGAAATATTTTCCGGTGATTTAAGAACCTCATCACACGGTAGAGGGAAGATGGCGAACATTTAAGGGTAGAAGCTAGCTCAATGAGTGACATAGAGCCACCATTAGTGTGTATAATATTGGCTAAATCAAGGTCGATAGCACATTTTACTATTGCCATTTCTGTGAAACCAAACACATATTTCCAAATTTCTATATCGGCTTGTGCTTCTTCTTGATCTTCTTCTTCTTTCTCATGCTCTCCATTATCTGCTACATGTAAATCTGTCACTATTATTGTTTGTTCCATTTTTGTTGTATATTTTCCTAGTTAATGTTTTTTTTTTTTGGAACAGATAGTTATTGTGTTTAACAAGGTGGCTTGAAGGCTTTATATAATGCCGGGCAGTGACATTTGTATTTCGTTTCTTTTAATTTGTCCCATGGGCCGCCATGTTATTGTATTGTCCTCTCAGAAATCAGAAAGAGTTAGCAACCTTTTTTCTTTATATAATTGTAAACCAGGGACGTCTTGTACAATTCAAAGCCTGTGCTAAATTAAATTGAAAGGATTGAAAATTATTGGTGAACAAAAAGAGACAAAAGAGTCATTAATGGTTTTTTTTGGGAGAATAGAAGAGACAAAGTAAAACACCAAATAGAAATTAACTTGATAACTTCTTTGAATCTACATCCAACATCATACTCGATAAATTGGAAAGGAACGACCTGTAATTAGATGTAGTTTTTATAACTTTAGGCGAACAACTAATAGAATGAGACCTTCAGATTTTGGAGCCCTGTACAGTTGCTCATCTTGCACATAGCTTTAGCCGCCCCTGCGGTAGTGTACTAGTTTTTTCTCGCTTCTTAATACGTGCTTTTTTTTCTCTTTTTTAAATACCTGGTTTAGAATCGTAGTCACTTCACTATAAAACAGAAGTGTTTTGTCAAATCATCAAATTAATGGATTATATTGTTCAATACACAATCTTTCCTTCGCAAAAGTTCCACAACAAATTACTCGTATAGTACACGACACAATCATACGGAAAATATATGTCGTTAAATTTGCACTAAAAACGTGTAGATTACTGGTCAATATCATCAGTAAAAACACATGCGCCAGCTTTCAAGTGGTAGAAGGAATGTAATTGAAGAAAATTCAAAGCTGATGCAATTTTTTGGAGTCCATGAATAGTTTATATACTCTATTAGTATTCACAGTTTGTTTGAGCTCTAAGTCTCTTGTGTGTGTTACAACAGGCTGTAGGAACCTTTATATATAGGAAAAATTGACAAGAGCAGACCCAACTATGACCCCCCTTCCATAATAGATCCCAACTTTTGAATACTCCACAGCAGTCCCAACTTTGAGGGGTGTTTTATAATAATGGTCCTAGCAGGTCACTTAACCTGCTACAATAGGTAAACCTCTTAAATTATCACCCATGCCATCCCTTCCACCCTTCCCCTGCACTGCCACCCCTCTCCCACCTCTCCCATACCCTGCCACCCCTCCCCTACTCTAAAACCGCCAATGTCTACCTCCCTGTCGACGGCTCGTCGGAGCCCAACCACCCTCCCGCTGGCCAGCACAGAACCCCTGCCTCCTCCCTCCGCTGACTTGACGCACAACCACCACGCACTACGCACTCTAGTGAGAAAAAATGTTGTTTGAAAGAATTACGTCGTGATGCCGCAGTGGCGGCGGGATGGTGGCGGGCTCCGACGAGCCGACGGCAAGGAGGCAGAGAGTGGCTGCGGATGGTGGTGCAACAGTAGACCTTGGAGGGGGAAGAGAGATATAGTGTTGCGTGGGGAGAGGGGGTGGCAGGGGAGGGGGTTGTGACTTGGCAAGATAAGTGGCGGGGTGTTGGAAGGGGATGGCGGTGGCATGAGGTCGGCGGGGGAGAGGGAGGGGGAGGGGGTGGCGGGGGGGGTCGGCAAAGGGAGGGGGGTGGCGGGGGGGGTCGGCAAGGGAGGGGGTGGCGGGGGTCGGCAAGGGGTGTGGGTGGCAAGGGGTTAACAGGGGAACCCCCTCAAACTTGTAAAAAAAAAATTTAGAAAAAAAAATTACCTCTTGAACCGATAACCCTTCCACTTGGACCATTATTGTACAACGCCCCCAAAAGTTGGGACTGTTGTGGGGTATTCAAAAGTTGAGATCTATTATGGAAGGGGGGCCATAGTTGGGCCTGCTCTTGTCAATTTTTCCTTATATATATATATATATATATATATATATATATATATATATATATATATATATATATATATATATATATATATATACATAGAAGTGAGTTCATATGAGAATGCATACTTACATGAGAAATGAAAATGGATTTTACGCTCTATAACTCTAATGAACAAGTGATGTAACTCTAATGAAAAAGTGATGTAACTCCAAAAAAACAAAAATTAGAAAAAAAAATTAGATTTTTTTTTTTTTTGGGCTCGAAATTTTTTCTGGGGTATAACACTAATGAACAAGTGTTGTAACTCTAAATCCAATCGTGTGGTTGAGATTCATTCTCATTTCTCATGTAAGGTGCATTCTCATGTGATCATGCCCCTATATATATACATACATATATATATATATATATATATATATATATATATATACATACATATATATATATATACATACATACATACATATATATATACATACATATATATATATATATATATGTATGTATATATGTATACATACATATATATGTATACATACATATATATATATATATGTATATATATATATATATATATATATATATATATATATATATATATATATATATATATATATATATATATATAACTGCATTATTTACCCTAATGCTAGAGTGTACAAAAATCAAAACTGCTGATAGAGAATCAGCCTTAATTGGATCAAACAAAAGAACTAACAACTATACATAACAGTATTAAAAAAAATTATCTAAAAGAGGGTGCAGTGCAGTGAGGTGTTATATCTAGGGGTGTTCAGAAAAATCCGAAATTGAAAAACCATATCGAAAACCAGCCAAAATGGAAGTTAACTAAATGAAAAAATAAGGGTTAAATGGTTCGATAACCGAACCGGTAAAAATAACGGTTAAACGGTATGGTTACTCTTATGATTTTCTAGAAAACGGTTAACCAAAAAAGCGAATATTTCTATTCTTTTTAATTGTTCTCTATTTTTTTTTATAAAAGTTAGATTAATTAGTTAATACTTAGTGCTATTGTTAGTGAGCTAAATGAGCTTAACCGACTTCATGATTCATATTGGCATGCAAGGGCTAGAGTGAATGAGATGAAGGATGGAGATAATAACACCTCTTATTTCCATCATAAAGCTAGTCATCGGAAACACCGTAATCTTATTTTGAAATTGCAAGATGAAAGTGGTGATTGGAAAACGAATGAAGAAGAGATTGGAAATTATTGCTGAATATTTTTCCAACATTTTATCGTCCTCATTGCCTTCGAATATGGAGGCAGCTCTTGATGGGCTCTCGTCCAAGGTTACAGGGGCGGCTAATGAGACGTTAATTGCAACTCCAACTAGGGAGGAAGTTCGTGAAGCGCTTTTCCATATGCATCCAAATAAAGCTCCCGGGATTGACGATATGCATGCTCTTTTTTACCAGCGTTTTTGGCATATTGTTGGTGAGGATATTGTGAATTTTGTGAAAGAGTGGTGGAGGGGGGATGCAGACATCAGCTTACTGAACAAAACCTGTAGTATTGTTTTAATTCCTAAATGCGAAAATCCTAAGCAAATGGGGGAGTTCAGACCAATTAGCCTTTGTAATGTGATATATATATAAAAAATCATATCTAAGATGATGGCTAATAGACTTAAAATTTTCTTATCTGACCTTATCTCTTTTCATCAAAGTGCTTTTGTTCCCGGGAGACTTATAACGGACAATGCTATGATTGCTTTTGAAATTTTTCATAGTATGAAAAGGAGAGGGGATGGATTAACAGAGTCGATGGCGTTCAAACTAGATATGAGCAAGGCTTATGACCGTGTTGAGATTTCCGGCCTCTTGCATTGCATCATTACCATAACGACAAGAAAAATTCATTAAAAAAAGAAAGATTGCTCTTGTGACTTTGAATGGTAATGTTAAGAATGGGGTTTTGTGAGGTCTGGGTGCAAAGGGTGAAAGCGTGTCTATCAAGTGTGACTTACTCTTATAAGTTAAATGGAAAAATTGAGGGGAACCACTATGCGGGAACTTCGACAAGGAGATCCATTGTCCTCGTATCTTTTTCTCCTATGTGCCGAGGCTTTCTCGGGTTTATTGGCAAAGGCAGCGAATGATGGTCATTTACATGGTGCTCGGGTGTGTCGTAGTGCTCCTCGTGTTTCACATTTAATTTTTTGCAGATGATAATATTTTTGTTTACTAGAGCTACACTTCAGGAATGCTCTAAAGTGGTTGATATTCTCAGTACGTATGAAAGAGCATTTGGTCAAAAAATTAATTTCAATAAATCTGAATTGTCGTTTAGTAAAAATGTGGATGTTAATCGACGGAAAGAAATTAGGGAGTTGCTTGGTGTGAGGGAGTAGACAGACATGAACAATATTTTGGGCTCCCGACAGTGATTGGTAGATCAAAAAAGATGATGCTTGCGGTGTTGAAAGAGCCAGTGTGGAAGAAGCTCCAAGGGTGGAAAGAAAAGTTGTTGTCTCGTGCAGGTAAGGAAGTTCAGTTAAAATCTATTATCCAATCTATCCCTACTTATATGATGAGCATGTTTGCTATTTCTGATGGGATTCTAGATGAGATAAATGTTATGTGTGCTAGATTTTGGTGGGGGGCTCGAGGAACGGAACGTAAAATGCATTGGTGAGCTGGGAAAAATTATGTTTGCCGAAAACTTATGGTGGCATGGGGCTTAGAGACCTTTAAATATTTAATCAGACACTTCTTGCAAAACAAGGGTGGCGGTTAATGTGCGATACGAGTTCTCTGGTTCACCAAGTTATGAGCGCTCGGTATTATAAACATAGTTCTTTTCTGAGTGCTTTAAGGGGATTTGATCCTAGCTATGTGTGGAGGAGCATTTGGTGGGCGAATTGAAGGCGCTGTTGTTGGAAGGGTGGAAGTGGGGGGTGGGTGATGGTTCTAGGATTAGAGTGTGGGATGAGTCCTGGTTGTCGGGGGAGTCATCATCTGTTGTCCTGGCTCCTACTTTAGAAAGCTCAACTGATCTCAGGGTGTCGGATTTGCTGGATGTTAATGGCGAGTGGAGTGAGGAGACCCTTAGCACATATCTCACAGAGGTAGACACTGCTCTTGTTCGAGATATTCCCCTTAGTGAGCGGAGACCCGATGACGTTATGTGTTGGTGGTCGACAACAGATGGAGTATATACCACAAAATTTGGTTATTAGATGGGGCGTTTGGGGCACTTGTGTAGCTGGGTGGAGAGGTTTGGTGGTGTTAACAGTGAGGTTTGGAAAGGGGTGTGGCAGATCGGGGGACCGCCTAAATTGAGTCACTTCCTTTGGAAAGCGTGCACATGTGCTCTAGCTACAAAAGGCAAGTTACATGACCATCATATTTTGGGTGATGCAAGATGTAATTACTATAGAAAAGATCGAGAGACCATAGTTCATGCTATATTCTGTTGCTCGTTAGTATCACCAATATGGGCACGTTTCTCTTTTTCTCAGTATATCGAGGATGCCCCAGATTCGTCTTTCATGGATTTGTTTGTGTGGATGAAAGCTAAACTGGAACCACCAGATTTCTTGTCATTTATGGCGGTGGCTTGGGTGGCGTGGTCCTACCGAAATTTTGTGACTCATGAAGAGCTGTGGGGTGGTTGGCTTTGTGCGGTTGGTGCAAGATTATCAAACCTATGCGGGTGCGGTCCTAAATCGAGCTTCTATTGCAAGTCCCTCTGCTTCGAGATCTAGTTGGGTGACTCCAGCTGGCATGTTAACACTGATGCAGCAATGATGGAGGGCGTGGGCATTGGTTTGGGCGTGGTGATTAGAGATAGTGAGGCCAAAGCTGTGCTGGTTGCGGTTCGAAGACTTGAAGTTTAGTGGTCTGCTACTCTTGCGGAAGCAGTTGCTGTGAGGTTCGGTTTACAAGTGGCCCGAAGATATGGCCACAATGCTGCGGAACTTGAGACCGACGCTTTGAGTCTATCGAAGGCTATTGTGGCAAGATAAATTGGGCGAGCTCCTTTAGATCTTATTGTTGACGATATATGCTTGCTAAGAGATAGTTTCATTTCTTTTGATGTTAATCATGTTAAAAAGGGTTGGAATCACTACTACAGAATTCACGATTTGCGTCTGATTATTTGCGTCGCACGAGAGAGCAACTGACGCAAATGATATATGTGCGTCGGATCCTACAGAATATCTGACGCAAATAGCCTAGCAAAATTATACAGGCCTGTTTTGCGTCGCACGTATACCGGCAGACGACGCAAATGGGGTCGCTATGTGCATCGCATTAAGATTCCATGTGACGCAAATAAGTCTGCAAAATGCAAATTTTAATCTGCGTCGGACCATAGACTCATCCGACGCAGATGACGTTTGGTATTTTTTGTATCCTGCCCAGCCATAATTAGTCATCTGCGTCGGACCATAGACCCATCCGACGCAGATGACGTTTGGTATATTTGTTATTCTGCCCAGCCAAGTTATTAGTAATTAGTCATCTGCGTTGGACCATTGATAGGGTGTCGTACACCTGTCAAAAATAATTCCTGCAAAACCTTCTAACAATGTAGTAGGGTAAGTAGGGTCGAATCCACAGTGAGATGGTTGTTTTAATCTAGCTTCTAATGCTTGGAAAAACTAAACAAGATCAGGAATAATGAATTAGGAAAAATTGACGCTATGGGGCTGAACTATTGGCCATTTTCTTTTATAGGTACCAACTTTTGATTATTTTATAGAGGACCCAAGTGTAACCTCTTGTATCTTTTATTGGGCCTGGAAGACTTGTAACCGGTTGCAAGGGTTGAAATACACACTTATGGGTCCCAAATTTTTTTCTTTTTTTTTTTTGTTTTGTTAATTATTGCAATTAATTTAATTTTGCAGTTAATTAATTTTTTTAGACTTCCCTTTAAACTGTTCTCCTATAGTCCTATCTCATTCGTCTGTTTTGTCTTCCTCTCAACCATTAATTCTTGAAGTTAAGCTGCTGCCATTAATCTTCACATACACCACCATTACCACTACCACCTTATCAGTCCAATTCTCTGTCTCTTCACTTTCCTCTAGGCCACAAACAACTCATCTCCATAAAACTGTGACCACAGTGGATTAGAAAATCGTGGACGACAACAATGGTTCAACACCGGCGGCAGCGCCGGTAAAGGTAGCGCGCAATAGTCACGACAATAACACAAGTGCAGAGTTGGCAGGGACTTATCGAATTGTGAAATTTTGAAACTGAGTTCTAAAACTGCAAAAAATTCACCTAATTTCTCCAATCAAATTCTCTCGGATCTACTCTTCTCTAAATCTCTCATATTTTTACCCTCCTTAGATTGCATCTTGAAAAAAAGAATAAAAAACAATCAAACATTATCAACAACAATTTTCCAACATGCCCAATTAGTCCAAATTCCAAAAATGCTGCTGCCATTTTTCTGTCATTAATTCGATTTTTTTACCCAAAAATAAATAAAAAAACACCCATCTGATTTATTGTAGAGGAGAGAGAAAATTTTCTTAAAAAGGAGGAAGGTAGCATATTACACTTCTCCAAAGAGATCTTTCCCTAATTTGTGGAACAGATAAAAGAGTGAAAGAAATGAATTACGTGCAAATTACACTTCTCCAAAGAGATCAGAAACTTGTCTTCCAAAATAGTTTGAGGTATGATTAAGAGTAATTTCAATATAAGTTTGAAAACTTTGATTTTTCACATATTTGAGCAAGAATGCAGATTTTCTTTTACATTAGTAAGCTCAAAAACAAAAAAGATTTTCAGATTTTGGGAGTTTTGGTGGACTTACGGAATCTTTCTTTGATACGCCATAATATAGAACTCGGTTTGTTATAGATTAGAGCTAGGGGAATAATTGTCGTATATATCGATTTTCTGACTTGATTACAAGTGTGACTGTGTGAGACACCTTTGGGAAAAATGGTAAGGAGCGCGGTCATGAATAGAGGAGAAGAGAGATAAAAACAGATTAGAGGAGATAAGAGAGATGAAAAAATGGCAGAAGGAAGGAGAGGGAAAGGTGAAAAAAATAACGTAAAGGGTTTCCTTTCAAAATCACGTGTGAGTTTAATGAACTCACATGACAATTAACCTGCTATAGCAGGTTGGTTACCTGCTAGGTCCAATAAAAGACACAAGAGGTCATACTTGGGTCCTCTATAGAATAATCAAAAGTTGGTACCTATAAAAAAAAATGGCCGATAGTTCAGCCCCATAGCGTCAATTTTTCCAATGAATTAAAGTTCCAAACTAATCAAACTACGAAAATCAAGCTAAAAAGGATATAGGGCAATGGTTCACCATGTTCATAACTATAATCTATCAAAATATCATCAATGATTCAATTAATCAGATATCTAGAGCACATGTTAATCCTACGGTCGGGCCTTAACGCTCTCAAATCAACATATGCTAGTACGGTCGCTCAACATAATCAGATTTGCTAATTGTAGGTAAGCCTCTAAAGAGTACTATCTCTCGATCTATGACTCGATAGTAGCAATATTTAATCAGACAATTGATCAGATTGCAAGATTAACATTAAAAACACTAATCAATTAGAGATATCAATAACTAATCAAACCATTAATAAATATCAATCAAGAATCATAGCATATAAACATGGATTCCCAAACCATAGAATATAAACTACTCAGTCATGAAATAAATAAAGAAATTTAAATATACAAAGAAAAGCATGATCAAAGAAATCAATGCAAGAAAAGAGATGAAAAGTATAAACTCATGAATTAATGAAGAGAAGAGAAACTAGGGTTTGCCATGAAAAACTAGAGAGAAAAGGAAGAAGGAAACTAAAGCTAAACCTAAGAATACAAAATATAACGTCAGAAAAAAGAGGTTCTTTTGGGGAGAGAGAGAAGACCTATTTATAGTTTTTTACAAAACCGGCTAAAAAAGGCAAATAAACCCGTCTCGAGAAACCGCCCGGTTAACCGGGTGAAATCCAACCGGTCGGGCGACGGTGATTGAGGAACTACGACAGAACAGCAAATCCGCCCGGTCGGGCGCGCAAGCGATTTTGGCTCCTTTCTCGCCCAGTTGACCGGGCTAACATGCCTTGCATCCTGTGAAAATTTCATTTCGCCCGGTCGGGCGAAACCGCCTGGTCGTCCGGGCGGGAAAACAGCGATTTTGCGTCAACTTACGAAGGCTATATCTCTCAAACCAGAAGTCGAATTGGGACGTGCGACCTACCGTTGGAAAGCCCTTCAAGTCTAGTTTCCAACCCAACTGGAATTTCTTAATTCTAATAGCCACATCAAAAGTTATGATCAGAACAGTATACATGACTCCTTTTTCACATTTCTTCTAATGATTTTCCGCTTCGTTTTCGCTCAAACTCGTACTAATACATATCCATGCTATCCTTATGCATCGTAGCTTATTTCCAAGTGCTCCTAATCCTCAAGCTCAGCTAAATATACTCCAAATACGTTCTCATTACCTGAAATTCATCAAAAACAAGAAAACATACCGAATAGGAGTAGAATAGCATAACTTAAGAATATGATGCAATAATGAACCTAAATATGAATCTAAATGCTCTAAAATGCAACCTAAATGCACCTTAAAACTATATATAAATATGACTTATCAACCATAGACCCATCCGACCAGATGACTCTTATTTATAGTTTTTAATTTCGTATCCCGCCCATCAGTTGGGCCAATTCACAAACACTCGCGCTTCTCTCTCTCTCTCATGCGAATTCCCACAAACACTCGCCGGCGCTGCTGAACGACATCTCCCCCGTCGCGCCGCCGCTGCTCCGGCATCTCCTCTCGCCTGCGACAGACGCCTGTCCGGTGAACTCCTCTTTCTCTCACTCACTCTCTCTCTCTTGCACTCCTCTTTCTCTCACTCACTTACTCTCACTCACCGCTGCTGAACGTCGCCGCTGCTTTCCGTCTCCCCGTCTCCGGCAATGTAAGTCTTTTTTTTATTTTTTTCAATTTTTTGTCTCAATTTATGTCTTTTTTTTTTTTTTACCAATTTTTGTCTTTTTTTTTTGGAATTTTTTCCTTATTTTTGCTAGATCTTAATCAAGGAGTTTGTGATTGTATTAGTAGAGTGATTGTAGTTCGTAGTTTAAGATTGAATTTTAAGATTGAATTTAGGATGTTTGTAGTTTAATTTGTAGTTTGTAGTTTAAGATTTTAAGATTATATTTAGGATGTTTGTAGTTTGTAGTGCTCATGAATTTATATAGTTTGTAGTGCTCTAAAATACTTCCTTTCTACTATATAATTATATTCACAAGTCATTCTTGTTTTTTACCATTGATCTTAATAATTCTACTTTAATCTTAATGTTGTTTCTTAATTTCTAATTTGTTAATGTCTTAATTTTAGATAGTTGATGTTTATGAGTTATGACTTAATCACTATTTAATTTGTGGGTTGGTTAATGCCCTAATGCAGTTGCCACATTCCATCTTCTACTTGTCGCCCGGTGCTCCAAGCTCACCTCGTTGTGCTTGTCTTCGCTGCTCCTTGAGAGCAGAGGTATATATATTATAGCTTTTGCTTTATGTTTATTTGTTTTATTTGTCCCTATAATGTTGAATTATGTGATTGGGAAAGTATATGTGAATTGTTTGGTTATGTGATTGGGAAAGCATATGTTGAATTATGACCAAACTTATATGGACATACCTTAATGCGGTGGGGAGGGAAATCTAAGGAATGGATTGGTTTTTGCTGTTTAATTGCAATGTGTGCATCATTGGCCTAGATACCCGTTCAAGGCTTACTCATTAGGAGTAAGTCTTGAATAGTCCCCGGTTTGGGACTGTCTTTGAGTTTCTTATCTCACTTAGGATGTGAATGAATGTTTGGTTTTCGATTCTAAGAAAGATCTAGCTCATTTCCCTAAGCGTTCTCTGGGTACATATGTTGATAGGTTACCTACTATCTTCATCGTGTACTTGGAGAACTGTAGGGAAGTGCTGCCGGATTTTTCTTAGAATTGAAAATCAAATGTTCATTCACTAGTGAGATGAGAAACTCAAGGATGGGTTAGGTTGGAGTGATAAGGACCCAAATGCTCATGACTGCATTTGATAAGACACTTTGAATGATGTGATCGATTGTGTTCTTGTTTGGTGTCTCTAGTGTATAAATATGGATCGAAACTGGATGTATGGTAATCGGATTTCGGCGACATTTCTACAAGGGGTTGATGAATTTGTCAGAGTTGCGTTAGAACATCAATTGCAGAATGGGTCAAAGTTAGTCTTGTGTCCTTGTTGTGATTGCAATAACTCTAGGGGGTATCGTGATGTGGATCAAATTAAGGATCATTTGATTCGTCGTGGGTTTAAGAGCAACTATACTAGGTGGACATGGCATGGAGAGTTTTATGATCCAGGTATGAGCTCCACTAGCTTGTGTGATGATTTGCATGTTGATCACATTGATGATGAGGTTGAGGTTGAGGTTGAGGTTGAGGTTGAGGTTGAGGTTGATATCGAAAAAGGAGAGAATGATAATGAGAATGATAGGGTAGTTGATGAGAATGATAGGGAAGATGAGATGTTGCACAATTTGGAGGATGAAGGAACCGATCGTCCCCATATGTATGATAGTATTCTAAGTGCAGTGGACAAACCTATGTATCCGGGGTGTAAGAATTTCAGTGAACTTCTGGCATCCTCACATTGTTCAATATGAAATCGAAGTATAGTTGGACAGATAAAAGTCTAAGTGAGTTGTTTCAATGCAAGTGGTTTGATATTCGTCGTGGTGTAAAGAAGGATGAACATGACTTTTTTACATTAGTCAATTTCAGCCGGTTAGGGCATCATGAAGATTCTTTGATATTGGCATCACAAGCAAAACAAGTATTCTACATGGTTGACCCCGTCGATTCAAAATGGTCTGTTGTCATTGAAGGAAAAAGGAGAATACTTAGAATTGATGATGTACATGATGAAGAGGAATACGATAAGCAATTCAATGAAGTTATTGCTTCGTCAGTAGTCATTCCAAGTACATTAGGGGAAGATCTGGACACGAATTACATTCGTCGAGACCATAATGAGGGATTTTACGTTGCAAAGAAAAAAGTGATTAATCGGTAACTAATGTAATATTATTGCAACTACTATTGTTTATATTCTTCAATTATATATTTATGCTTCGTTAAAATAATTTTGTATTATTTCATTGATGAATCTAACATGTCTTTATGCTTTATGGTTTCAGGTGTAGTGATGGAAGATCACAAATGCATGATGCATCCGATGATGATCGGCAGCCACGTTCTGAGACCGAGATAACTGATGGAGGTAGTAGGAAGAAAAAAGTGAGCAAGCCCAGAGGTCCTAAAAAAAGGATATGTTCCAAACCCGGGGTCCAAAGAGTACTTCAGTGGGATGATTGGATGCGTCCGATTGGGGATCATGTTGGTGCGTACAAGACACATTGCGGCGAAATCAGTAGAAGCAAATTGTCTATCTTGTACGATAGTTGGGATGATGTTCCACAAGGCCTAAAAAATAGTTTATGGGAAGATGCTAAAGTAAGTAAACCTATGTATTTTTAAAATCCATTCTTTTAATTTTATTTGAATCATGTTTATTATACTAATCGTGTATTATTGGTTCATTTTATATATTGAAGAAAGAGTTTGGAATACAAGAGGATGAGAGGAAGAAACGAGATGTGTTGACTACTTGTGATAAGCGGTGGAGAGATTTCAAGTCAAGATTAGTGAGTCGATGGATCACAAAAACGAGGTTGGGGCCTAACAATGATATGCAACCGTACGTGCTCTATCCTTTCATCACGAAAGAGATTTGGGACGAATTTGTGAAAAAGTGTAGCTCTAAGGAGTTTAAGGTATATAATATGTACATTACAATTACATAATATGTTATAATCAATTTTGTTTTTTTGTGAATATTAATTAGTTACTTGTTTTCATATTAGGCTAAAAGTGAAAGAGCAAGAAAGTCTCAGGCTGCCAACATTCATCCTCATTTTTTGGGTCAAAAGTCATATGCGGAGATGATTCCCGTTTGGAAAGACAAAGGGTATATCCCTAAATCCTCTACAGCATCACCTGTTGACTCATCCACATCATCAATTATTTCCTCCTTGCCGGATCGAACTTTGCCATGGCTTCTCGCTAGATCGAAAAAAGATAAGGAAGGAAACCTTTTCTTCCCTAATGAAGAAACACAAAAGATAAAGAGTCCATTGTAAGAATTCTTCAAATTTTATGATATTTTCTTGTCTAATTACTCGTATTCTAGAATTCTACTAATCATATGATTTTTTTGAATTTGATGCAAGATGATTGGAAAAGGAAATAAAAGGAAGGAGAGTTTGTTCCAGGTCGGATGGATGATGCTCTATCCCGTGCTCTACAAAGGAAAGACCGTCCTGGGCGTGTGTTAACAGCTGGGCGTAGCATTGGGATTACATCAGTTTGGGGAGATCCTGATCGGAGTAGTACTGCTCGAAAGGGTAGGGGCATGGATGATGAGGAGATGCAGGAGTTGGAGGCTAGAGTGAGCCAAAGAGTTAGAAAACAGACGATGCAAGAGATGAACTCGAAGATTTATGCTATAGTTCAAGAAAGGTTGATGGCTTTTGCGGCGCAATTAGGCCTTCAAGCACCAAATCAAACAAGTCCTCACACTCCAGTTGATCCTAGTAGCTGTCACTCGGGGGCAATGATCCATTTGTGAACTTGCAGGTATATAGTTATTTTATATCTTCTACGATTATGATATTATGTTTCTAAAACACTTAATTAATGACATTGTGTTCTCATTGGATGTTAAGAGTCCGGTTCCATGTCGTTTGGCAATAGCAGCTAACTCGGGACCGATCATTGTAGCTGAGGGTACCGTACATCCGCAAACGGAGTCATCATCACATCCTACGGCCGTGAAAGTGAGTGTTGATGATTTTTTTTCAGATTACGCAAAAGCTCTAGTTCCACTACCTACTCCATACATCATGAAAGTCAGTCAAGCCGAGGGTTCATTCATAGAATGGCCGAAAGAGTTGGTATTTTTAGTCTCAGATCATCAGGTAACTTATGTTTAATATTTTGATTTATATACTAAGAAATGTAAATATATATACTAAGAAATCTTGATTTATATATGCTAAGTAATCTTTATTTTGTATACTAAGTAATCTTGATTTATATATGAAATAATCTATATACATATATAATATGAATTAAAAAGAAGTCAAATTGAATTAGGAACATATACCTAAAGAAGGTGCGATGAAGAAGAAGAAGAAGAAGAAGAAGAAGAAGAAGAAGAAGAAGAAGAAAATAGTTGGTAGTGATCCTTGCACCGATGAGTCTGCACATAGGCACGTAGATCCTTTTATTGACTTGGCACTGGATGATATGGATGATAATATCAAGGAGATGCACCGAATATTTTGCGACAAACCTTCAGATGAGCCTTTTCACATGCAAGTTCAGAAGGGTACCGTCTTCGACTTTGATAGAGATCATATGATCATTCTCTCGCGACAAGATGTTTTTCAACTTCTCACGGGAGCATGGATTAATGTATCCATTTTGCAAGTATTTATGATGTGAGATTTCTCAAACTCTAAACTAATTAACATTGCTATTTATTTTTATTGTTTCTCCTAACTATAAGTGTTTGGATCTTAGGTACTTGGCAGAGCAGTCTGAGGAGCATGGAGAGAATAATATTGGTTTCATGTGTCCAAGTATGATTTGAGTGACCATGATACGCAATCACTTAGATGCCGTGATCAACTACATGGCAAGTTCAATGAAAGCGAATCAATATATGCGTTACATCCTATGTCCGTATATTGAAAAGTATGTTAGTTAAATTAATCTTTACTTTGTTTTATATGTATGAACTTGTGGTTATATATATAAAACATCACATTTTGCTTCATGCCTTAGGGATCATTGGATTCTTCTTGTCATTTGTCTATCTAAGAGAACGGTATATATATTTGATTCGATCAAGAGAGATAGATCCTTAGCTATCAAGATACCGTTGAATACGTAAGTTCATAGTTGTTATACATGTTAATAAGTTTACATGCATTTTATGATATTTTAAATAATTTATAAATGTTTATAGTAATTAATTGTTACAAAATCTCTATATTTAGTGCATATACAAAATACACGCGGCTTGAAGGATCAAATAAAGGAACTAAATTGTCTTGGACATATATGCGGGTAAAACTCTTATGGTTTTGTATTTGATACTTTATAATTCTATTTAGGATTTTTTTTTCCGATTCTAATATATATCTTACATTTGGTGTAGTGTGCTCAACAATCGGGAGAAGTGGAATGCGGCTATTTCGTGATGAGATACATGTTTCTAATCATCTGTTTATACTATGAATCAGAGAATTTGTATGAGGTCTATGTATGTTGTAAATTCATTATTTATACTTATAGAATTTTAAAGTATATTAACTAGTTTAATATATTTCTAGGCTTTTCCGTCAAGTCTTGAGCCATACTCCATATATGAGATCAACGACCTCAAAGAACTTTTTGCGGAATACTTTGTACGGGTTGTTAATGAAGCAGACTAAGTTTGATGGTTAGTGTATGTATTTGTAGGTTAGAATAATATTTTGTTACTTGAACCTTGTTGGTTGATTGATTGCAACATTGGTTGCTTGAACCTTGTTGGTTGATTGATTGCAACATTGGTTGCTTGATTGAGATGTGCTGAAACAGGTTTTGGTTATATATATGCAAAATTTTCCCAACGATTTCTTGGGTTGTCCAAATTACAAAGGAGACTCTGCCGAATTTTCTGCTCATAATTATTAACATAATGTTTGTTTAGTTTTGAAAAAAAAAAAATAGCTGAAAAAAAACAAAAAAAAAGCTGGAAAAAAAAAATATACCATTTGCGTCGCATGCAGTGCCATATGCGACGCAAATGGTGCCTCATCTGCATCGCATATAGCACTGCATGCGACGCAGATGGTGTGTGCGCAGCAGCCAGTAGGAGCCCAGGAAGCCTCATCTGCGTCGCATGCAGTGTTATATGCGACGCAGATGAGGCACCATTTGCGTCGCATATGGCACTGCATGCGACGCAGATGAGGCTTCCTGGACTGCTGTGGGCGCTGTGGGTGCAGTGCTATATGCGACGCATGTTTGTTGTGTCCGACGCAAATATTCTATTAATTGCGTCGTGTCTTATCCGACGCAAATGGCTGTCTTCCCATCTGTGACGAGACTTGTGCCGTCGGACCAAGGTCCGACGCAAATGGCGGTCCCAGGTCCGACGCAAATTGTCATTTCTCTACTAGTGAATACAATTGCACATTTGGTTGCTAGATTACCTCTTTCTGTGGGGAGGGAACAAGTTTTTGCTGATAATTTCCCGCAAGGTGTTTTAGCCTTGACGGATCTTGATGTTGCTTAATAAAATTATTACCGTTTCCCCTCAAAAAAAAAAAAGTTAGGCTGGGCTGAAAATTGGTAATAGACAAATAGAGTTAGTGTCATTATACTAGTATTAGAATTCTTATTTTATATGCATTTTATTAAAACCTTTTTAGAATATGGCAATAGGTTAGTGTATATTTTTTATATTCAATTTGAGGCGTGGATCACTGGGTTGTACCCTCTAAGTACCATAATTAGGAGAATTCGATCTTTTGACTTTAAATTTATATAGTGAATATGAACCAACTACACTACAAGTTGTACAACAATCAACAACTAGTGGGACTGGGCAGGGCAGATAGTCGTTTTTTTAAAAAAAAAATAATACTTTGTTTTTACTGACTTTGTTTTTTTCTTTTTCCTTTAGCCGACAAGACATCAAGAGCACGACTGCATGAATATTGAATATGATACACTTGTGACGTAACACGACAAACTGTTTAAGTACTTTTAGTTCATTAGTTGCATGATATAAACTTGGAAATAATTTGTTGATTTTAGAAGGCAAATTCATTGCATAATTACATCTAGAAATCTAAATAATGTGTGAAGCTATTTGTAGTCCGTATTATATTTAATGCCGCTCGAAAAATTTTAATATCGTATTTTTTTGTTCTTCTTTTTCCCTCCTCTTCTTCTAACCTACAATCACCCTAACCATCACCACTGCCACTACCGCTGTTACTATCACTGCCACCCTCCTCCTCCTCCCTCTTCTTCTTCCTCTTTTCTTCTCAGTTCTCCTACTCTTCTTTGAACAATAGCAGCAACACCAACAAAATAACAACATACCACCAATAGCGGCAGCAGCAGCAACCACCTCTTCTTTTTCCGTTTTTCTCCTCCTCCTTCCCTCCCTCCCCCTTCTTCTCTCGGTGATGTTGCTGCCAGTGGACCCCCATAGTCTGCGATCTGCATTTCGTCCAAAGATTTTCTTTTCACTGTTCACCATGGAACCACCCCATATTTTTTGTTCCACCATGGTGAAACTAACTGGTTATTTATGTGAACCAGAAAAAATGGACCCGTTCTTCCATGGTGGAACCATTCATTTTCTTCAGTTCCACCATGGCGGAACCAAAAAAATTGGTGGAACTAAAAAAAAGACGTATGGTTCCATGCCAAAAAGTCTTTTCTAGTTATATTTTGAATTAAAAGAATACATAATACGTATAATAATAAGGCATGTAAATAACAACACCCATAGTAAGATGCCTGATGGATACATTTTTGGATAACTTGTTTATTTTTTCATCTGATAAGATAAAAATATTTTATTATCATAAAAAGTTTTAGGAAAATTGACTCTAAATAATCTCATCTATTGCCATGTGCCAATATGTGCTAAATAATACATTTTCAGCTATTTGCTCACAACAACACCAACTATCGAGTAGGTTGTACTAAATAATATGCTGCTGAGAATCTATTATAATATTCCTACTCAATTTATTATTTTAATGTTTTATGTATTTTGGGGATTAGTGCTTTAACTCTTGTTTCTGCACTTTTCTTTTTCTCCTTCACCATCTCTCACGATTCTTGTTTTTATGTTGATGTTGATTATCGTTGGTTGGTGAAATAGGGAACTTTGTTCCAAGAGAGAAAAAGAAAGAAAGAAGAAGATGGTTGTTGGGATTTTTGACCTTAAATTGAAAGAATAGATACATAAGAAAGAAGGGGTTTTGCCAATTTGATATATGTGGCAATTAACTTTGGCAGATTGAAATATTAACAGAATTATATATTAATTTGACAATATTTTAAACCCTAAAATACCTAAAATATCAAAATGACGAATTGTTTCCGAATATTCTCACAGATTCTAACTCAAGTCACCGATGTGTTGGTATTGCTATGAGTAAATAGTTGAGTATGTATTTTAGCACACATCGATAATAGAGCCAATTATCCAAAATTTTATCATGAATCTTTTAAAAGAAACCTATCTTCTTTCAAAATTTTCCATTTAACAGCAAAACTTTTTCATAAACTTCAATACTAACTTTACGACGGAAAACAAATTCTTCAACATTATCTTGTTTAAATTTTTTTCATTTAAATACTATTGGAAAGAGGAAAAAAAAGAAAATTTTATGATTTGACAATCCTAGATTATATCCCGTATGTCTGAAATAACCAAGTCGGAGATCCAAAGAAGGAACCCCGTCAAATCAAACCTCATCACTAAACCTAGTTACCACCCATCTAACATGGTGGTGAGCATACTTCATTACATTCCTATACCAAAATGAAAAGGAAAAACTGTCAAAAGAACGTCCAAGAGTAAATACATCTTCCACAACAACTTGGACACTACCATTCCTCCTATTTTATGAGGCATCTGTTGAGGACTTAAAGTCGAATATCAACCTATAATTTTTCTCAATTCTCGCAATATGTAAATAGAATAAAGAACTATTTGATTTTAATCATCTTATAAAGTATACTTTTTTTATATATATAATCACCTTATAAACACTTTTTTTTTTTTTGAAAAATAATCACCTTATATGACTCTTTTTGCTTTAGATTACCACAGTTGACGGATTTCGTGAGGAAGAAACGGAATATTTCGTGTAAAAATTGACGATATATTCGACTAAATATGTCAAGTGGACAGTGGTAATTGGTGACAAAAAATAAAAACAAATATATAAGGTGGTTATCTAAAAAAAGTTTTTTATAAGGTGGTTATTTGAAAAAGTCCAATGTATAAGGTGGTTAATGTCAAAAAATCCTAAAATAAATTATGAAGATATTAGTACAAAAAATTACTCCCTTTGTATTTTTTTTAGTTTGTTCACTTAGAATCTTGACACTATTCACAATTAGAAAGAATCTTCTAAATTATTCTTAATATAAGAAAAAATATAGTCATGTGGAGTTTTGTTTGACTCGTTTCAATGAGTACTTTATTAAAATTCAATCGTTATAATTTGTACTAATAGGTAATGAAAATTATTTAAAGTCAAAAAAGTACATTGACAAACGTGCTCAGTCAAAGCAGACAAACTAAAATATAGAGGGATTATTTTTGGAAAAATTTCATAAAACTACCTTTTATAATTAACTTTTTTCAAAAAACTACCTTTTAAAAAATTTCTTTCAAAAAACTACCTTATATAACAAATTTCTTTCAATATACTACCATTTTACCATTAAAAGGGTTTAATCACTAATAATTGAGTAACCATAAATTGCTTTTCTTTCTTCCCCTCTCATTTCTTTCCTCTTTTCTCGCTACCCCACCGGCAGTAACACCTACGACGATTGTCATTTATCGATTAGTATTAAATATAAATCTAAAATGGTAGTATATTGAAAGGAATTTGTTATATAAGGTAGTTTTTTGAAAGAAAAGTTTTAAAAGGTAGTTTTTTGAAAAAAATTGGTTATAAAAGGTAGTTTTTTGATATTTTCCCATTATTTTTTGATGATTTCTAGCAAACTATTCTATGAGAATTTAATGATGAAAGCTGCTTCTCAAAAAGCCTAGCACCAATAAAATTGGTGTTACTTTTATTATTGGACAACTTTTCCAATAATTATTGAGGTTTTTCATAAATTTGGAAAGAACATTGACAGAATATCTTGCAATTATGGACATTAGAAACTTATTTTGGTAAAAGATAATATTAAATATAAGCCCACTTTTGTTTGACCCCACACAACTTGTGCTTTTGCTATTAGTATATGCAAACAATTTGGATTAGGAAAAATTGATAGGAACAATCCCAATTATGGGCGTTCCACCATTTTCAATCCCAACTAAAGATTATTTCTGAGCGGTCCCAACTATACATCATTTTTACCAAATTTGGTCCCAACAGGTTAATGACCTGCTGTAACAGGTAAAACGAATTTCCTTTTATTTTTTTGCCCCAACTTTCATTTTCTTTCTCCTCTAATGGGCATCCACCCCTCTCATCCCCACCTTCAAAACTCCCAGCCACAACACCACCCCTCCACCACCAGCACCGGAGGTGCACCCCTCCACTGTGCCACCACAACACCACTAGACCCCCAATCCCACCATCACTCATCTTCAATCTCCGCCAACAATCTGACCCCATTTCTCCACTAACCCACTAACCACCAGCAATTCAAAACCCTCCACAAGTGATGAGCAACACCTTTCTTACCCAACAAAATTTCCCAGAATTATTCTAAATTAACTCCTCCAACAAAAATGAAGAAAAGTGAAGATATGGGTGTTTCAGAGAAGAATGATAATGGAAATAACAAAGCGAAGAATTGAAGAAACAATTGCAAAGATTAACAATGGAAATCAATAAAGAAGAAGAAAATGAGTAGCGAGAGAGATAGAGTAGCAGCGCAACCGGGTCGAGGTGAGATAGAATAGCGAGAGAGAGAGTGTGTGAGAGTGGGGCTGCGGCTGGGACGCGAGAGAGTGGCGCGCAGTGATGCGCCGGTGGTCGTGGATTTATGGCGGCAGGTGAAGGGTGGTGCTTGTGGTAGTTCGAAGGGGGCAGGTCTGGTTTGCACGGTGGTGCTGGTGTTTTGGTATCGAAATAAAGCAGATGAGAGAGGGGCTTCCTTTGCCGGTGCTTTCCGGCGAGATTTTGAGGTGGTGGCAGGGGAGAAATGTGGGAGGAAGGAGGGAGGAGGGAGCTGCAACTAGGAGAAGGTAGTAAGGAGAGAGAAAGGGGAGGGAGAAGGTAGTAAACCAGATAAAAAAAAAGGTAAAAACAAAGATTAACCGGTAAAATGGGTCACCAGTCAACTGGGACCATTTTTGTAAAACATACCCCAAAGTTGGGACTACTCAAAAATAATCTTTAGTTGGGACTGAAAATGGCGGAACGCCCATAGTTGGGACTGTTCCTGTCAATTTTTCCTTTGGATTATCATTAGTTAAAGAATTTTAACAATCTGAATTGAGTTCGACTAGGAATGACTCGGCTTGGTTCGTAATAGTTGTACTCAAATTTGAGCCAAAACTCACACTTTTTTGAGGTCAGCATTTGAAGTTCAACTTATCTTAAAACTCAATTTTAGGTCGAAATTATGTTGCGGAATTTTCATATTTAAGTTTTGCTACTTCTTTTGAGTTTCTCACAAATATTATCCACATTTTTACTATTAATTTCAGTTAAATCTATAATATACATCTACAAAATTATATAGCTAAAAATATATATATATCGAGCCTTTTCACGATCTTCATGAGCCAGCTAAGCTCCACATCCCTAATTTCTCTATGAGGTCTACAACCACCTTTGCATTTCCATTTCACAAAGCTGAAGTTTTCTTGGAAAGTAAGTTTTTTTTCAAAAAAGGAATAGCTCAATAGTGCATTAATCAATGGACAAAGCGTCCGAGAGTACATAGGGGTAAAATCCCCCAGGACAGTGATTCTCCCACACTTGTTCCACCCAAAAAGGCACTATCTTAGCAAGATGATGGGTAACATAATTCCCACCTCTTTTAACATGAGACCACACTATAAAATTAAAACTAGAGCTAAAAGACAGAATATCTTCTAGGATACTATCAAAATCAGACATGAAAACAACGACTTTGGATAGACGAGTCACAAGTACTTGAGTATCCGACTTCAAAAGAATATTCTCATAACCATAGCGCTTAGCTAACTTAATAGCAAGAAGGAGAGCTTTGCATTCCGCAATTTTCGGAGGCCACCAAGCTCGAACTCTGCGAGTTGCCGCAAACAACATTTCACCATTCTCATTTCGCGCCACAACACCCATTCCTACCCATCCCTCAACTGCCAATGATGCATCTGAATTGATCTTGAATACACCCGAAGGTGGAGCACGCCAACTATGAGCACTTGCCGAGTGACGAGGGACAAAATTTTATACACTCGTTGAGTGTACAAGTTATGCTCCATAACTGACCTTTCCACGCGAGCCAAAATCACCTCATTAGGAGTTGTTCGCCCCTCAAACACCTTCAAGTTGCTTTCCATCCAGATGTTCCACAAGAGGATCGCAGCTCGTTGTCGAATCTTGGCTTCTCCTCCCTTCCATCCCAGCAACGTGTCACTCCATTGATCCCCCGCATTTCGAACCAAATTGCTACAGCCACTCTCGACCCATAATTCCTTAACCCGGGACAATGATTCAATGCGTGGGCACTAGTCTCCTCAGCAGCAGCACATCATGGGCAAGATGCGTCATCCAACATATGCCTATGCTTGAGAGGGGCTCTTGTGGGCAAACTATGTGAACAAAGTATCCAAAGGAAATGTTTCGCCTTAGGCGAAATCTCCATACCCCAAATATCCATCCAAAAATCATGCAAATTCTCCAAATCTCCTCCCTTACCAAGCATGTATGCGGTTTTTGTCCAGTACAACCCATCTTTGAAATACGCCCAAGTTAGAGAGTCATTAGGTGCTCTCTCACTAAGAGGAATGGCTAGAATGCGTTGTTGATCTCTCATTAAAATGCAGCGATATGAGATTAGTTTTCCATTCCATCCTCGGATAATCAATGAGATCACTCACTTTACTTACACCATTCTTGGAAAGCAGATTTATACATATGCTTTTAGGGAGTAAAAAAGGAAACACTTGTCACCCTTGAAGGGAAATGCCTATCAAGAGATGGAAACAAGCAACTCAATACTGCCCGAGTTTTAACATGGCAAATATAATATATAGAAAAAATTTGACAGATTAAATTAGAATATTTTGAATTCAATTTTTGTAAAAATACTTTATCAATTTAAGATCATTTATAAATTTTCCGTTATATATATTTCCTACAATACTCCTATATTGTAAATTATTTAGGTGGAATATTTTTAGAAAAAAAGTGATATGTGCCATATTTGGTTTCTACTTTAATATATTATAGTTGTAATTATAATTGTAATAATTTAGAAACTTTTTTTTAGGTGAACGTAGGCTAGCACCATAAATCTCATGAGATCAATAAATTACTTCCTCCGTTGATACTATTCATATACATAACTTTGACTACCTTTTGTGATTTGTATTTAAAGAAAAATATAGTCATATAACTCATATGTGATCTTGTTAGATTCGTCTCAACATATATCTTCCAAATATCAACTTTTTTGTAATTTTTGCTTATTGATAATTAAAGATATAAAAGTTCAAAATAGTGCATTGGCAAGTATGCCCAAAGAAAACGGGTCAACTTAAAAAACACATGAAGGATTATATAAGAACCAAGGCTGGCCTAGTTGGTTGGAGACCATTCTTCTACCCCTATAATAAGGGTCTGTTCTCCCCAGCTTATTTTCAGTTCAGTTCAATTCAGTTCAGTTCAGTTGTTTTATGCCGAAGAGAATAGGCCCTAAGGGTTCGGTTGTTACCCCTTGCAAGTGAGATCCCCAATTTTTCCCGCATTTATAAAGGTGACAAAGGATATTCATCTTACCTTAAGGAAAAAATATTAGATACAATTAATCTCACGAGATCTAATACAATAGATCATTAAATTTTCATAAAAGTACGTGTCATGTACTTTATCACCTTACGTAGCACTAGAATAAAATAAAACTATTAGATAGAGATTGTTAAACATCGCCCCAAAATTACTTAAAATCACCCCGGTCCCACCAAACATTTTCAACTTTACCCTTCCCTTTTTTTTTCTTTTCCACAACCTCCACCTCCATTCCCACAACCACCACCGAGGCCACGCACACCACCACCGAAACCACACAAACCACCACGAGCAAGCCGATTTTTTTTTGAGGTGAACCGCCGGGAAACGTTTGGCCTGGACGTTTCCACCATGGCTGAAACATCCTGGGCAGAAGTTTCCACCATGGTGGAAACATCCAGGCCGGACGTTTCCCGGTGGATTGCCTCAAAAAAAAAATTCGACTTGCTCGTGGTAGTTGCAGGGGTTGGGGTGGGGGCGCTGCTGGTGGGGGTGGAAGGAGGTGGGGTGAGGGCCTGCTGGTAAGGGTTGTAGGGGGTGTGGGATGCTCGTGGGCTTGTAGGGCGGTGGGGGGGCCGCTCGTAGGGGTGGGGGGGGAGGGTGGGGGCTGCTGGTGGGTGGCTATGGCAATGGAAATGGTGGTGGAGGGAGGTGGCTGGTGGGTGTGGTGGTTTAGGGAAAAAGAAAGAAAATGCTATAAATGTAATTTCAACTTTTTTGGGGCTATTTTAAGTAAATTTGAGGCGACGAATATAAGTTTAGCTATTAGATACTTTAATCATGAAACAAAAAGTTGCAACTCAATCATAAGGGCCTCATCATGCTTAATGTCAAATCTCATGAGATCTAGTACAATAAATTACACAAAAATGTGGATACCAATATTATAGGCCTACACACACAATAATGGCATTACATTAATCAGAACCGAATAATATTACACCACAAAAATAAAATAAAGAAAGAACTCAAAGAATTAGATATATCTCTATTATATAAGGGAAGGGGCGAGCTATGGTGTCCCCCTTTGAAAATACTATTTTACCCCCTTTCCCTTTCTAAATTACAAAACCAATTTCAACCAAAGCGTGGATTATTTTTTTTGCCGGAAATACAATTATATCAATTAATCACAAGTAAACTGAAATCAATAGAGTTGCATAGTTCACGTTATACAAATCACTCAAATGAAGAAACTTTATAAAAACTAAAAAATTAATTACAAACTATACCCCATTAGCAATTACATACTCCGTTCTCAAGAACCATTTACAATTACATACTCTGAAAATTACCAATACACTACAACTTCAATACAACTTACAAACTAAGAAAAACATACGATTTCGACGAGGAGACCACACATTTGTCCATTGGCGGTTTGCGAACTTCTAAAAAAAGGTACATATTTCTTTTTAATCTTGCAAGTTATTTCAAATTAGTTGAGAAAAAAACTAGCTAACTCTTATGTTCGAATGCATGTCCAATTGTAGTATCGTTAATTACATGTTTTAGAAAAAAAATACAATAAAAATGATACATGAATAATTTAAGTCTGTATTGTATGGTATAAATTTCTAAATAATTATTAAAAAATCAAAACATGTTTGTAACAAAAAGAGGCATTATAAAATATATATCAATTTCGAATACAATGACTATGACACAAAAATCAAACTAAACAAGAAATTTCATTAATTTGCCAAAACAAATAGTGAAATTGAAAATCGATGAAAACGATTGGTTTTCTTTTAGTAGTCCGTGGAATGAAATATAAAAAAAAAACCGGATCTGAATTTTGAAAAAATAGTATTTCATAATTAAAAAAAAGTGTATAAAAATAACTTTTCGGTAGTAATTTTTCGAAAAATAAATGTAATCTTATAAACCATTAGTACAAAACTGACATTTCTTATGAGTAATTAAAAACCCAAAAGCAAAAGGTCTTTTCCGCAATAAATTATGCTTAAATTTAATTACTTTGCATACAAAATTTGCCAAAGCAGTAGAAGAAGTCTTGGAAAAAAAACAAAGGGAAAGAAAAAGGAAAAGTGGATGATTCAAGAACCGTCTAGGATTGTAACTGGATTTTTGCAAATTCCAAATTCTGCACTTCAGCCATGAATTTTTTTTAAAAACCATCTTTACAAATAAAAGTTCAAATATAATGTAACCGGATCATTGAGAAATATAGTTGACAATAAATTTTTTTGGGACGGAATCCGGAACATAAAACATAAAGAATTACCTTCAATTTGAGACCCTCTATTTAATTAGTCAACCAAATAAACCCCAATTTTATCCCCATTCTGACGAACGTTCTTCAACATTACCACCCAAGTCGAAATGAAAACCAAAAAAGACCCACAAGGAAAGAGACCAAAATTACCCTAATATTAATGGAGCGTTGATGAGGTTAATTTTGACACCAGGATTAGCTTATTAATGTGGTGTTTGCTATGAAAATAACCATTAGATCTTATCAAATCTCAATCCTTTCAAGTGAATATGAAAGATAGTGAGGATAAGGAGATGAGTCATTCTCATTTTTTGAGGGAAGAGAAGATGTAAGGTTATAGGTGAGAAGATGAAAATGTGGAGGATTAGATGAAAAAAATACGTGAGATTCATCATTCATATGGGTATGTGGGGTGGATAATTATATGGGTAGGTGAGATTGATAGTCATATGGGTAGGTGGGAAAAATTATGTGGGTTTGTTACTTGCATACAGGTGGCTTTGTAGCTTTGGGCTACAAATTTTTTTTGACTATTAACAAACAACTAACGTTAATCAGTTACTCAGTTAGTTATAAATGAAACAACAATATTACATAAAATCATGAAGTGTTTTTAAATACTATTTGTAAGTATTTCAATCTTTCTTATTCACAAAATGGAGGTGAACTTAGATACAAACTTTCATTCTTGGTTTGTTTTACTACTGAGTAACAGTTATGCCCAAAATATCGTCGCAAGCATCACGTGCATAAAAAGCTAATTGGGTTATATGTTAAGTGAGAACCCTTCTCCAAATAGCCCGATTCATAAATTAACACCTGCCGTTCTAGAAAAAAAAAGGTGGTACAACGGGTTACAACTTATAGAGGCATATAGCTTCACTATCACTCTTTAACATATAGTCAAATTATAGACAGAGAGGAAACAAAGGACACTCAAGTAAGCAAAATCTGTTTACATTTGTGTATTCTAAGACCTAATTTTAGTAGTTCACTTCAAGCTCCAGACTGCTTCTTTGAAATGGAAGATTTAAGTGTCTCCACTAGTGCCAAAAGCTGTGAATTTCCATCACAACAATCTTTTAGCAGTTGTAACCTTGTATCTATGTCTCCCATCTGTAAAGAAGAAGATAAATTTTGCTCTGGTTTCTCCAACCCGCGAGAACGGTGATACATGACCAAGTCCAACATCATGGCCTACAACAGATTATTTGAAGATTAGCAAAGATAAAAAGATCCTAATTTGCTTATCCACAAGAAAGCGGGGAGCAGAGACTTTATGCCATGAAGAAGATGCTTACTTTTAAAATGCAATCTTAAAGATGATATGGTCCAGTATATTACTACATTATACCAACTTTTTTGGGAAAACATTATTATTCATAAATTAACGAATTGCCATATACTTCCTCCGTTTCTTAATAAGTGCAACATAGAGAAAGTGGGGGAATACTAAAGAATGTAGAGTTGGGACCACAATAAAATAGAGTAATTCAAGTGATGAAACAAAAAAAGTGTGGTCCCTTCTTACTTTTTGGTGACATATTTGTAATAATATTGAATTTTTTTTTACCATTTTGAGCTTGGTTGCACTTATTGTGACTATTCCCAATAAGGAAAGTGTTGCACTTATTGAGAAACGGAGGTAGTATTATATACTCCCTCCATTTTCCAATAGTTGTTCAAGTTTACTTTTGGTTATTCATGTGCCCTACTTTGATAAAATAAAATTACTAACTTGCTTTTAGATAAATTGTTACTCGATTTGTCTCAATGTATATTCTCAAACTATATAATTCTAGTTTTTTCAGGGGAATTTTTATAGTTTGTACAAATAGTTATTAATGTTCAAATATGTGTGATAGCAGTAGTGAAAATCAAAATTGAAACAACTTCCAGAGAATGGAGGAAGTATATAGTTGGTTCAAATTTTGCTTTCAATGAATATTCAAAGTATACTTACCTTCTTTTTTTAGTCGCACCATTTTGACTTTTGACATTATCTGGATTTTTTTGACTTATAAAAAACATAATATTAACAATGTTTGATACATCAATGTACATTTTCAAAATATTGATTGCATATTATTTTAACTAATAGATAATAAAAAATATTTATGGTCCAAGTTGTGCATTGGCAAACATACAAGTGAAAACGTAGCAACTAAATAAAGTAGAAGTGTATATTTGGCGAAATGTAAAACAGAGGGAACAAAACCAAGGGAATGGCAGAAGATGAGAAGTACCTCATGTTGGTGTTTGCGTGAGAAGTCCCTTAGCAGTGATTTTACAAGTTTATTTCGCAACAGAATCTTCTCTCCACAAGAACTGTTGAAAATGAATGATGACAGATGATGTACAACAATAGTATATGTCATCGACTCCCGAGTTGCAGCTCTATCAAGGGAACCAGAAATCCAGGATTTCACATAAGCTCCCAACACATCTTCATCTTCCTGCATTTTTAACCAAAGCTAATGAGCATCTCATCTTCAAAGTATCTCGTTATGCAATTTGTGATATATATAGGGATTGTCTTGATTGAGAAATTCATATTATAAGCTGATATGGTCGACGATTATATATTAGGAAGAACAGGGGGAATTTCACCAGCAAAAATTACATGCATAAGTGCTGGCTTCGCTTAACCAGCTCCTTCACCTACCATATACCCAATTTCACCAAGAATCCAAGGAAAGTTTTTAAAGTACCTCAAAATTATACTCTCTCAGTTCTATTTTGATGTTCCCATTTGCTTTTTTCACAATTCTGAAAGCACATTTTTCACCCTTTTTTTTTCCCATTACACAATAGTAAAATATGAAGAATTGATGTTCATAAATATACACATTGAAAGTTGAAACAAGCATAACAAGATCCCTACACCCAATGTCTGTTCCCACTTCCCACATACCCAAGCACAGGTCAAGGGTGCCTTTGTTCTTACGGACAAAAGAAAGATAAGAAAGCACATCACAGCCCACATTGTTAAACGATTTGAAAGAATAACTATCAACAAAAAGGTCACAAGAAAGAACTAGTAGTACCTCAATAGGTTCCAGGTATCCTTCAGCCTGAGATGAACAACTGACCAAAGGTGGCAGGAGTTCAAGAACATGGGCGTTGGACAGAGCATTCCAAGTGACAAGTCTTACCGAAGCATCAACCAGTCGATGAAGATATATTGCAATTTGTCGTCCATAAATCACGTCACCATATGATATCGCCGCAAACTGCTCCACAAGAGTTTCAATAAATGTGGAATAGCTCTCATGAATCTCAGACTGAAATCTCAGACAACTAGCCCTGAACAAGCCAGTGTCCAACGAAGTTTCGGTCTCAGTAGCAATAGCTTTTGAGCTACTGAGCCATAATTCATCCAGATGCTGACTGTAGAGGCTTTGTAATGCTCCATACATAGACCTGCTCTTTCCTTCAAGTACATCCATTCCTACAAGTAACGGTACAGACAGTGCATGCAGTTTCCAGGTTAAGGGTATGCTCCTAACAGGGGAATTGTCTCTCTCTGAAAGCTTGCAGGACATTGCTTCAATACCCAACAGGAAAAAAAGCCCAGCTTCAGCAACTTCATGGAATCCCATCAGATCCAGAGCAGGGGTATTGCTAGATTTAATGTCACCAACTGTTGCTATAGGACTTAGCAACCAGTGACTCGGAAGAGGCAGCCGTTGTCGAGCCCACTCAAACATTAACGTGTTGCCATTTTCCCCGGTCATAGCTGATGTTTCCGTATTTTCTGGAATGGTATCAAGAAATCTGCCACTCGGTTTAACCATGTTAGTTCCACGGTTGTAGCCTTCATTCTTTTCAGGTTTCTTCTTTTTCTTCACAGACAGCCACCTATTTGTGAAGTGAGAAGCCAGAATCTTGCCAAGTTGAATGAAGTCACAGTCTTTATAGTCCAACTTAAATGGTTCTATTCCATTATAAGAGTGAAGAAAGTGGAAAATACATTGATCTAGATATTTGAGAACAGGGACTTTCAGCAAGATATCTAACACATTCTTGATGATCAGTTCGTCCCCTGGTCCTGCAACTGTACCCAGTGCTAGGGCAGAATTGACACTCTGCACCATAAAATTATGCCAATCCACCTCAGGAAGATTTCCAGAAGACAATGAATGAAAAGATTTAAGTAACTCAATAAGCAATCTTGCATCTGCTTGAGTCAACACAATAGTTAAGGACCAAAAGCCACCACCAAAAGTTCCCCATCCCACTCCGACCCCAGGAGCAGGACCTCCCCTGCCAAATGCCTCAATGCAGTGCATGAATTGCCATTCTGAAGCAACTAACTTCACAAAGTCACTAAGAACTTTTCTCCACTCAATCAGTGAACATTTAAATATGTCACCGTGAAGTATCTTATTATCTCTAATCAAATCATATTCATGAAAATACTTATGTTCAACACTCTCTCCAGTTAGCCGAATCACCTGATCAGCAGAAACTATTACCTGGAGTAAACCACGAAGGCAGCACACAGAAGCTATTGACATTTCAGAATCTGATTGATGTCTAAACTGACACAACTTGTCTACAAAAGAGCCACCCTTGTTTTCATCAGAAAAATTTAGAATACCGTTTTTAATGATGATAAGTAAAAGCTTAGCTACAAAGTCTGGCAACTTCCGCTTTTTTTCACTGCCTTCCAACTCATGTGCATCTCCAGGAGTTACTCTTACTAGAACAGTATTAAGCATGTGCATAACAGCTGACAGTATCCATAAAAAGGAAGAAATATAAGTATGGTTCACAAACTTGTCATCAACTCCATTCTGCTGGTACAAGAACTTTGACAGTGTTGAATCAGCCTTCATCTCTAGCCACTTCAAAGCCATATCAACCATGGGACCAACATCACTCCAACACCAAGTTTCTAGGTTATCGCCACAATTTCCCTGAAACTCTTGATTTTTATCTTCTGTGGAATGTAGATCTGGGAGCCTTCTAGCTAATGTCTCCAAAACAAGGTACACTTCCATATTGATGGAAGCAAAATCATGAAAAACATTTGTCTCTATGAGTTTGTCAAATGTAGGAGGATTCAGCCACAGGCACAATGCAGGGAAGAAACCAGTGAAAGAGGAAATGCAGTGGCCACGCATGACACAGACCTTCCACAAACGTAATTGCTCCACCATCAACTTTGATGCTAGCTTACACTTCTCTTTCCCAGATCTTATCCACTCGTCAATAGAATACATCACTCGATGCAGTTGCCACGTCATAGTTTGGAAGAACCCCTTCTCAATAAGCTCTATACATGTGCTCTTGCTTGATTGAGCTAAAACCTTTATAGAAGAGAGGAGAAAATGGCAAGTCAATAACCTTTATATTCTTTAAATGAATTTGCATGTATATGTATGTATTATATATATATGTATGTATATATATATGTATGTATATAGATGTATATGTATATAGATGTATATGTACATACATATACATATATATGTATATATATATGTATAGGTATATATATGTATATATATGTATATGTATATAGAAGTGAGTTCATATGAGAGTGCATACTTATATGAGAAATAAGAATGGATTTTACGCGCTATAACTCTAATGAACAAGTGATGTAACTCTAATGAGAAAGTGATGTAACTCTAATGAGAAAGTGATGTAACTCCAAAAAAAGAATATTAGAAAAAAAAATTTTAAAAAAAAAATTTGGGCTCAAAGTTTTTTCGGGGATATAACTTTAATGAACAAGTGTTGTAACTCTAATCCAATCGTGTGGTTGAGATTCATTCTCATATCTTATGTAAGGAGCATTCTCATGTGACCTTGCCCCTATGTATATATATGTATATATATATATGTATGTATATATATATGTATGTATATATATGTATATACTTCCTCCATTATAAAATATATGAAAAACTTACCATTTTAGGCTGTTTCAAAACGTTACTATATTTGGTACTTACCCCTCTCTCTCTCTCTCTCTCTCTCTCTCTCTCTCTCTATGTATATATATATATATATATATATATATATATATATATATATATATATATATATATATATCAGAGTTAGACAAACAAATTATAGATAGACAGATAGAGTGAGAGATGTTATTCCCAGCCACAGTACAACAATATATTGGAAAAGAAGTAAAGACAATCATTTGGCATATACATCAATCGATACATGTAGAGCTTCACGCTTCTAACACACAACTTTGACTATTGATATCTTCAAATATTTACAAGTAAAAGTTATAAAAAGTTAATATTTTGTAAATATATATCGGGACAAATGTAACAAGATCTCACATGACTATGTTCATCCTTAATGAAAAATGGTCAAAAGGGGAGTGAGTGTGAATAGTATAGACGTCCAAATGTAGTTACAATTAAAGAACAAAGGAAGTATCCAGTTTCCTTTTACCACCCAGCACACACCCAGAAACCATAATATAGGACAACTAATGCTTACTCTTAAAAGTGTCACGGATTTTATTTTAGAAGCCTGAAGTTCCGGTGCGTCGTTCATAGTAAACCTGTTGACAATTGTCGGAACAAGCCTTTCACACTTCCAGATTGCACTTGCACATGTTGGGGAATGCCTAGCAACTGCAACAAGTATTGATAATATGCACTCCTCCAGAGCCACTGCTGGTTCAGTCTGTAAACACAATCAAAACAGTTAACATTCACAGCAGAAAATATTTAATAACACAAGGGGGATAAATAAAAGCACATACCACCAAATATATATTAGATACAGGACAAGTGTAACCTCACTGGAGAGGAGACTCTAAGATAGTAAATTTTTCAAATGAGGGGGTGGCATAGTAAACATTGACCAGCTTGATTTACAAAATACTGAAAATTTGCTCCGCTATTTCAAATTTACCATATTGACTTTTGGTCTTCGAAATCAATCTTTGACCATTTATATCTTTCATTATCTAATACATAAAAATTAAATTAATCATATGTACAACAGGCTACTTCTGAAGACAAATCCAACGCAAGTTTTAAATCACCATAAGTTTTGGAGTAAAGCTTTGACAGTTAACATTTCATTGGAGATGGTGACTTCAGGACAGGGGTATATATTTATATCAGCTAACTTCTGAAACACATGAAAGAAAATTTTTACAAAAATGATCTATTACATCTGTCAGAAAACCCTATATCTGTGGCTTAGGTGGCAACAATTAGAAAATACTCATAGTTGAACATACTTTATATGGATAAGTAATAACTAATAACTGACCGTATCTTTCCCTTCTTGCTAGATTTTAGAAGAATGTCAAAACCAGTAAAACAGCTTAAGAATGTATGCAAACAGCGACAAAAGCATAAACTCCCATAGTTGAACGCACAAATTCAATTTCTTTGCCCACCTTGTTCCATAATATAGAGAACGTCTCATGCATTTAGCCTTACCTCTAAAAGGTAACAAAGCCTGATTAGAATACCCATCCTAACCAGACCTGCAGCCACATCTTGCACGGCAACAACACTGTCCTCCTGAATAGTTCGTTCTCCTTCGTTCTTTTCATTTATAATTTCCTCATCAGGGAGAAGAATATTGGAGGGTTTAGTATTGTATTTCCAGAAACCGCCACTAAGAAAACCATGTCTGACGTCAGGTCTACTTCGAAATACTGGAGCAATATATTGATCCTTCATTGTCATTTTCTGAAGCAGACAGCAAATTTGAAGGGCAATCATACAAACAGATACATGAATAAAAGAAAAGGAACTAATAATAAGGGGTCAGATTATACCTCTAGCAAATTGAAGAATTTCTCATTCACATCACAGGCTAGGATGCATTGGATTACTTTGGCAGAAGCTAAAACAACATAGTAATGAATGTGATCAAGTGCCAACCTACAATATCAGAGAGAAGAATTACACACCAAATCTCATATTACAAGCTGTTCACAGGGAAAATGGAAAAGGAGTCACATAGGTTAATTTTCGAAGTCCACTTCACCGCAGTGGATGAAAGCAAGAAAGACAGTTTAATAGTTCTTTAATGGACAAGACAGATGAATAGAAGTTTTCACTTTGAGCATATAAATACTAGCTTGTACCTCTGAAAAATCAGACACGAATAGGTTATCCTATAGGATGTGCCATCGGTTGAAATATCAGACACAGTAGTAAATCCAATAGGATGTGCCATTGGCTGAAATATCAGACACAGTAGGGATCGCGATAACAGTTCGTGGAACCAATTTTACACGCAATGGGGATGATTTACGCACGGTGGCGATCAGCTTAAAAAACTTTACACAGCGGTCGCGTTGCGGAGATGCGGTCGGATGTACACATGAAAAACTCTAATCAAAGTGTTGCGCTTTCTAATACAAGTAGAAACTTTTGTTTCTGCTTCTATAATTAGACTTTAGACGGGACCTTTTACCTCCTCTCTCCCGGTGTCCCCATCATTAACATAATTTGATAAGAAATCCAGTTCGAATTTCAGCTTTGTGTTTTGGATATAGTAATATTATGAGAATCGAGAGGGAAGAAATAATTCGTGTTCAACTCACTCTCTCTCCCCCCCTCTCTCTATCTTGTATGTATGTAACTCACCTACAAAACAACATAGGAGTATAGGATATTCTAATCCTAGGTACTGAATGTTGATTAGACTACAGGTTACAATGCCGGACCCCCCCCTCCCCTAAAAACAAATTGAAACAAAGAAAACAAAGCCAACCCCACCACAACCACCCACCCCAGCCAAAGGCCCAAAGAACGAAAATCAGAAAGGGAACAAGATTCCAGGTTTGTATTTGGGATTTAGTAATATATAAGAATTGAGAGGGAAGAAAGAATTGGTGTTCAACTGTGTGTTTGTGTTTGTGTTTGTGTTTGTGTGTGTGTGTGTGTGTGTGTGTGTGTGTGTGTGTGTGTGTGTGTGTGTGTGTGTGTGTGTGTGTGTGCGCGCGTGTGCCTGTGAGTAGCTCATTACTTACCTACAAAGCAATGTAGAAAATTCTAATGTTAGGTGTCGATTGAAACAAAAAGACCAAAGCCAACCCAATCACTACCACCCACACCACCCCAAGGCCCAAAGAACCAATATAAAACAGGGTAGAAGAAACTAGATTGCATTATCTTCTTAGCTTTACGGGGGTGCCAAAGTCATGTAATTCTCACTGGTATAACACAATTGTCGTACTGGCATTACACTAGTGTTTCCACTCAGGCGTCTGTAAATGCAATCAATGACGTGATGCTTATAAGATGATGTTCAAGTTCTCATCATAGCCTGTTTGGCTAACCCAATTCTCCAGCTTGCACTTGGCAGATAAGACCTGCACAAGTTTATATCTTCCAAAGTGTTGGACTCGTTAAAAATACTCAATATTGACACTCAAGCTTTCCTATGTCCCCCCCCGGTAATTTTCAAGGGTCATACTAATCCAAGTATCGACATCCATTCAGATGGTGTAATAAAAACATCTTCAACGCAGATGAGCAAGGCAAACTGGAGAGTCTGACTTACATAAAAATAAAAATTACCGTCATTTGACCTTTGTATAAGTATGGAGTTCCATAAAAGTTGTCCACAACATAATTTCATTAATTACGATTTAGCAACTTAATAGAATTTAAAAAACTAATACACCAAGGAAATACATCTCAATATCAGGGTTTTACCTCAGCGATAGAACCAGCTCAGGCTCTGGACCCAATGCATAAGCCCAAATGGCCTCCCAGTCAACAAGGTTATTTTCATTACTAATGTTTGTAGAATTATCAAATTGACTTTCAGAGATGTTGTGCAAAGCCTTACTAAGTATAAGTTCAAGAAGGTGCAATGCAACAGCTCGTTGTCCAGGAACCTAAATGCATACGACAGATAAGTTTGATTCAACATGAAAATTATACCCATAAGCATTTAAGAAATGACAGGAACTGAAGAGACTTTTTCTTTCCATCTATGTCAACAAAACTGGTTTCTATGAAAACTGCAATGTCTGATGCCACTTACAACACTCCTTGTAAGAGCTAGAGCCTCCTTAATTGTATACCCAGCAGCACCAGGGTCCCCTTCTGTTCTCAAGAAGTCACGTTCAGCAACATTGTCAGCAGTATATGACGGATCCGAGGAACTCCCTACAAAAGGAAGGTAAATCAATATTCTAGCATGGCATAACGCGGCTAGTGGTGAAACATGCAAAGATCAGTATAGAAGGTCCTGCCGAATGTACCTGGACAAGGTAGAATTTGTTTCCAATAAGTAACAAAATCCAACATAAATTACCCAAATTCATGACGATAAAATGGGGGTGTAAATGTAAACAAAAACCGCAAAACGCAAAAAAAGAATTGCAAAAAGTATATACGTAGAACATACACCTAGAAGCGAACATATGAGTCCCACATGCCAAGAGATGATTACCTTCAATAACATTTCCATCAAATGAAAATCTAAGAGTCCTGACAGCCTCGACCCGTTTACTCCAAATATCCCATAAGCTGCTGCCTTTTGGCAGCAAACTCTGTCCACCTTCATGTGACCTTGTCTCTGTGTTCAGCTTACTTGGAGTAACCTCTTTAGGAGATTCAACAGTTTCTAGAACTGGAGACTCCTTTTCACCTTCAGTTAAACGTTTGGCAGCACCCAAAGCATGTACACCATCATCTGAACTACAGCTTGAGCTCTGCTTCTCCGACTTTTGTAGCCCCCGTCTCTTCAAAATTTTAAGCATTTCAGGACTTATCCTGTTCTGTATATCTGTCAGTGCTTCTCCAATCTCCTCTGTTGACAATCTTTCTAGTAAGGCTCGGTTCTCAGTGTCAATCTGACTCTCAAGACTCATGTTTCCTTGCTCGTTATTTATGCTGTTGGGTCCAAATGTTGCTGAATGGTGCTTATTCCTTAGACCTAGCATGTCAATAAATGAGATTTTTTCTGTTCCCATATCTGCACCATCACATGAAGACCTCTCCCAATTAGCCTCATCCTGAATATTACTGCTGTTTAGACCATCAACAGCCACCTCAGGAGCCCCCTGTAAAGGCAATGATTCATTGCTTCCATTTATAACCAATGATGGTTTGGTAACCATGCTTTCTTCACTATAAATCATCTTAGAATCTCCCTTCATCTTTTGTTTTCCTGCGCCCTCTTCTACACCGCGATTCTTATTCTTCTCTTGGATATTTGAAACATCCTTACTTTGGACATACTCTCTCCATTTACTCAAATCCATTCCCTTCTTCTTTTTCTTTATTATTGGCTCGGCAAAATCTGCTATTGGGTCGTAATGTGTAGGATCATCATCTTCTTCATATACATTATCATCATCAACCCCACCACCAGAAGCTGCAAAGTGGCTCACATTTGGAGCCCAATGCTATTAAAAAGTCAGTTTCATCATCTTAAAGATTGGCAATTTGCAAGTCACATTTCAATCTTGAATAGTGATGATGATATATGTGTTTGTGCGTGTGCATATTTGTGCACTACACGCATATTTATGTGTGTGTCAGTGTAATTGTGAGTGCACAACTGCATACACAGGGAAAACAAAGCACATAGATAGTGCACCAAGTCACAACAGTTGTGCCATGCCATTTATAAGCCAGAGCAAAGTATCTTCCAAAAATCAGGCAAAAAGGGAATAAAGGTTTGGAGATGGCGCAACTCACTAAGTAAAAAAAGTGAGAAATTTAGTTATAACAGTCACAGCTCTCACTAATCTAATTGATAAATGAATCACTTAATGTATGACATCCTTCCACAATGTGCGTAAAATCCAAATACACTACAATCTATCGGTTTGGCCTTCACTCAGACAAGAAATGACCCATGCTTCTTTTGTTGGCGAAAACTTCTGCAAGGGGACAAGTCAATTTTGTGCTATAATAATCAGCTTTTCCAACACAGCAATTATAAAGAAGCCAAAGGAAATGAGCTATCAAGGCGAGAGCTAAAATATCCAAGTAGCATGACACCTCCACTACCTCCACAATGACCATTACAACCAATGCCCAGACAAAACACGAAATGTAACAGTAGTTCAATCAACTTTACTATTTTCCTAATTTCTTCACAGCAATGCATCAAGCTAAAGTTGGAATGTCATAATTCTAGAACAAATATAAGCCTAAAACATAAGTCCCGCATTCACTTTCATCAAGCACCAATCCACACAGAAGTTCTACACAAGAAAAACCCCGGCCACATACCCCTTTACCTCCAATGTAACAACATCTAATTTTTCTACTTGATACAAAATTGTAGCATTACCCTAAGTTAACCATCAAACACCACACTAAAAATTCACTATAATCCACTGCCCTAAATAAATAATAACTAGTTCTGAAATATGGAAACTATAATACTCAAAATCATTCAATAAAAAACCCAGGTTCCTCCATCTTACATTGTTTTAATTGTTGTACTACTTACATACACCATCATAAGAAAACAAAAAAAAAGTCTTCAATCACACAAACCAATTTTAAAAACAGAAAAAAAAAGGCAACAAAATTATCAAAAGGGTATTGCTAAATTTCACTTCTTTCTCAACCCATGATTAAAAAATAAAATATAAAAGTTGGGAAATTTAATAAAAGTGCAGAAAAAGTAAGAAGAACATACAGGGCCGTGAGAGCGGTGTCGGGCAGCGGGAAAAGGGAGGAGAGATGGAAGAGGGGATGAAGAAGGGGGAGTTGAGAAGTTATTATCAATAATGCCCTTTTCTAAAATTCCTCCAATTAGATTATTTGCTTCAATTTCTGATAAATTAACTGCATTTGCTCCGAAAACTCTCTCTTTTGGTAGATTTTTTGGCACTGTCGGAGGTTTTCTGCCATTGTTGCTCTGCTTCTCCATCACTTACTAAGAGCAACGACTGTTTTTGCAGGTTTTGGAGGGGGAGGGGCCAAGGAAGTCGAAGTTAAAGACTTTGTTAATGTTGGGGGAATTAGCTTCGTCTAATTTATACCGGACTAGCAAATTATGATTTTTTTATTATTTTCCCAAACATAAATTTTAGCTTATTTGAGAATAAATAGGGGTAAAAAATTAAATATTAGACATTTTTTTTACTAAATTTTGTAGGTTAAGCCTTTACCATTAATTTTTTTTATTTATTCTTTCTTTTAGTTTTTTTTAATTAAACTTGATGAACGATCCCCTAAAAAAAAACTTGATAAACGATAAAACAATGTTAAGTAAATTTATTTAGGATTTCTTATGTTGAATTAACATATTCTTTTATGTTCAATAAATATTTTCACTTTGTTAATTGATTGAATTTTCCGTTTTGATGCAATACTTGATTGTGTTTGTGAATTGATTGATAAGATATTTAATTGATGTAATATTCTTTTTTACGTTTTTGAGCATAAATGTATTAAATCTTATAATCAATGTTTCTTTTTTTAGTGGTTCAATTATAACTTGATTTCCTTCAACATTTAAGTTAATTTTTAATTAATGCTATATTTGAGTTTGACTTTATTTTTTCCCTTTGTTTGGTAGTAGTTGATTTACTAACGGGCACTTAAGTAAATTTATAGGAGGGACACCATAACTCCCTCTTCCTTTATATAATAGAGATTTATGTAAATCGGTGGCGATTTACATAATTTCGGAGAAATTAAAGGGTGTTTTTTTGTTTTTTTTTTTAGATATACTTCCTTCGTTTTTTACTTGCTAATCTCTATTATATAAGTGAAGGGGGGAAATGGTGTCCTGTCCCCTTACAAAAATTTTGATAAACCCTTTGTTGTAGCCTAAAAATCTACGACTCCTTTAAAGATACTTGGACTCATCAGGGCCGTACACGTGTCCTCTCATAATAAATCCTAGACCTTTTAAAAGTTTGAAGATTGTGCACGGTTCATTTGAACAGTGTTCTGAGTCACAAAACCTTGCAAATCATTGTTCACAAGCACCCACACAATCTGAGCCATACATCACTCCTTCACTCCTAACCGCACGATTTTCCTTTCTTTTGTCCTCTCATAACTCCTCTTTCTCTGTCTTTGGATCTGGTTTTTCCTCCACACAACAGCAAATTCTCTCTCCTCTTTCTCTTCGTTTCTCAATCTCTCTTTATTCAAATTCTAGGGTTTGATCTTGTAGGAATTTTTAGCTTCTCTCTCAAGAACACAATTTAATTACATCGGCAGTCGCACATGCCTAGGGTTTTGATTGGTTGGTCAAAGAAGCATTTCTCGATTGGAATATAGATGGGCTTTGAAGAATCCACATGTATTCTCATGGATTTCACGAATCTGGGTAAGATTAGCTTTTTGTTGGCAATTTTGAGTTGATTTTATATTTTTGCTTGATCCTGTTGGTAAATTTCCTTTCTTTCTATCTAATCGATTTTCAAGGTTTGATTTCATTTATTTCCCTTTGTAACTTTCCAGTTCGTGATTTTTTGTTTGTTTAAAGGTTACATTTTTTGGAGACTGAAAAGAAAATATGGAGGAACTCTTGAAATTTCTGTCACTGGTGAAAAACAAATATTCAAGAATTATGTGAGTTCCTTTCCTTTGAATCACCTAATCTTTGCTTTCAATGTTGTTTCTTGCGTAATGTTCCCTTATTCAAGGAATTTTATTGGAGCCCTAGAAAGCAGAGAAAGGAACTCTTTAGGCCATTTGTGGGATTCGAATTCGAGAAATGCGTCTTTGGCTCCACACTCATTCTTATAGATATCACAGATCTGGGTCAAATTAGCTTATTCTTGGTAATTTCCTTTCCTTTTCTTCAATCATTTATTTAGACTTTCCAGTCTTTTTCCAAAGTGGATGGTTTTGTTTTGGATGGCTAGGAATTGCACTTTCTAGAGGCTTTTACTTCATTGTATTTTAAGGTTTCGAACTTCAATTATATATTTGTGAATACTGAATTTTATATAAAATTTGATGTTTTGGTAACATTTCAGAGAGGAAGACGTGAAAGAAAGATGGAGTGGTTTTCTTTGAGTCCAAACCCTAATCCCCACTCTAGGTAATCTCTATCTTCCTTTTCCTTTCCTATTATTTTCTCCTTTTCTTTTCATCTTTGCTTCCTTTGGACGATAATCTTTACTTTTAGTTCAGTTTAATTTTCCTGTTTAATTTCCTGTTAGTTTTGTTTCCATTTTTTTATTTTTTCGGTGCCTTTTATATTATCAAGATTTTCACATTTTGTCTTTATATAGCAAGAATGATGTCTTCTTTATTTGCCTTGGAGTCTGCCTAGCTTTTACAAGAGACTCCTCCAATGGTTTACCTTACTACTTGCAGTGTTTTATTACTTGTTGCTTGTGCTTAAAATCCTTCTTTTTAGTGTGGGTCTTGCTTATGCCTTGAATATATTGGTGACAGTTTCTTTGCAGTGGAGATATACCGGACTATCGGTAACCTTGCCTCTTGCTTTAAGTTGTTTTTGTGATCTTTTTTATTTGAAGTTATAAAAGGCAGTATATAAGCAAGGTTTAAAATTACTTTAGGTTATTTTTATTTGAGGCTAAACAAGGAGGTTTGTAGACAAGGCTTAAAGGGATTGAGTTCAAGGGAAAACGATATTGTTTAAACCACTGGACTCTTATTGAGTTGGATTGGAACTCTTTAGTTACTGTTTTGGGGGAAGATGCATTGATACCTTGAAGCATATTGTTTTTTTTGGGGCATATTCTTTCCTTATAATCAATGTTATTCCCTAGAATATGTAGTGACCTCATAGATATCCCACATAGATATTGTCACAGTTATTCAATTGTCTAGGGTCTTCCTTATAATCAATGGTATTTCCTAGAATATGTATTGCTACTGTAGAAATCAATAGTGACCTGAGTCACATTTACATGAAATATACCCTTCATAAGGGAGCCACGCGTTGTGCACATGCTGAGGCCTTCCTGAATTTACCACCCTTTCCTTTGCCAACCTGTCATTTTCCCACTTTCTTCGTCCTCCTTTCTGCGTTCTTTCACCTTCTCTCATGCTTTTGGGCGTTGACTCACCGCCATTAACGTTTCTTTCGAATTTCTCCTAGATCCTTTTTGTTTCCTTTGCTAATTCACATCTACAGTGCGATTAGCACCTCAATTTTTGCGGATGGATCTTGAAGGACATTCAATTCAATTTTTGCGGATGGATCTTGAAAGACATTCAATCAGTAATCGATGTTCCAGGGGTTGATGGAGCTGTTTCCCAGGCGGGCTTGCTGCAGGTGAGCTTCTTAATTGGAAATTAAATAAAGCTCAGTCCATATTACAGATTAATATCTTGCTCAATGAGTGAATATAATTTTTATCCATTATAATTTGCTTAATTAGCCTTACTGTGTTTGGGTTAGCCCTGCTCTGCTACCTGTCTTCCTTAATGATTAGGAAATATATCTTGAATTTACTTTGTTCTTCGTTTAATTAGAATTATCCATATGGAAATTGATTTACTTTGTTCTTCGTTTGATTAGAATTATCCATATGGAATTAAAATAATTCGTGAATATTATTGCATTGTTGCAAACTTTATTAGGTCCCAGAAATTGCGTAGGAACAATTAGCACCAAATGCTCAGAAGCTACTGAGAGCTGTTTGTTTTTTTTGGCTAAAAATACACTTAAGAAAAGTACAAGCACTGTTTCACCCAGTGAAGAAACTGTGCACTCCGGTGTTCATGCTCATTTAGCTCCACACAAAGGGCTGAGAGTACAATCTCTACTTATTTTTACCTTTGTTTATTCACCTTCTCTCACTGGGTTGTACTTTCCAGTTTAGGGTTGAGGTTTTCCTTACATAAACCCTTGGTATAAATACTAGCTATCAAATGAACTGCCTCTTTGTGATCATTCTCATAAAACTGTGTAGATTCTTGCTCCTTTCACTCCTTTCATCCAAAAGCACCTAAGAATTACTTTCTTGCTTAGTATCTTCACTTCTAATTAAACAGACACTGCGAACATGACACAAACTAAATTCAATCTCATCTTATACAAAGATAATTACAGGCAAAAAATTACAGAACAAATCTAGCTCGACTCTTATAAATTGGTTCCAAAAAGAACTAAAGAACATTTAATTACTATGTGATGCACTTTGCTTAATGTTTCTATTTTATTTTTGTGTTCTTATTCACTTGAAATATAATGCTGTTTTCCTTTTTAATTAAAACTAATCTTATGCATGCTCTTGCTTTAAAAATGTTAGATTAGAAGTTCTATACCTATGCCTTTTAAGTTCATAGTATAGAATTGTCATTTGACTGTTTGATCTTTGCTTTTCATCACATTTAAACTATTTGCTTACCACGTATATTTGTAGGTAAAGGAACTTTAATGGTCGTAAGATAAGTTTATAATGTCATATTTGAATGCCTTGTCATGGTGGATGGGATCTCGTGCTAAACCTTTTGGATTAAATGCTAAATAGTTAGGAACCTTGGCTTATACCTTTTGGATTACATGTAACAGATTTGCAACCGTGCCCTAGACCTTTCGGGTTTCATGCTAGTTAGTTAGGGACCCCTGTTATTGGTTTGCATTTGTTACTTATGTATTTTGTAGTATGGAATTCATGCTGCATAGCTCTGAACTTGCCTACTGGTTTTTATCTTGTTCTGCGATTTTCTGAAAAGATAGTTATTATTTGGATGTTTTACTTCATTGTTACTTGTGTCTAAATGTTGGGTTGCTTTATCGTTAAACTGGAACTTGCAAAGCTAACTTAATCTGGCTTTTCCCGTAGGACTTGTGTTGTCTCTTGGAAAGCGCTCCTCATCGGTTTCTTAGCCAATTCCTGGTAATCGTGCATTCTGGACCCTTTTTACCAGATGCTTAGCTATGTGTTTCTGATGTCCTTTTACAAATTTACTATGCTTGCAAATGTGCTTGCTTTTTACTGTTATACTTGCGGTCTTGCTATAGTGTCGTAGCATGCTTTGTATTGTTTCGTTATATGATGCCTTGTTATTTAGATCTGCCCTCTTTGGTTTCTGAATTATGTACATCAAAATTACATGCTTTAATAGGCAGCTACTAAACATAGTCTGGCATTAAAATAGAAAATATACAAATAAAAATATCCTTATCTGATGTATAAACATAAAAAATAATGAAAATTCATATCCTTATTAAAATAGAAGAAGATATTCTGGAAACAAAACAAAACTCATACCACTAGCTATGGGGGAAAATCAGGACAAAAAAAATCATTCGATATCTATGTGTACATTCCACCTACAGGTATGCTGGGTGTTATAGTATCAACAAAATATACACTTCTTGTATCACCCAATAAAAAAAGGAAACTTTTTCTAAAGAATATATAAGGTATAATTTAAAGAAGAAGATAATAAAAAAAATGAAGAAAAGGCCTTTTTGTTGACTCTTGATACTCAGGATTTGGTTGAATCTGATCCCAGTTGATATAATGAAATTGAAGTGACAATTTCTTAATCATCCATTTTCCTGCTCTGGATTTGTGTTAAAGTCTTCAAATTTTGCATTCTGTTCCAAGTATCATAGAAACCACAAGAGGACATCTAATCTGAATTGTCTATATTGACATGCCATGAAGTCTTGACCTATTCTTTGCTAATCAGCCATCTATTAGATATATCTATTCTGCACTTTTTTTTTGAAAAAAATGTACATTTGTTTGCTCTCCAATGCACAAATGGTAGAAAGAAACACAACCTTCCCCCTCTGCTTGATAACAAATTATTTGCAGGGTTTTCCCTTGCAACAAACATGGCAACCATGTTCCACCGGAACCCAGCTGGAGAAAGAGCAGATGCGCTTCGCAAATGGTACTTGTAGATGCTGAAACGTATCCTTATAATCAGTTACCAAAGGAAATGACTAAACACTAGCTGTCCTAATCTTCATCTCCCTTGCAGGGCTGTAGAAAAGCGCACAGTTGTGGCTGATCGCATGGCGTGTGTTGTTGCAGTGAGGAATCCACCTCATAACATAGACATTCTTACACTTGAAGAGATTAAGAAGAAGAAGGTAATATACACATCTCTACAGCCTGCTGTAATGCACAAACTTATACGTACATTTCTACATATAAGTTATAATCTTACATAGTTAAATCTTACCCTGTGTGTAGTCATAGTTAAATCCTGAATCTGTACTTTGAAGCTCAAATTAAATTATGCCATCTTTACATAAAACTTATGAATACACATTTTGGTGCGCTTTAGAACTACTACTTCCTATAAACCGCCAAAGAAGCACCTCAAATGCATCGTTTACTTTAAATTGCAGCCAGAGAATACCCTCCAAGAAGAAAGATACTGGATCCGAGTTATTATCCCTTAGCCTGACCGATCTAGAATCGTTCAATATATTGGGTGCCACAACTGTGGCAAGCGAGTTGAACCGGAATGCGGTGAATTCTACACTTGCAAGTTCTGTTCAAAAGAAAAGTGCATCGCAACGCCAAGGTAAATAGGCACACAAACAACCACTAACAAAAGCAGGAAAACCACTTCTACCACCTGCTTATCTTATCCAAGCCCTTACTACTCTTAATATACTTATGAAACAGGATCACATTCAAGTTCGATGCTTGCGATGATACTGATGAAATGACATTCACAGCCTTTACCCAAGAATGTGAGGTGCTGTTCAAACAACCAGCAGCAGAAATATATTCACAGATTTCCGATGTAAGTCTACACTACACACTAGATTTTTGGCCTGCCATTATACTATGATGCATCAGCTAATACTTTTCAAAAGTTATAACTATAAATAATCAAAAAAAAAAATGTCAACACATTTACTCCTTGCTTTGCTCCTCATTCACTACACCATCCGTTGTTCCTAAGAAACAAAACAATCCAAGCCACCTATCATTCATTCACTCTCAAATCACACAATTAAACTTATCTTCCTTCTGTTCCTCTCCTCTTTCTGTGTCTCTGCATACTGTTTTCCCTCCACATAACAGTAAATTCTCTTGCCGCTTTCTCTTTTATTGTTCCTTACCATTTCAGTTTTTAACAATACATACTATAATTATGCTCTACAATCCATTTGTTCACGATTTAAAATTGTCCTTAGGTTCGTTCTCAGGTTTAAATTTAATTTGAGTTTTACAAACTGAAACGTTATGGAATAACATTGATGCTCTAATAATTACATGTACTTATTTCTTAGCAGTAATTTTAAACTGAAATCTATGAAACATATCAATCCTAGCGCAATTAATAGATGGCAATAAATAATTTTTTCCACACTTTATATATCAGTTCAACAGTTTATATCATACTTATAATAACGAAAGGTAAATTAAATACCCATGATTTCCTGTTGCAATTTGCCCACAGCAAAGTAACATTATCCCTTGTTGCATTTCAGGGGACCTTCAATTTTGATCGCATTGCTAAATTGGTCCTGCAACTTCTCATGATCCTCAGCTGGGTCCCTAAGTCCATCCGTTGGGAGTGACACATTAGTTGTCATTCAAGTTCCTTTTGTTTTTTGTGGGCTTCTTATAGGAACGCCCCCCTTTTGGTACTTTTTATAACAGTTAAGCTGTGTGTTCCTATGGAACACCCCAAGCACTTGTCATCTTAACATTATTTCTTGGTTTACTAGGGCAGTGCTTAGCTATTCTACTTAACATCGTTTAGTGTGATATTTTTGCTACTGATTATGTGCACTATGTCTTTATGGACACTGGCACAGAACACTACAGTTTGTAATAGTTACCACTGCAATTATGCTATTAGTCTATTAGTAATGCTTGCCTTGCATTTTACAAATACACCGCACCTACACTTGGCTAGAAAAAAAACATGAACACTTCAAAGACATGTGAGAGACCTACAAGCTAGCAACACGTTCCGAATGAAATTGCTACTACTAAAAGTTGCTAGCTTAGCAGTTAAAATTGCACTTCAAATAAACTTAATTATGTATTTTGTTTTCGAATGAAATGAATGAGTAAATTAATCATATTTGCACATCAACCTTCCTTAGTTTGCCTAATAAAGCTTAAACAAGTGTACTTACCACCTATTTGAAATGATTGCAAAATGAACATCTTACTAATTAAGGGCAGCATACTTCGAATAGCACAATTATACTATTTTGGGGTGCCGCGCGCTGGTGCAACAACTAGTAAAGAAAAAAGATTTAACCCTTGGGTTGTATATAGTTGGGAGAAAAGGCTTACCTTTCTGGCTTAAAAAATTAGTCGGAGCCCATCTCCTTGAAGGTGGTTGCAAGTGATTGGTTGACAAACTCTCACATGTCCTGGCTTGCCAAGTGTCATGATCTGATTGCTTATCCAATCAGATGCCACTATTTTAGGGAAATTTTTAAGGATAGCTGTCATACTACCATCACTATAAATACCCTTGAAATCAGGAGAAAGATCATTCAATGCAAACAGTGAAAACTTACTCTGAAGAAATACTCTCTCACTTTCTCTCTCTATCTCTACTTTTTCCCTTACAACTCCTAATGTTTGACTTAAGCTTCGGAGGGGGAACCACCACCCAAACCTCCAGGGTGGGCCCCTTTTTGCAGGTTCGGGAACGAAGCTCAGGCTCGGACCAAGCAGATTCAGACATTGTTGCACAATTCTCCAAGTGAAGAACATCTAAGGGATACTAGTTTACTTGCTAGACAAGAATGCTAAACCTATAGTATACTTGTTGGAAAGCAAACAAAATATTTGGCGCCGTCTGTAGGGAGACGCAACGATGACTGACTGTCAATCGTCCAATGTGGCTAGGAACCGAAGTTTTCAGGTCAATGTAGAAGACACAGTAGAACATGAGAGACCGCCTCGAGGAAGGGATAGACCTCCGTCCATTATCAATGTCCCTGGACCAAGCCAGCAACCTGTCATTCAGGAGAATCTTGAACGTCCAGTGACTGCTGCCCATCTAGAGAACGTCGAAAAGGATTTTGAGATCAACAGAGATTTAGTTCACAAAGACTTCTATGCTCCACATAACCTCTCGAAGAGAACATGGTTCTTCGAGCACTTTCTTGAAATTCGAAAGAAGATCCAAGAAAGCTATTACAGCTTTATTGAGCAATATAAAACCCATATTCTTTTCTTTGATTGGTTTGAGCTATATAGTTATGATAATAACATTGATTATCCCTTTAAATCCATAGAACCTATCAATACCAATAGAAGGACACCTGTCTGGGAAACCCCCGATGGCACCGTTCAAAATGATCATCCTCCTTTAAGACAAATCACCTTCCCAATAGGCGATCACAAGGTAGAGGCCTCTCCTCTGAAGAAACCTCAGGAAGAAGCCACCATAAACCTTAAGAATATTGTCCTGCAAAACAATTTTACTAACATAAGTCTTAACACCCTAGGAAAACAGCTTTCTAGAATAGAGAAACAAAGCCTTAAAACAGAGACAAGTCTAGTCTCCACTCCTTTAGAAAAAAGCCTCCGAAATCCAATTTTCAAACCATTTCAGACTTCACAAAAGGCTCAAAAAGAAGTTACAACTTCAAAGACTGAATTTCTTCAAGCCATTAGAGACCAAATTAGCAGGGTTGAACCCTCTACTTCAAATATAGCTGAGGAAGAAACAGTCCAGAATAACACTTGTAATGTCCTAGATTTAAGTGACAACACTGATCCTGAGACTAGTCCCAAAACACCCGAACTAGCAAAACTATCTTGGCAAAATACTGGACCTCTTGATATTATTCCTATAAGGTCTAGTGAATCCCAGATCGGAAGTCAACCTAACACAATTGTCCAACCAAAATATAATGCCTCTTCCATCTACGAATGGAATACAGATGGCATGAGTGAACACCAAATCTTGAACCTCTTACAGCAAATGACGATGGCTTCAAATGCTTACAAAACCCAATCTGGTACGTCAGATAAAACAGTTGTAGAACTCCTAATTGCAGGCTTCTCTGGCCAGCTAAAAGGATGGTGGGATTTCTATCTCACCAAAGAACAACAACTGGACATCTTGAATGCTATCCAAACAACTGAAGATGGGGTTTCCATTCTTAACCTAAATGGAGAACCAATCCAAGATTCTGTCTCAACCCTCATATTTACCTTATCACTCCATTTCATTGGAGATTCCTCCCATCTCAGAGACAAAAATGCAGATCTTTTGTCTAATCTAAGATGCAAAAAACTTAGTGATTTCCAGTGGTATAAAAATACTTTCCTAACCAGGGTCATGCTTAGAGAAGATTCTAACCAACCCTTTTGGAAAGAAAAATTCCTAGCAGGTCTTCCAACCATATTAGGAGAAAAGAGTCGAAACAGAATCCGAGAGGATTTTGGAGAACATATTATCTCTCATGATAGGCTAACTTACGGTGAGTTAGTTAGTGTAACCTCCAAACAAGGCCTTCAAATATGTCAAGATTTGAAGCTTCAAAAACACCTAAAAAGGGAGTTAAAAGAGACTAAAAAGGAATTAGGTTCCTTCTGCCAACAATTCGATATCTCTTCCCCTCAGACAAATACTTGTAAAGGAAACTGTAGTAAACCAACTCATTACCAAAAGCCCTTTAAATCACGAAAATTCTATAAGAAGGTTGAGAAAGTCTTCCATAAAAAACCCTTTGAACAATGAAATGGAAGCCTCATAAGAAACACCAACAGTCCACTACAAAACCTGACCTTAAAAACATAACTTGTTTTAAGTGTGGTAAAAAGGGTCATACAACTAGATTTTGTAGAGTTTCTAATAAAATCCAAAACCTTGACCTAGATGATGAAACTCTAGGAAGAATTTCAGCTCTTTTAGTAGAGTCTTCTGATGAGGAAACCGAATCTTATAACTCAGCTGAGAATTACGGTCCTCAGAATGATGATATAGATTCCTCCTCTTCAGCTAATAATGAGGATTATACCCTAAACGTCCTCACCAAAGAACAAAACCTTATATTAGATGTTATTCAGGATATTAATAATCCTGATCTTCAAAAACAATACCTTGAACGACTTCGTAAATCCCTTGAAGAAAATCCTCAAGAGAAGGACCCTAACCCTCCTTCTTCAAGCACTGAAACATACAACCTCACTTCTATTTAAGAAAAGAGAAGTTCTAGAAAGAAGCCAGAAAGAACCATACACGACCTCCAGACTGAAGTTCAAACCATTAAAGCTGATATAAAAGACCTTAAAACTAAGCAACAACAAGACTCAGCCATTATCCAACTGCTAACTTCCCAAATGGTCCCAGATATCTCTAGTGAAAGTGATCCTGACGATATCGCAGATGGGGAACAAAGCCCAAAAGTCCCAGATGATTTCCTTTTTGTTTTAAGAGAAATCAGTTCTAGAAAGTATTACATAAAGATTATACTCGAATTCTCTAGTGACATTAAAATCAATACTATAGCTTTGTTCGACACCGGAGAAGATTTAAATTGCATAAAATCCAGTCTCGTCCCAAAACGCTTTCACCAGAAAACCTCGGGAAAACTGAGCTCTGCTAATAACACCAAAATGCACATAGAAGGAAAAACAGATGCTAACATCTTGAATCAAGGCCTTTCTCTAAAAAGCCATTTTGTCCTTGTTACCAATATGCACCATACTGTAATCTTGGGAACACCTTTCATAAATTTAATAACCCCTTACAATGTCAATTATGATGGAATATCTTTCAAAACCAAAGATAAAAGGCTTGATTTCCTTTTCTTAGAAAAACCCAAGACCAGAAATCTCAACATTATAAAAGCTAGCTCCATTTATAATAATGAGATAAATTCTCTTATCAATCGAAAACAGAGTGATGTACATGATCTAAAGCAGAAAATCCATTTACAAAAAATTAAGGATCAATTACAAGGTAGTGTTCTCAAAACTCAGATAGCTGACTTCCAAAGCCTCCTTGAAAGAGAAGTTTGCTCTGAGCTGCCAAATGCCTTCTGGAATAGAAAACAGCACATGGTCGACCTACCTTATGAGCCTGACTTTGATGAAAAGAATATCACTACCAAAGCCCGGCCAACCCAAATGAATGCTGACCTAGAACGCCATTGTCGAGAAGAGATTAGATTTCTCGAAAGCAAAGGCTTAATTTCCTAATCTCGATCTCCTTGGAGCTGTGCGGCATTTTACGTCAATCAAAGCTTCGGAAATTGAGCGAGGAACGCCTAGGCTAGTTATCAATTATAAGCCTCTTAACGATGCCCTTCGTTGGATCCGTTATCCCATACCCAATAAAAAGGATCTAATGCAAAAGTTACACCATGCCTTTATCTTCTCAAAATTTGATATGAAATCCGGATTTTGAAGCCACAACACCGTTATAAAACCGCTTTTACTGTTCCTTTTGGCCAGTATGAATGGAATGTTATGCCCTTCGGTCTTAAGAATGCTCCCTCTGAGTGTCAAAGAATTATGAATGATATATTCAATCCCTTTTCAGATTTTTGTATTGTCTACATTGATGACGTACTGGTTTACTCAAGCACGATTGACCAGCACTTTAAAAACCTGAAGACCTTTTTCTATCTAATTAAGAAAAATGGTCTTGTTATTTCAGCAAAAAAGATTTTGCTATTTCAAACTGAGATTAGATTTCTCGGCCAAATTGTGTCATGTGGCACTATCACCCCGATTGATAGGTCTCTCCTGTTCACTAGCAAATTCCCTGATAAAATCATAGACAAAACCCAACTACAAAGGTTTCTTGGTAGTTTAAACTATGTCTTAGATTTTTATCCAAATCTTTGCAGAATTGCAAAACCCCTCCATAATAGACTCAAGAAAAACCCACCGCCTTGGTCAGATCTCCATACACAGGCTGTTAAAACAATAAAGGCTCGTGTCTTAGAAATCCCTTGCCTTAGCTTAGCAAACCCTGACCTACCTAAAATTGTTGAGACAGATGCCAGTGACAAAGGTTATGGAGGTATCTTAAGACAAGTCGACAATGGTAAAGAATACATAATTAGATTCACTTCAGGGCACTGGAATGACACCCAATTAAAATACTCTACTGTAAAACAGGAAGTTTTATCCATTGTTCTTTGTATTACCAAATTCCAGTCTGATTTGTTAAATAAATTTTTTTTATTACATGTTGATTGTCAAGCTGCTAAATCTGTTTTGAAAAAGGATGTCCAAAACATTGCTGTAAAACATGTTTTTGCTAGATGGCAGTCTATCTTAAGCATTTTTGAATTTGATATTGAGCACATTAAAGGAGAAGAGAATTCTATCCCTGACTTCTTAACCCGTGAATTTCTTACAGAAATTCCTCGAAAAACAAAAGATAAAGGGAAATCCCAACCTCCTCCTGAAAAAACCATATGCACAACTCAAAAACCTATTAAAACTTGGTACGATGCGGTCCAGAATAATGAGAGTGAAACCTCTTCTATTGATAGAACACAGGAAGTTCAGGAATGGCTCCTCTCCATCTCTGAGCATCCTTCGTCCATCCAAAAACACCCCCAGCTCCTCCAAGCTTTTCACAGCTCCATGCAAAACCAAGGAAGCACAAGCAAAGCAGCAACGGAAAGTAAAACAGTTACGGGAAAAAATATCAGTATGATTTCAAAACCAGAGGAAGGAGAATCTTCTAAAAAAACCCTTCCTCAAAAACAACTTTATAAAACTGGTAGCTCTCAGGTTGTGCTTGCACAACCTAAGAAAAACGAGACTTCCGAATATTTTGTTAAAACTGCCTCACAAAATATTATAGCAATTGAACAAGGGTATCATGATAAAGATCCCTATGTCTCCATACAAAATATCTTTGGAAAGAACTGGTTCTTTAAGCCTTGGGATCGTACTAAAACTGCAGTTTATTACCAGACAATCCTTGAGGTTACCGGCTCCGCTGAATTCAAACATTTCTTTTATAAAAATGAACAAGCTGAGCCCTCTTATTCACCCATTAAAATTCTAAAGGTTCTTAGTCCTCAAGACTGGAATCAAGATCTGTCAAAACACAAAGCCTTCCCCATTAGCTTCAACAACACCTTCCTCCATTGTAAAACCTTTAATTACTGGGATTACCAACAAGCGTGGTTCTCCACCTTTTTAATACAAAATAATAGGTTGTCCCATTCATGGCTTATCTACTTCAACACTAAAACCATACAGCCAGAAAAATTGCCATCTTGGTTTGCCCAATGGTGGAAGTTCTATGGCTCTTCCAGTGAAATCCTCCACCCTGACATTACAAAAAGTTATGATACCTTTCGAACCCAATACAAACCTTCGAATTTAGAAAGGCGTTTTCCCGCCTTATGTTTGTTTTCAATGAAGTTCTATCTTCCTTGGGTTTGTCAATGGTTCCTTGAAACAAACCAGGATCAAGGGGGATTGGTCCTCCAGAGAAAATTTAAAATCAGATGGTGGTCAAACTTTAATACGCCACAGTCTATTCTTGAACCAGCCATCAGAGATTGGTTGAAGAAGAATTATAACACAGGTACCATGACTACAGGGCCAGAACAGTCCCAGTTCCTTGCCCGAAAATCACAAGCAAATTCTTTGCTTGCTTCAGCTAAAACTACGGAAGATTACGCTCGGATCCTACGACAACTAGCTAATAGTATGTCTAAATCCTCTATTACTTCGGAACATGAATCAACAGCAGACTCCTCCATTCACCTCAGTGATGATGAAGAAGATGCTGGTTTCCAGACTTTAAAAAAAATGAATATTTCACTGTCTTCAAGCACCAAACAGGATGAGACACCACAACAACGGACAAAATTCTGCATCAAACAGCAAAAGTCAAAAGTTATCAACAGTGTAAAGCATTACTATTCTTCAGCAGTAAAAAGCATCAAAAGACAAAAGATAAAACAGTGTAAAGCAGAAGACAATTTGTTTATCAACAGTTCTTCAACTTGACAGCTCCACTCTTCCATGCCTATAAATAGAGGCTCCTCCTTCAGTTCTAGGGAGAGCATAACACATCAACACAAGCTCCTATAAAAATCTCTCTCTCTCCCTCTTTCTCTCACATAAAATTGTAACACTCTTTAAGTTTTAAAGTTTCATCCAAGACTATCTGTAAGTCCGTTCTGTAAAACCATGGCCGGTTCAACCGCCTTACTTTACTTTAAACTTTCTGTTTTAAGTTTTCAGTTTATATGTTAAAATCCCCAGATCCTTGGCGTATCCTGGTATCAGAGCCATGGCCATCAAAGATTGGTTGAAGAAGAATTGTAACACAGGTACCATGACTACAGGGCCAGAACAGTCCCAGTTCCTTGCCCGAAAATCACAAGCAAATTCTTTGCTTGCTTCAGCTAAAACTCCGGAAGATTACGCTCGGATCCTACGACAACTAGCTAATAGTATGTCTGAATCCTCTATTACTTCGGAACATGAATCAACAGCAGACTCCTCCATTCACTAGCAGAACATGAATCAACTAGCTAATATATATATATTTACCAGTGTCTCAACCCTCTTCTCAGCACTACTCTTGGCGTACTCCTTCCATAAGTTATCAGTAAACTTAGACATACTGATATCTCCCGTCCAAGAATGTTTGAGACGAGCTCTGGCTGGATTTGCAACAAGAAGTAAAGGAATTAGTCTGATATGGTTTAGGGACGAGGCATTTTACTTGGAGTTTTGAATGTATACCTTTATCTTCGGCCAACCGCAAGCCGGTGGCAACCAAGAAGTCATCATTATAAAACATTTCTTTAAAGGGTATCCAGTTAGCCGGCCCTTTAAAAAACGGTTGACCCGGCTTGGAATACTCCTTTATTCTAAAGTACTCCACTACCTCTTCGTCATAATGGTCCTCCAACTCCAGCCAGGACTACTTTCGTCCAGTATTCGTGACGGCTCGATTATAAAAACGGTAGCCCTCAGTAGCGTAGTCGTTGACCGCTCGTAGGAAGATGAAGTCTGCTTTCCATTCATGCATCTTCAACGGCTTTCCCCAAGCAGTTAGAAAGCCAGGACGGTTGCGGATACTGAGCCACGTTCCGTCCACAGCCCCGAGAACCTTAGGCGCATAATGAATGTGGGTGAAGACTTGGAGAGAAAGAGTCAGGCCGCGCAACTCGCAGACGGCTATGAACGTCAGAATGTTGTGCCAGGCATTAGGAGCCAGCTGGTTATGGCCGATGTTGTAATATCGAAGCACTTGTTCTATAAAATCGGGGAGGGGGAACCTTAATCCCGCGTCCAAGGCTAGCTTGTAAACGGCAAAGTGGTTCTTGGGAGCACTCAAAATGGTGGCCTCCTTATTTGGGATGATGAAAGAGAAGCCCGGCATGGGCATGTAATTGGACAAATAACTAGGGTCAGGTCCTATCTTCTCTAACCATTTACAATTGACCAAAATGAATGCGAGGTCAGAAAGGGGACCTAAGCGTCTCCTAATCTCAGACGAGGTAGTTGAGGCTTCGTCCGACTCATCGACAGCGTCGGATTCACTCTCGTTATTGTCCTCACCGGCGTCCTCCATATTGACGTCCCTGCCAGAAGGACTGGCCTCAGGGTTTATTTAAGAGTCTTCCAAACTGCGGTCAGGGGAAGGGGGCCCGCCCAAAGGCTCAGCACTTTGGGCCTCCCTCGCCTCATCTGGAACTCGTCCATTAGATTCCTCCATGTCTGAACTATTTGTTGGGAGTATTACCTTTCGTCTTAGACGGACCGTTTGCTTGACGCATGCCAGATTACCCTGCACAGGTAAAGACTGGGTCGTCTGACTTTCTCGGCCAAAACCATAAAAAAATATATAGTCGACCAGAAGAGGCCCAACTCTAGAATGTGCCGAAGAATATGTACTCTCGGTTCTAGGGTCAAGACAAGCTCTTGGTCGGCTAGGTTTATTTGACGAAGAAGAAGATTCCATTTCATTGATTTTCTAAGAAAAAATAAAGAATAAAGGAAAGTAAAAAGAACAAAGAAAAGATACCTGATGAAACGCCTGGACGATTCGGTGAAGAAGACTGAGATTGGACGATCTCTCTCTCTCTCTCTCTCTCTCTCTAGAAAAAAATTGCAGAGCTTCTCTCTCTAGAAAAATTCTCTCAAGGTGTGAAATGATTTAATGAGGTCACACCAAGGATATATATAGGAGGGTAAGAAACCCGTTGAGCCAGTCAAGAATGACTGGAAAAAGGTTTAAAACGGTCGATTATGACCTGTAAAACCCAGAAAAGGGTGCGTCATTGCCTCCTTTTTGAATTTGAATAACTACCTCGGGTAAAAGGGTCTTAACCGTCAGATAGGCCAACAGTAAAAACCCTTTTAGGGGCAAATATTGTAGCCTAAAAATCTACAGCTCCTTTACAGATACTTGGGCTCATCAGGGCCGTACATGTGTCCTCTCATAATAAATAAAGAAAAAAGATTTAACCCTTGGGTTGTATCCAGTTGGGAGAAAAGGCTTACCTTTCTGGCCCAAAAGTTAGTCAGAGCCCATCTTCTTGAAGGTGGCTGCAAGTGATTGGTTGACAAACTCTCACAAATCCTGGCTTGCCAAGTGTCATGATCTGATTGCTTATCCAATCAGATGCCACTATTCTAGGGCAATTTTTAAGGATAGCTGTCATACTACCATCACTATAAATACCCTTGAAATCAGGAGAAAGATCATTCTATGCAAACAGTGGAAACTTACTCTGAAGAAATACTCTCTCACTTTCTCTCTCTATCTCTACTTTTTTCCTTACAACTCCTGATATCTGGCTTAAGCTTCGGAGGGGGATCCACCACCCAAACCTCCAGGGTGGGCCCCTTTTTGCAGGTTCGGGAACGAAGCTCAGGCTCGGACCAAGCAGATTCAGACATTGTTGCACAAGTCTCCAAGTGAAGAACATCTAAGGGATACTAGTTTACTTGCTAGACAAGAAAGCATACAAAACACCCTTAATGGATTTAAATTGTCTTATATATTAAATAATCTTTTATTCTTCCTACTTCCCATATATATTGAACAAGTTAACAATGAAATTGAATTTGAAATTTCAATTGAATATTAAATTAAGGAGAACGATTTTCTCTTTTTACATATTGTGAAAAAATCTGATCAAAATTAAATTGACAATATAACTTGATTGACACAATCAGAAGAAAAAATAAAAACTTGAATTTCATATTAATAATTATATATTGATAATATTTTAAAACATAAATGTTGACTATTATTCGGTAATCTATATTATATAAATCAAACTCTTCCACTTTATTAATAATCAACGATTGAACCTAATATACAAATTCTTCCACTTTATTTGAGCACAAGCTTTCTTTAGCTTTATATTTCTTTCTCAATACTATATTTGAATAATGATAAACAAATAACTAAAAAAACCAACGAAATATTGATTTAAGAAAAATATATTTAAATAATTGAAAATAATTATAAATGTCAATTCTAATCAAATTTTCTGTAATACTGATGAATAACTAATTGAGGAAAAAAAGTTAATATGACACGCACGCATTACGTGCAGAAAAAGCTTGTGCTATAGAAAGAAAGGGCGCATTTAAAAAACGTAGAGAGAGTAAGAAAAGGACCATAGGTAACCTCTTTAATTTATATAAGTAACCCTTAATAATGGTAAGTAATCTAACAAATTATAAGTAACCCCTAAGGTTATAATAATCCCAACAGATGACGACAAGTAACTCCAATATTTATTAGTAAGTCCTACTATAATACTCCTAATAAGTGATTATGACTATTATAAGTAAACCCTAATATATTAATTAGTAACATCAAAATGCAATAATTAATTTTAACCGTGGACTAGCTAGCCACACTGTTAATTATAGGTGTGGCCAACCACATATAAGACTTTGTGATAATCATGTTCATAAAAATTACTATTCATATACCCGATATAAAATTGTAGTTTTTTGAATTGAAAGTTGGTCTTAGTGGATCTAATAAATAAATCTTGTTCCATATTTCTGTTTTTTCTTTTTTTTTTTTTTTAAAATAGTAAAACCAAACTAATAAAAAGAGCTTAGCTCTCGGTTTTCCGGCCAAAAATCAAGCGTACCCGTTGAAGAATGAGCTAGTGACTCATAGCCAATGGCTTAATTGGTTAAGGGAACCCACTGGAGCCATAGCGAAAGCGAGTCTTCAAGTGGTCCCATTTTTTTCATCAGGTTAGGGTAGAGACCAAAGATCTTCAGCGACCGACCCAACATAACAACTCAAAAAATAAAGAAGTATCGTTAATTTCTTCATGCTTGTTCCGAGTTCAAAGTAACATTTGTACAAATAAGAACCCCTTCCACGTTGCGTGAATAGCCGAGGCATTGAGAAATATCCAAAAAGACATTTTAGGAATCGATCTGATTCTATCTCTGTTCCTTCCACCTAAGCTGCGCAGGAAAAGCCCAATGCCCATCCCAGGATTGTTGTTTTTTAGATCTTTCTATTACTAGGATATAGTTTGAGAAACGACTTATCTTATCATTATAATATATGAATATTAGTCCAACTTGGTCTAAATTAGCTGAATTAAAACAAATGTTACGCCTTTGGATTTGAGGTTTTTTTAGCCCTATAAACTCATGAATTGATAGGAAAGCTTTACATGGTTAGGTTTGAATTTGAATTACTTGATTAGAGTATAAATAGGTATGAGTTGAATGATTTACCCTATAGTACTATAAATAAAGCTAACCTAATAAGTTAGCCTTGAACCGATCTTCTTTTAATAAGTTAACCACTGGATTATCCTGGAATAAGCCAACTTTGATACCACTTAAGCCTTTAATGAGTTAGATGACTTATGAGCTATTTAACCGGTTAAAAGAAAGGAAAAAAAATCCAGATTTTTTTTTTGTTTTTCATATTTTGCATCTCTCCTTTCTTACTCTCCTCTCTCCTCATAGACTCAAGACACAAAAAGATGAGAGAGAAAGTTAGAGAGAGAGGCTCTAGTCTAAAGTCATTGAAAACCAAGAAAAATAGAAACCCTAGCCCCCCGAATTATCCCCAATTCAATTTCACGAAGTCTATAGTCACCCAATTTGCGAAATCTTTCCTAAGTATAATCATTATCTCAATAATACCAGTGTTGGTAGTATGCAATGAAACCCATTTCTCCAAAATTTCCTTAATTCAGACCAAAAAAAATCCCCAGTTCGGGATCATAAACTCTCAAAAGCAAATTTCGAGTTCTGAGAGAAATAATTTTTCTCTCCCTGAATGTCCCCAAATAAGTTCATCTTTAGTACAGATTTCGCTATATGTTGTTGATTGTATTAAAGATTTCTTTTTTCTTCCCTTCAAGTTTAAAGTGGGTTTCCTGGCTAGGGTTTCGGTTTTCATTTCGGTGGTTGCCTGGATTTGGATCTCATCTGATTTCGTCGGTGCGATTATTACTTCCTCGTGTGTTCGTATCTCTTTGCTGCTCATTAATGGTGCTCTAATGGGTACTGGTGTGCTATTGTGTGTCTATGAAAGTGGTGGTTTCTTCTCAAAAAATTTCGGGGTTTCGGTGAGTGGGAAGTCACTGTATTGTGACTTCCTTGTTTTTTCAGCACTCAAACTTCCCTATTTTGGGGTCAAAGTGAGTGGGAAGTTACAGTATCTTGTCTCCATTGTTATTGTAAATTGCAAACTTGCGTTAGTTGCTAAGGTAAGGCCTTTCTTAGTCATATTGTATTTTAGTACAAGTGATTATTTGTATCATGTTATCATTATGTTATTCAATAACATTAGAAGCTTGTTCAAGACTTTTCAATTGTTTAAAAAAGTATACAGAAATTCATTTCTGTATTTCAAGAACTTCTTATTTTACTCCAGTCTAGGCCCCAGAAGCTATTGGAATGGAGAAGAATGTTCTTCTCTCCCTGTGCTAATAAAAGACCTTGATTATTTTGTGCGTCAGATCCCTATTTTGAAAAAGTGTAATGAGTTTTTACAAGTTGCTCATGAATCCTCGATAAGTATATACTGTACTCTCTTTCAGGAAATTTTTTGGATACTTTCCAGTGTTGTGATCTTTGTTAATCTGAAACTTTGTTTCATAAGAGATAATGCCTGTTTTGAGAAAGTAATTTTTCTATCCATGACTTTATGCAGTTATGATTTTATATCCGCTTTATATTACTTCATCTGCTTCCCTCAAAGAAATTATATGGCAGAGTATGAGGGGGAATCATCAGCCATGAAGGTCTATAGACATCATGCCAGTCTTACCATACTAATTGTTAATCTAAGAAAATTTCCTATTCTGATTTTTTTGTTTTTGGTCTGCCATATTTGGCTAGGGGTTATAATCGGTTCGTGTTGGGGTGCTGTTCTATTATTTGGTGCAGATCAGATTTTGGGTTTGAGTACTTTTGGTGCTTCATATCCAATTGAGGCTATAAAACAATTCGTCTCTTGGCTGTTTGTGTGGGATGATTTAGTTTGGGTTGCTCTGTTTGTTTGTTATTCGACTCAAATGTATTTGTCGAGTGTGCTGATTGCTTCGGTGCCCCTTGATGGGTTGTCAGTGATTGCAAACTTTTCTTTCAAATCTCCTATTTCTTATGAGCAGGGATTCATTAATGCTTTCAAAGCTACTTTATTTTATCCTCATTGTGAGGACCCCCGGACTTTTGTTGTCTTTGGGTTGCAACTACGAAGACCATTGGTATTCAATTTCGGAAAAATTCTTTCTTTGGCGAGATTGATGCTTCAATATTCAAATTGACCAAATCATTAGCAAAGCTCTTGCAAGGGAGGTTAGTAGCTGCTACTATTTGGTGGTGTGTCCAAAATAATGGTGTAGCTAACGGGTTTTCAAAACCCACTCTTAGATGCTACAATGATCACCTTCAGCAGGATTTCACTGTCAATGAGGTTAATAATGTGTTCTTCCCTTTTTCAGAAAAGTTATCAGCAATAGCTATCATGTTAGATAATGGTGAGATGCTAATATCCCTTCCTTATATTCTCGCTTTCTTATCTTATGTACTTAAGTATGAAATTCTTTATGCCTTGTGTTACATTTAAAAATTTGGAAGCTATGAAGGAATATCGATTCTTTCAACAGGATAATATGATTGATTATTCTTGGTTAATTTCAGTTATTGGATTGGCTCTTAATGTCATTGTTAACTCAATGACATCCAATTTAGTTGTCAAAATTTATTGGATAGGATTTTGTTGGTTCTTTGGCTCAGTATTTCAAATTTTCAAGTACTTCAATCTAGGCTACAGAAGCTATTGGATTGGATTTTTTCACTCCATTCTAGGCCCCGAAGCTATTGGAATGGAGAAAAATGTTTTTGTCGGTATGTGTCAAGAGAAGGTTTTGGCTATTTTGTTCAACACATCTCGTTAAAGAAAAATGTATTATCCTTTTGCAAGCTATTATTCAATTTTCGATGAATATATACGGTTTGTCCGCTATTCGTTATGTAATGCTATTATTTAAGATCCTCGTTGATATTTTTCAATGTCGGAGATCTTGCTAAGCTGAATTTTTTATCATGTCATGTCGAATGGAGAAAATAATTGTTATTAGGTCTTGCGAGGGGCGGGATTTAGCTATGTTTTGCCTTCCAAATATCTATGTTTTATGATTATCGGTAGTTGGAATATAAGAGGTTCAAGGAGGCATTTAGCTATGGAAGAAGTGAAAGTTTTCTGCAAATCTAATAAAGTAAAAATTATGATGCTATGTGAGACCAAAGTGCCAACTCCTCCCTCTGAGGGGTGTGTTAGGTACTGCGGCTTTACTCATTTTGACTTCCTTCCTTCAATGGGTTTAGCGGGGGGATGTGGATCATGTGGAAGAATGATAGTTGTAACCCTTTTGTTCTATCACCCATTAGTAAAGCTTCTCGTTTTTGGGCTTGTAAAATTGAGCTATTAGCCATTAATTTTAGCTTTATTGCTATTTTCATCTATGCACCTCCCAATTATAATTTGAAGTATGAATTTTGGGATGAATTAATTGATTTTATTAGAATGCTTGAAAGTCCTTTCATTATATTAGGTGACTTCAACGAGTTAAGTTCCCATTTAGACAAATTAGGTGGGGCTGAATTTAGATTTTCCAGATTAGCTATTATGAATTATTTCTACTCTGCTATCGAATGCATAGAACTCCCATTTGAAGGGAACCCATATACTTGGCGAAAAACAAGAAGTGGTTCAAATAATATTTTGGAAAGGTTAGATAAGGGTGCGGCTAGTATAAGTTGGCTAAATGCTTTCCCAAATGCAAAAATTTCCCATCATCTTTTTACTTCTTCTGATCATTGTCCTATATCATTGGAAATCAAAACCCATAGTATTTTAAAAGCTCCCCCATTTAAATTTGATAAAATATGGACAACCCGAAAGGATTTTGATGTTTTAATCAAGAAAACTTGGTGTCAAAAGTTTCATGGTTCAAACATGTATTGTTTAACAAGGAAGTGTAAACTCTTAAAGGAAAAAGCTAAAACTTGGGTCACTACCAGATTTGGTAATATAGCTAGACAATTAAGTAATGTCGAAGGAAAGCTGACTAGAATTCAAAAACAATTACTAGAACATAATCATTGTCCCGAATTAATTAAACAACAAGATTTGTTTTTGGCTAAGCAAACAAAATTGTTAGATTTTCAAGACTCTTATTGGAAAATCAAGGCTAAGTCTAATAATTTAAAGTTTGGGGATGCAAACACAAAGTATTATCATGCGTGCGCATCGATTAGACGAAATCGCAATTTAATTACTTCTATTAAAGATCCATCAGATCATTTAGTTACTCAACCAAAATTAGTAGAAGAATGTATGACTAATGCGTTTAAGAAAAGATTTACCATGAATATGGATTGTTGTTTTAATTATGACTCTGATCTATCGCTATTAGAGTGTATAATTTCTGAAAATGATAATATAGACTTATGTGCTGATGTATCGACAGAAGAAGTCAAATCTGCTCTGTTTGATCTAGCGCCGGATAAATCCCCGGGTCCAGATGGTTTTACTCCTTTCTTCTATCAAAAGTATTGGACTCTTGTGGGAAACTCAGTGTATAGGGCTATCAAAGCCTTTTTTTACTCGGGAAAAATTCTAAAAGAAATTAATCATACTTTTATCACTTTAATTCCTAAAATTGAAGCTCCTTCTAACCCTAATCACTTTCGACCTATTAGTCTTTGTTCAACTATTTATAAAATTATTTCCAAAATTATGGCTAATAGATTAAAAGTAGTGTTGGGTCGGATTATTCATCCTTTACAAGGGGCTTTTGTCCCTGAAAGACTAATACAATATAATATTTTATTAGCTCATGAAGTGTTTCACTCTTTTAAAAATAAAAAAGGAAGAGAAGGGTGGTTAGCGATTAAATTAGATATGGAAAAAGCTTATGATAGACTAGAATGGAGCTTTATTTTTGCAACTTTCAAAAAATTGGGCTTTTGTGAAAAATGGATTAATTGGCTCCATCAATGTATAACAACTGTGTCCTTTTCAGTTTTGGTAAATGGCATTCCTGGAGATATGTTCTTTCCTTCTAGAGGTATTCGTCAGGGAGATCCTCTTTCTCCGTACATTTTTATTCTATGTGCAGAAATTTTAGCTCGCCAATTGTTTCAAGCTAGTTCAATAGATTCTAGATTGATAGGGGTCACTCTTGGTCATTCTAGAGTTAACATTCCTTTTTTAACTTTTGCGGATGATACGATGATTTTTGCAAAAGCGAAAGTAGAAAGTTGTCATGCAATAAAATCTATTCTTAACAAATACTACTCAATGTCGGGCCAACTTGTCAATTTCCATAAGTCTGCATTTCAGTGTACTACAAATACCCCAGCAGAACTATTAAGGGTTTTTCAGGATATTCTCCAGATGGAAAATTTTCTATCACTAGGTAATTATTTGGGTTGTCCAATCATTAGTAGCAAGGTCACAAATGCAACTTTTAGTTCTATTCAAGAAAAAGTCTCTTCTCAGCTTACCAAGTGGAGAGCTAATTCTCTATCCCAAGCAGGTAGAACTATTTTAATTCAGTCTAATCTAGCTTCTAAAGCTAGTTTTCAAATGCAAAGTTTTACTCTACCTCCTCATATCCTCTCTTCTCTAGATAAAAACTATAGGAATTTTCTTTGGAATAAAGATCCGATTTCTAAAGCTCCGAACTTGATAGGTTGAGATAAGATTTGTAAACCCAAAAAATTTGGAGGTTTGGGGTTGAGAAAAGCTAAAATTAATAATTTAGCTCTTCAGTTTAAACTTCTTTGGAAAATTATTAGGATGCCTAATAACTTATGGGTCAAACTTGTTAAACAAAAATATTTAAAACACGACAACTTATTCTCGTATAAAACTAAAGCTAATGTCTCTTGGCAATGGCGTAAGCTAATGACGCTTCGTGCGCCTTTTAAGCAAGGTCTTAGATGGATGGTCGGGAATGGTGAGAATATTTCTTTTTGGAATGACAATTGGGTGTTTAATTACCCTATTAAAAAGAAGCACTCGCCTAGTATTGGGTCAGAGGAGTTAATGGTTAATTATTTCATTACAAATTCTGCTCAATGGAATAAAGAACTTCTCTTGAATCATGTTCCGATTAATGTTGTGGAAGCTATTCTAAAAATCTTTATTCCTTCTAATGAAATGGCAGATAGGATTTTTTGGGGTCTTACTGCAGATGGAGAATATTCGGTTAAATCAGGTGCTGCTTTGCTGCAAGGGTATGGCCTAGATCCGCCCAACCAGGTTAGATTTGCTTGGATTTGGGGTTTGTCCATTCCACCTAAAATTAAATTCTTTTTGTGGAAAATTTGTCAGAATGGTCTTCCTACTAAAAAGAGGTTAGAAATGAGTCATATTTTCCTTCCTTTAGAGTGTGTTTTTTGTAACTTCCACTCTGAAGATGACCATCACTTATTTCTTGACTGTCCTTTTATGCATGATGTTTTAGAGATAGTTAATGTCAATGGTGTTTTTTCCCCCCTTCCTATTGATAATAATGATCTCTCTTTCATTGAGTATTTTTGCAATCTTAAGTCTTGTTTGACTATTAAGAATCTCAATTTCTATGCTATTGTTTGGTGGTTCATTTGGTATGCTAGAAATAGTATCACCTTTCGTCAGGAAAACTTTTCTCCAGCCAAACTTGGGGCGATGATTAAAGCTTATATGCGTAATCTAGATTGTTATTATTCTAACTTTTCCAATTTTGGGTATAGTCAACAAGTTGTTAAAGAAACTAAGAAGCCTAGGGATAACATTATTTGGTGCCCCCCTCCTCTTGATTTTATTAAACTTAATTTTGATGGTTCCAAGTTGCGGAATGGTAGCACGACTTATGGTTTTGTTATTAGAGATTCGAGTGGGGAATCTTTTGCTTAGTGGTGCTAACGCTATTGCGATAATAATTCTATTTTAGTTCTGAGGCCTGGGGTCTTAGAGAAGGTATTAGGGGGGCTCTCTTTCTAGGGGCTCATAATATTACTATTGAGGGTGATAATCTCTCGGTTATTCAAGCTATTAAAAGAATTTGGAAAATTCCCTGGTCTATTAATGCTCTTATTAATGATGCAGCGGAGGATCTGAGAAAGTTTGATAATTATAATATTCAACATGTGATTAGAGAAGCTAATTATGCTGCCGACTGGATGGCAAATCGTGGCCATTCCACTACTAATCTCTGTTATTGGTTTGAATCTCCCTGACATTACTTTTTCCAAAATCATCCGTAAGGATCTTTAGAATGGCGCTGTTAATTGGGTTCCTCCCTGGTTTCTTTCTTTCTGGCTAAAAAAAAAAAAAAAAAAACTCTCCTCTCTCATCACCTCCTTCTGTCTCCTCTCTCATATCCTCCTTCTCTCATCTTTCATCACCTCCTTCCATGGCTAACTCTAGCCACCACCCTAGCCACCACCCTAATCTCAACCACAACCCAACACGAAACCTCGACCCCACACCCTCGCACAACCCCACCTTCGCCCAACCCCCACCACCACATACAAACCCGAAATCCCACCACCTCAAATCCACCCATTCAAAACCCCCCACCAGACCGCCGCCACCACCTTCTTCTCCTTCCTCCACCGCCTTCGATCGCCTTCTTCCTCCACCGTTTTCTTCGATCGCCTCCACTCTCATCTCAAATTAAAGCAAGTGAAAGAGAGCATTCCAACTGCAAGGGGTTCAGTGGGCTTGATCATCCCTCGAATCGCCGCTAACATGATCTGGCCTTTTCCAGTTAAGCTTTGCTTAAGCCTCAAACTTCCCCCTTAAGATTTGGTTTCTTCTTCCAGCTTCTTACTTTTCCAAATTCCTCAGATTTTTAATCATCACCAAAACAACACCAACAATTCTACTAACAGTGATCAAACACTATTGGTTCAGTTTTTGTTTCTTTTTTGCAGGGGGTGGGTAGAGGGGATTGGGGAGGTGTTCGCAGGGGGTGGGGGGAGGAGGTGGTGGCAGGAAAAGGGGTGGGGGACTGGGGGAGAGGTGGTCGCAGGAGGGTGGGGTAGAAGGTGTTTGCAGGGGGCACGGGGTGTTCGCAGGGGTGGGTAGGGGTTTTGGGTAAGAAAACTAGATGGGTTTTTATTTTTTGTTTAATTAATTTAAATAATCGGTTGTTCCCTGCATTAGCAGGTCACAATGTAATCCAACTTGTTTAATATTTAAATGATATAAAAGATGGCTTATTTCAGGATAATCTAGTGGTTAACTCATTAAAAGAAGACCGGTTAAAGGTTAACTTATTTTTAACAATTTTTGAAATGTTCTAAACATTATTCGAACTGCAGTTTTATAAATAGGATAAAAGTAATTCTAAACTTGTACTTAAACTTTCGCATATTCGATTTTTGGAAAAAATGATAATAAGAACTATCCCAACTTTGAATGTTGTTCCATTAAAACTAAAAAGTCCCAACTATTGATTATCTAATAGGAGGCTAAACTATTAGGTATTAGGATATACTTTACGTGAGTGGTCCCGGATGACTTATAACGTGCTAAGGGTCTGTTCTCCCCAACTTATTTTCTGTTCAGTTCAGTTCAATTCAGTTCAGTTCGGTTTAGTTTAGTTTAGTTCAGTTCAGTTCCTAAATTATTATCATTATTATTAATTAGTTATAATTTAATTCAGTTCATTTCAGTTCAGTTCAGTTCCTAAAATATTATCATTATTATTAATTAGTTATAATTTAAGTCAGTTCAGTTCAGTTCAATTCAGTTTGGTTCAGTTCAGTTCAATTTAATTGAGTTCAGTTCAGTTCAGTTCAGTTATTTTATGCCAAAGAGAACATGCCATAAGTAAGTTTCAAAACATCATTGTTCTTATAGTTAAATTAGTAAAGTTCAATTAGCATAACAATTCCAAAAAGTGATTCTGAAGTATAAATTCATTATTTTTTTAGATATGTAACTTCCATGAAGTAATAATTTGGTAAAAATCACTTTCAAAATGAATATTGTACTTGATAATAAGAATCTTCATGCTGATGAATTAGGATTTTCTCTAGGCGACTAGGCACAAGTTAGCGCGAGTTTTACTCAAATAATATTGCATTGTAACTAAGAGATAGAATAAAGATTAGGATGCAGGCAATATGTAGATGACATTTTTGTTTAAGGAAATTATAGCAAGTAAGAAAAACAGAGGAAGTACATCATAAAAACTAAAAGAGTGTTTTGAAAAGTAAAAAAACTATTATGGACCCGGTGCACACTAACTTAGTGTGCACCTTATCCATCTCACGTGAGTTTTAATGATTACAACTTTCCGTTTTTGCCGCGTTCAGTCTTTCCCTTTTTTCTCTCTCCTGATAACTTTTCTCTCCTCTGATAACGAACTCCACTCTCCTGATAGTGTATTTTGGAAACAATATAGTGTATTTTGAAATGATATAGTGTACTTTAAAATGATATAGTGTATTTTAAAATGATAGTGTTTTGCTGAGTTTTTTGGCATGATAGTGTTGCATGTTATAGTGTATATTGACATGATATAGTGTATTTTGAAATAATATAGTGTATTTTAAAATGATAGTGTTTTGCTGAGTTTTTTGGCATGATAGTGTTGCATGTTATAGTGTATTTTGAAATGATATAGTGTACTTTAAAATGATATAGTGTATTTTAAAATGATAGTGTTTTGCTGAGTTTTTTGGCATGATAGTGTTGCATGTTATAGTGTATATTGACATGTTATAGTGTATTTTAAAATGATATAGTGTATTTTGACATGATTGTGTTTTGCTGTGTTTTTTGACATGATAGTGTTGTATGATATAGTGTGTTTTGACATGATATAGTGTATTTTAAAATGTTATAGTGTAGTTTATTTGTATATTACACAAAATTATCATAATCGATCGTTATAATGTTTGATATGATAGTGTATTTTGACATGATATAGTGAGTTTTAAAATGATATAGTGTATGTTTGTTTTGAACAACTGTTTTTGTTAAAATTTTAAGGCGAGAGAATCTTATTGAAGAGAGAGAAAATCGAGCGGATTTTCGAACGCGGGAGTGACTAGTTTGTAGTGGGGCACGTGTCTAGGCCTGATCCACACTATTTTTAATGTGAACCGGGTCCACGCAAGACGGATTGTTTGAAAAGTTATACACCAAGTATTCTGTGTGGCCTACCTAACTATGTGTCATATGCATAAAAGACAAATTAGCTATATTAAGGCACAAGTAACCTCTTTAATTTATATAAGTAACCCTTAATAATGGTAAGTAACCTAACAAATTATAAAGTAACCCCTAAGATTATAATAATCCCTACAGATGACGACAAGTAACTCCAACATTTATCAGTAATCCCTACTATAAAACCCCAAATAAGTGATTCCGACTATTATAAGTAACCCCCACTATATTAATTAGTAACGTCAAAATGTAATAATTAATCTTAAACGTGGACTGGCTAGCCACACTGTTAATTATAGGTGTGGCCAACCACATATAAGTGTTGGTGATAATCTTGTTCATAAAAACTACTATTCATATACTCGATGTAAAATTGTAGTTTTTTGAATTGAAAGTTGGTCTTAGTGGATCTAATAAATAAATCTTGTTTCATATTTCTGTTTTCTTTTTTTAAAAAAAAGAGATAGTAAAACCAAACTAATAAAAAAAAGCTTAGTTATCGGTCTTCCGGCCAAAAAACAAGTGTACCCGTTGAAGAATGAGCTAGTGACTCATAGCCAATGACTTAATTGGTTAAGGGAACCCACCGGAGTCGTAGCGAAAGCAAGTCTTCAAGTGGTCCCTTTTTTCATCGGGTAAGGGTAGAGACCAAAGATCTTTAGCGACCGACCCAACACAAAAAAAAAAAAAGTTGTATCGTTAATTTCTTCATGCTTGTTTAGAGTTCAAAGTACCATTTGTACACATAAGAACCCCTTTCACGTTCCGTGAATAGCCGAGGCAATGAGGAATATCCAGAAAGGCATTATTTTAGGAATCAATCTGATTCTATCTCTATTCCTTCCACTTAAACTGCGCAGGAAAACCTAATGCACATCCTAGGATTGTTGATTTCATATCTTTCTATTACTAGGATATAGTTTGAGAAACGACTTATCTTATCATTATAATATATGAATATTAGTCCAACTTGGTCTAAATTAGTTGAATTAGAACAAATGTTACGCCTTTGGATTAGATGTTTTTTAGCCTATAAACTCATGAATTGGTACGTAGGAAAAGTTTACATGGTTAGGTTTGAATTTGAATTACTTGATTAGAGTATAAATAGGTATGAGTTGAATGATTTACCCTATAGTATAAATAAAGCTAACCTAATGAAAAATTAAATTGAAATGCTCTAAACTTTTTTCGAATTGCAGTTCTATAAACAGGATAAAAGTAATTCTAAACTTGTACTTGAACTTTCACATATTTGATTTTTGGAAAAAATGATAAGAACGATCCCAACTATGAATGTTGTTCCATTAAAACTAAAAAGTCCCAACTATTAATTATCTAATAGGAGGCTAAACTATAAGGTATTAGGATATACTTTACGTGAGTGGTCCCGGATGACTTGTGACGTGCTAAGCAAGTTTCAAAACATCATTATTCTTATAGTTAAATTTGTAAAGTTCAATTAGCATAACTACTAGCAAACAACTCCAAAAAAGTGATTTTAAGTATAAATTCATTTTTTTTAGATCTGTAACTTCCATGAAGTAATAATCTGGTAAAAATCACTTTCAGAATGAATATTTTACTTCCATGAATTTTTTTCCCCTTCCAGATTAGGGTCTTGTAATCTTGTATTGTTAGTCCTATCTTATTTTTTTTAATTAAAACCTTTTAATATTGTTGGAAAAAAAACCCTTAAAATACTCATAGCAACACCACCTCATTAAAATAAGGAAAAGGAAAAAACACTTATTATAAAGGAAAAATTAATGGGAACAATCCCACATTTGGCTGATCTACTCAAAATTGTCCCACATTTTGAAATTTTAGCAATAATCCCAACTTTGGGATATGTCTACTCAAAATGGGTCATGATTTTAGCCTGTGACTTGTTTGACTAGTTACAAATCTTGTTGACTTTTTTCCCACCCAAAAGTTTTTGGTATATCAATTTTGTTGGAGATGTTTTGTTGATTTTGATGCTTGAAATGGTTGACTTTGGGTTTGGAACTTGAGGGTTTAAGGGTGAGAAAGTGGAGGAGCAAAGAAAAAGAGCGACAAATGTTGAGAGGAAGTTGGCAAGGGAAGAGTTGGGGGGGAGGTGGCAGCGGTGGGGGAGGAAGGGGGAGCAGTGGTATACTAGTGGTGGAGGGAGGGGGGAGGTTTAGTAAATCTATAACTAAATAATTAACTTTAGGTGTTTAATTAAGATATTAGTTTGATAGAAACGGTGCCACATAGCGCGCTCCGTGAACTCTTCTCAAGCTTCTAATACACATGTTTATGATCACATTTAAAAATATTAACAATGTGTAGCTACTAGGAATCGAACATATGAGTACATGACCTTTGAAATAAAATGTGAGAGTTTAACCACTAATCCACTACGACTTCAATGTTTAATGTTTCAAAATAAAACATAATAAAGCCTTATAATTATATTTAGCTATAAAAACATAGGCAAACTTTTTGATATCTAGACAAGAAAATTACGAAAAAGCTAATAAAATCAATTATGAATAATGATATATATATGATAATTGTAACAAACCGGGGCATAGCTCGAGCCAAAACACTAATTAGGGTTTTAAAAGGTGGGATTATTCCCAAAATTTCAAAGGTGAGATCATATTGAACAGACCGGCCAAAGGTGGAATGATTCCCATCAATTTTTCCTATTACAAAAGTAATTCATAATAGTTGCTTTTAAATTTCCAAATTTTATAATTTTCATTTTTGAAAAGGCTAAATACCAAATTGTTTGGTGGTGAACAATATATATATATATTGTTTGTTTTGCTCTTTCTTGTTTTTGGCAACTACAATTTTCGGATGTCCTTGCTGCACAACCAATATGTTCATTGCTGCACAACCACAATGACCTTGCTGCACAACTGAACCGACCTTGATGCACAACCGAACTGACCTTGCTGCACAACTAATCTGATCTTGTTGCACAACCATACTCACCTTCGTGCACAACCATGTGACCTTGCTGCACAATTAATCAAAACTTGGTGCACAACCAAAATGCCCTTGCTGCACAACCAAACTGACCTTGCTGCACAATCAATCTGAGCTTGTTGCACAACCAAACTGACATTGATGCACAACCAAACTGACCTTGATGCACAACCTGACATAAAAAATGCACAACCATTAACAAATATTGCACAACCTTACATAGAGAATGTACAATCGTCAACTAATATTCACACATCAAATGTTGCACATATGTATATGCGAATATTGCACAACTAAATTAGCTAATGCACAACTAGAAAAACAAAACAAAAAAAAAATCAAAGAAAAAGAAAAAAGAAGTAAGGGTATTGGCGTCTTTTAGCAAAGCAGTTCACCAGGTAACGGTTCGCTAAATAGCTGCACTAGTGCACTCTTTCATTTTCATCCTCACCTCTTCTGTTTCCATTCCTTGCCAGACCTCTAATTTGCGCATCCATGGCGGAATGGTCTGAGCTACCCAGAGATCTCCTCTATGAAATCTTAACCCACCTCAATTCCTCAATCGACACCCTCCGATTTAGCTCTGTCTGTTCCAAATGGCGCCAATCACCACCTTCCAATTCAAATTCCAACGCCCATCTAACCGCTCTTTCTCTCCACTCCCATGGCATTTCCCTCTGTAAACGTTCAATTCTTTTTCTCTCTCCTCCCAAAATCCTTAATCTTGAATTACCCAACAATCTTAATTCATGGTCATCAAATTCGAAGAAAACCCCCCTCAAAATTTCAATTTTTTCTTCCCATTTTCATGGACCCGGATTACACCTCTACCCACCCATTTTCCAAGATTCATGGATATCTCCAATATCCGAATTCGTGAACTGGGTTGTGAGTATTTCCTTCGTTACGCTGATAATGCTTGTTTTAGGAGTGATTTTCTTAAGTTGCTAATGGAAACAGTTGCAATTTTACCAAGAAAAAATGGTGACGATTTCTTTCTTTTAACTATTCATGTTTGTGGGAGATTAGCTTTGTTTAATAACGTTGATGAATGATGATCAATGGCATCTTATTTCTGATGATGTAGACTTACCTTATGATGACGTTATTGCTTTTAATGGGGATTTTTATGCTGTTGATATTACTGGGAGGACTGTTTGTGTTAGAGTTGATAGTGTTAATAGTTTCATATTAGTTGCTAAACCTGTTTGTGGAGGTGACAAAAAGCGACTTGTCGAAATTGGTGGTGAGTTAATGTTGGTGGATGTCTATAGGCTTCTTCCACCGGAAGATGATCATTGTATGGAAGAAGATTATGTCGCGGCGGCGAGGTCGGTATTTTTCAAGGTCTATAGGTTGAATAGGGAAGGAAAGAATTGGGTTGAGGTTAAAAGTTTGGGAAACTATATCTTGTTTCTAGGTATGTATTCTGCATTCTCAGCCTCTGCTGTTGATTTGTTGTGCCATAAAGGGGACTGCATTCATTTTGCCTTCCCGGAGAATCTTTATCCGTCACATATTAATGAAGATGAGGATGTCTTTAAGTTTCATTGCGGTGGCGTGTTTAATTTGGAGGATGGTAGCATCACTTATTCCAAGTTGTTTTGGCCTCCTCCTTCTTGGATTACTTCGTCTCTTTAGGAGGTATGTGGGTTCTTACATTCTCTCCTGAAATTACTATTACCACTTTATAAGCTTCCTTCCATAATGTGTCACTGTGTCAATGTGTCATGGGAAGCTATGTTACAATCTTTAAGCTGCAATTTATCCTCCTTCAATAATTTCAGTGGAAATGGTGAATGAAGAAGTTGGTGTATATATTGCATTTTAAGTGTCACTTATTGGATATGCTTTCTATTGACTTACTTGTTGATTGATTTCATTGTTTGGTATATCTTAGAGTGGTAGACTATGCATTTCTTCTCCTCTCTCCCTTGTTTTATGTGGAATTATCTCTCTTTCTGCAGCAGATAGCTACTCTTCTGACTTTGATAGCTATGTAAGATGAGTTTGGATTGACGGCATGCCTGATCATGAGCATTACTTAATTGGTTACAAGTTTTCCCCCATTGTCTAAACTTGATGAAAATTGGTTTACTAGCAAATCCTAAGTTTCTTGCCCTGGAATCTTAAACGTAAAACTGAAAACTTGCAATGAAATTGTGTTGCGCTTAAATCATGCAACCTCTCCCATTTCCCTGTCATACTTAGGCTATCTTTTGAAAAATCTGCTCCATCGCAATACTATAACGCCAATTGTGAGATATCTCATATTCAGATTATATTTTCCCAAAGAAATATTAATTTTGATGAGATGATCATTGAGGTAATAATGTCATTTTAGTGATAAAGCAGACCCAGGATTGAAACTGAGATTACCGTTGAGGCTATCCAGAAAGTGGATGTTCTGCTTTTATAATTATCAGATCAATGGAGTGCTCTCGTGGTTGAGCTGTATTTTGGTTGATGGTTGATCAGACACTTATCAAGGTTGTTGTGCGCGACGAGTCTCGTGCTCTTTCATTATGAAGTGGGAAGGGGTGCGCTCTGTTTTTTTTTGTCTATCTAAGCTGCTTTATGTTTATGGTATGATGCACTATTTTGGTTATACCGGGCCTATCATTCAAAGTCTGATAAATTGACCTTTTGTAAGTTGGTTGATAATGTGTAAGATTTGATGTGCTATGTAGAATATATATTATTTTTTGTAGGGTTTCTTAGATTTTGCACTTATTCTCCCATCTACTCTCACATTCCTTATCCTTTCTTTCTCCTCTATATTGTCTTCTTCCAGTAATTTTTTCAACGGCCTCCTTGGTTTTAGTGAAAAGAGAATGTTAGCCAATTTGGAAACGGAGGGAGTATAATGTGGGAAAGAAAATCACTCCAGAAAAATCCATCAATTTCTTTTTTTCTTACAGTACAATAAAAGGCAAAAAAAATTGTCTGTTATTATGCCTCAATGTTGATTATGGCCCTGTTCTTTTGAACTTATTTTCAGTTAATTTCAGTTCAGTTAATTTAATTTCAGTTTATTTCAGTTAATTTCAGTTCAGTTAATTTAATTTCAGTTCAGTTAATTTAATTTCAGTTAATTTAATTTAATTTAATTTCAGTTCAGTTAATTTAATTTCAGTTAAGTTAATTTAATTTCAGTTAATTTCAGTTTAGTTCATCTTATGTAATGTTTTAATTATTATTTTTTATTTATTATGATTATGATTATTATTATTATTATTATTTATGATAATAATAATAATAATTGATATTATTATTTAATATTTATTATGATTATTATTATTATTATTTATGATAATAATAATAATAATTATTATTATTATTATTTTTATTATTATTATTTATTTTTTATTTTTTATTTTTTATTATTATTATTTTTATTATTATTTTTTATTAGTACTATTATTATTATTTATTATTATTTATTATTATTATTATTTATTATGATTATTTTATTATTATTATTATTTATTATTTTTTATTATTATTTTTATTATTATTATTTAATATTATTATTACTACTTAATTATTATTATATTATTATTATTTATTTATTTATTATTATTATTATCATTATTATTATTATTTTTATTATTAATTATTTGTTATTTATTATTTATAATTATCATTTATTATTTATTTATTTATTTATTTATTATTATTATTATTATTATTATTATTAATTATTATGCATTATTTTTATTTATTATTATTATTATTATTATTATTATAATTATTTAATATTATTATTATCATTATTATTATTTATTATTTATTGTTTATTTGAAATTATTTATTATTTATTATTTATTATTATTATTTATTTATTTAGTATTATTATAATTATTATTATATTTACTATTATTATTATCATTATTTATTCACTATTTATAATTTATTATTTATTATTATTTATTATTTATTATTTATTATTTATTATTATTTATTATTTATTATTTAATATTATTATTATTTATAATTTATAATTTTTTTATTATTATTTTTTATTATTGTTTTTATTATTATTATTATTATTATTAATATAATGTTGAACTTAACTGAACTTAAATTAAATAATAAATAATAATAAATAATAATAACAATAATAATAATAATGATAATAAATAATAACAATAATAATAATAAATAATAACAATAATAATAATACTAGTAAATAATTGCAATAATAATAATAAATAATAACAATAATAATAATAATAAATAATAACAATAATAATAGTAATAAATAATAACAATAATAATAATAATAATAATAATAATAATAATAATAATAATAATAATAATAATAATAATAATAATAATAATAATAATAATAATATGTATTGATATTATTATGTTAATAATTTTTGATTATTATCGATAATTATTATTTTAAAAAATTAAATATACAATTCAGTTCAGTTTCAGTTAATTTCAGTTAATTTAATTTAATTTCAGTTCAGTTAATTTAATTTCAGTTCAGTTAATTTAATTTCAGTTAATTTAATTTAATTTCAGTTCAGTTAATTTAATTTCAGTTCAGTTAATTTAATTTCAGTTTAGTTCAGTTAATTTCAGTTAATTTAATTTAATTTAATTTAATTTAATTTCAGTCCAAATAAGTTGAAAAGAACAGGGCCTATATTACTTGAATAGTATTGTGAGTTTGTCACTTTGTAAAGGTAGATTGAAATCAGGTTATCTTTCTCTTTTACAAGAAAAAAAGTTAAATCCAAGTGAACTTTTGAGTGACCCGAAACGTAGGGTGTGACTTGTAAGATGCTTATCAGCCCTCTTATTTGATCGACAACTTTTGTTGAGGACAACGATAAGCTTTTAATGAGGTAGACCCGACCGTAGATGCAGAGCAACCACGGCAAATTACACATGGAGGGAAATAGGATCTGTTGGAAATGGAAGAATATCATGGTTAAGTATTAAAATCTAACTATGGTGGAGTTGTGAGAGCCTAGGGGCTTGTTAGTACTTCTAATAGAAATGAGAGAACTTGATAGCCACTAAACAATCTTATTGGTTTCTTGAATGTCCAGTGCTAATACAAATGGGTGGATATCCAAGGGAAACTGTAAACTCTGGTATTAATATTTTGTACCATTACTTAGGTTTTGTACTTCTCACCTGAATCCTTGACATGTAAACTTATTAGAACTAGTTGTCAAACGAACTTGATAGCCCTGAATCCTGATGTAAACTCACCTGAACTTTCTTTATGCCGTTATCTGATGGTCTTTGTTGCCATTAGATACATGGTGAATAGAGGTAATTCACAAAGTTTATGTAGAAGCCTTTCCTATCTATAGTGTTAGATCATCTATTCATCAATAGTGGCTGTCCTTCGATGTTTGCATTTTAAGATTAAGGTCAGTGTTCGTTCACCATCAAAGGCAAAAGATATGGAGCCTGCTTTAGAAATGCAATATCATTTTCATTACTGAGACAGCTGGTGATTGAATATTCCGGCTTGTGGCTTGGGTTGCGAATAAATCAATGCTCATAAAGTCGCTGTACTGTTTCACTGTGTTGATTCTGCTCCTTCTATCTTCATGTAGATAGTGACTTCCCTTTTTATTCTCTTTTGATCATTCATATTAATGAGGGATCGAGGGATAATATGCTTAGGTAAGATTTTTTTTTATTTCATTAATATACATTTCTAAAGCAGATTCTTTGACTGCATATACTTCGCCTGTTGCAGGTCCTTGTAGGATGGTATTGCTGTAGTATTCAGTATTTTTAATCGAATACAAAATACAAAGACAGTAAGCAAAGCATAGCCAAAAACACAACTTAAGCGAGCGTAGACTAGCTCACAAGTACTTGTCAGTTGTCATAAAGAGCCTTGCCCATGCTATTTCAGGCCACCTTTTGTTGATGATGACCAACTCTGAGGACCATAATGGGTCACCCGTCACCTCTCTCTTCTAGATGTATCTGTATTTATTGATGATGACCAATTCCAAGAGCCTTGCTCATTATTTATCATATCGCAGCATTTGAAGCAGCAGCACAGCTTTCAGTAGTGAACTAGTCTTCTGGTAAGAACTATAGTACTAGACAAGTCCATATCTTTTGGTGTCTCACAAGAGCCTAGAGTACTGCATAAAAGCCAAACTGATGAGGCTGATTAAAACTAGTTGTATGACCAGAAAAAGCATCTGTTAGTATGTAGAAGATAAGTACAGGGATTAAACCCCTCCTATTTAGTTTTAAATCCGAAAGACCTAAACTTGGGCTTTATGGAACTATTTTCTGTGGAAGACATATCGCTCTGTGCCTGGTTGGTATTGGGTTCATATTTCTGCTGATGAACTTCCCACTTCATGAAGAAGGCTATTAGCATCTAGATTTATCTCATAATCTGACTCTGTAGGTAACACTTGCAGAGGAAGAGCTTGCCTTATCAGTTTCATATCTCTTGACCTTAATAGAGTCGCCATCAACAGAAGAAATACACATCTTCTTCAATTATAAGGGGTCTTGCTCCAAATTCAGAGTTTCCCTTAACTTCATTTTCTTTTAGTAGAAGCATTTCTCAGAACCTCCTCTTCTTTAGCGATTGTGACAACACGTTTCTGTGCGAGCTGGTGTGAATTGTGTATGGAGCCCAATTTAGGAGCAGGTAGTTTAATTGCAAAACCAGCTAAATTTTATTTTATAGAAACTTCCAAATTACTGAAACAATTTTTTTCAGTAAGATACGAAGGCAGACCAAATACAAGCGTAAGCCTACAGTTACTTTCCCTCTTTTAGATTGAACTCAAGCAAGTATACTTGAAGACCCTACGAGCTCATAAGGAACCCCATAATTTCAGCCACCTTATCATCATCATACCATCAGTTAGGTGTGTAGTCTGTAGAACTTAGAAATCGTAGCATAATGCCATAACCCGCTCCCCATCTCCGAGGATTCTAAAAGGAAGGACAAGAAGAAGGCACTAACCATAATTATAGAGTGCAGTTGTGAACATTGGAAGTAGTTTTTTTTAAGACATATCTTTGTTGCTAAGACTTTTGGTTGGTAGAGGGGAAAAGGAAAGGAATCAAGTAAGGGTTAGGAGGGGAAAGGAATCAAAAACCCCCAAATTAAAACACATGTTTGGTATCAAATATAGGGGAAAGCGATTTAAATTTCCGGCGGCCACCCACACCCCCTCATCTCCCACTCTTTTCTTCTGGCACGCCTGGCATCTCATTCAACTCTCATCTCATCTCACCGTATCTCACCGTCGATGTCCTGAACCACCGACTATGAGTAGTCCGGCATCATCACCGACGTCCGGAATCAAGTAAGCATAAGCCGCGATCCGTTTCTCATTCATTCTTCATTCTGGATCTGCCTGCGGGGTGGTTATTGGGGGCTAGAGTGGTGCTTCGTTTGGAGGGAGGGTGGTTGTTTTCGCGGGGGAAGGGGGTTGAGGACCAGGTCGGTTTTGGGTTAGTAAGGGTGGTTATTTGGGTTTAGGACGGTGCTTCTGGTGGTTTTCGAGGGTGGTTGATGGGTTTCGGGGGATTTCGAGTGGTTTCGGGGGGATGTCCGGCAGTTTACGGTGTTGGTGGATGACTTTTGGTGGTTTCCGGCGGTGGTGTGGTGGTCCTCTGGTGGTGCTGGTTGGGTGGTCAGGTGATGTTTGAGTGGCGGTGCTAGTAATTGGGTGGTTTGGTCAAGTGGTGGTTGGGTGGTCAAGGTCCTCAAGGAGGTGGTCAATGATGAGTCAAAGAAAGGGAATGTGAAACCTTGGGGGGTGTGGGTAATCAAGTTAGAGGGATTTGGGGGTAAGGAGGGGAAAGGGGGGGAAAACAAACCCCAAAAACAAACAACATAAAAGGGAATCAAGAGGTTCTATTCCCTTTCCCTTTCCAGTTTCCCCCAAACCAAACGCCCCCTAATGTAAATATGTAATGCCCCTCTCTCCCTATGTGCACAAGCACGGCTATGTGTAGAATATGAGCAAACCACGCATGTCTCGATTCTCATGCTTGCTATTATATCTTCTGCTCATTTTGGCCATTGTTGTGCCTTTTGCCATATATAATTCTTGAATTATTATTTATTGGGTGGTCTCATCTTTTGTTATGACAAATTCTGAGTAAATCTTTCTACCTGTTACTTTTTTTTTTTTTTTTTTTTTTGATAAATACCTGTTACTATTTCTATTTCTTTCTAACTTTTTATTGGGATCCATTGCCACTTAATGAGTAGAAATGAATATTAATAATTGAAATTGACTATATATTATATCTAGTCGTGGAGATTAATTATTATGAACATATCAATATGAATACTTTATATTACATAATTACACTAATTCGTTAAGGAACAAGATGATCTCCTTTTTCTAGAGGTTTTTTTTACTTTTTGTATTCTTAGTAACTTATGTGTTAAAATTTGGAAATAATAAATTAAGAAAAAGATTTGGAGAGAATTCTAATTTATTGGGTTACCACTTACTATTAAGGTATTTATGACATTATATTAGCTGTGCCATGAAACCCCTTGGAAATATAGTACTCCCTCCGTCCCATAATATAAGTCCTGATTCCGTTTTTACGCGGGAATTAAGGTAAGTATTCTAATTTGGAGATTTGGAGAGAATTCTAATTTATTGGGAAGGACCTAAATTTGCTTTAAAAAAAGAAAAGAAAATCAATTGCTGCACTACATATTTGGGCGGAAATGAATATGGGGAAGCTCAAAGGTTATTTGTGTTAAATGCATACCACATCAGCTTTTATCAAAGCAAGTCAGGCCAAATCCATCATTAACAATAACCACCAATGAAATTACTTTATTAGATTTGCTCAACCAATAAAATCACAGCAAAATGCCTCACACAGATTACACTTTTTACAACTGAATCCAATGGCTCTGTAAACAAATCACAACAATTTTCCCTCCATGAAATCCGAATTATTTTTTGGCTGTTATCATTCCATGAGTTCAGTATCAAAACAGGGGATTTCCACTTCAAGAACACAAAGAAAAGATAAATTTCAAACCCAAAATTCGAACAGAAAGTGAGATCTACGAATTGTAAAATGGATATATGAAAAATACAGGACATTTTTGCATTTAAATACGAAAATCTGGATAATTTTCAAGTGATAAGCTATGCATGCCAATTGATTAAGGTAAAACACTTAAGGTCAAAAAAAGGAAACAATACTTCAATTAAAGATGTAAATTCATGTGCTAAAAATTTGGAAAAAATGAAAACAAGTTTAAGAATTCAAACCGAAACTCAAGAAATTCACGCATCTGAAGAAATTCACGCATCGGAAATTCTAGGTTTCCATATGAACAGGGGACTTTAGGGAGAAAATCAGAGGAAAAAGAGGAAAGTGGAATAGAGAGAATATTGTAACCGTTGTTGGGGTAATAAATGGGGATTAAATGATGTGGTCAGCAGTGGTGAAAGGGATAAAAGATCCCATTTTCTCATTAATAGCGTCTGCATTGGGAGAGTAAATAATGAGGACAAATTGGAAATATATTTAATTTCATGAGGGTATAATGGGAATAATTTATGATTTTAAATAGAAATAACACTTATATTTTGGGACACCTTATAAGGAAAGGGGACTTATATTATGGGATGGAGTCACGGAGGGAGTATATTTTTATGATTGATTAAGGATTTATTCTCTTCATCCTACTTTTTCTTAAATTTTCCTGTATCTTTTTTAGCTTTTCATAACTTTCTAAACTTTTCTTATTTTTTCGAAACTTTTCTTAACTTCCTTAACTTTTCTTATTATTCCTAGCTTTTTTTTTTAAAAAGTAAGCAAAAGATAAGGTGAAGAAAACAAGTCCTAAATAATTATACTTAAGTGAATTTTTCTAGTAATATACTTGATTTATTTCTTAATAGATGCATTAGAGTGACTGGGCATATTTGCCAATGCATAACTTTGACAATCAATATACTTCCTCCGTTTTATTTACATGTTACACTTTCACTTTTCACACATGCCAATGCAAAACTTTGAGGACATATATCTCTAATTTTGTATTTGTGAAAATTATAAAAAGTACATATTAAAAAAAAATATTAAGACGAATCTAACAAGATCCCACATGACTATATTTTTATCCACGTATAAATCATAAACGATGGTCAAAGTGAAATTTGTGAATAGTGTAAAATGTCAAAGTGTAACATGTAAAAAAAACGGAGGAAGTATATACTTATAATCTATGACTTTTTAAAATAATATATGAGACTATTAGTAAATAAACATTAGAAATTCAGAAGCACCACTAGTGAAATTTCGTTAAAATTTGGTAGAAAATTTCTGTGGTCTGAGCAAGTGCCTCGAAGGGTACATCCATGAATCTTGGAAAATGGGTGGGTAGAGGTGTAATCCGGGTCCATGAAAATGGGAAGAAAAAATTGAAATTTTGGGGGGTCTTTTCTTCGATTTTGATGACCCATGAATTAAGATTGTTGGTTAATTCAAGATTAAGGGTTTGGGGAGGAGAGAGAAAAAGAATTGAACGTTTACAGAGGGAAATGCCATGGGAGTGGAGAGAAAGAGCGTTTTGATGGCCGTTGGAATTTGAATTGGAAGGTGGAGATTGGCGCCACGTGGAACAGACAGAGCGAAATCGGAGGGTGTCGATTGAGGAATTGAGGTGGGTTAAGATTTCGTAAAGGAGATCTCTGGGTAGCTCAGACCATTCCAAAAAAAAAAAATTTAATAATTTTAATAACAATATTTTCTAAAGGTAGGGATTCTAAAAAAAAAACAATGAGAGAGAGAGAGATAGAATTCCTAGTGAGAGAAACCCCAACCCCAACCGTTGGACTACCGCCAACCGTAGGAAAACCAAACACCACCATGCTGTTGCCCTCAAAATCTGCTTCATCAACTTTTTCCCCCTCAACATCAACCATCATAATCTTTACCATCTCTTTTGCCGATACGGTGAAATTGAAAATATACACATTCCATAAATTCCCAAAACAACCAGGAGACACTGCTATGCTTTTATCAAATACAAATCCAGCTTCTCTCTCACTGATGCAATAAAAAATTAAGATGGCAGGAAGCTTGGCCTGAACCGACTTCGAGTGCACCCAGCCAAACATGACAAGAATTTCCCATCTCATAAACAGATGAAAACAAACCCCCATCACCAGTCAAAAATTTCCAATCACCAAACTCATACCAAAACATTCACCTCATCAGCCAGAGACCACAGAACATACAAAGAGGTGTCCCTCAACCAAAACCCCCTTCAAATCCCAAAACATAACCATCAGCCCTCGCAATCAAAAAATAACCCTACTAGAACCCTCCCCAAAGCACCATAAAATTCCATCAAGTGAAAAATCACCTCAGCTGGATTGTTTTAAATTCGAGCCAACTCTCATGAGAAAACTAAGCTCCCGGATATTAGGTGAGCACACTGAGAAAATTAGGGATGAGCTAATTGTTAAAGCAATAGATGGTGAAGAGTACATATGCATTATGGGGTCAAAAATGCATGATAATGATGAACTCTATTCAAGAAGTGTAATTGCCACGTCTCACTCATCTCTCTCATCTCATAATATGCTGAATCATATTCTTGCCGAGGGTGTATCTTGTCTCACCATCAAACCTATGGGTGGAATGCTTCATCTACTCTCTTTTGAAACAATTGAGGATAAAAAATCAATGATAGAAAGTGAATGGCTCAATAGATGGTTTATGGATATTTGAGATGTCAATGAAGTATATGCTTCCAAATGGAGAGAAACAATAATAAAGATCTATGGAGTCCCTTTGTGCGGCTGGGGATATGATAATTTCTTTAATATTGGAGGCATTTTCGGCAGAACTGTTTCAGTTGACTACTCAACCTTTGACTTTGCAAAAGTCACTGTTCTAACTGACTGTCTTTTCTCAATCAACTGCAAGATTGCTATGGAAATAGAGGGCATGTCCCACATAATTTGTGTCTCAAAGGAATGTCTGCTCCAAAAAGATGATGTCAAATCTTCACCGAGACAAACTGTAGACTCCTCTGACGAAGAAGATGGCGCGTGCAAATCACCGCATTCTCCCTCTGAAAATAATCATGTGGCTTTTCAACTTCTTCTCAATCCCCAAGGCTCACCAATCAAAAATCTCGAAACCCCCGACAATAATAACAACATCATGATTAACTACTCACCTACCCAAAACAAAAGTCTTGAAAATCGGAATCACTATTCTGATTCCCAACATGTCAGTTCTCCCAAATCTCCTTACACTTCTCCCATCCAACATGTGGCTGGACCTCCTCAACCACCTCCTCATTTATCTCCGGCCCTTTCAAATTTGGGCTCCACAAAACAATCTAAACTTGCCCTCTCCTCACAAAAAAGCCCATCTCACCAAATATCATCTTCACCCATATCCATTTCAAACCGATTTGGGCCACTTAATAGGCCGAAAAAAATATCATCATCTTCCTCCTTGTCTTCTGGACCATTGTTTCCTCCGGGATTCGAAGACGAAATTCCCCTGAATATCAAAAAGGCTCATGCTACAAAAAAGGCTAAAAAGGCATCCAAGAAAGCCTTTAGACCTCCCAAAGATCCACATTCATCTTTATGGGCTCCTGTTTCTCCTCTTTTCTCAAACCAATCTCAAACTCATCCAATCTCAGTCTCTGCCTCAGATGTCCTAGCACTAGCATCTCAACTAGGCTTAAAATATGATGGGCCCACTGAGTCTATGCAAGGCCGAATTGATGCAATCCTCAAACGTCAATTTGAAGATTGGAGTAGTGTCCAATAGATCAGCCACTCCCTCTCAGAAATCCCTGTTTATTAGTGATGATTGTTCTTTCGTGGAATATTCGTGGTCTTGGGGCAAAAGTAAAGAGAAGTTCAATTCGGAATCTAATAAATAAACACAATCCTCACCTTGTGTTTGTCCAGGAGACTAAGATTGAAAATTTCAATCCCAGATTAATTAACTCAATCTGGAAAGAAGCTCATTTGCAATGGATTGCTTCCCCCTCACAAGGAAACTCGGGAGGGTATTGGCCCTTTGGAACTCCCTTTTTTTTTCCGTTATGATCAGGTTCATTGTGAGAAGCATTGGATCGCATTATCTGGTGAAATTTGTGCTCTAAAATTCAAGTGCACCTTCATCAATATCTATACCTCGTGCTCATCTGATGAAAGAGCAGCAACCTGGAGGAATTTAGTGGAATTTCAAAACTCATCCCTTCTTCCATGCTTCTTAATTGGCGACTTTAATGAAATGCTAAGTCCCAACGACAGAGGTAGTCAATACTTATCCCCTAATGGCTCTCTTGAATTCAAAGATTATTTGCAGGATATGCAAGTCTTGGAGATTTCATCTTCAAATGGGAACTTCACTTGGTTTATCTCTTCACACTGGATTACAATCTTCCCCTCCTTGAAGGTTTCGATTCTCAAGTTTGACCATTGTCCACTTCTTGCCCTTTCTCGTGGAAAGAATTGGGGGCCAAGGCCCTTTAGATTTATCAACTGCTGGCTGTCCCATCCTGGCTGTGCAAAAATCATAAAAGACTCATGGGATGCCTCTGAAAATTTGCCTATGGTGGAGAAACTGAAGACTGTCAAAGCCACTCTTAAAACCTGGAATACTTCTGAGTTCGGGCGGATTGATGAAAAAATCAGAGTTATGGAGAATAAAATTCAGGGAATTGATCAAATTGCTAATGATCGAAGCTTGAGTGAGGTGGAAGTTCAGGTGAGAAAAGAAGCCCAAATGGAACTTTGGGTCTGGCTAAGGCGAAAAGAGTCCTATTGGGCTCAGAATTCTCGTGCAACTTGGCTCAAAGAAGAAGACATAAATACCCGATTTTTTCACGCTACAGCTTCAATACGAAAACGCAAGAATTGTATAGAAAGCATCAAAATCGGAAACTCTTACTCTGATGACCCATCAGCAATAAAAGATGAAGCAGTTAACTTCTTTGAGCGCATATTCCGAGAGGACTACCATAGCAGACCGGTTTTTCAGAATCTCATGTTCAATACTTTGACTCCTGCTCAATCACAACAGCTTATTGAAAAATTCTCACAGCAAGAAATAGATGAGGCAGTGGCATCTTGTGATGGATCAAAGGCCCCCCGGCCCTGATGGATTCAATTTCAAATTCATCAAACATTCATGGGACGTGATAAAATCTGATGTGTATGATCTAGTTAATGAATTTTGGGAAACTTCTCGTCTGCCCAGAGGATGTAATACTGCATTCATAGCACTTATTCCCAAATCAGAAAATCCTAGCAGCTTCAAGGATTTTCGCCCTATTAGCATGGTAGGGTGTATTGATAAAATTATGGCAAAGCTTCTTGCTCGTCGGCTTCAAAAGGTTATCGATTCTCTTATAGGTGCACAACAATCTTCTTTCATCAAGGGCCGGCAAATCCTTGATGGAGTCGTCATTGCAAGCGAGATCATCGATTCTTGTAGACGGAACAAAACAAAAGCGGCCATCTTAAAGCTTGACTTTCATAATGGCGTCAATGGATAAGATCGTGCATTATGACTGCCTCGGCCTCCATATTAATCAATGGCTCTCCATCGAACACTTTTAAGCTACATAGGGGGCTTCGCCAAGGCGACCCCTTATCCCCATTTCTCTTCAACCTAGCAGTTGAACCTCTTAACTTACTATTTCACAAAGCTCTCTCGCTTGATTTGTGGCAGGGTATTGAAATTTGCAGGAACGGTTCAAAAGTCTCTCATTTACAATATGCGGATGATACGATATTATTTTGCGAGCCGGATTTGCCCTCACTACTGAATATCAAGAAGACACTTGTATTATTTTAACTCTCATCCGGGCTACAGATAAACTTTCACAAGAGTTATATATATGGGCTAAATGTGGATCCTTCTTGGCTTCAAGATACGGCTAATGCCCTCCTTTGCAAGGTTGGTAACCTTCCATTAACCTATTTGGGCCTCCCTATTGGAGGAAATATTTCAAGGATCAAATCATGGGAACCGATCATAGAGCGCATGAATAAGAAGCTTGCAACGTGGAAAGGAAGTCTCCTCTCTATTGGTGGTAGGGCAACCTTGATAAAAGCTTCTCTCTCAAGTCTACCGATGTATTACATGTCAATATTCCCATCCCCCATGGGAGTAATTGAAAAGATTAGGAGACTTCAAAGGCAATTTTTTTGGTGCGGCACTGATGGAAAAAATCGTCTCCCACCTGCAGCATGGAATCTCCTTGAGCTTCCTAAAAACCTTGGAGGTTTGAGTTTTGGAAACATTCATCATAAAAATCTGGCATTATTGGCAAAATGGGTATGACGCTTCTTGAGTGATTCGAAGCCTCTTTGGCGGAAACTGGTACAAGAAAAGTATAAATACGGGCCCCTTTTCACAATCCAAGATCTTTTCATTCCTTCTCATGGTGGACCTTGGAAGAGCTTATGTGCAGCCCTATTATCAAACCCGCAATCCAAAGCCCTTCTCAAGGCCAAGATCCGGAAGAAAATTGGTAATGGGCTTGAATCCTTTTTCTGGCACGATTGCTGGATGAGTGACTTGCCTATCAAATCATTATGCCCAAGGCTATTTCTCCTCAGTACTTCAAAAAATGCTTCAGTGGCCTCCTTTTGCTTTTGGGACGGGCTCAGATGGAATTGGGCCTTTGACTGGTCTCGTCCTCTTCGTCCCCATGATTTTTCTGAATTTCAATTTTTGAAATCTCTTCTTGAACCGGTTTGCCTCTCTACTGAAGACAAAGATGAACTCATATGGACTGCCCATAAAAAAGGGGTTTTTTTTCTGTAAAGTCCTTTCATTATGAGCTTGCAAAACATAACATTAATGGTCCTCAAAAAGTGATGGCAGGTCTGTGGAAAAATCTGGTTCCCTATCGAGTCGAAATTTTTGTCTGGCTCGCGTTGCTTGGAAAACTCAATACTAAAGACAAACTCATTCGGTTGGGCATCTTGGAATCTTCAAATGGCTCATGCTTCCTTTGTAACTCCGAGCTAGAATCTTGTGAACACATCTTCCTCCACTGTTCAATGGCTTCAAGTATTTGGACGTGGTGGCTCAAATTATGGAATATTCTTTGGTGCTTCTCATCTACTATCTCTGATGCTTTTCATCAATGGTATTACCCTAAAAGCAATACTTTTCTCAAAAAAGTATGGGTTGCAAGCTTCCATATAATTTTGTGGACGATCTGGAGAGAAAGGAACAACAGATGTTTTGAGAATATTTCATGCTCCTTGCCACAGCTTCAAGACCTTGTTCTCTTAAGGTTAGGATGGTGGATTAAAGGATGGGGCGTTACGTTCCCATATGATTCCAATGAAATTGTTCGAAATCCGCATTGTCTTGACTGGAATTCTTCTATTCCCCAGTCAGTTCCATTCGTGCCAAAGCAAAATGATTGGGTTCCCCCTCCACCCAATGCCCTAAAATGGAATGTAGACGCTTCTTTGAAAGTCTCGGAATCAAAATCAGCCATTGGTGGTGTCCTTCGAAATCACCTTGGAGAATTTTTATGCATGTTCTCAAGTCCGGTACCGTTTTTGGAAATAAATCATGGTGAGGAATTTGCTATACATCGGGCTCTCAAAATTTCAGCCTCCATGGAGTTTTGTCTACAAAGTCATATCATTGTAGAATCGGATTCGGTGAATGCTGTAAAATGGTGCAATGGCAACCTTGATGGGCCTTGGAATCTCGCTTTCGTCATCAACTTCATCAAGAATTCGTTAGTGAGAAATAAAAGTATTGAAATTGTCTATAAAGGGCGGGAATCCAACATGGTGGCAGATTCTCTTGCCAAGCAAGGTCTCTCAAGGAGAGATGAGTTCATAGCGTTGCTCTAGGGGGCTGCTGTTACTGTTATTTGATTTCATTTGTAATGCTGGTAGTTTGATACCCTGTATCTGAAATTTAGCTTCAATGCTTTATTGCACTGGTTGTTATTTATTTAATAAAATGATCTCAACTTATCAAAAAAAAAAAAAAAAAAAGTGCCTCGAAGGGAAAGAACAAAAAAGAGAGATTGCTTCTATTCTTATAACGTAAATGTGCTAGTCTCTTTTCTTTTTTTGACGATTCAATGTGTCTAGATCCTTCTCCCTCAACTCAAACTTGAAAGTCTGTTCTTTTTTATAGTCCAAAGTCCAAACTGATAGCGGTCAATTCATTTGGAAAAAGAATTCTTCATATGTATTTACGCAATTCCACAGCACCAACACACAGAGTGCAGTAGCACGTTTTTTCTGCTTTTCTACCGAGCACTTGTCATCTTTAGGGTATGAATATTGGTAGTTTGAAGGGGAGTCTTGGCAAAGACTTTGAGAGTCTTGAGCAAAGACTATGCAATACTGTTGAAAGAAAAAGTTGGGAGTTTTAGAGTGAGTTTGATAATCAAAGACTCCATCCAAAACTATTAAAAGTTGACATTTGTCTTTTCTTTTTTTTGTAAAATCAATTTAAAACATAGTCTGTAGAGAGTCTGATGAATAAAGTATAGAATTGGAATGAGTCTGGAGTGAGTCTGTAAAATTAAAAAGTGGTGGGAAGCTGATGTGGCACAATCTGAAGTTTGGAGTTGAGTATGAGCGATAAACTCACCCTCAGGCTCAAAGCATTATGAGAAAGTAGCTTTGTAATTAAACATAACCCACCCCTAATTATACAGAATCAGTTAAATTTCAAACAAATAAAACCCTAACCCAATCCAAATTTAGGGGGAAGAAAACCAAAAGTATAGAATTTAATAAATGAAAAATTCTAAAACAAATCGTATTTCAACTAAAAAGTAAATCGATGAGTATGAATTTACCTGCTCGAATTTTCTGGTGAGATTTTTGAAGAGAACTGACTTACATCATGGCCGATGGAGAGTGAGAGCGAGAAGAGATTAAAACATGGTTTCCATAGTCTGACTTAGGATAATGTTTTAAACCATATGGAAAACTTATTTTCAGCTCAAGTTTTATTACATTCTTAGTTCCACCCAAACCAAACAATGTAAATTGAGGAAAACTGTTCCCTAAAAACGTTTTACACCGCAACAAACAAAGCTTTAGTGTCGAACTACATCTAACCGACTCTTAACACCCTAAGTCTTAACCAACCGTAAACATCTGAGCTCTTACCATTTGAGCTCACACTTAATCCTCCTCAGGTTTTCCTTATGGAAGTTACACATACTTGTGTTAAAGTATTCCTAATAGGTGCAAGCCGTGCAACATTTTAGTAATTGTTTTCATCACGCCATAAAAAGTTGGAACTCTAAAACTTGGAGAAACTAAGCAGGATCCGATCTTTACAGTAGATATACAAACAGCTTCATGCACACCTGTTCAAATTCATATACCAAGAACTTGAGCAATATAGTTGGACGAGAGCTTAATGCGTTTGAGTTCTTAAACCTACATACATAATGCAACTAGGATATGCATTGGATTTGAATCATATTTTCACGTTCACATTCAAATCGATGCTCCCAACGCTTAATAAGCCTATCCATCTAAAAGTAGATTTATAATAGAACAATTAATAGCCCATAAATTAGCCAAAATTGGAAGAGCATAAGGGTGAGAGACTATTAACCTGGAAATACTTGGTGCCAATCTAATTTTGATTTGAAAAGGATTAAGAAAAACTACAGTACATCATAATTCATTCATGAATAAAGCTGAACTAAAGGAAACTCTTCCATATAAGCAACAGCAGAGTCACAAGACGACTCGCATGTGTAGATAGCAATAGTAGCCCAATCTAGGGAATCAACCTCATTCTCAACACCAACAAAATAAAGAAGCTGCGGCATTATCTGTGGTGTCAAAGAAATAATATGTCAGGGTAAGGGAAGTTCATAGTAGCAATACTTAGCAATTATGAAGAGCATAAAGATGAAAACAATCTTATCATAATTTAAAGTAACTCACAATCAGTGATAAGTAGCTATAGAAATGTACAAAACCATTGCAACGGCTAACCTGAAATTCAAATCGCAGGGGGGCACTACAGTAGGTACACTGAGGAATGTTTGCTGTTGATGGACTTCTGTGTGACTCTGGCCATAAGGGTTTACCATCACTTGCCCAAAGCCTTTACAACAGTAAAAGTAAAAACTAATTAGCAAGCCAAAAGACAGGAAGTCCCCTGAAAAGTTTGATCACTATATATATAGTCCACCCTATCTCAAGTCTCAACTGCTTTGTCTTTCTTTTTTTGAAGCCTTTCAATACAATCACCAGTACATGATGCTGCTATTCTCATTGGCGCTTATAAATAGAAGAAATCACAAAGAGAACAGCACACATAACTATTTAACTTTTATTTTGACATCCCGGGCTATGTTGTGCATCATTACATTTTATTTAGGGGACAAAAAGACCAAGACAAAATCCTTAGGCCTACTTAAATATCTTTTAGATGAAAGAAAACCAGTAGAGGGTAGTTAAGGTGATCACCAGGTAAGTATTGGATAATGTGGAAATCACCAAGGCTATTGGTTAGAAGGCCAAAAGTGAGTAGGGGTGTGTTCTTGACTTTTTGTAATACTATGTTCATTTATCAATGTGAATGGCACCATACTTGCATGTGTTTTTTACTAAAATATTCTTAGTTTGTGTCTCATCATTTGAAACCACTTTTACGAGGTCTGAATGATAAGGAACATGTTAGCGTCCTCATATTCAAGATAGGTAATCACCTCAATACTTGGGAACGGTCCTCGCTTATCTGCTTTAAAAAAGAGGCCGAACTCTTCTTCTCATCGTCATCCTGCGAATCAAAGCGTGGAACATCTAATAAACAAGAAATTTTCCAAAAATATCAAACCAAAAAAAAAAGGGTTTGTCAATTAATTAAATTTCCGAATCATGATTTTACTTACATCTAAGTCTTCTAATATTGACTTCATATTTCCATCCATTCCCTGAATTGATATTAGTGAACTACCAGTATCATTACACTCCGAGACTTTTGCTGTTGAGTTGCGCCTTTCAAATATAATCTCGTATTCAGGCCATAAAGAATTGCTAGCTGCAAGCAACAAATGATAATATAGAAAGATATTGGAGATTTAGGACCAAAAAGTCACAACTTCGATTTAATAACAGACAAACAACAAACAACAAACAACAACAAAAGGAGTTCCACTAGCATCTGTGTAATAGACTAGCCTCGGGGGTAAGGGTACTTTTGGTAATAACACACTAGTATTGTGTTAGCTTGGGGAGTAAGGCAAGTAGACTATAAATAGAGGAGATTAAGGAGAGAAAAGTATGAAGAAAATATTTGAGAAGTTTATTGTAGTGGCTAGTTTGGGAGTGTGACCAAGTCACTCGAAAACTTGGCAATCTATCTTTTATTTTCTGTTATTTCCATTATTATCAATTAAATATCATCATCTTCCTTCTTTATTTCCTTGCCAAAATAGACAGTTCATTACAATCTACCGCCGCCATATCAACTAATTGGCAAGCACAACACTTGATGCAATAATACAGAGTAGAAAGCTCAACGCTAAGGCAAAGGTGAATTTTGGGTCATTGGCAATACAAAAATGAGTAGGCCACAATCTCTCATTCCAGAATATGAGTAGGGGTGTTAACGAGACCGAGCCTGGCTTGACAGGGCTGGTGAGTGTAAGGGCTAGGCTCGGCTCAAGCTCGGAGCTTGTTGGGCTTAAACTTTCAACACGACTCGAACCCATTGTGAGCTCCAACAACCCCTTCAATCAACCAATGCGAAACTCAACACTGTCACAACACCACCACTACCGTCTGCTCCATGAGTGCTCCAGCAACGCCCACAAGAAGCTTCAGATACCATTTTGAAGACAAATGGATCATCCAAGTACCATGAATGAGAAAGAAAATGCCAGAAAAGAGAGAGAAAATATGGAATTGTGCGTTCTTCGCCTTCAATTCGACCATCAATTGGAAGATCTTGACCTTTAGAAGTGAAATTTGTCAATTTTTGACGTCAGACTAGGGTTTTCAGTGCCTAGGTACTGGTGGTTAGAGGAGCCCCATTGAAATGGAGTCAAAGGTGGTGCCGTAATTATGTGAGAAAGTTGTGGTGCTGTAGATCAGTTGGCGATGTGAGACAGAGGGCAATCGATTGAGTTAACGGAACATATACACTGACAGAGAAGCTTCAAATCATCATTAACATAAAAAGAACCAATAATAATAAGAATTTCCAACTCTACCAACCTCTTTCTATCTCTGCTGAGGCAGATTTACCATCATGCAAACTAGAATTAGACAATTGTTTGCAATCAGCCTTATGATGTGAAAGCCAGTGGAGGATCTGCACAAAGAAGACACGAGCTCAGCGTCTCCAACCTAACTTGTATTCAATGAAGACATAACTATAGATTTATGGAGAAACTTTGACCTGGTGTTTCTTGGAGCAGTAGCACACCCTTCGGCAACCACTACATAATTGATTTCCTTTCCATGTGCCACACCATGAACAAAGAGGAGCTACAACATGAAAATGTCAAAGACAAAGTCAAAGCGCAACGAAGAAATTTAAAAAACACCAGCTTCTTCCTGATGAATGTAACAGAAAAGTGAGAAAACCCAAAGAAAATTATGTTCCATACACAATCAGATAGTGAAATGTGTTTGATGAGGAGCAAATATAACCATTGAAAAGTAAACATCACCTCTTCATCATCAAGCATCAGAAAAGAAGGCCTTCAAGTAAGGCAATGCTCTTTCAATAAGAATGTCAACTTAACAAATGCCATTTTCTTCATTTGAACAAATACTCGTGGTATGCACCACTTCTGCTAACGTTGGTCCCTAACCATAAGTTTTAAATTGTTCAGGTAGGTTTTACACTCAACATGAAAAGTGATCAGAAGTACCAAATTTTCAACGAAATTATGATTTGCATAACAGAAATAAAAGATGTAGCACACCAATGATGGCAGAACCATGCATTGCAATTATAATTTCAATTTTAATAGAAAGAAAAAAAAATTACCAGCACAATGGAAAGGATACTTTGAAAATGGATTTTTGTACAGATTGTGAGATATATTTCAATATGCTAATTACAACCTACCTTCAAGTTGTGAGTGACTAGTACTCCCATTGTTATGATGGTTCTTCAATTTGTAGAAAGGATTTAAGAGAGGCAGCTGGCAACGGAAGACCTTCACACTTCAACAAAGTAAAACACGAAATGTCAAAATGTTATTTAATTAGTTTCAAAAGCATGTAACAAAATGGACACAGCAAAGTACCTTCGAGACTTCGCCTCATTAGCCTTTTTCTGCTGTTCATGCTGATCTTCACGGAGACAAGTCATTGATGGACACATAAAAACAAAAATTGTTCGATGTTGAGCAGATTCATCATCATAAACCTGAAGATCAACAAGTAGGCGAGCTAGAATATAAACATAAGAGAGCCTTTACACTGAAATAATCGACACTGACATCAATATCAGCATCCACTTGAATATTCCATTATACCCCAAATAAAACAAAAAGCTTTCAAAGTGTATACATGTAGCAAAGCAATCAGAAAGAAACAGGAAAATGAACCACTATACCTGAAGAACAAATTGTAGAGGTTCCTCACAAAAGTCACAAAGATATGACTTTCCTGTTGGCAAATGAACTGGGTCTAACCATGCCTATGAAAAAAACATTATATCACAAAAATCTAACAAGTTATTGAAGAATATAAATATCTTACAACAAAATTCGACGAATAGAGTACTTAAGCTGAGATCAAGAAATGGTTTACCGGTGTTCCACCAGCCTTACTGGGAAACGAATAACGAAGAAGGGACGATCTTTCCTCTGGCTTTTCAACAAAACCAAGCCACATTGATTCTTTATTTCCAGTATCGTCAACGCCAACATCATCATCAGTATCAACAAGACCGCCATCATAATCGTCAGAGGTAGTATCACTGTGAGACTGATCTAGTTCTTGTCTGATAACATGCTTGCCATTAAGGTATGGCATATTTGCGTTTGACAAAGCATTTTCGCCACTCATTTGCAACTACACAGGAAACCCAATAAACATGGACAAAAGTGTAAGCACTTCTGATGGTATCTAATTCAGTCCAAATAAGCTATCTATTCTAATCAAGTCACAAGATTGGATTTAGAACCACAAATTGATTTCAATATTTGTATTTCAATCCTCAAAATTTAATCTAATCTTGACATTCAACTAAAGTTCCTTTCTTTTCTTGTTGGGTGCGAGTAAATTATGAGCTTTTATTGATTACCACAGGATAATACTACTACTACATCAAAGCAATCTGGATTTTGTTGAATTCTTACTCAAATATTTTATGGTAAACTGCAAGATACTGAATAAATGATGACGATGACCTTTAAATTTAACAGTATAATTAGTCCTAAATAAACCTTCAATCTTATGGAATCGACGAAGAAATAGTTCAATATCTTTCCTCGAAATGTAACTTGAATTGAGTAGTAAATACGAAACTGAACTATTTAGATAGGAAACAAAACTGTAGTGAATGTATATGAAACTGTAATCTGTAATCTGTAATCTATAATCTGTAATCTACAGAGAGAGATGACAATTTTGCTTGTAATCCCGAAATATCTACGGATTGGATTATGGGGACTTCGAGAGTTAGGGTTACAATTTACAAACTTCTACAGAAAAACACCATAAGGAGTGAAGGAGAACTTGATGTTCATCTAAAGAGGTGTGCTATATACAGCAAAAAAAGGCTAAATACAGCACCTAAAATTTTGTAGAACTTAACCATGGTTAATTTTACCTTTTTATAATTAAAAAAAACATGAGATGCATTTTTTAACAACTGTTGTTCGCACATGAACAAGGAAGGTAAATTTATGATTCATGATAGTAAAAAGGTAAGCAGCAAGAGAGCAAACTGTGTTTTTTTGCACCGCATAGCTTGAAAGATGGAACTTCTGTTGTACTTGTTAAGTATCATGTGATTTTTTCATTAAACAGCCTGAAGGTGAGGGATAACACTAGAATTGTTTAAATGTTACCATGAGATGATTGCTATGGAAGATATTGAAGTGGAGATGTATTTTTTTGGAAATGATGAGCAATTGAAAGATTGATTCGTTGCTTTCATCAGTTTCTGTTTTAGATTTCTTATGGCATTTGACATGAATCCAGGCATAGTTATAGTCCTTATTTACACGACAAGCAAGTGCCGTGTATCTATTCCACTGTTGTTGTTTTTTTCTCATGGAAGTATACCAAATCACTGCAATTATAAACCGTATATTATCCTTTAGATTAGTATTATCTCGTTTAATAGATATTGGTAAAAGAAAATTATCCTTTAGTTACTATAGGTTAAATTTCAGAATATAATTCCACAACTATTACTCATCAAAAAGTAGATTTGGGAAAAGGAAGGATTAGTATGATTATGAAGATACCCGTCCAGGACAAGGAGACCACTATTGTCACTACTTTTACTCTATCCTTTCTGGCAACTTGAGATTAAAGAAGATGAGTAACATGAAAAGGGGAATGAATGTAGGAAAAAAGGGACTTTCATCTTCTACTTTGCTGTCAATGTAGGAAGTAGGAACATGTTAAGCTGAAACTAACTTGCTTGCTGGTAAAGAAAGTCAGCAGCCTCCTCCTCCCTCATGTCTCGAAAGAACAGCATCATGGTAAAGTAAGTCTTTCCTAATACATTATACATGCTCCCTCACTTAATTATTATTTTAAGATAAATCTCCCATATAAAACCTCCCAAAGCTAGATTTTCAAATAAATCCAACTACAGATTACAAACAAAATTTTAACCCACAATTGCACAGAATTCGTGCAAAACACAAATCTGGAGAACTAAACATCGAACAACAATACTCGACTACGCAAATATGCAATCAAATATGAGTTTAAAAAGAATAGTATGTAGAATGTAATTAGAAGCACTAGTTTAAAAAGAGGCAATTCAATTTGAGATTGATTATTCAAATAAAGCATAGAAATTTAACTACCTTTAATACAGAGTCACTCATGGGCAACTCAAAACACATTCAAATTATAGGAAAACAATCAAAATTCTTTTCAAAAAGAATTAAAGGTTCAAGAAAGTTACGTGGTGTGGCTCTTCTGACTCCGGCAACGGGGAGGGTGGAGGCTCATTAGTCTCCGGCGTCGCGCGATGAGGAGCTATGATGAGGAGGAGCGACGAGAGGAGTGCTGTGAGGTGAGGAATAAGTGATGACGATGACCTACTTTTGTTGTTGGGGGTTAATATTCAAAGGGGTAGGGTAGTCTTTTACTCTTTTTTATTGTATTTAGTCTTTTTTTTTTTGGCTGTATATAGTACTCTTTTTTTTACAAACTTCTTACTACAGGAAAACACCAGTATAAGGAATGAGCCAATTTTTTTATTTTTTATTTATTTTTTATAAGGTAAGATAAAAAGCATTAGGCTACTCTCATCTCAAGGGGAACACCTAAAGTATCAGATACAAGTAAATAAGAAAGAAAAGAATTATTACAAGACGAAATATCCATAGTAGAAGTGACTAAATGGCCCACATTTGCTATCCAATTAGCAGCTCGATTGACTTCGCGAAAAACATGACGGACCTGGTATGAATGAAACTTGTTGAGAGAAGTCTAGAATCCTGAACAATCATATCAATCTTCACGGTGTTGACCATATGTTGTTTATAGAATTGACGACGAGGAGATTGTCTCCTTCGACTATAATGTTCTTGATGCCCATTAGAAGTGCAAGTTGTAGACCCTGGTGAAGTGTCGTAGCCTCTGCTACGAGTACAGAAGTTATCCCTAGATTAAAAGTTATGGCTTGAATAAGATGACCCTCGTGATCACGAATGATGAATCCAGCAGCAGCACTTGAACCTTTCACAGAACCATCAAAGTTTAATTTGTGAGAAGATTGAGGTGGAGGCTCCCATACGACAAGGATGGATTTGGTGGATGGGTTAGGGGAAAGGGGTGAAGCTCCCTTGAAGGGAGAGCCCGTATCGTTGCACTTGTCAATTTGAACACGAGATTTCCATTATTGGTGGGCAAACGGAGCTCGATGTATGATACGGTTTGGACACCACTCTTCATTGTTGAAAATAATTGTATTTCTTTCTTTCCAAATACTCCGAAAGAGCATGACACATTTAGGAAGAGCATGCTTCCCTTTTGAATCTAGAAGGAACTGAAGAACGTTGTTGTAAGTAGTTGGAGATGCGCACCAAATACTAAGTTCTGCAAGATTCCAAAAGTCAGTGGACTGAGGACAATTAAAAAACTGATGATCAATAGTTTCAGGAGCAGTGTTACATCTAGGACAATTATCCGTAGGGATAATTTTTCTTCTAAACATCGTATCACGAACAGCAAGGCTATTATGGCAGATTTGCCACATAAAAATTTGCAATTTAATTTGGTGGAATATCCACTTTTCATGTCCACTTGAAAAGCCAAGGTGGCTTTTCAGGTAATTTGTGAGCTAACCAAGTTGTTGATTTAACCGAGAAGACCCCGTTTGGGGTTGGACCCCAAATAGGGGTGTCTGATAGGTCATTTGCTGGGAGAGGAATACCTTTAATTTTACTGACGAAATGGGGAGGCAGGAATTGAGAGAGCTTAGGGAAATCCCAAGCTTTTTCTTGGGTAATGAAGCTAGCAAGCTTCAAGTTTAGATCAATAGTATTACTATTCAATTTGAGAAGAGTGCAAAGATTTTCCTAACAAAGCCAGTTATCTAGCCAAAACAAGATCGTCTGACCATTCCCAATTTTCCATCTAATCCCTTTAAGCAGCAGAGGCCATTGAGCCAGAATTTTTTTCCAGATAAAGGAGTCAGTCGGCTTGGCTTTATACTCAAAGAAAGTAGACTGATTGAGATATTTTTCTTTGATTATAGTCGACCAAAAGGAAGGTTTATTGGAAATGAGATTCCAACCAATTTTGGCAAGAAAAGCTTGATTAAGAGGAAGGGTGAGCCTTAGCCCTAGGCCGCCTTGGGATTTAGGTGTGCAACTGGTATGCCAAGTAATAAGGGCAGTTCCATTTTTTTCTTTGGTTTGGCGCCAAAACAATTGACGATGGTATCGATAGATTTACAGACATGAAGGGAGGACTTGATGCTCGTCTAAAAGTACAAATATACCCTCACTTAAAATTTATATTTTATGAACAGATTTAAAGCATCTCATCTCTTAAATTAAAATTATTGAAAAATATAATTATTACTCTAAAGTTATATTTTCTACTAATTATATTTTTGGTACAGGGGTTATTGGATGAAACCTCATCTCTATTATATAAGGCAACTCTTGAGGACTTTGGTGTCCACTTGAATTGCCCAAATTACCCCTAACTATAAACAAAAATTACAATTGCATCCATTTAATAAATTTATAAACAAAAGTAAAATAAGGAAAAAAAAGGGGGAAAAGAATCCTAACATTTGCGTTAAAATAGACAGCCAAGCAGTTACTTTACTTCACTGTGTTCACCTTTTCCAATTTTTTTTTTAATGCACTAATTAATTGTAAAGGTAGATTTTTCTACTTCTTCAGTTTCTCATCTTCTCCTTCCTCTTATTTCAACTTCTCTCATGAATGAGGATAAAATTGAAAATATCCACAAAATCACGCATACGTGATGTCACGCACACATCGCGTGCAAAAAATACTAGTTTTACTTAATGTAGCCTTCTAGACTCTTTATTTCATATTTCTAAGGAAAATTCTCTCTAAAAAAATTCTCTTTTCCTCCTCCAATACCTAGAAAAACATAAAATTGCAAGAAATTTATACAAGCAGCTCTGCTATATCGGACCAGCATAATAAAATAAGTTTAATATCAATTCATTTATAAATATCAACAAGTAAACTTGTTAGTGCCATAAAGTGAATAGAAAAATTAACTAAACACTATGAAAGTGAAACACCAATAATCAAAGAAAGCGAAAGAGAATGCAATGCTCCTCTAAAAAAAAGAATGCAATGCTACAAATCGAAATTATGTGCGTGAAAGTGAAAAAAAGCATAAAATTAAAGTGAAAAAAAAGCATAACATTCTACTCTCAAGTTGAAGAACAGGGACTGCCAAGCTGTGGTTAGTAAAATTGTGAGTAGAATTCGTGCTTGGAGTTCAAGGAACCTCTCTGTTGCTGCTCGAGGCTAATTGGTGAATAGTGTGCTCATGAGCATACATGTCTACTGGGGTCAACTATTCATTCTCCCTAAAAGCGTTTTGAATCAAATCAACAACATATGTAGATGCTTTCTTTGGACTAGCTCTTATAATGACAGTAAACCAGGTGTTGTAGCTTGGGAGGATTTATGCAAGTAAAAAAAATGCAGGCGGGCTGGGCTTTAGAAACATCCTTAATTGGAATATGGTGGATGTTAGTAAACTTGCTTGGTGTGTGGCTCAAAAGAAAGATAATTTGTGGGTGAAATGGGTGCATTGTATATATATATTAAAGATGCTTTGTGGGACACATATGAAGCCCCTACTTCAGCCAGTTGGGCTTGGAAATATATTTGCACAGCAAAGAATGAGTTAAATGGCAAATTGATGAGTTCCCAGTGGCTGAGCTGTAGTACTTTTAGCATCAAAAAGTACTATAGTGAAATCATTGACAGAACAACTCACTTACAATGGAGCTACTGTGTTTGGAACAGATTTATCCTCTGGATGGCTGTTAAGAATAGACTTAAAACTCGTGCAAGGCTGATGAAGATGACTCTCAGTGACACTGACAGGTGCTTACTCTGTCAACAATATGCTGAAAATACTTAACACCTGTTTTTTGGATGTGTGTTCAGTAACAGATGTATGAAGGAGATTGCTGAATTGTTGGGAGTTAGATGGACTGAAAGGAACTTAACGCAGGCTTGCAGATGGGTTCGCAGCAGATATGAAGGGTCAAAATTCAGAAGGCAGGTGATTATGGTTGTCATGGCAGCTACTGTTTACATTATCTGGTGGAACAGGAACAAAGCATACTGGGATAGTGTAGTTAACACTATAGATAGTACAGTAAAGAATATCAAGTTCATAGTTAAGACTAAAGTTGTATAGCTTATAGGAAAGAAAGTTAAAGATGTTGATAGGAGCTGGATTGGGAGATGTAATTAGCTGGGCCTGTCCAGCTTGAGGTTTGTGGAGGTTGACTGATGTCTCCTCCTTTAGGTGTATTGTTTACTTTGCCATGTGTCAAGACATGTTCTTGTAATTATTTGAGGTGTAGGTAAATGATTTCTTTATCTACATATATATCATGAGTATAGTCTAAATCCCACCACCTTTTTTTTTGAAAATGTAATAAGAAAGGTTTTAGGAGGCCCTCGGCACGAGGGAATGAACACTAGTGGAAAAAAGCGACTTACAGATTCGGTTTTGAGCCGGATCGATTGGGCTCCGGTTTTCAACAAGAACTGGACAAGTTAAGTGTGGAAATGATACATGATAAATTAAGAAGCGTAACTCAAATGAAAATGAAAAAGAATTCGAAACGAAAAATGAAATGAGAAAAAAATTAATATAAAACCCTAGATCTGGTAAGAAAGAAATTTGGAGATGGTGGTCTCGAACGGTGGTGGTGGTGCTTCGTTTCGACAAATTTGGAGATGGTGGTCGTGCCGGTGGTTGTTGACAAAGTGGCGATGGTGGTCGTGCCGCTAGTTGTTGATGAGCGAAGAAGTCAGCGGGGTGGTGGTGGTGGTTGTCGACGAGGGACGAGGAATGAGGAGATAAGATGAAGTTGAGAGAAAGAATTGTTCGAACATGGGGTTTAGGAAAATGGTTGTCGACGAGGGACGAGGAACGACGAGGGAGGTGAAGTTGAATACAGAGAAGATGGTGGTGAGTGGGGAGTGGGTGAGGGCTTAAGAGAGAGACAAAGAAGAGAGGAGAAGTGGGGAGAGAGGTGCTTAGGGTTAGGTGATATTGGGGAAGTTCGGCCAACGTTTTTGGGGGAAGTTGGGCCAGCCTTTTTGGGGGAGTTGGGCCAGCATTTTATGGGGTGAGTTGGGGCATGATTTCGCATATTTACTAAAGAACCGGATCAGTAAATTTGCCGCATTTTGCCTCTCGAAAAATGGACGATTTCAAATCCGGTTTTAACAAAATCGGATCTGTTGTGTTATGACATATAAGGTTTTTTCCACTAGTGGGAGCTCCTAAAACATCACGAACGAGGATGGTATGAAGAGCTTAGCTATGGATGTCCTCTACTGCAAAATGATCATCTAGCAAGTGGCCAATATTAGCAATCTAATATCCTGCTTTATTAGTTTCACGGTAAATATGCTTGATATACCAACTGATAAATTGCATGAGGAGAGACTTGATGTCTTCGATAAGGTTAACAATTTGCCGTGGAGGGTTCCAGATGCTGAGAATGGAGTTGATAACTAATAAATTGTCACCTTGGTGAAGAGGTTGGAGATGCCTTCTTGGATGGAAAGAACTACTCCCTTGTGAAGGGCAGTGGCTTCGGCCACAAGAATAGAAGAATATCATACATTGTAGGCACATCCCACTATCCTTATATGATTTTCCTGAGTGATTGTCTATTTAAATTAATTTTTTTGTTACTATTCAGAGATACACCTTATTCATGTTTGCGATGAAATCATGCTATATAAAGGATTTTTTTTATAATAACCACCTTTTATTTTATCTATTTTGAAAATAACTACCTTATATTTTTTTTTACTTATTTTACCACCTTAACTTTACTAATTTCTTAAATTTCACCACCACTTGACGTTTTCAATCTATTTTTCCATCCAGCGTGGCCCCAACTATTAATTTCTCTCCATTCCACCCTCTACCTCTATAATTCTTTCATTACTTCTCCTCAAACCTTGCCTAAATCTCAAATCTCTCTCAAATGTCAAAATTCTTCCAACTAAATCTACAATTAGGAGAAGGCAAATTCATATATCGACTTTGTAATTCGATCTATGATATGAAATTTCAAAGATTGATGGCCTGACGGGCCTATCGAGGAGAGATAAAGAAGAAGAAAAGGGAAAAAACGGAATTTTGGATGGATTGTGTTAAGTGGTGGTAAAATTTAAGAAGTTAGTAAAGTTAAGGACTTAAGGTGGTAAAATACAAAAAGAAAGAAGTATAAGGTGGTTATTCTTAAAGTAGGTAAAACGTAAGGTGGTTATTATAAAAAAAAAAAACTATATAAAACTTTGAGATTGCTCTTTAATACAATTCGACTAATTATATCATACAAAAAATAAAAATCTGTAATAAGATAGTTTAATAAGAGAGAGGGTTGTAAGTGCATTCATCATACACCCGAGTCTACCATGTGCATGGTACACCCCACGGCTATTTTTTGCTCATTTACTCATTTGGAGCTCCACCTATGATGTGATTATGCTAGTAGAATAATTGCTTATTGCTGCGGTGGTATTGCTGCAGTTTTACCCATACGCAGCAATAAACCATGTGAAAAAAGGTAAAATATAGAATATACCTATTGTTGCGGTTTCGGCCGGAATCCGCAGCAATAGATGTGACTTTTTGACCAGCTCTATTGCTGCGGTTCTCAGCCAGAACCGCAACAATATATTAAAATATGACTTATTTATTAATATTTGAACCTATTGCTGCGGTTCCTTCAAAAAACCGCAACAATAAGCTGTTTTAAGTAAAAAAAAAATGTGCGGCCCAATTAGGGTTTTGTTCCTCTTTCCTTTTAACAACTCATCAGCCGTTTTCTCCTCACTATCCTCTTTATCCTCTCTTTCTCCTCACTATCCTCTCTCTCTCCTCTTTCTCCTTCAACTCCTCGCCGAACTTATCAATGGACCAATGCATCAACATCCTCCCTCTTCGTCGCTGCGGTTCGTCGCTCGTGGCTCGCCGTCCTTCGTCGCTAGTGGCTCACTGTCCTTCGTCGCTCGTGGCTCGCCGTCCTTCGTCGCTCGCTGGTGAGCAAGGAATCTGCGAGTGCTGCTAGGAATTCGTGAGGAAGAAGGGAGATGAGTGCTGCGCTGCTATGAATTCGTAGGTTGCGTTTCTTCTTTCTCGAAATCCCCTTCTGTCGTTCTTTTTTTTTATTTTTTTTGCTGGGCAGCGAGAAAATCACAGGAGAACTGTGATGAATATCATCAAGCCACGGTTTGATGGTGGGGTATACCGGAAATCAGTTTTGTCACTTCATCTCCTCGCCGTCGCTCGTCACGCCGTCACTCGTGGCTCATTGTTTCAGATTTTTTTTTCTTCAATTTAGTTTCATTTTCGTTTCTTCTGTATCTCATTTTCATTTATTCAGTCATTAGTTTCATTTTCGTTTTTTTTCTTTGTTCACTTTTCTGATTGTTGTTTGTTAATTAGTTTGTTGTGACTTCAATTTTGCATTATATTGTTGGTTTTAGTTATTTTTTTTTTGTAATTGCACTCTAACACTATATATAACCTGAAAATTTAATTTATAAAAAATGAATTTTTTTTTAACCTCACCTATTGCTGCGGTTTTTGGCAACAAACACAACAATATATTAACGTATAGTACGTTGTATTTTTTTAATAAAAAATAACATATTGCTGCTGTTTTTGCCAGGAACCGCATCAATAGTTTGGCCTATTGCTGCGTCCTTAATTGCTACGCGGCCAAAACCACCGCAATAGGCCAGTTAATGACCGCAACAGTAGGTATTTATTCTACTAGTGGCTCATTTGGAGTTTCAAATGAGCAATGAGTAAAAAAATAGCCGGGTGTATAATAAAAATTATCGGTTGAGCGGGACTGCAAAAAGGAGTTGTAAATTGGTTGCATGATTAAGTGCCAGTATTGGTGCGAATTGTGATTTTATACGAGGCTCTGAATGAAGCAATGGGCTGAGCGAAAGCTTCTTCATTCAACTTTTTTGTTTAAAATATTCCCGCGTATTTTAATGTGTTTTGTTTCATTTACGTATTTATATATGTATATATCACGATTATATGATTTTTAAAGTTTAAAATTTGGTAACAAAGGATTTTTATATATCATGAAATATAATTTTACATTTTATATTCTTTCAACCTTAAATGCATGGATTCTGATAATTATGAATTCAATAAATTTGGAATAAAAACAACTACTTAATAAAGAAAACAATTCCCGTGCATTATGCTCGGGTCCAAATCATATCTACATAAAACTTCCGTGCATTTTTACACTGGTTAATAGCTAGTAGTTTTTTTATTAGGAAAGATAATTGGTCCGAAGACCAACCCTTGCTAGGCTACTAGCCTGCAGGGCACACCAACTCAAAGGCTGGGTACAAGGCTAAATAGCCCAGAAGACAATAGTCCCATAGGCCTATTGCCACCATAAACCAATGCCCCAACATATTATTGGGATGAGGATTCGAATCATGGGCAATGCCCTGGAATTCGGGATGATACTCCACTGAGATACCACATCTATATATATATATATATATATATCTAAAACCCAAGACAAACAAATGCCATGCTGCCACATGTACTCTTCCCTCCCCCACTCAATCAAATGATACATTAAACAATAAAAATGTGTGTTTCAAGACTCGAACCCATGACCTCTCATTTGATATGCTAATGCACTAACCAACTACACTACAATGCTCATGTTGGTCTTTGTGTGGGGGGGGAATCATTTAAAGACAAATATTTCTATTTTTGAAGACTTCAAATGCATATCGGTAAATAATCTGGAGCGTAGGGCCCGGGACAATAACTAATTTCCCTCTAAAAGCTAATAGTTTAATATATAGTTGAACCCTTCTAGGTAACATATTTCCCCTCTCTCCCTATGTGCGTAAGTGCGGCTATGTGTAGAATATGAGCAAACCACGCATCTCATGCATGTTACTATTTGTATTGCTCATTGCTACCATTGTTGTGCCTTTTCCATCTATAATCTTGAATTATTGGTTGGTCTCATATTTTATTATATTCCGTGTAAATCTTTTTACCCGTCACTATTTCCTTTTCTTCCGAACTTTTTATTGGGAGCCATTGTCACTTAACGAGTGATCTATTAATAATCAAAAGGAAAAATTTCATAAAACTACCTTTTATAATCAATTTTTTTCAAAAAACAACCTTTTAAAAATTTTCTTTCAAAATACTATCTTATATAACAAATTTCTTTCAATATACAACCATTTTACCATTAATAGGGTTTAATCACTAATAATTGAGTCACCATAAATTGTTTTTTTCTTCCCCTCTCGTCTCTTTCCTCTTTTCTCGCTACCCCACCGACAACAACACCTACAACGATTATCATTTATCGATTAGTATTAAATATAAACGTAAAATGTAGTTTTTTTGAAAGAAAAAAGTTAGTTATAAAAGGTAGTTTTTTTTTGAAATTTTTCCTAATTAAAATTGACTATATGTCTAGTTGTTCATGGAGATTAATTATTATGAACATATCAATATGAATACTTTTCGTTAAGGAGCAAAATCTTCTCCATTTTCTAGAGGTTTTTTATTTTTTTATTTTTAGTAACTTATGAGTCAACATTTGCAAATCAGAAATTAAGAAAACATTGGAAGAGAATTCTAATTTATTGGGTTACCACTTACCATTAATTTATTTTATGACATTATCACATTATATTATCTGTGCCATGAAACCCCATGGAAATATATAGTATATTTTTGTAATTGATTAAGTAATATACTTCTTCTAATTCTTAATAGATGCATCATAGTGATAGAACACATATGTCAATGTATAACTTTGATAATCAAATTTTTTACGTATAGTTCGTGACTTCTAAAAATAAGTACATTAATGATGAAACTATTAGTACATAACAAGATAGCATTATAAATTTAGAAACATTAATAATGAAATTTCGTAGAAAATTTCCATGCTATGAGCAAGTGCCTCGAAGGGCAAGATCAAAATAAAAAAAATAAAAAAGATTACTTCTATTCTTATACTTCTAGTAATATGAATGTGCTAGTCTCGTTTTCTTTCCTTTGTTTTGACGAATGAATGTGTTAGTCTAGTGATCTTTCTCCCTCAACTCAACTTGAAAGTCTATTCTTTTTAATAGTCCAAAGTCCAATAGCGGTCAATTTTATTTGGAAAAATAACATGTTTTTTCATTTGTACTTTCACATGAGTCATGAGTTCATGACCACACACAAATACACAATGCAGTAGCACGTTTTTTCTGCTTGTTTTGCAGTCTGCTGAGCATTATTAATCTTCAGGCTCATGAATTATGAGAAAGTAGCTAGCTTTGTAATTAACCATACCCCAATCAAAATGACTTCTCGAGTTTTCTTTTTTTGAGGGGAACATACAATGACTTCTTAAGCTCTAATCAGGTATCATTGGTTTTTTTTTGCGAATTCTACTATACGTTATATGCTCTGGGTGTTGGAGTGTTGCTCGTTTCATTTGCCAATGTCACTACTCACTATGTTCGAAGTGGAAACTTTACTTTACCAGTAAAATAATTTTTTCTCTTTGTCCGGCCCGAAATAGATTGGCGTCAAATTATCGCTTATCCTTGGGGTTTGTTCTCTTCAACTTTCTTTCTTTTAATTCTAAAAAAAATACTTTAATATTAATATTTACACAAATTCTTATATGTGGCCGGCCTATATATGAAACCCACACGGAAATAAGAGATTTATTCTGGTTTATTTTAAAATTTTCATCACCTTCAAACAATGGCGACAAGCCAACAACCTCTACTTGGACCTCCATGGATCCTCCACCAAAACCCGCACCACCTTCATCCTCCTCAGATGTCGTCGTCTCAACCACCATTTCTTCTTTTGAAGCAGAAATTGAAGAAACTCCTCAACATTCATCAATGGCTCCTCCACCAAACCCTAATAAAAAAAGGAAAGAAATCTGACATTTGTTGGGAGAAAAATGGAAACAAAAACAAGGGAACAAGAAATAAAAGAAGACGAAACACTGAAGCTGATGCATTGATAATTGATCGTAACCTGGAAGTCGGTTGAAGCTTCCGCCAGTGCTGTATTCCATGTTTTGATGATGCCAAATACTTAGGATAATTTTACTATATAGTTTTTATTTAGCGAAAATTGTAAAATACCAAAAATAATGTAATGTTTAATTTTGCATTTATATCTTGCGGAGAAAGATTAATTATTTAATCTAAGTCAAGATATTTATTTTATGCACTTTGAATTTATATAATATGGTATGTTTAATATTCTAGTAACTTAGAATCTTTGAATAAAAGATTCTTTAAGTTATTAGATATTTTTGTTGCTGTTGTTGTGCGTGCAAAACAATTGGAGATTGCGGTGCATAAAATGTGGAGCTAACTCCTTGAAGCTCTCTAATAAACTCCATGAACATGCGTATTACTTGCTGGAAATTCTCCCACGAACGGATAGTGAAAGGTAGTTTATTTCCGTTGCAAAAAGTGTGTAGGAAGTGCAGCGAAAATCAGGCCATGATCTCCATTACTCCACTCACGCGATTTGAGGAGAACATGGAGCACAACATGACCAGTAGAAGAAGATTTGCAGCAGCTATATAAGAGGAAGATTATTCGAAGAAAAACTTAAGAACTTTCAAGCACAAAAAGTCAATCTATACTTAGAAAGTTTTTCTTGTAATTTTCTCTTATATTCAACATACTCATTATTGTAATATTCATAGTGTTTGGATGAGAGAAAATTCAGAGAATATCCTTGTATGAGAAAGAAAGAGAGAAAAAGAGAAGACTTCGAGTGAAGTCAAGAGTGAGTGTCATCAGTTTAGGGGGAACTGAGTGACTGGGGAACAAGTTCCTAGAGGAACAGAGAAGGTCCATTAATAGGTTGTAAAAGAGAGAGTCTTTTGTCCTATTATAGTAAAGAGAGTTTGAGTCAAAATCTCTCGTGGTCAAGGTTTTTCTTCCTATTGGGCCTATGAAGTTTTCCTTGTAAAAATCTAGTGTGCTTGTTTCTTTCTACTTTCAAGTTTGCTTTAATTCCGCATTACAAATTGAAAATTTCTCCTCAACTACAATTCACCCCCCTCTTGTAGTTGGTCTAGTGTTCATACTAGAATAACAATTGGTATCAGAGCCTAGTACCTCCAGAATCAGCTAACACTGAGGAGATTGTACCCGGAATAATGAACACGACGGGAGAAAAGCTTGATGAAGGGTATTCAACTCAGCGCCCACCCATGTTCAATGGCAAACATTATCCATACTGGAAGAACCGTATGGAGATATTTATCAAAGCTGAAAATTACCAAGTGTGGAAGGTAATTGAAATCGGTGACTTTGAAGTCACAAAGAAGAATGAGAAAGGGGAGCTGGTTCCAAAACCCCTTGCCGAATTTGACAAAGAGGACTTCGACAAAATGGAGATGAACAACATGGCCAAGAAGCTACTCCATTGCGGTCCTGGTCCCTATGAACACAATCGAGTCATGGGATGCAAGACTGCAAAGCAAATGTGGGAACTCCATCAAATTACTCATGAAGGAACAAGCGAAGTGAAACGATCAAAGATCGATATACTCATGCATAATTATGAATGTTTCATATGAAACAAAAGGAACCTATTCAAGATATGCTCACTCGCTTCTCAAACATTATAAACGAACTTGATTCTCTGGGAAAGATAATCTCTCCAGAGGAACAGGTCCGTAAGGTACTAAGGAGTTTACCACAAGATGAAAAATGGATGGCCAAGACAACGACACTGTTGGAAACCAAGGACTTCACAACGTTCAACATTGAACAACTTGCTGGTTCCTTGATGACCCATGAGTTACACCTCGAAACTCATGAAACTGAATCATCAAAGCCTAAGGCTCTGGCCCTCAGGTCTGAGGAACAAGAAGACTCAGAAACTGATGATGAAGAAGGTGCAATGATTGTTAGAAGATTCAAGAAGTTCTTCAACAAGAACTACAAAGGAAAGGTTACCAAGAAACAAACGAAGCTAAGTTGTTACAAGTGTGGAGGCCTTGATCATTTCATCAAGGAATGTCCTCAATGGGAAAACGAGAAAGCTAAAGGAAGATACAAAGAGAAGGGCAAGGAACAACAAAGATCATTTTTGAAAAATGATATGAAGAGAGCCATGGTGGCAGCATGGGGAGAGTCTGACTCAGAGGAGGAGCAGGAACAGACTGAGGAAGAAATTGCCCATCTATGTCTCATGGCTAGTATCGAGGACAAAGTGGAATTTTCAAACCCCAAGGTAAGTTTTAATGTCATTGAAGAGGAACTTACATAACTTAATAAAAGCCAATTAATAAAACTTTTATTAGAAACCTTAGATGAACACAAGGAAGTATGCGCAAAAAGAGATCAATTAACTAATGCTTTGAAAATCACTAAGAACCATTCGAATTGGCTTAACTCACTAAAATGTGATACTGAAAAAAGATTCTTTGAACTTTTTGACAAGAGTAGAGCTTATCAAGATGCATTTGAAAAAGTCAAAAATGAAAATTATCTTTTGAATTTGGAACTGGCAGAATTGAAACTGTTTGTTCCTGAAGGAACAGTCTCTTCATCTAATACCAGAAATATTGCTGAAAATTTGAAAAACGATTATGACAATATTTTTCAAGAAAACCTGGTATTAAGGAAGTAACTGGAGCCCTCAAGGAACAAGCTTCCTGACCCAATCACATGGATACATAAGTATCTAAACAAAGGAAGAGATGGTCTAGGTTTCAATCACAAGAAGAAGAACAAAAAGAAAAAATATGTTGATCTGCCAAGTAGTAAAATATGTTCTTAGTGTGGGAACAGTGGTCACATTGTGTTTGACTGTTCCGCCAGAGAAGAACGTATTGAGAGGAACACGTACCTAATGAAACAGGTTTGGAAAATTAAGAAAGGCTCAAGTCCAACAATGGAACCCAAGCTAGACTGGGTTCCTACCACTAACTAGTTTGCTATGGTACATGCTGAAGTGAAGGGGAACAACTTGTGGTACCTCGATAGTGGTTGTTCTAAGCACATGACAGGAGATAGATCAAAATTTCTCTCACTTTCAGTCTTCAATGGAGGAACTGTGACCTTTGGAGACAATCTTACAGGAAACATTGTAGCAGTTGGTAAGATTGGTAAATCTCTGTCACATTCCATAGATAATGTATTTTTGGTCGAGGGTTTAAAACATAGTTTACTTAGTATATCTCAGTTTTGTGATAAGGGAAATACAGTGAAGTTTACTGATGAGTCTTGTGTAGTCAACAATGAAAGTACAGGAACCAAGATCCTTGAGGGAACGAGGAAAGGGAACACCTATATGGTTGACCTGAACCTTGTTCCTAGGAATAATCTCACATGCTTAAGTGTGATCGAAGCTGATCCTTTTCTGTGGCACAAACGATGTAGTCATCACTACTACAAATTAAGCCTATGGCAACGCTTCAATAGTGTTGCATTTAGGTTTTAAATTGTTGCCTAAGGGCTAGTGCAACACTTTTAAAAAAGCTGCATAAAGTCTCGTTGCATTAGCCTAATGCAACATTTTTTTGTATCTAAAGCAACACTTTCTTAAAGTGTTGCATTAATATAGGAAATGCAACACTTTTTTGAAAACCAAATGCAACACTTTTTACAATCAAGTGCAACACTTTTTAAACTCAAAGGCAACACTTTGGTGACTAATTGCAACACTCTTTGAAATCAAATGCAACACTTCCCTCATTTAAATGCAACACTTCTTTATCTCAAAGGCAACACTTTGGTAACTAATTGCAACACTTCCCTCATTTAAATGCAACACTTCTTTAACTCAAAGGCAACACTTTGGTGACTAATTGCAACACTCCTTGATATCAAATGCAACACTCCTTGAAATCAAATGCAACACTCCTTGAAATCAAATGCAACACTTGAGGATTCGTTGCAACACTTCTTTTTTGTTAATTGCAACACTTCTAATTTATTTGCAACAATCCATTTTTCTCATGTGCAACACTTTTGTAATTAAAAGCAACAATATTATCTATAATTGCAACACTTTTTCAAATGTATTAAGATTAGTAGAATCAATTACTATTAATTTTGTACTATTATTGTATACTAGTACAAAAGATATCATAATTTAAAATAACCATATCCATTTAAAACCTAATAACATCTCAATATATATATATCCATAATACATTATCCGATAAAGGCCTTTGTATATCTACAAAACATAAGTATATTTAGCCAAAAGAAGACATTAGGCTTCATTGTTCATCCAAAGTTTTCCATCTAACACGGTAGATAGAACACAAACATACAAATGATCTCCAAAAAGTAGTTTTCCGGATCCTTTCGCCTTCACAAAAACGCCACTTTCAGCTACAAACTTCGATCCAAATTCTCGAACAAGAGTTACCTATTTAAATTTAAAAGAAAATGAGAATTTAAATTTACCAAATCTGAACTTGGAGTTCACATAATGCCAGCTAAAGTAACATAATAAAATGAGACAACAAATAAATAGAACGTTAAAAAAATGATACAAATAATGGGCCAATGCCTCAGGTTCACAAAACATTTAGATGGGATTTCGGGTAAGGTAAAGGAATCCAATGAGGGAGTTAATGGGCCAATGCGGCAGCAAAGATCGAGACCCGCTTCCTCCGAAATCTGCAGAGCAAGCATGAGCTTGAAACAGAGGGGGTGCGGGTGGCGGTTGGAGGCAAGCAAGAGATGAACCAAATCGAGCCGGACCTAATTGGGCCACCTCTTTGCAAAGAAGCGGAAGACAACCTGACGAGACAGCAGCAAAGACAACGGTGCACTTGTCGGGGAGCGAAGAACTCGGCAGAAAGGGGGAGTCCTTGGGATCTGCGCAACCAAGCCGTACGATAGCAAGCGGCTACGCAGAAGAGCAACAACAAGAGCGAAGACATAATTGAAAATTTCCGTTTTTTGTAAATGTTGTACATAAAAAATAGAAAAGCAAAACCGGAGGAAATATATTGTTTGAATCAGTTCTTGTTTTTTCAATAGCCTCGTTGTTTTGAAGCAGACTTTTGTGGCTGAAACATTTTTGCATCTTTTTTGATAGAACTTTCTTAATTTCAGGAAATTCATTTGGTGAAAATACTATTTACTCAAAACAAAGTGTAATGTACAAAAGTAAGTTGTCAATATATTTTAGCAAATAGAGCCGTATTCTTAGCAAATACAACAAACATCATAGAATAGTTTCAAAGCAGGGATCACAGCACGTTTGAAAGCTAGCAATTTCGAATGCACCCCAAAAATTCATAACAGAATTCACACAAACAGAACATAATCACCATTTAAGACTCAGAATCACCCTTAGGAAATTATAACTTACAAATGCAAAAAAAATCCGGGGAAACAAGAGGAACTTCTCCCGGGGCAATCAAAGACCATCACTATCAGAATCGATACAAGACACCACATAACCATAGATTTTCTCAAAGAATGGGACCTTATAAAAGTTTTGAGTTTCCTTTCCTAACAAAGTAAATAGTCAGAAGCTTACATCAGAATGTTCTTTCAACTAAGGTCTATGCTTTTATCACACCGACTCCAAAAACACACTCTTAAGAAGACCTTACAGGCAAATTGATGCTCAGAGATCCTTCTAGAGGAAAGGCTGGAAGCTTGGAACAATTATGTGTGCACATATAACCACAAATCAAAGCCTACAAGAATGATTTCACTTGACCACTACAACATCCAAAAGTATAAACCAACAACCAAACAACATATACATTATCAGCAAATTGCACAGCAAAATTGATCAAATATGATCATCCAAACAAAACCAAAAACAAGACATCCCAATACATAATGATCGGCATGAAACAAAATGCATAACTTTCTATTTCTTATTTATTCAGGAAAACAGGAGGCATAAGAAAAACTATCAGTGAAAGTCAGTGAGCTTACCTTAACAAATATTGCCTAGCTACATCTGGGGGAAGACGACCAACAATCTTTTGCATCACTTCTTCAAATATGTTTTCCCTTTCACTTTCAAGCTCCCTTTGCTTATCTTCTAGCTCAGCCTTTTTCTTCATATGTTCTTCCTCTAACTTTTTTCTCGTATCATCTAACCTTGCCATCTCACATTCCATATCTTTTTGAACCTCTTGAACAATTGTTGCTTTAAGTGATTCCACAAATTCCCCTGGTACTACATAGGACAATGTCTCAGCATGGCCAAGTTTCTTTAACTTTTTATCGGTAACTCCTCTACCATATATTCTACGATGTCCACTAGTCTCCTTGCTCATGACACCCAAATAAGGATCTAAAGGACCATTCCCATCTTCAGGAGGAACATAACTTTTCATAGCTTCCTGTAATTTAGAAAGATAATAAAGCATAAGATTTTCAATTCTAGCCTTTAAATGATCCACAAAAGGTATTAATTTCATTATAAATGCAAAAAATATGAACTTACAATTTTCTTCGCTGTATCATCATTGGTATCTTTATATATCCTACCCTCCTTTCTTTGACGAGTACGTTCAAACATAGCAGATAAGGATGGAAGCTCTTTGCTTGGGTGTTCATTTCTCTAAATAGAAATGTGAATATAAAAATTTATTTATCTTGTGTAATGATAGAAATAAAACAATTATGTCAAAATGATAACGTTTTCAAAGTTACCATCTCTTCACGTATCCTGGCAAAACTTTTCGGACCAGCAGTGTGCATATTCTTTTGAGATAACCGATGCTCTTTGTTTTTCACGCATCGTTGCTACATAAAAATTCAAATTTAGGTAAGCTATTGATGTTTTAATAATTTAAAATACCTATATATGAAAGGCATAAACAAAAAGTATTAATGAAGTAACCTGCTCATCTTTCTTTTTCCACATTGCTAGCAACTTCAGAAATTCATCATCTGGAATACGGTTTGATCGATGCTCCCATCTTTCCTTGTCATTTTTCCACTTGTAGTAATGTCTCTTTTTGAATCAACATTTCCATACCCTCCAAGCATCTCCAATAGTTTTCAATACCCATTCTTTTCCTTCAATGGGAACAATGTATTTCAACTTGATAAATTGCAAAAGCATATTGAATTAGTTGCATATCATAATTTGACTAATAAGTAAAGTAAAGAATGACAAAATAATGAAATACCAATACATACCAACACATATTCCCACATCTTTTCTTTGTGAGGAACTTTAGACCACCTCCTAATAGTTAATGGTGCATAAGAATAGTCACGAGCTATTGTGCCTAGAAAACAAGAAAACTCCCCAGCTGTATCTTCTTCCTCTGTAACTGGACCGATGGGCTGACCAAGTTCATTTAAAATGATAACTTTGCGTTTCTCTAAAGGTCGTGTGTGTACACGATGCATCATTGTAGGTCCTCTTTCCTTGGCTTCAACAAGAGCTAGATGAATAAAAGGAATTACCAACATAAAACATATTAATAAAATGATAACAAACTTACGACATATAAATTCCCAAATGTGGAAATTTCTATGTTTTGCTTCACTATAAAAATCCTCTTCCTTACAATTGATTCCACTTGTTTTTGGTCATCCACTTATATTATTTTTAGCTTTTTATCTTCGTTTCTCTTTTTCTTTTCTTTTAAAAAAAAAACACTGATTCAGTGATTATTGATTTCAGCTTGTCAGAATCAGATCAATGGCTTACCTTTTATTTCAGTTTCACAGTGATTAACTTACCTTCAGCTTCAGTTTCACAGTATATAAGCTTACAATGGAATCAATATTCCAGCACTTCAGCAGGTGCTGGAGTGCAGGAGTTTAAGGATGGTAGTCCAAACTCACCACAAGGCAGTTAAACCTGGGTTTTGTACTGTTGGATTGAAACTACTGATTTCAGCAAACATGCAATATTAATGAAATGAGAAATCAAAAATAAGACAAAAGATGAGACCTAATCTCAAAGTAAAACATACTTTTTTCAAGCGGAGCCATTAATTAACTTCTAACGATGAAGGGCAAAGTAAAGTTTATTTCAATTAAGAACTTTACAATCAATCTACCTTCTTTTGAAGACACTCATCATTGCAGAAAAAGACACCCTTGTTAATTATGTAATCAAATAATAATGATAATGAAAATTAAGAAGAAAGTGAGATTATATATACTCATTAAAAAATCTTTTCATGTAAGCTTATAATTTATTATCTTACCCTCCTTCTCCAAGTCTTCTCTCTCTAATTCCACGTCCTCACTTTCATCAGCAACTTCATAACTCTCATTATCATCACCAGATCCAAGTAAGTCTTCATTGTCACTATCATCTCCATCAGACAAACTGTCTTCTGACTCATACTCATTTGCATCTAAACAAACAATAAACATAAGGAAAAATTCACATAATTAATCCCAACTTTCACTCATCTTCCCAAATTAATCCCAAATATTAATTATTCAGGAATAATCCCAACTTTAGGGGTGAGTTTCTCAAAATAATCTGAATTGTTATTTTACTTATTTTCGTTGATCCATTTTGGGATTATTTTGGGGTAGAAAAAAAATATTTCGGATCATTTTGAGAAGGTACACTTGAAACTTGGGATTATTCTAGAATAATCAATAGTTCGGATTATTTTGAGAAAATGGTCAATAGTTTGGATTATTTATGTGAATTTTTCCTAAACATAAATATAAAAAAGAAGAAAGAAACAATTTAAAATTATACTAGTCTTACACAACACAAATCGGCAATCCATATGTTATATGTACCTTGGGGAACACTGCTAAAATCAACGTAGTTGCGTTTTTGTCCACATGTTGTTCCTTGTACTTGTTGTGAAGAGCATATTTGTGCAGGCTTCTTCGTTAGTTGGATCGGTTGAGTTCCATTTCTCGCTTGTTTCCTTTGTAATATAGCTTCGCCCAAAGTCAAATGAGTGTTACTTTTTTTCTTTTTTACACCATTTTCATTAGCAACATGATCTTCTCCATCTTTCTCTTGATCCATCCTATTAAAAGATAAGCTGTGATTAAGATGATTGTGTTGCCTAGTATTTCTTGTATAATTTTTCATGGATCCTGGAGGAATGTACTGTAGCCTATGCAATCGACCATTGCCATGAGTGACCTGAATATATTAAGACTTTAGTAAAGAAAAGAGTACATAAACAATTAATAACTACTAATTCTAACAATATGAAATGGTTAGAAATAACCTTATGAAAATGTCCAACACTCATATCTTCCTCATCCACTTGATCATCATTAGGAATGTACTCAGGGTCCTTCTCTTGAGTTGATGTAGTCTTTTCACTAACTAATGTCTTCTTCTTTTTAGGGCCACCACAAAGGTTTGTCAAGGAATCTGAAATATCTTTGATACCTGATTCTTGCAATCTCAATTTGTTCTCCTGAATCCGCAACATTCTCATCTTTTCATATTCATTCAATGGTTCTGCACCTTTTTCTTTCATGTTTTGTTTGGCCATCTATAACTTGTGTCATGTTAAAATGAAGTGAAAAAAACAAATAAATTAAAAAGCATAATATGTTATTGATAATTTACAAGATTATATAGCAATAGTAGTTTCAACCAAAGAAAGCATTAAAATAAAACACTTATTAAATCCACAATTAAAAAGCAAAAATAGTTAAATAATGTAAGCTAAAAAAATTCATACATCATCATTATCAATCTCAAAATCCTCATTTGCATCCATCCAATCCCATAAAGTGTCATCATAATCAGAATCTTCTTTCATTTGATTGTTATTTACAATCACATTGCCTAAAGAAGTATTTGCATCCACCACAGCGGGAAGAATGTCTTCTCTTGCTAAACTATATTGTTCCTCATCGTCAACATGATTGTTAAACTCATCTACCAAGGGACTTTCATCATCATTTGTGTCAACTTCATTCCCATCCCCTAAATCATATGTATCTCTTGGAACTTTACCCATAACATAATGTAAGCCATGAACATCACCATCTGGCACATAAAAGACTTGTTGAACTTGAGATGGCATGACATAAGGGTCATTCACATAACAACGCTTCTCAACATTGACACATGTAAGTGGATACTCATCCTTTTCCACATGATACCACTCACATTTAAATAACACAACTTTAAACTTGGACCAATAGTCAAGCTCAATGTTATCCGAGATTGCACCATAATAGGTCACCTCTCCAACAATTGGATTTTTATCTTTAGAGCTTGCAAAACTATTAGTTAATGCCTTCAAAGTAACCCCACTATTTTGGGTTTTACACCTAGCATCACGAGACTTTGTAAAAAAGTGGTAGCCATTACAATAATACCCCTTGTATCTTTTAGCTGTAGGACTAGGTCCTTTTGCTAGCCAAAAGATATAGTCCGGTACATTCTCGTTATTTGCCTTTTCTTTCAACCAATTAGCAAAATCATGGCAATGACTTTGCGCACGAGCCCACCTAGTTCTTTTTCTTCGACCAACAATAGAAACTTGATGCTCTCTGCATTATCACAAAATAAAGTAACAATACAGTAAGATTTACATCACTAAATAATAAAAAATAATTAAAATCATCACACAAATTAGAATAACTTACTTGATATATTGATCAACTTCTTTCTTTGTCGAATTGAATAGAGCATATCGATGAGCTTGTTCACTTGTTTCAACATCCAAAGTAAACAAGTGACCCTTTCTTCTTTTCTTGCCTCCTATTGGATGACCGACATTCACAAAAACATGCTCAGATTCTTCTTCTTCATCTTCATCATCCTCATATTCTACATCTGACATGTTATGTAAATATCTCTTAAATCTCATTTTGACCTCCTCACCCATGTAGAGAGAACACATGTTTAAACATTCCTCTATCAAATAACCTTCTGCAATAGATCCTTCTGGGTAACTTCTATTACGCACATAAGATTTTAACTTACAAAGATACCTCTCTATGAAATACATGATTCGACCATGTACAGGCCCCCCAAGTCTAATTTGTTCCACAAGGTGATTAGGTAAGTGTGTCATTATATCAAAGAAGCATGGTAAGAAAATCTTCTCAAGCTCACATATTATTGTGGCAATCTCTGATTCCAAACTATCAAGATCTGCACGCTTCACAACTTTGCTATTCACCTTGCGAAAGAAAGCACTCAGTTTTATCAAAGGCATAGCAACATGTTTAGGAAGTGTTTTCCTAGCAGCAACTTGGAGTAAGTAATGTAGCAAAATGCGTGCATCATGGGTTTTGTAGCCCGCTACTTTTCTTGTTTTCATGTTGACACATCGTGCAATGTTTGAGCTGCACCCATATGGCAACTTTGCACCCTTTAAGATACGACAAAAGGTGCTTTTTTCTTCAGCAGTCAAACAGTAGCATGCTTTAGGTAAGAATACACGTTTACCATCATTTGAAAGACGAGGTTGGAGATCATCATTTATGCCCATATTCAGGAGGTCAAGTCTAGCTTTAGCATGATCTTTTGACTTTCCAGGAATATCTAGTAATGTCCCAACCAAATTATCACATATGTTTTTTTCAATATGCATCACATCTAAATTATGAGGACAAAGATTATCTTTCCAATATGGTAATTGGAAAAAAATGGAAATTTTTTTCCAAGGGCACAAAGGATCATCTTTCTTCTTTTGCTTTCCAAAAGCATTCTCAAAGCCCGACAAATCATTTAAGACTTCGTCCCCAGTCATGGGCTTTGGACGAAGCCTCTCTTCGGTTTTACCATTAAATGACCTCTTATTACGTCGCCATGGGTGACTTGGTTTCAGAAATCTATGATTTTTTATGTAGCACATCTTCTGACTACCATGTAAATACTCTCCTTCAGTTTCATATATACAACTTGGACACGCATACTTTCCCTTCGTTTTCTGTCCAGATAACATTGAATATCCAGGTAAATCACTAATAGTCCACAATAAAGTTGCATGCAATTGAAATGTTTCATCTCTATATTTATCATATGTCGCCACCCCTTCACTCCATAAATAATTCAACTCTTCAATTAGAGGTTGTAGATATATATCAATGTTCTTACCAGGAGAATCAGGACCAGAAATCAACAATGACAACATATAATACTCTGGTTTCATAAACATCCATGGTGGCAGATTGTAATTCACTAATACTACAGGCCACGTACTATGAGAAATGCTCATTGAGCGAAAGGGGTTGAATCCATCACTAGCCAATCCTAGCCTTACATTTCTATGTTCTCTAGAAAAACTAGGATAAGTGGAATCAAACTTCTCCCAAGCTAGGCCATCAGCTGGATGTCACAACTTATCATCCTTACACCGGCCATCAAAATGCCATGTCATGAATTTTGCGGTTTCTGAACACATAAAGAGCCTTTGAAGCCTAGGTTTTAATGGAAAATGCCACAATACTTTAACTGGGATACGTGACGTTTTCTGTAAGAATCCACCATCTTCATTTTCTTGATTGTCACAACTTTTCCACTTTGAGGCATGACAAACTTTACACTCTTCAAGATTCTCATTCTCTTTCCAAAAGAGCATGCAATGGTTAGGGAAAGCATATATCTTCTTGTAGTCAAATCCCAAGTCCCTCACAACTTTCCTAGCTTCATAGTAATCTTTAGGACACTTTGCTTCAGGAATGATTTCCTTTATCAATTGCAAAAGATCATTGAATGCCACATTACTTAGCCCATGAGTTGTCTTGAAAAGAAAAATTCGAAGGATGAAAGAGAGCCTTGAAAAAGTCTTACAACCAGGATATAGCTCTTGTTTTCCTTCTTCAACTAGATCATAAAACTTTTTAGCATCCTTATTTGGACCTTGGTTCGAGCATGATCCTTCGAAAGCATCTCTAAATCTATCATGTAATAAATCACTACAATCATCATACATGTCTGAATCATCGTCTAAAGAATCGTTTGCATATTTCAATGATGAGGGTTCCTCTCCATGAAAATTCCATACATAGTAATCGTCAACAAACCCATTTCCTTTAAGATGATTGAAAACCTCATTTCTTTTGTGCCAATAACGATTTTTGCACCTCTTGCATGGACATCTTATTTGACCCCCTTGTGACGCCTTAGAAACGGTGCATTAAGAAATTCAACTACCCCATTTTCAAACTCAGACAATCGTCTAGGCAAATACATCCAACTTCTATCTTCCCCCCATTATAGATTATTCTGTAATCAATGTGAAAGTGTTTGTATTTTCATAAGTATATCATGTTAACCCTCAAAGACTCCTACATTAAAAATCTAGTTCGGCATTATATTTGACAGCCATACCAATTTAAAAAAAAAAAGGAAAAGCGCTTTAAAATATTGCAGCCAATAACATAGAATTCCAAAAACCAATAATTTATAAAATATAGAATTAATTAGGAAAGAAATAAAAAGTCTCCCTATAATCCTATGTATTTCCCTCTCATTCAGTTGTCCTAGCTGTAATACGAATGAAGTATACGAATGAAGTATATTATATTAGTCATCAAACAGATCTTGCAGTCTTTACTTTCTTATCTCCATGTAGACTAGTTCAACTGCTATAATTTGCGTCTCATGTCCTGGATTGATCTGTTTCTGTATTCTTTGTTATTAACTTTTGTCAATTTCAATTTTTTATTCCTTTTGGTTTCATCAGTCTATCATGTCTATTTTGTTGTTTTTTGCCTGCTAGTTAATTGTCTACTTTGTCTTTTAGAATTATATAGTTTTTGTAGAATATAGCATCTACAGAATGCAAGCATCACACATACAAATCGCAGCTAGCAATCAGGTCTCTCCTCCAATCTACAAAGTAAAGCCAACTACCCAGCACATTCTAAAATTTGCAGATATCATAATCACAATATCAAGCACGCATACATTGATTCAAAATTACATAACTATTATCAACTCAAAATCACAAAATAAAAAACTGCAATATCAAAATCACAAAATATAAATTGCAATATCAAAATCGCATAGATAAAAATTGCAAAGCCCATAAATACATAACTCATAAATATAAATGAAATTGCATATTTAAAAAGCAAACAGAAATTCTATAAACTTGTTAGCATGAACAACATCAATCAATTAACTTAGATATAAGACTTACAATTACAACTCAATGATGAAGCAAACCCTAAAATTGGAATTGGGCGAATTTAATTGGGTGAATTGGAGCACTTCAGCGATTTGGACGAATTGGGCAAATTAGAGCAAAGAGTTTGGGCGAATTTCACGAACTTGATGAAATGCAGTGGCGAATTTGACGAAGTAGAGTAGAGCAACGAGCTGATAGTATGCGTTTTTCTTTCTTCGTTCTTTGGTTTTTTTTTTTTTTTGTTGTTTTTTTTGGTTTTTGTTTTAAGTGATATGAATTATGAGTGAATATGCCAGAAACTTCTAAGCGGTGAACGAAAATTTTGAAATACCGCCATGATTTATTTGTTTTTTTTTTTTTAATAATTGTTGGGTAGTATTGCATATGCAACATTTATTTATGTTGCATATATTAAAATAATAAGGCAACACTTTAGGTAAAATGTTGCTTTATATATAGTAGAAATGCAACACTTTTCAAAATTGTTACATTACATGAGAATAAGCAACACTTTCTTAAAAAGTGTTCATATTGATAAACAAATGCAACAAAAATTTAAAAGTGTTGCACAATAAATGTTGCAATAGGCTCATTTTCTAGTAGTGCGCATGCAAGCCTGTCCCTACTGCATAAACTAAGTGGGAAGGACTTGGTGGTTGGTCTACCAACAATTAAGTCACTAAACCACGATGTTTGTGATTCATGTGTTAAAGGCAAGCAAGTGAGATCCTCATTCAAATCCAAGAAAATGGTAAGCACATAAAGTCCATTAGAAATTCTTCACATGAACTTATGTGGCCCTGTACGCATCCAAAGCAGATCCGGTAAGAAATATGTATTAGTCATAGTAGATGATTTTTCGAGATACACATGGATTATTTTTCTTCATAGTAAGGATGAAATGTTTGATGAATTTTTAACCTTTGCTAAAAAGATTCAAAGAACAAGTGGTTTTAAAATAAAGCATTTAAGATCTGACCATGGTACGGAGTTTGAAAACTCCAAGTTTGATGAATTTTGTAGCAATGAAGGTTTAGATCATAACTTTTCAGCTCCAAGAACACCACAACAGAATGATGTAGTCGAAAGGAAAAACCGGACTCTTGAGGATATGGCAAGGACGATGATTATTGCAAGCGGTCTTCCGAAGAATTTTTGGGCTGAAGCAGTGAACACGGCATGCTACATCATCAATCGTGTCATGCTAACACCAATCACCATGAAGACTCTTTATGAGCTACTTAGAGGAAGAAAACCCAATATTTCTTATTTTCATATTTTTGGATGTAAATGTTTTGTACATAACAATGGAAAGGACAACTTCGGAAAGTTTGATGCTAGAAGTGATGAGGCTATTTTTCTAGGATATGCCTTAAGTAGTAAGGCTTATCGCGTCTATAATAAACGAACAATGTGTGTCGAGGAAAGTGTCCATGTTATTTTTCATGAGACTAACTCCCTACAGGAACAGAGTCACAATGATCACTTTGAAATTGGTTTGACTCATCCTGATGAGTTTAATCAAATGATGAGGAACTAACCCCTACAGGAAAAGAGAAGAAGCAAGTTCCCTATCCTGATAACCCTGTGCCTAATCCTAATGAGGAACAAGCAACAGGAGGAACTCAGGAGGATCAAGGAGCACCTGATCCAGAAGAAGATCAAGTGAATCAATCACCTCAAGAAACTCAAGAAGCAACTAGGAGATTTGATCCAAAGCCTTGGAAACTCCAAAATTCTCATCCTTTAGAATTGATAATAAGTGACATTAAAAAGGGAACTCAAACGAGATCCCAATTGAAGAATTTTCGTGCTTTTCATGCCTTCTTATCTATGACAGAACCTAAGGACTATATGGAAGCACTCAAGGAGGGGGATTGGATCAACGCTATGCAAGAGGAGCTAAATGAGTTCCAGAGGAACAAGGTATGGCACCTGGAGACCAAATCAAAGAACCAGAAGGTCATAAGACTAAAATGGGTCTTCAGGAACAAGCTTGGTGAGCATGGAACTGTGGTAAGGAACAAGGCCAGACTTGTTGCCAAAGGTTATAATCAACAAGAAGGTATTGATTTTGATGAAACCTTTGCTCCTGTTGCTAGAATAGAAGCAATTAGAATTTTGATTGCCTTTGCTGCCTTTATGGGATTTAAGTTGTACCAAATGGACGTCAAATGTGTATTTCTAAATGGTTTTTTAATTGAAGATGTCTATGTGGAGCAACCTCCTGGATTTGAAAATTCGAAACTTCCAAATCAAGTCTATAAGCTTGATAAAGCTCTTTATGGGTTGAAACAAGCTCCTAGATCTTGGTATGAAAGGTTGTCAAAATTCCTGCTTTCACATGATTTCATAAGAGGTAAAGTTGATAGAACCTTGTTCCTTCGATCAAAAGGAACAGACATATTAGTAGTCCAGATTTATGTTGATGATATAATTTTAGGTGCTACTAATGATCTTCTTTGTAAGGAGTTTGCTGATCTTATGAGTAGTGAATTCGAAATGAGCATGATGGGAGAGTTGAACTTCTTTTTGGGATTGCAAATCAAGCAAACTGAAAGAGGAACAATGATCCATCAACAAAAATATGTCAAGGAACTACTCAAGAAATATGGACTGGAACACTCAAAAACCAACCACACTCCCATAGGAACAGGAACAAGGTTAGATGAAGATTCAAATGGTAAGTGTGTAAACGAGAAGCAATATCGAGGTATGATTGGTTCATTACTTTACTTAACTGCAAGTAGACCCGATATATCTTTTAGTGTTGGTTTATGTGCTCGGTTCCAATCAAATCCCAAAGAATCTCACTTAACAGCAGTTAAGAGAAATCTAAGGTACTTGAAAGAAAGCGATGACTTATGTTTGTTCTATCCTCGAAGTGATGTGTTTGACCTAGTAAGCTATTCGGATGCGGATTATGCTGGAGACTTGGTTAACCGCAAGAGCACATCAGGCATTGTTCAATACCTAGGAACAAGCTTGGTGTCATGGAGCTCAAAGAAGTAGAATACTGTTGCCTTATCCACAGCAGAAGCAGAGTATGTGGCTGCTGCTGCATGCTGTTCCCAGGTCCTTTGGATCAAGCAACAAGTAAGAGATTTTGGCATTAAGTTTAAGTGTGTTCCTATCTATTGTGATAATACTAGTGCTATTTGTATCTCTAAGGATCCAGTTCATCATTCAAGGGTCAAGCATATTCACATTAGACATCATTTCCTTAAGGATAATGTAGAAAAAGGTCTTGTTAAAGTCGAATTTTGTCCAACTGAAAATCAAATAGCTGACATTTTGACTAAATCACTTCCTAGAGAAAAATTTGAGAAAATTCGCTTAGAGCTAGGGATGATTAGAATTCATTGAGTGTGCTACTTCAAATAAAACCCTTAGTTACAAAATTACACTAAGTGGCCAGCAACATTTTGTGAATTTAATCACTCATTACGCAGTCATTGTAAAGGACTCACATTAGTCTTCATAATACTCCCCTTATTGTCCATGCATATACTTGAGTAAAAATAGAAAAGTTGTTGTACATATAGATTGAACATGATACATGCATGAGTTCACACTTTCTACTCTTTTCTTTCTTTCCACGTAAATATTATCTTTATTTTACTTTATTTTCTCTTCTTCCATTTATTATCCTCTTTCATTATCCCCCATAATTTTTTTTAATGGCAACGTTTCACCAACGTTCATGTACAAACCTATAACTAAAATCATTCACCGGATTTAAAGAAGGAAGGGAAAAGCCACATTTAATTCCTCTTCACAATTCCCATAAATTCCGCTCCAAATAAAAACCCATCAAATCAAACCAAAATTTACACGGCAATTAATCCCATTTACCCCAAAACCATTACCTCTGCAAAACCGTCTTTCTCTCTCTCTCTACACAAATCTGCCATCTTCATCTTCCTCACCTAAAACCCTAAATGGCTCTCAAAAGAAAAACCTCCGAAGATACCAAAAATTTTCCGGGTGAAAAATCTTCACCTCTGGTGGATTATAACGAAAGCGAGAATGAATCTTCCAACTCAAATGAAGATTCTCTGGGTTCTCAAGCAAATTCGGCGGAAAATGCACGTTTTTCGGGGTTTTACACTTTTATACTAAGGCGTGAAAAGACTCAAGACGGAGGAGTTGTGAATCTCTCTAAAGAAAGAAGACGATTTGGATGATGTTGAAACAGAGCAAGAAAAGGAAATCCTGGTACCTACGAAAAGGGGTAAGAAATCAAAATCCTCTATCATTGGGTTTTGTGTTGATTTCACCTGGTGCAAGGAAGTTAAGTGTATTCAATTTCTTGATCTTGTTAAGTTTCAAAATTGGGTCAAAGTGTTGAGTTTTGATGAGGGTCTTTATGAGAGCGAGATGAGTGAGTTTGTTGCTAAGTTTGAAAAAACGAGGTTTTATGCATAAGTGTGGTCACTAGGAAATTGGTTAAGTTCAATGAAAAGAACTTAGGGGAATGGTTTGATGTACCAACTGAGGGGTACAAGGAATATGTGAAGGGAAGGGCTAAGTTAAATGTGAATGGGGCTTCAAACGCTACTATTTGGAGTTACTTTGGGGGTAAGGAGTCTGACCAGTCCCTAGATCAAAAAGATCTCTCTCCTTTTCACAAATTTTTGTTTCACCTAGTTTGGCGCTTTATTCTGCCAAGGACTTCCAAGAGGACTCAAGCGAGCCTCATGGATCTTTCTTTGATGTTTTGCCTTGCTAAGAACATAAAAATAAACTTCCTAGCTTTAATGATTTCTCACCTTTCCTACTGCATTTCCCACAACACAAAAGTGGGGTATGCTAATCTGATTTCTGTTATCCTCAAGAAGAATCACATTAAACTCCCTTCTACTACCTCTTTTGATCTAGAGCCTGATAACTATTTGACCAAGGAGACCTTATCCAGGCTGTCTCTCAGGGTACAGGGTGGGATGTTAGACTTTAAGGTAGCAGAAACTAAGGGGAAGGTTGAAACTGGGATTAAGAGAAAGTTAGAGGAGGAGGTCAGTGCTGAAGGACCTAGGTCTGTGCGTAAGAGTCAGAGAATTGCTGAGACTAAGGCTCCCAAGGAACAGGGTCAGGGAGCAGTTCATATTGATCTTGAGGAGGATCAAGCTCCTTCAGGATCGAGCACTGTTGATTTTCCTCTTCTCTCTACCACTGGTCTTCATGGTATACTTCATACAATTCAGGATTCTCTGTCTCTCCTGCACACCAGAGTTCAGGGCCTTGAAGCAAGGGTTGCTCGTGTTGATCTTCAGCAGGAGCAGATCCTCGCAAGTGTGCAAAGAGGAGAATCAGCTGTTCGGGAGAAGATTGATATTGTGGTCGCTGCTTTCCTTGTTTGCCCAAAGCCCTCCAAGCCCTCCTATCCCTAATCCCCTTCCCTTCTACTTAATCTGATGAAACAATATTTCTTTTTGGTTGGTTTGTATTAAAACAATGGTGACTTGTTACTATCTTTTATCACCCATCCCTTTTTGGTGATAAAATGTTTTGGTTTATATCTTTTCTTCTCTTATTTCTCTTTCTTTGTGCTTTTTTTTTCTCTTTTTCTTATCTTCATCTTGAACTCAGTTTGTGCATTTTTCATGACTATGTGCTTTAATCTCATCTTCATGTGCTCATTATAATGTTCGGATGGCTAGTATTATTAGATGCGTGTTTGAGCTACTCCACTTTGACATTGTTGTATATGATGCACTCTTAGAGTACTGCTGGGTACTTATTGTTTTTGATGATGACAAAAGGGGGAAGAAGTAGAGCGGCACATAAAAATTCAAATTCTAGTCTTCTTCTTAGTTTCTAGGTGATGCTTTTTGGATTTTTCTTTACCTTGTCTTGAAAACTGAATTCTGTTTTTTCTTAGTTAAATTAGTCTTAGTTTAGTTTTTATATGTTTATGTTAGTATAGTATTAGTTTTCTGTTCGTTTAGTGCTAGATTTATTTTCTTAGTCTTTTGTTAGTTTTACTTTTTAAAGTCATTAGCTTTTGATTCTTTTGCTCTAGTTACTTTATTATTCTTATCTTTTTGTTTCTTATTTAGTTTTTATATGCCTTATATTTGCCATCATAAAAAAGGGGGAATATTGTTGTATTCCATGTTTTGATGATGCCAAATACTTAGGATAATTTTACTATATAGTTTTTATTTAGCGAAAATTATAAAATACCAAAAATAACACTAGTAGAATTAATGCTTATTGCTGCGGTGATATTGCTGCGGTTTTACCCATACGCAGCAATATATAACGACAAAAAAAAGGTAAATTATAAAATAAATATATTGCTGCGGTTTTTATTAAAAACCGCAGCAATATGGTTGCAACAGTAAACTTTGGCCAACAGTAACATTTTATTCCTGAAATATATTGCTGCGGTCTCTTTCAGAAACCGCAGCAATATATTAAAATAATGTTAAAAAAATATTATTTTAATATATTGCTGCGGTTTTTGTCAGAAACCGCAGCAATATATTAAAATAATGTTTAAAAAAATATTATTTTAATATATTGCTGCGGTTTTGTCAGAAACCGCAGCAATATATTAAAATAATGTTTTAAAAAATAATATTTTAATCTATTGCTGCGGTTTCTGACAAAAACCGCAGCAATAGAAATGCCCAATATTATTTAATAGTATTTAAGTAGGAAGATCGCACCTCTCTAACTAAACCCTAAACTTGCCCGCCTCCCTCACATCTCTCACTCTCCTCTCACGCCCCTCTCTCTCCTCTCTCTCTCTCCTCTCACTCTCAATTCTTCGCGTCATACTCTCAATCTCTCATCATACTCCAATCTCAGTTTGTTCACTCTCAATCTCTCATCATACTCCAATCTCAGTTTGTTCAAATCAACGAATCATCATCATCAACGCATCAATTTGTTCAGATCTCCGGCGTTCTTCAACCTCCTCTCAAGTCGCCGGCGTTCTTCAACCTCCTCTCAAGTCGTCGGTCGTCATTCAACATCCTCTCAAGTCGCCGGCGTTGTTCGTCTGCTCCCCTTGTTCTTCATCAACTCGTCGGTGTTGTCGGTCGTTATTCAACATCCTCTCAAGTCGCCGGCGTTGTTCGTCTTCTCGCAAATCGCCGGTTCTCGTCGAACGCGGCATACATCGGAGATCTAAGCTGATTTTTTCGTTATTTTAGTTCATAGTTCTATTTTTTTTAGTTCTTATTTTTTTTAGTTCGAAAATCTGATTTTTTTTTTAGTTCGAAAATCTGATTTTTTTTAGTTCGAAAATCTGATTTTTTTTTTTTTAGTTCTTATTTTTTTAAGTTCTGCCTTTTTTTAGTTCGAAAATCTGATTTGTTTTTGTTAATACTCGTGAAGCTCGAAGATTAAATAATTTTTTTTGTTAATTTTTTTTCGTTCTGTATTTCATTTTTTTTTACATCTGTATTTTTTTACATCTGTATTTCATTTTTTGTACATCTGTTATTTTTTATTTTGTGGATTGTACTCATCTTTTTTCAATTTAATTTTTTGTTAATTTTGTAGATCTAATTGAATTTGTAATTTAGGTTTATGGTGAATTAAATTAATTTGTATTTTCTTTAGATATCATTTGTATATATTTTTTTAGATTTTATATGTGTATTTTCTTATTTCTACATAAAACTTATAAAGTCAAATGTATAATGTTGTTATGTAATTTGTTAATTAATTTGATGCTTGAATGAATTCAACAAATTTGGTTGTGGTTTTGAAAATGTTGTGTGGGTATAGAATGTAGTATACTAGTATATGACATTATAAAATGTATAAATTTTTTTTTATTAAAAAAAAGCAACCTATTGCTGCTGTTGTTTGGTAAAAACAGCAAGACAATAGACTCACCTATTGCTTTCTTGTTTTTACCAACAACAGCAGCAATAGGTTGCTTTTTTAATTATTTTTTTTGTTATTCACACTACCTATTGTTGCGGTTTTGGGTAAAAACCGCAGCAATATGTTGCTATATTGCTGCGGTTAAAAACCGCAGCAATAGGTAAATTACCTATTGCTGCGCCCTTAATTGCTGCGCGGCTAAAACCGCAGCAATATGCCACTTAATGACCGCAGCAATAAGCAATTATTCTACTAGTGTAATGTAATGTTTAATTTTACATTTATATCTTGTGGAGAAAGATTAATTATTTAATCCAAGTCAAGATATTTATTTTATGCACTTTAAATTTATATAATATGGTATGTTTAATATTCTAGTAACTTAGAATCTTTGAATAAAAGATTCTTTAAGTTATTAGATATGTTTGTTGCTGTTGTTGTGCGTGCAAAATAGTTGGAGATTGCAGTGCATAAAATGTGGAGCTAACTCCTTGAAGCTCTCTAACAAACTCCATGAACCTGCGTATTACTTGCTGGAAATTCTCCCACTAACGGATAGTGGAAGGTAGTTTATTTCCGTTGCAAAAAGTGTGGAGGAAGTGCAGCGAAAATCAGGCCATGATCTCCATTACTCCACTCACGCGATTTGAGGAGAACATGGAGCACAACATGACCAGCAGAAGAACATTTGCAGCAGCTATATAAGAGGAAGATTATTCGAAGAAAAACGTAAGAACTTTCAAGCACAAAAAGTCAATCTATACTTAGAAAGTTTTTCTTGTAATTTCCTCTTATATTCAACATACTCATTATTGTAATATTCATAGCGTTTGGGTGAGAGAAAATTCAGAGAATATCCTTGTATTCAAGAGAGAGAAAGAAAGAGAGAAAAGAGAAGACTTCGAGTGAAGTCAAAAGTGAGTGTCATCAGTTCAGAGGGAATTGAGTGACTGGGGAACAAGTTCCTAGAGGAACAGAGAAGGTCCATTAATAGGTTATAAAAGAGAGAGTCTTTTGGCCTATTATAGTAAAGAGAGTTTGAGTCAAAATCCCTCGTGGTCAAGGTTTTTCTTCCTATTGGGCCTAGGAAGTTTTCCTTGTAAAAATCTCGTGTGCTTGTTTCTTTCTACTTTCAAGTTTGTTTTAATTCCGTATTACAAATTGAAAATTTCTCCTCAACTACAATTCACCCCCCCTCCTCTTGTAGTTGGTCTAGTGTTCATTGTAGAATAACATCCAGGGAAAAGGAGCTCAACAAGCTTCTCCATTATGTTGATCAGTAAGAGAGAATAGAAGATGCGTATTTTAGTGATGTCAAACCACATGTATCTTTTGAAAAAAAAAAATTATTGTTATTTCTCATTGTTGGATCATTGGATGTATGGGGATGCAATTATTTTGGCGAGTATTTATTAAATTTTTAAGCATTTTTGTTGTTCTTTGATTCAGTTTTCATGTGTATAAAGTAATTCTTTTTTCCTTTTTTATTCATACAAGTAACCTCACTTGTTCATAAAACTAATCTCGTCTGATATTGTTAGTAATATAACCCTATTTATTCATATGAGTAGCCCCATTTTGTTTACATAAGTAACCCCATTTTGTTTATAAGAGTAACCCTTCTATTGTTAAGAGTAACCTTAAAATATTATATGAGTAACCCTATTTATTTTTTGCAGTAACTTCATTTAGTTTTTGGAGTAACCTTGTTTAATCCTATGAGTAACCTATCTTAATCATAGGAGTAACCTAGTTTAATCTTTTGAGTAACCTCATTTATTTATACCAGCAACCCCATTTAATCATATGAGTAACCCCATTTTGTTCACATAAGTAACCCCATTTTATTTATAAGAGTAACCCCTCTATTGTTGCGCGTAACCCTAAGATATTATATGAGTAACCCTATTTATTTTTTACAGTAACCTCATTTAGTTTTCGGAGTAACCTTATTTAATCCTATGAGTAACCTATTTTAATCATGTGAGTAACCTAGTTTAATCTTATGAGTGACCTCATTTATTCATACCAATAACCTCATTTATTCATACCATTAACTCCAATTATTGGCAAAAGTAACCCCCGTTTATCCGTACGAGTAACCTTATCTATCCATACGAGAAACTCTAATTGGTAACAAAAACAACCCTATATTTATCGATACGAGTAATTTTTTTATTCATACGAGTAACCTCATTTGTTAATAGGAATAACCTTATAAGTAACCTCATTAATTTATTTTTTCAGTAACTTTATTTAGTTTTTGGAGTAACCTTGTTTAATCTTATGAGTAACCTATTTTAATCATACGAAAAATCTAGCTTAATCTTATGAGTAACCTCATTTATTCACACTAGTAACCTCATTTATTCATATCATGGTAACCCCAATTGTTTACAAAAGTAACCCCCATTTATCAATACGAGTAACCTTATCTATTCATACGAGTAACACAATATGTTCATAAAAACAACCATCATATATCAATACGAGTAACCTTATTTAGTCATACGAGTAACCTCATTTCTACATACGCGTAACCTCTCTTAATCATACGACGACCCTATTTAATAGGACGAGTAACCTCAACTGTTCACAAAAGTAACTCAATTTCTTCATACAAGTAATCTCACTTAATCATATGACATGCACCCCTATTTAATCATATGAGTAACCCCAATTATTCACAAAAGTAACCTCATTCATTCATACAGATAACCTCATTCGTTCACATGAGTAACCTCATTTAATCATATGACAACCCTATATAATCATACAAGTAACCCCAATTGTTCACTAAACTAACCCCATTTTTACATATAAGTAACCTCACTAAATAATAAGACGACCCTATTTAATCATACTAGTAACCTCAATTGTTCACAAAAGTAACCTCATTTTTTCATACGAATGACCTCATTAGTTCACAATATTAACCTTATTTAATCATACGATGACCCTATTTGATCAAGTAACCCCAATTGTTCACAAAAGTAACCCAATTTCTCCATACAAGTAACCTCATTCGTTTATAAAAGTAAACTGATTAGTATTCCCTTTTGTAATAAAAGTAACCACATTTGTTTATAAGAGTAACACCCTTTTACTGCTAAAAGTAACCATATATTCATACAAGTAACTCCATTTGTTCATAAGAGTAACTTCATTTGTTCATAAGGGTTTGTGCACAAGGGTCAATTTCAAAAGGTCATATTAATATTTTTGGAAGATTCAACTTGGATATAATACTTTGGTTCGTTAGCTTTCTAACGCCTGGTCAAAAGCTCGATTCTGATGAGAAACGAGTGAGATATGACCATTTGAAAATGAGCTGACGGGCTGACAGGGTGTTGCGCGCAGCCATACCTATAATTTCGCGTGTGGCCGGTTGTATGCAAGACGCGTTGTAATATTTAAGGGAGCAATATAATCACTTAAAAGTGGTTGTTTGGTTGTTTGGTATACATGGGAATTTAATTCCCATGGGAAGTTCTATTTCGTAGGAAGTTATTTCCCTTATGTAATTCCTATGAAGTTAGCTTTGCCGGAAATTTAAATGTGTTTGGTTGACATCAAAGAATTTGTAATTCTCATGAGTTGATGTGGGAAATCTGAATGATCAAGGGGTGGATGAATAAATTCTCACGTTTTGTGGGAATTTCAATTTCCCAGAAATTTCATTGCCCCAATTTTCCCCACTTTCTGTCAACCAAACAACTACCAAAATCAGAAAGGAAAAATTGACAGGAACAGTCCCAACTATAGGCGTTCCACTATTATCAGTACCAAGTCCCAACTAAGAATTATTTATAAGCAGCCCCAACTTTGGGGGTTATTTACAAAAATGTAACTAGCAGGTTACGTAACCTGCTACAACATGTAAACCTCCGAAACCACCACCCTTGCCACCCCTGCCACCCTCTCCAATGCACTGCCACCCCATCTCCCTCCTTCAAAGGCTCCTCCCCTGCCCCTCCACCCCTTCCTCCGCCTCCGAAACCTCTTCCACGCCCCTGAAACCCCTTCCTCCGTCCCAGAAAACCCTTTCATCGCCCCTGGAACCCCCTCCCCTGCGTCGCCACCCCCCTCCCTACCCCCGAAACCCCTCCCCACCCCTGAAACCCCCTTCCCTGCTACATATCCATAGGAGTCGCCACATTAAACAACTACTCTCTCTCTTCCCTGAATCTCACCTCAACTTAAGCATGCATGTCTCTTTCATCTTTATCTTTTTACCAATTTGAATTCACTCCATTTCTCTCAGTGACAATTCTCACAACTTTAAATTCATCAGTTGTAAATTATTGATGATTCCCCACTTCTTTATCATCGATGCTTCTTTGTAATATAATCTTCAAGTCAAATTTGTGAGTTTATGTATTCGATTATTGACAACAATTTTCTTTTCCAACTCAAAATTCATCAAAAGAATCGTCAATTTCAGGTAAATTATTATTGTTGCTAGTTTCTCCTTCATTTTAACGCTAATTCTTCTTTTTCGGAAGTCGAATTCAGGATTTTGCGCGTTTGATTTTGTTGAGTTTTTGGTAATTTTTTACAGGAATTGTTAATCTTTTGATTGAAAATTCTAAGATATATAAGATTAGGTCAACGTTGTGGAAGTCTGCTTCTATCAAGTACAGTGAAAATCCTTTTTGGGGGGAGGGGATTTCAGGGGTGGCAGGAGAGTGGGAGGGTGAGGGGTAAGGGATTTCGGGGCTAACAGGGGAAGGGGAAGCCAGAAGGGTGGCAGGGGAGGAAAGAGAAAGGAGGGAGGAGAGAGAAAAAAGAGGAAGAAGATAACATGTTTGAGAACTTAAAAAAAACAACCTGTTAAATAGGTAACCAGTCAATTGGGACCAATTTTGTAAAAAATGATGTATAGTTGGGACTGCTCAGAAATAATCCTTAGTTTGAACTGAAAATGGCGGAAACCCCATAATTAGGACTGTTCCTATCAATTTTTCAAATTAGAAAATAATATAAAATCTCCTAACCTTAACCCCATCCCATAAGAAAACCTTAACCTTAACCTTCAAAGAGTGTAAACGGATTTTTCACCAAGTACCCCTAACCTTAACCTTAACCCCTAATCCTAACCCTAACCGTTTATTTCACCAAGTTCTGATTGATAGTGTAAAAATTATTTTCTGATTGGTGAAAAAACCGTTTATTCTTGAAGGTTAGGGTTAGGGGTACTAGTGATAGTGTATTATTTAAAAAAAAAATCATTGTAGACTCTGTACTTTTATTATTTTTCAAAGAGTAAAATAATTTTCTTAGATGGACAACCATCCTAAAGTTTTAACCTCAACCATTCACTTAAAACTCGTGAGTCGTGATATATACATGTTGTTGATTATGTATACTTAGCTTGAAACGACCAAATAAACTATAGAAATTCTTGGGGTATAACTGTTCTACCCAATGTTGTCAGGATCGGGATCCCACTTTGGATCGATGAGGGTGGGGGTAGGATCGGATCGTTAGGATCGGATCGTAGGATCGTAAGATCCTACAAATTTGAGAAATTGAGCCAACAAAATGATCATATGTGACTAGTACTTGTCTTTCTAGTAAAAACAATGGCAAATAAACACACTTTTCATCACAAAAGATCGATAATAGTATCAGTTGATAGTTAACAGTTAACAAGATTTTACAAATGTTATTTTAAAGCTTACAATCCAGATAATACAAGGAAAATAGCGTTTCCATATTAAAAACTACAAGTGAACAATCTAAGTAACAAGCAAGATTACAACAATCTAATATTCATTATAGCCAAAGTTCCCATCATCATCAGCATAGTCACTCATTGTCCCTGATCCTCCTATTTCCGTGACATTGACACCATCACCATAGTCACCATCATCATCAGCATCACCCTCACCAAAATTTATTTCTAAGTTTACTAAATCATCCACCTCATTTGAAGCAACATTGGTTCCTACGTCATCTTCGTCGTCACTGATTACAAGTTGCTCAACACTCACATCTACGAGAATGAGATGAAAGAATGAAAAATCATCTAAAAAAATTGTAGAACCTAGTTATAAAAAAATGTGATACTTTATATATAAAGAAAAAAAAACTCACTTTGAGATGGATTAATTTCTTCCTCATTGTTCTCCTGCATTATATTTGAGGCTTCCCGTGCTGCTCTTCTAGCTGCTCTATCAAGAACATTCAACCATGCTCCATCTTGAGGAAGAACGGGCTCCTCAATCTCTGTTATCCATTCATCATCTGATGGCAAGTCATCTAAAACAGCGGGAACAATTGGGGATTGATACTTGGAAGCTCTCTTTTGTTGTTTTTGCTTCAGTTTAAGGTTGTACATTACAAATACCAAATCATTCATATTTTGTTGGTGCAAACGGTTTCGCTTCTTTGTATGCACCTTATTTTAACATTGAAAAAGAAATGTCAGACTATTAGATGCTCATTAATCAATAAGCTATTGTTTTCTCACTTGAACAACATACCATATTACCATCTCAAAAGCACTCCAGTTTCGTTCACATCCAGATGAGCTACATGTTAAGCTTGGAATTCGTGTAGCAAATTTCTTAAGTTCTGGGAACTCATCTCCATATGAGTTCCACCAATCAGCTACACAAGTAACAAGGAATTCAAACTAATCAGCACCCATCATTAAGTACAATAAAAAACAGAACTTTAGAGTGAAAGAGATAAGAATATAAGATATGAACCTGGAGATTTTTTTTTTCTTGTCATCACAGCAGTAGGTAATCCAAACAAACCTCTTGCATTATGAAAGGCATCGATTTGCAAATCAATTTCAACTCGTTCATTGGGGTCATGGACCATTCTTTGTAAACAAGCATACAAGCCAATCTTGATGTCCGCATTGGGTTTGAAATTTGGTCGATAATGAATATGTGGGTTTAAAAAAGTACTTTAACAAGTGGCAGCGCACCTTTCAAACATGTTATTACTCCATTCCAAAACCCACGAGTGTCCAAAATTATCCTTTGGACCTTCTTTCCTTTTACAGAAGCAGCAAACTTGGAAGATCTCCACTTTAACCATGGCTAATAATGGGCCTTTTTGCTCATTTAGACTTCTTAAAGTCAAGTAAGAGGTTGCAAATCTAGTTACACCGGGCCTTATTAACTCTCTTCCTTTTGTGAACTCTTTTAGCCAAGTATGAACCATTGTTCTAGAATAAATGAAAGTTGGTATCCTCCTACCTTTCATAATTGTCAGACTATGCACCTTGATTTTTTTATCCAAATCCTCTAACATCAAATCTATGCAATGTGTAGCACAAGGAGTCCAGAACAACTTAGTCCTCTTTTCCATTAACAATTCTCCAGCAACTTTGTAATTTGCTGCATTATTAGTCACAACTTGCACCACATTTTCCTCTCCTACCTTCTCTACAACAACATCTAGCATTTCTAACACCTTATCTGCTGTTCTAGAGATATCAGATGTGTCAACGGAAGATAAGAAAACAGACCCTTTAGGGCTATTCACTAAAAAATTACAAATTGATCTTCTTTGTCTATCACTCCGTCCATCTGACATAATAGTACAACCTGTTTGCTTCCATTGTGCCTTATATTCTTCAAGCATATGCATTACATTAGATACTTCCTTACTTAAAAAAGTTACCCTAATCTCATGATAACTTGGTGGCTTCAATCCAATTCCATACTTTGCAATCTTTTCAATCATCAAGGCAAACTCAGGTTTATTGGCTGCATTAAAAGGAATAGCACTAGTATAAAAAAATCTTGCAATTTATTGACAAACTTCCTCTCTTTCTTGTCTTTTATACTTTTGATTAAGTGTGGTTTGTGTTGAACTCCTCTTTGAAGTCACATAACCATCCATAGATCCCCTAACTTTTTGATGAGAAGCATTTACTCCTTGGTACACTTCATTTTCATATCCATCATCCTCACCAATATCACAATATCTCTTTTTCTTCTTTGCTGATTCTTGTTCACTTTGATGTAAAGAGGCTCTAATTTTTTCTTTAACGTCATCAGGGGCTTGTAAGCAAGCTTCAACATTAGAGTGAGTACCGGCTAAGTGATGTTTGAGTCTACAAAATAACACCAGATCGCACCACACCACAATAATTACACCTCACTTTCTTAGTGGATTTATCTACCTCTGTTCCATATTCCCAACCTGGGTCAGACCTAGTTCCAGGTGCATTTTTCCTTTTCTTAGATGAACTTGCCATATTCTAGAACAAATAGGAATTCTAATAAGCATTTGTAATTAAAAAAAAGTTACAGATTAGCTAAACACATAACATTACTAATAAGCTAAAAAGTGAAGAACATGTTTAATTCTAATAAGCTTTTGTAATTAAAAAAAAGTTCCAGATTAGCTAAACACATAAGAATACTAAGAAGCTAAAAAGTGAATAACAGGTTTAATTATCCAGTAACTAAACACATGTGCATGTTTGATTTGCCATCAAATAACAATTGAAGAAATTATATGTGAAGAACAAAAAATCGCCAGCACAAAAATAAATTATACCTGAAATTCGAGAGAAAGGAGGATGATTGGAGCTTGAATTCAGTCGAGGAAAATCAGAGCTTGAATTCGCTGGAGTTTGAATCCACTGGAGTTCGATTGTTCGAGCTTCAATTCGCTGGTATGGAGAAGACGCAGTAGAGACTAGAGAGTGCAGCTTCAATTCGCTAGTCTGGAGAGTGGAGAGACGTAGTAGAGGAGCCCGTAGGGATTTTTTTTATAATTTGGGCTTTGTTTTGTAGTTTGGGCTTTGGCTTTGAGTGTGGCAAGTTTCACTAAACTCACGTGGGTTTTGCTAAGCTAAAAAGTGGGATCGTTAGAATCGCCTGGGATCGTGCGATCCTACCGATTCTGACAATTCTGAACGATCCTGCTAACAATCCTGCTCAATATACGATTCTAGCTACGATTTGAATCATTTAAGAAAATCTGGATCGTAGGATCGTGCGATCCGGATCGCGATTCTAACAACATTGGTTCTACCATCAAAATCAACATTTATATGTTGTTACACCATCAAAATAACTGACAAAATGACATCAAATTCATGTCATTATTTGTCATTTTCTTGGTGTATGTATCAATATGTACGTGTGAGATTTGTTACACAATAAGTTATGGTGTAACATGTTACACCCAATATGCACACAATAAACTAACATATATTTCATTGTTATGGAGATAATTCTTGGTTAAGGTTTTTTCTTTAAAAAAAAGGAAAAATAGTTAGTGTATTTCTTTACAATGTTTGAATTTGATGAAATATTGGTTCTTGGTAGTAGTTCTCAAACATTGTATTACACCAAACATTACTTGGTTTAGTGGATATGACTTTAGTATACAAGCTTGAGGTCATGGGATCAAATTTTATATCATGCCTTTTCTAATTTTGTAATTGTATGTGGAGTACATGAAGTCAACACTTTAAGGGATAGCGTCATGTGTTACAGTTTCTTATTGAGGAACACCTTTTAATATATTAGTATAGATTTGGTGAAACTTAACTTTGTTTGGCAATTACCAAACACCATTTCATCCTAAATTTATGTTTTTCATTACATTGCTCCTCTCTCATGTTCTCACTGCCGCAAAAAAAACACTCCTAAAAGTAAGACAAAGTCGAATAATTAATATTTATTTTAAATGAAAATTCGATAACCAATATTATTTGGTAACCGAAAACTTCGTGAAATATAATTGCTATTGAGAGTCATCACTTAACCAAGCTTGCTTGGTGGAGATGGTAGCTTGAGAGTAGGGATTATTCTTTGTGGGACTGGAACCTAAGTATCGATTGTTGTAGTTTTGATAAGGCTTAACTTTATTTTTACAAAGAATATGCTTAATTTACTTATAATCGTTTGCATATGACCTAATTACAGACTGTTGTGATTTTAATTTGCCTAATTTGACCCTATTAAAATCAGAAGAACTCATACTTAGGTCCTACAGAGAATAATCAATTATTGGAATCTATAAAAAGACAATGACCCACAGTTGGGACTCCAATATTAATTTTTCTAAAAAAAAAACTTATAAAATTTAATTAGATCTCCAAAACTAAAGCGGGTCGGGGACTTGGGGTCATAATAGCTCATTAATAGTGGTGGTTGTCTTTTCTAGAAACTGTTGTAGCATGTTACTTTTTCCTATTATTTTGTTTGACAGAGATATTTTTTTCTATTTTAGTATTTTCTGAGTTCTGACCATATGTTTTTGACCATAAAAACTTATCTAAGATTGAATTATATTTTCAATCGTCAGAAAACAAATGAATATCTACAATTTAATTAGTTCCAGTCTTCCTTGACCTCAATTTTTTAGTCTCTTATAATGGGCTTGAATTTACTTTTACAATTTTAGTTGTAATGAACTTATCACGTCGCTAATGTTTAGCTGGTAAGCAGATAAGTACAAATCTTAGACATACTCACGTAGCACATATGTATTATGTGTGGTTGTTTTTATTAATCTAACATCTGCCTAATTTTAAAAGATCTGGATTAATAGAACTGCTAATTTGGAATTCAGTCATATGGGCAGTCGTTAGACGTTCACGAATGTCTTTCAACATAGCAGAAAACGTGACTAACTGTTGAGCAGATTGAACGCCAAAGTTGGGTAATCAACCCGCTATTCAATTTGCTTCGATATAAGGATTCGTTTTTTTATCTTATTTTTGCCTATCTTAACTTATCATAATTTATTTGATAATATTAGACCTTATAGACCTTATCTGAACTTACTTTGTGAGTGCGTCACACCTTATTTTTGCTAAATTGGACTTTTAAACTCATTAGATCTTATCTAACCTTGCTTATCTGAACTTATTTTTTCTTAGAAGAACTAAAAGTAATTAAGGTGAACAAACAGGTTTAGAAAGATACCTCATTTGGTTTGATGGTAAGTTTAATTTCTTAGGTACACAAGGAGCATCTTTCAAAAAAAAAAAAAGGTACACAAGGAGCAAATATTGATTAGTTGTTTTTTGCCATCCAAATCATATACTCCACTAATTAAAATGTGTCTTATTGATTAATCTTGCTTCTAACCCGATTGTTGGTTCTAATTTAGCTTTAGACAACTAATGTATGCCTTTTCTCTTTCTTTTAGTGGAATGCAGATAACTAACGTATGTGGTAGGTTCGGCGATTGGCAAATTATATACAAGTTGCGCAATCTGTTCTTACACTTGGAGAACTCAAATCATGTCACCATAATGCAAACTACCTACTTTTATTTTGGCTGACGAAAAAATTATAGGGGAAGTATAACTTCTTAGGATATAAACTGAGGTGAGGTTGTTTGGTTGACAAAGATAACGTAGATTGTGCAATTTTTTTAGGAAGTTCTAGATTTTTAATTAGGGCTGACAAAAGCTGAACAACCCTGATAATCCGACCTAAACCTAAACCGAAATTCTCGGGTTCAGGTTGAGATTTTCTACCCAACCACTCAACCCGACTTGAAACCTCAACGGGTTAGGTTCAAGTTGACTTTTTGAACCCAAAAATAACCCGAACAACCTGATTTAGAATTTGGGTCAGATTCGTCTTGGGTCAACCTTAATTTAACCCGACTTTTACAACTTATGTCACCTACTTTCTAATTATAAACTTGTATTGGGCCAAGGCCATTTCTTAATTTGAAGCCGGTGGCTAATTTATGGCTTTGAAATTGGAATCTTTTATTTAATTGGCATTTGAAGTTAGGATTTGCAAACTTTAATTTTTTTAATGCATAATTGTTGCAATTATAAAACCTGGCGGGTCGGATTTGGGTTAGGGGTAATTGACCCGATACAGAAGTCGTGTTAACTTGAACCCTATCCAACCCGACCTGATTGCCACCCCTACTTCTAATATTCTACTTCTCATAAAATGAAGGAAGTTACTTACCTAAATAATTTTGGTAAGTAGAGCTTTCTATCATCAACAGTACAACTTTTTCCACCCTCTGGGAAATAAAACTTCTACGAAAAATAACTTCCTATGAAAAACTACTTCGTACATTCAACCAAACGAGCATTTATAATTCATGTCACCATAATCCATAATGCATATTGATGGATTATTTAAAAAAATTATTACACTTATTGATAGGTTTTTATGTCAAGGTTAGTCTGTTTAATAATTGAGCAAACACTACAAAATAAGGATCTATGTTCTTCAACTTATTCTTATTTATTCAAAAAAGTTTTGTTTTAAAAAAAGAATTCATAAAAAGCTCATAAAGTATAGAAAAATGAAAAAGTTCAGACTAAATAAGTAAAAGTTATACAAAGTAGAGGGTATTAAGGGTCCGTTCTATTCAACTTATTTTAACTTATATAAGATTTTATATATCGATAAGATAAGATAAGATAAGATAAGATAAGATCAGATAAGATAAGATAAGATAAGATAAGATCAAATAAGATAAAATAAGATGTTAGACACACTCAATAAACTATCTTATAAGATAAGATAAGATAAGATCAGATAAGATTTTATAAGATCTTATAAGATAAGATAAGATAAGACAAAATAAGTTGAACAGAACATATTCTAAGAAAAACTTCAAAAAAAAAGTTCAAATAATAGATCGATATTATAGATTATAAAAGATTATTTATTAACACATTATTTGTTTATCACGATTAAATATATCTCTATTATATAAGCCAAGGGAGGAGGTGGTGGTGTTCACATAAGATTACCATTATACCCTTAATAAATTCAAATTACTCATTTTTTTTAACTGCTACATTGTTGCATGCACAATAATTTAGGCAATGTCACTTTCAAGCTTTTTGGAGGGTACTTTTTAACCTATTTAATTTATTGTAAAATAATGGGAAAAAGTGAAAAAGTAGTACTTTTGGGTAGAAAAAAGAGAAAAACATATATAATAGTAGTACTTTATGGTGGGCCAAGTACCCCAAATAAGGAAAGTTTAAACAATGTAGCAATTAAAAAGAAACAACCATTTAAGGAAAATGTAGAAATTAAAAAAACGGAGGGAGTACTACATAATGGATAAGGGAATTTACGACAACTTATATAATTGCCAAATAATTAGTATTTATTGCTGAATCTTAATTACAAAATAGTAAAATACTCAATATGTCATAAATACAAATAGGAAATCAAACACTGCACACATAGTTCAATGGGTATTCACAAATCACTTTATGCAACAAAAAAATGTTTAAATTTCTTTTGTCTGTACAATAAAATTAAGAAATTTAGCCAAAAAATCTTTTAAAGTTCAATTTTGTGAAAAAAAAATTTTTAAAGCATTCTTTATTTGCAAAAACAAACCCCAAACTTAATTTTCTTTGCAAAATGAAACATATTCCCATTTTCTAGTGTGGTTTTTGAGATGCATAAGGGTGGTCCTTCTATCTTCCTTTAACCCCTTGTTTCCATTAACTACAACACCACCACTATGCATCTCAAAAACCACACAGAAAATGGGAATATGTTTCATCTTGCAAAAAAAACAGTTTGTGGTTTGTTTTTGCAAAGAATGCTTTAAAGTGTTTTTTTTTCACAAAATTGAACTTTTAAAAGTTTTTATTGGTAAATTTTCCATAAAATTAAATAGAAAATATGGTAATTTTGAAATAAAATATATATTGTATTTATTAACAAAGAAAAAATTTATACCTAACTATTTTTTTATGGATACATTTAATTGTATATGACAATGGAGCTACGAAAAAAGAGGTAATGTTTGAAGAAAATATCAACTTTCTAGCACTCATAAAAGTGATATGTATCAATGTTATTAGAAGTTAATACTGTTTGTATGTTTGTTATTTGCCGTTTGAGTGGAAAATGAACTGCTTTTATTCAATGCACGCATCGTGTGTAAAGAAAGCTATTATGTGAAGATGGTATATAATCTAATTATATATGAATAAAGCCTAATAGATTCACCCAATTATCGACACTTGTCACCTTCTTTTTATGCCAAGTTTATCTATATTTTTAAGGAAACAAAATATAGTATGTATAGAGAATATTTGATGATACTAACTTTACATATTCTTCTATATATGTAATCATAGTAAATAAGAAGAGGTTAAGGTGGTGGAGTAGTATTATCGCTTCTCATCTCATATCCCTGAGATCTAGGGACCAAACCTCATGGGACTCATTTGAGTAATTCTCCTTATCCCTCCTCAAGTAAGCGCCCTTCATCTTACCTTAAAAAATCATATTAATTAAGAATATTCAATTAATATGAAACGTAGTTTATACTTCTAACCATATACAATAATTTCATAATTTATGAGTTCAACCAAGTATTGTACTTTCTCCGTTTTTACAAGATTGAAGTAGTGAGACTTCATGAGAGAAGAAAGATAAAAAAAAAGGATCTCCATTTGTTAGAAGAGAGAAAGTGATAATATATTGCCAAAAACGTCTTTGTCTATTTTTGCATAGTCTCCAATGCATATCTTTGTCTATTAATACTTCTAATATATTGCTTTTTACAATTTTTTTTAACAACATAGTATCTTTTTTCAAAAGGAAAAATATTTAACCCGTGTAAGACATGAGTTACAAGTCTAATTATTATACATATAACATCAGATATTTTCGCTCAACAATCGACATTTGACTCCTTTTTAAAATGCCAAGATTTTATATCATTAAAGAAATTGAATATAGTATATACATATCCAATATATTTAATTATTAACCATAGTTGAAAATTTCCATAATGCTTTTGTTGGCAATAAATTTCCATAATGTTGTATGCAGACATAGTAATAATAATAAATAAGAATCTTCCACTAATATAAAAATTTCTATAATTTTTTTCGTCAATATTTAATTACTCCTTTTGTATTTTTTAAATTTTGCATTGATGTGTAGTTTAGGAATATCCATTTTTCATAATTTTTATACTCTCTCTGATCTGTTCCTATTTGTTTTTCCTATTTAGAATCTTTTTGAGAGAAAAAAGAGAGTCAAAGTATGAAGAACAAATAGGAAAGAAGGGAGTAATACCTATCTAATTATTTATAGATATTAATAGACAAAGATATGCATTGGAGACTATGCAAAAATAAGTAGGTAAGATGAAAAAAACTTATTATATTTTTCTACAACATACAAGAGCCATAAATATAGTTTTGTCAAATATAAATATAAATAAATAAATAAATATATATATATATATATATATATATATATATATATATATATATATATATATATATATATATATATATAAAAAAGTAAGAAAAAAGAAGGTTAGGAGACCCTCCACACGAGGGGAGCTCTAACGTTATCGTTTACAAAATAGAAGAAAGAGCTTAATTAGTACAACTTTCTATATTAAAATGAGAATCAACTAAATGGCTCACATTGGTTATCCAGTCTGCTGCTTTATTTGCTTCCCGGTGGACATGACGCATATTCAAGAAGTGAAAGAAAGTAATAGAGCTTGAATTTCTTTGATAATATGAGCAATCTGCCAAGGGGGAGAGTAGAGACCTTTAACTGCATTGATGACCAAAAGATTATCTCCTTCAATGTGAAGATACCGAATGTTGTTTTGAATTGTGAGACAAGTTCCTCGATGAGCGCATATACCTCGACAATAATGAAGACTTGGGAAGAAACAAGGTTGAAGGCAGCAGCTTTGTGGAGATGACCAAGAGAATCCCTGATAATAACACCTATTGCTGCGGAGTTTGCACGAACCGAACTGTCGAAATTAAGTTTGAAGAAGGGGTTGAAAGGTGGTTCCCAAGCTAAGGATGGAAGAGGGAAACGCCAGGTTGGAAGGAGGAAGAGTTGAGTGATGAAACGGGAAGCCTGAATAAATGCAGTGGTCTACCGTATTTCTCAGTTTTCATTATGAAAATAAAAATTTGGCTTTATGAATGATCCTATAGATATTAAAAGAAGCATCATGGAAGATTATATCATTTATTTCTTTCTAGATACTCCATATAAAAAAAACATAATTGACCATAGAGGTTTTGTCTTGTCTTATTTTAAATATTTTTCATATATACTTCACCATATCTTTGTTCCTGAAAAAAGACGTCAAGTATCAATTTTTGAGTGAATATATTCGTCTTTATACACACACCATATAATAATTAGATAAAATTCAAATGAACCCTCCACGAAAATTTCATTCGATTTGAATATGGACCCTCAACTCAAGTCTGGACTACTACCTGATTGGCTGATTGTCAAACCTTCAATAATAAAGAAAAAACATGTAGTAGTACGTTATACGTACCAAGTCACTATTAACATTTAACATAATCAGCCTAGACTTGACCCATCCCAAATTCAATCCAACTGAAATTTCTCTTCAAATGCTTACTCATTTACATCAAACTTTTTTTCTTTTCTTTTGACGAGAACACAATCACACATCAAACTTTATATGTTTAAATACTACCCAAATATCCCATCTTTTCCTTCATTCATACAATCATACTATACCTTCTTTCTCTCTCCTCTCCAACTTCCTTCTTTTATCCTCAACGAACCTTCAAAATCTTTCCATCAATGGCGGCAAATTGGTCTGAACTTCCTTCAGAACTCTTAGAACTCATCTTCAACCTCACTAACACTTCTTCTGAAACCCGCCATTTTCGCTCTGTTTGTTCTTCTTGGCGTTCCTCTGTTCCTGCTAAACAACCCACTACTCATTTTCTCTCTCCTCCAATCAAACTCTTCAGCTCTGAACAACCCCATAATTTCGACCTTCGTTTGGTCAAACAATCCATCTTTCTAGTTTCTCTCTCCTCTGACCCTAATTCTTGTTGGGTCATCAAAACTGAGGAGAACAAAACAGGGGTATTGCGCCTTTTGAGCCCTTTCTCTAAGAGGACTTTTATCAAACACTTAAACTGCAATGTTTTAGACCTCACGAATGTTGATGTTTTTGAGATTGGGTGTGAGTATGTTCTTCGTAATATTAATGGGAATAATGATCATATGATGAAGTTGTATGATATGGAGAATGAGAAAGTAACGTTTTCATTTTTGGGTAAAAATGATTTTACTGACAATTTTGTCCTCCTATCTACTCAGAGTTCCACCGGTAAATTATTGATGTATAAGTCTTGTTTACAAGAATGGGCTATTTTGGACGATGTTGCCCTTGGTTATGAAGATAGAGGTGAATTTTGTTACGATTGGTCTGTGCGTTATGTTGATGTGGTAGAATGTGAGGGGAAATTTTATGCCGTGACTGATTCAGGTAGAACTGTTGTTATTGAAATTGGTGATGAATTTACTGTAGTGGTGAATTTAATGGTAAAGTCGATTATCGGGGGTGATAAAAAGTGTTTGGTAAAATCAGGCGAGGATTTACTGTTGGTAGATATGTACACTTGTTCGGATACGGGATTAATTGAGGTAAATGCAATTGATGTTTTTAAGTTGGATAAGGTGGACAAAAGGTGGGTTTTGCTTAAAAGTTTGGAAAATCGTTCGATTTTTTTAAGCAACAATTCTTCATTTTATGCCAATAGTTTGCATGGTCTTAAAGAAAATTGCATATATTTTTCCTTTAAGAACTTAAGTAAAGAATTTTCTGAGAAAAAGGACGGAAATGTAGAACATATTAATGAAGATTTTTGCGATGAGGAAGTAGTGGGAAGTCATGAGATTGGAGTTTTTGATTATGAGAAGGGAATCTTTAAGTCACTGGAAGAAAACTTTGAAGATTCGGAGCTCTTTTGTTGGCCGCCTCCGTCTTGGATCAATTTATTAACATAATATACATACTTTCATTTTAATTTGTCTTCTTTATTACTCATTCTATTGAATTTTCTCTCGATCTATTAAGGTGAACCTGTAAAATGAAATGATACATTGATCTTTGTAATATTAACAAAATTCTACGCCTACTTTCGGTCCAAAGGAGATTTAATACTAAAATGATTTGGCAATAGTATGCTAGCCGCACCTATCATAAGGAGAGTGAATCCACTTCACAAGATTAAAGATATTTCACCTTAAAACCATATGACAATAAGGAGAGTAGCCCTTTAGCCTTATAAAGTGGATTCAGCTCTTTACAATTTACAATGTGGGATACACATCCCAGCACATTATAAGGAATGAATTGGTCAAGACCATTTCCCTCTTATAAAGGTGTTAAACGAGAGCATTTAATATATATCTGGGTGTATCATTTGCTGAGTTGTAGGAATGAGCAAAAAAAAATGGCCTAGTGCACTATGCTCACGAACTCACGATGTGTGTATAATAATAAGTTAATAACAGATGTAGTGTTAGATATGACCTTTCAATTTGAGTAGTACTTATAATCACTCCATGCCAAATTAATGTCTATTTAAAACACTTAGCAAGTAATATGTAATCAACAATCAATTGTATAGTAATATGTTAAGTGACGATAATGTATTATAATAAGTTAATAACAAGTTAGTTAAACAGATAATCCTGGAACCAAACATGTAGATATGGCAAATTGGCAACTAAACTTAAAAGGTAAACTAAAACATTGTAGGAGTAATATTTTCAAGGTTGGGTGGACCACAACACCCTTTTTTATTTTATAAACAAAGCCCATCATTCATTCATTACTAATAACGTTAAAACTATTACAATCCAATAGTAATTGTTCAATACAATAACACCCTTTGATTTTAAAGATAATAGTATCTTACATAATTTGTTATAATATCTTGAACATGCAACACCCTTTATATATAATTTTTACTTAATTAACGACAATGATCAATTATTATAATTGGTGCATGTTTAAGATACTATTAAAATCGTTTTAACATATACTAGTATAGGAGAAAGAACATTGGGTTGGGTATTATTGAAAAAGGAGTAGAGAGAGAGGGGGGACAATGACCAATTCCTGAGGCCTGGGCAAAATTGGTTGGCATTGTATGTGTATCATCCTTCTGGGCCCAGCCCATACGGTGCTGGTATCAATTATCAAGTATACTGGGAAACTTTCACTATATCTTTTCCCCAAATTATATATCCGTCTAAAAGCAAAGGCCCCATACACTATAAAAAATCTTGATATCCTACCATCACAATTAAGAAAATTACTCTCTCCGTTCCTAAATAGTCTTTCTATTTTGTCAATTATGTCTATCCCAAAATAGATTTTTCATTTCCTTATTTGGTATGTGTCCACTAATTAAAATATTATTTAACTTTTATTTTTTATTATATTATCCACTTCTCCATAAACAAGATAACTTTTTAAAGTGACCTACATTCTCTCTCCTCAATAAACAACTCATGAATAGTGTACCAAATTTGATAAAATACAACTAAGATCCCACTTATGATTTCTCCTTAATACTTGTACCCAAAAGAAATGGGAACTCTATTTAGGAATGGAGGGAGTATTTTAGAAAGAGATCGTATAAAATAATTCAAATTTTGTATATAGTGTTTGATTTATACAAATCTTTTGACGAACTTTTTTTTTTCAACAAAGGTTTTAAAGTGATTTCTATCTATCATTGTAGACACATAATCGTGTCTCCCCATTTAAGGATCCAATGATGAAACATACCGCGGCATTAGTTGGCGCGACCCAACGGAAGAACAATCTAAAGAACCATTCTAAAATGTGTTTCGAAATGATATTCTAAAAGCCCAATTAATTGTTCATGATGATTAATTGCATTTCAAACCCATAAAATATTTTAAATCCATTTTGAAAGCCCAATCAAATATTCATTATTTTAATAGATATTTTTCATAAATATTTTATTATCTTTGAAAAATAAAACAGATTTTTAATCCGTAAAATTCCATCTCCGGAATTTTAGTGATAAAAAGTATCATTGAAAGACGTGCAACGGAATATGCTCGAATATTCCAGAATATGCGCCGGACGCGGGGACTGCGCTCAGCGCGCCACGTGCGTCCAGCACATAGGCCAGGACGCGTCAGACGAGCCAATGAGCGCCTGACACGTAGATTTTGTGGCTCACACAGAGTCATGCGTCTGACGCAAGCCTTGTGTGAGACGCAACATACTTTTCTATCTTTTCAAAACGCGTTTACACATGTGCATCTCTGATTGGGCTGGCTGCGTCAGGCACACCAATGTACGCCTGACGCGTGGCACTGCGCCTGCCACGTAGGCCTGCGCCTGGCGCAGGGCTTGCGTGAGGCGCAAGGTTTCTTTTTCCTATAAATACCCGTATTTTCCCGAATTAAGGACGGCTTTTCATATTATTATTTCACGAATACAAAAACTTACGAATACCTCTACAATACACTTCGAATACTTCAAGTACTCAAATACCTTCAAATACTTTCAATCAATCCTTCATCGATGCGTTCTTGATTTCACGATTGCTCCGCCTAAAGATCGTTGCGCTCCTCAATCTAAGCCGCATAGGTATAATCCTGAGGATCCTTGAATCAGTTATTTTTATATTGAAGGTACTAATCGTTTGTTTCATGATGTAGATCTTTGGTATAAAATCGTTCTACTGTATATTCTAACCTCTTTTCTCTTTATTTTTATTTATTTTTCATATTATCATACTTGCATGATCATTATATGTATATTATATGATTGTCCCTGCTTTATTGCTTTTATCACCACATGTTATTTTTGCTAATCAAAGACCTAAAGAACTGTTCTAACATTAATGAGATTAATTTGGACAACTTGCTAGGTTCCCTGTAATACTGATTGCATAATAACTTGTCACTAAAAGTTAGTATTTTTATGTGTTTCCTGAACCAATTTAGACTAAATATTTTTAGGGTATTTAAAACGTTATATGATTATTCTTTGGCATAAAATCTGTAATGAATCGATATTTAGTAGAGGCCAACTTTGGGCGAATGTGGTTCATTATTACTATATTCGTACCCTCACCCCCGAACTCAATCTTTGGTTCATTTTGACCATCTATGGAGTCAGGACGGGGAAATCTACATTGGATAATTTGTCCCTATGGTTTTCCCATATCCAATTAGGTTTATGATTCTTCCTAAAAAGAATTATTGGCGACTTCTTTCATTACAAAACAATTTTCAATAAAAGCTTAACAATGGGGTAGTCAAATCTAATACGCGCTCACACCGCGTAAACGAAATAAAAACATGCCTACAATTCGGCGACTTCACTGGGGAGGATTTTAAAAAATTAATTTTTTAAATGAGTGGGTGAAACTTGAAAAATACGATTCATTCTTATTTTTATGCCTTTGAATAATATACTGTTTTGCATATGCATGGCTACTGTTCAGCCACCATAAGGACAATCTACCCTGCCTCATTAGCACATGTTCTATGTGTGAGGTCACCCCCGGGGGCTTTGCGCTTTGTCTTTCCAAAAAGTTTTCTGAGCGATAGTGTTGGATCTTAGTCATAAGCAAACCTACCCAACCATGGCATTGTTCTCTTGTTCCTGACTTGAGACTGGAGTGCGTCTTACACGTGGCCACCTCTTTAAGCAACGGTACGAAGCGTGGGATCAATCTCTTAGTCATGGACCCTTTTCAGACTGAACTTAAACCTGACCAATAGTTGAATGTAGAACTGCACTTTAGGTTGAGAACTTTTGCATCCATGTTACCTGACATTTATGTGTGATTGCAATTTTTGCCTGCTAATATGCTTTACGCCCGAAATTATTGCAACTCGCGTCTAAAACAAATCGTCGTTTTCGCCCGAACCGTCGTCAATTAATCAATACGCGTGCCGCAGAGCATTGCGCCAAACGCATTAAGTTGCGCCTGGCGTGTTTTTATTTACCCCTTCCCACGGAGAAACCCCCCTCCCCTACCACCCCCCGAAACCTTTTATAAGCACTTTTTTTTGCCAGAAGCAATCTTTTAATTTTTTTTGGCATTTTACAACCTTAACCAAATTTTTTTTGCGAGATCAAACCTCAAGGCTATTTTCCGATGAGAATCAATGCCGAAAAAGATCCTGGAGGTTTGATCTCGCAGAAAAAAATTTGGTTAAGGTTGTTAAATGCCAAAAAAAAATTTAAAAGATTGTTTCTCGCAAAAAAAAATGTTTATAAAAGGCTGTTTCTCGCAAATTTTCCTTTTTATAACTATCATTATTATGGCATGTTCAAACATTTTTACAACTATCATTTTTATGGCATTTCTTTCATTTTTATACCTCTCATTTTTATGAAATTTTCTAGTCATTTTTATGCCTATTTTATGTCATATTTACAATCCCGAACGATAAGGGAGGCCACACGAGATCTCTCCCCTATATATATATAGTATCAAATTTATGTCAATAGTTACGTATGATATGACTTAATAAATTAAATTCAAGTTACTAATAGAGCTAAACAAAATTTGATTTCAATTCAAAATTTTGAAAATCTCTCTAATTCCCTGTTATGATTGTCTATGTACTAGTCAAATATATAAAGCTTATTAGAGCACAAAATAACTTGTTGGAATATTGCGCGGATCACTCGCAAGTCATTCACAACTCACAAGTCACACAAGTCCCAACTCAACTAGTAAGAAAATCATAAGATTGGTTAATATAACAACCGGAATTATAATTTGCTTTCGACATAGACATACGACACATACCCCCTTATTGATTGTAGAGATAATATTTTAGGAAGTTGCTCATTGTAAGGATTGTATCTTAGTTGGGTTTCCTATTTTACTGTAACATATATATTGTGATGAGGTTGAAGAAGACATGAAGACTAAGTTCAAGAGTCTGTACTTAGGATTTATGTAAGTATTTTATATTGCTTAGTATAAGGGAACTAGAAGGAACTTATAAATGCAACAAGTGTTTTTTGAAATTATTTAACTGAGAGTTTTTAGGAAAATATTGTAAATAAATAAAACAGTTTTTATTTTTAATAAAAATCTTTTTTTGAGTGCTCATCAAGTAAAAACTAAATTCCTAAGTTCTCTCCTTATATTTCTGAACCACTAACTCACTGTTAGTTTTTTTGAAGTAGTCTTGGCTTGTTCCTCAAGAAGTGTGAACGTGGGTAGATAATCCTACGTGGGTTACTGCTTTACACTTGGTTGAGAAATAAGTGGAACTAACCTAGTAAGGATTCACTATAAAAGGAGGAGTCTTTCTAGTTACAAACTACCAACTGAAAACACATTGTCTATTTTCAAATCATAAGAGTTTTCTAAAAAAGGTCAGTTGCATTCTATAAGAGTTCCTAAGTTCCTTCATATCTAAGTTCAATATATATACTAGTGTGTTTCCCAAAATTGAGTTGTATTTTGGGGTTGAAGGGTTGAGTGATCCTCGTAAGATTTAGAGCTAAGTCAGTGAGTATAGGCTTCGGAGTAGAAGCAAGAGAGAGAAGAGTTATAGTAATCAAAGGGGATTACTGTGAGGAACTTGAGTTCGAGAGTAACTCAAGTTGTAGAGAGTGATTGTAATAGAGAGTTGTTACAATAATATAAGTTTTTGAGGTTTTCCCTTATTGATAAGGTTCAAGAAGTTTCCTCAATTTTATATTTCTCTGTCTCTCTGATCACTATTCCTTTGTTGTTTTAAAATTCCGCCAGAAACTTTACTAAAAGTTCCAAGTACAATTCACCCCCGTCTTGTACGTGTTCCATTGAAGTATCAATTGGTATAAGAATCGGAGCTCTCAAAATACAGGAAACCCTGTTGAGCAAAGTTCCTAAAAAATATGAACACTCAAGAGAAGCTCGAGGAAGGTTACTTCACGCAAAGGCCACCAATGTTCAACGGCACATTCTATACGTATTGGAAAAATCATATGGAAATTTTTATCAAGGCTGAGAACTACCAAGTTTGGAGAGTCATCGAAGTAGGTGACTTTGAGGTAACAACAACCAATGCCGAAAACAAGGTACTTTCTAAACAAATGACTGAATTTTCAAAAGAAGATTTTGACATATATGAAATCAATGCTATGGCTGTCAAAATATTGCATTATGGTCTTGGACCTCATGGACATAATGGAGTCATGGGGTGCAGGAGCGCAAAGCAAATTTGGGATCTCCTTCAAGTAACCCATGAAGGAACCAATGAAGTTAAGCGTTCCAAAATTGATTTGTTAATGTCGAAATATGAACGTTTTGAAATGCAACCAAAATAAACTATTCTGGAAATGTTTACACGCACTAGTAGAATAATTGATTATTGTTGCGGTGATATTGCTGCGGTTTTACCCATACGCAGCAATATATCACGTAAAAAGAAAAGAAAAAATATAAAATAACCATATTGCTGCGGTTTCGACAGAAAACCGCAGCAATATAGTTCCAACGAATATTTTTTGAAAAAGTTTGACTATTTGACCGAGACATATTGCTGCGGTTTTTAGCAAAAACCGCAGCAATATATTAAAATAATATAAAAATATATTATTTTAATATATTGCTGCGGTTTTTGCTAAAAACCGCAGCAATAGGTCCTTGGTAAATATTTAAAACCACTAGGGTTTGGTGGTTGAGCGTTGTTTTCATTTTCATCATCTCTCCTCTCACGCCTCATCTTCACGCCTCTCTCATCCTCCCAAATCACTCAGCTCTCTCATCCTCCCAAATCACTCTGCCTCTAACACCTCTTAATTCTCGCACCTTCTCACCCCACTCATCCTCTCATCCTCCCAAACTTCATCTTCGCACCTCTTAATGCTCGCCGGCGTCTTCAAAGAGTCAGCGCATGTCGCCGTCGCCCAGCGCTGTTAATCTTCGCACCTCTTCGCAGACTCGCAGTTCGACAAAATCACTTTAGATCTGGACGATTTTGTTCGTCTTCGTGTTCTTCGCAGCGATTTTGTTCTTCGTGTTCTCGTCCTCGTTCGTTCGTTCAGATCTCCATCAACACCGGCCATCAACACTCGTTCTCTCCTCCTTCTTAACCACCACCGGCGGGTTTTGCGCGAGCTTGCCTTCGCCGTAGATCGTGCGCGCGAAGGAGATCCATTTGAAGGTGTAGATCCAGATCTGATTTTAGTTTGTTAATAGGAAATAAGAACAAACGAAAACACATTTTTATTTTGTTTTTTCATCTGATTTTCGCAATAGTTTTGCATCTTGGTTTGTATGTAACAATTTGGTAGTCTTTGAATTCTTGTACTATTGTATTCTTTTGAGATTTGAGATATATGAAATCTTTTGCATTTGAGATTATATGAAATTTTTTCTTTCTCATTCTCCGATGCGATTTTGAATCTATAATTTAGGTTTATGGTGAATTAAATTAATTTGTATTTTTTTTAAAAAAAAAAAGCAACCTATTGCTGCTGTTGTTTGGTAAAAACAGCAGCAATAGACTCACCTATTGCTGCTGTTTTTACCAACAACAGCAGCAATAGGTTACTTTTCAATTAATTTTTTTGTTATTTACGCTACCTATTGCTGCGGTTTTGGGTAAAAACCGCAGCAATAGGTTGCTATATTGCTGCGGTTAAAAACCGCAGCAATATGTAATTACCTATTGCTGCGCCCTTAATTGCTGCGCGGCCAAAACCGCAGCAATAGGCCACTTAATGACCGCAGCAATAAGCAATTATTCTACTAGTGACGCTTTACTAACATCACTAATGAATCAGTTTCTCTTGAAAGAATTATTCCCACTGATGAACAGGTTAGGAAAATGCTAAGGAGCATGCCTCAAGATGATTGTTGGAGAACAAAGGTCACTGCTTTGTTCGAAACCAAGGACTTTACCAAGTTCAGTATTGAACAATTGGCAGAATCTTTGATGGCCCACGAATTGCATCTAGGAACTGCCGTCCCTGAGAGTTCCAGGAACAAAGGATTAACTCTTAAGGCAGAGGAACTTGATGAGTTAGATCCTGATGAAGAAGAAGCTGTCATGCTTGTCAGAAAGATGAAAAGGCTGTACAGGAACTACAGGCCTGGAAACCATAAAGGAAGGAACTCGGCTAGAAAACCAGCTAGTTCCAAAACTGAAAATGGTTGCTACAAATGCGTAGATGCTGATCATTAAATCAGAGACTGTCCTCGTTGGAAAAATGAGAAATGAAAAGGCAAAAGCAAGGAACTATCCAAAGATAGATACAACAAGTCGAATTTTGCCAAACCTAACTTCAAGAAAGCTATGATAGTCGTGTGGGGAGAAACAGATTATGAAGACGAAGAGGAACAACCTTATGAAGAGACTGTCAACCTCTGTCTCATGGCAAAATTAAATAAAACTAATAAAGTTCCATCTAATGAGGTAAACTCCTCTACTCTTCAATGTCTGTCAAAAACCAAACTAATTGAATTATTGTTGGAAACATTAGATCACTATATTAAAGAGTGTTCCTCTTGGGTTCAAACTCTGAATCCAAAGAGGAACTTTGGGACAAAGGAACTGCTCAGTTATGTCTAATGGCCAAATCTGACTTTAAGTCTAAAACTGAGTTACGTATTAATAAGTCTAATGTGTGTTCAAGAAAGGAACTCATGATAATGTGGGTTCCTAATTCTAATAATTAGACGTGATGATTGCCTTAGTGAGGGGGAACAATATATGGCACCTATTGTTCCTTGCGTTTATCTAGTGAAGTATTTAAATTTCTCTCACTCAAAAGGCATATAAAAATATAGAGATGATTTTGTTAAGTTATGATGTCTTATTTTTCTCTAAATGGCAAATTCATCTAGTGTGTATATGTAGAGTTTTTGTGAAATGTCTTCCATATGAATGTGTGTCACCACAATTGTTTCTATGTTTTATGCATAGTCATGAGTTAAATTTAAAAGATGACTCATTGATTTCTTTGTAATATTATCCTTCATGTCCATATTGCTAATTGTTAGTCAAAAGGAAGAGGAAGTAAAAAGTGTAGATTCTTTCATTCAAGGAACTCATTTGTTATACATTCCACCCACACCGAGTGCATTACATGTGAATGTCCAATTATGTGTATAAACAAGCAATATCATTATCTAAATTATCAAACCTCTTATTCCATCATTTATTTTTAAAGATATCAAAAATTCCTCCAAACCTTTCATATCATATTTATATACCTTTTTCTTTCTAATCAGTTCACCATATATCCAAATCCTTCAATTTGTGTTCCTCCACTGTAACTTTAAATATTGATGATGATGCAACATTTGAGGGGGAACTAAGGAAAGAAAAAGAAAAGTTTGAGGGAGAATAAGTTGATATTGAGATGAAAAAGGAGAGATTGAGGGAGACAAAGAAGAAAAAAAAATATGAGAGCAAACAGGAGAATAAAAGGAGAGATGTGTGAGAGGGAGATAGAGAAGAGATTCAACATTCCATAAGTTATGCAAGTTCCTACTTCCACAAAGCTGTCATAAAATATATGGGGATCTAGTAGTCCCATGTATGTTCCTTTAGTATCAAATCTGAAGTAAACAAAAGGAATTAATTAGTTCCTTGAAACTTAAAGCAAGGAACAGACATCAAATTTCCATTCAAAATATCGAAAAAGAAGTAAGGAACTACATGTTATTTGAAAGGAACTGTCGTGTGTTTTCAAAGGCAAATCACAAAGTAAACTGCAAGTTTAGGAAAGGTAATGGTGGAGGAACAAGTGACCAATTCATATATATTTTTTTTCACTTAGCCTATTCCAACCATTCCTTCATAAAAATGAGCCTTTGATCTTCTCTTTGAATTTTATTGGACATTCTATTTGTTTTCTACTCTATGGATTGCACTTTGGTAAAGTGGTGGTTTATGTTTAGTATGCTTTAGCTTCTTTAACTAATTGATTAACATGTGCATGAGGATGACTAATATTACTAGATTGATGTTTGAGCAAATTGAAAAATTTAAACTCATGTTTGACCATTAATTATATATTTATGGTGGTGTAGTGTCACTATAAGTTTGGAAGATTGATCATAAATTCTTGAAAAGCAATACGCTTTTTGATGATGTCAAAAGGGGAAAGATAATGGCAAAGTAGCTTATTTATTGTTCTTATTCTGGTTATTCATTCTCTAATTAACATGATCTTGCATTGTCTTATTATATTTTATTTGTGTTAATATTACTTTGCCTTGGTTTGTCATCACCAAAAAGGGGGAAATTATTGAGCCAATATGGGTTTTGATGATGACAAACTAAAGTAATAACTAACAAGGTTTATAAGTTTTATGTGTGCAAGGTTCATGAATTAATAATGGTGCTTCATAAAGATAATTAGTGAAGTTCCTGAGTTGGAACTCCAAGAGAAGAAGAGCTTAGTTACATAAGGGTGTAATTAGGTTTCTTATGTAAGAAACAACAACCATAAGGTAATGAATTGGACCTATGAGTTGTTCCTTTGAATAAAGGAATTGTTCCTATGTAACTATGTTAGTGTAACTGGTATAGGAAATTGGTTGTCTAAACGAGCTCCAGAGGTGGAGTAATGGATATCATGGAGCAAATCAATATAAGCACAACAACAAGACTTAATTCTCTAAGTAATGATTTATGATTAAAGTTCTTGTTCTACAGCTCCTCAAGCAACTGTCTGCTGTTTCTGAGTTGGGACGCACGAAGAGAAGACATGAAGACTTCAAAAGAGAAGACATGAAGACTAAGTTCAAGAGTTTGTAATTAGGATTTATGTAAGTATTTTATATTGCTTAGTATAAGGGAACTAGAAGGAACTTATAAATGCAACAAGTGTTTTTGAAATTATTTAACTGAGAGTTTTTAGGAAAATATTGTAAATAAATAAAACAGTTTTTATTTTTAATAAAAATCTTTTTTTGAGTGCTCATCAAGTAAAAATTAATTTCCTAAGTTCTCTCCTTATATTTCTCAACCACTAACTCACTGTTAGTTTTTTTGAAGTAGTCTTGGCTTGTTCCTCAAGAAGTGTGAACGTGGGTAGATAATCCTACGTGGGTTACTGCTTTACACTTGGTTGAGAAATAAGTGGAACTAACCTAGTAAGGATTCACTATAAAAGGAGGAGTCTTTCTAGTTACAAACTACCAACTAAAAACACATTGTCTATTTTCAAATCATAAGAGTTTTCTAAAAAAGGTCAGTTGCATTCTATAAGAGTTCCTAAGTTCCTTAATATCTAAGTTCAATATATATACTAGTGTGTTTCCCAAAATTGAGTTGTATTTTGGGGTTGAAGGGTTGAGTGATCCTTGTAAGACTTAGAGCTAAGTCAGTGAGTATAGGCTTCGGAGTAGAAGCAAGAGAGAGAAGAGTTATAGTAATCAAAGGGGATTACTGTGAGGAACTTGAGTTCGAGAGTAACTCAAATTGTAGAGAGTGATTGTAATAGAGAGTTGTTACAATAATATAAGTTTTTGAGGTTTTCCCTTATTGATAAGGTTCAAGAAGTTTCCTCAATTTTATATTTCTCTGTCTCTCTGATCACTATTCCTTTGTTGTTTTAAAATTCCGCCAGAAACTTTACTAAAAGTTCCAAGTACAATTCACCCCCCTCTTGTACGTGTTACATTGAAGTATCATAGTTTTAGCTAGGAAGAAAATTGCTTATGCTGCGGTAACTGGGCTTGTGTATAGTGTTTGGCGTGCTAGGAATTCAGCAATATGGGATCAACATGTTTCTACCATAGAGCATATTGTACAACAAATTAATTTTTGTGTAAAAAATAGAATAAAGAAAATACTGTCATAAGGTGAACACTAGAGAGATGTTGAATGGCTTAATAGTTTGTAAATAGTATATTGGCTCTCTGAGCCAGCTGTTTTTTGTGACTGTTTTGGTCTAGGGGTGTCTTTCCTAAAAGGTTTGTCCTAAACCTCAAGAAGGCTTAGGTTGTATTATGTTTCTTGGTGCAATATATCTATTTCTTACCTGGCAAAAAAAAAAACTTGGTGCCCTGGTTGGATTATCACTTACAAAGTGAAAGACTTTTTTCTTCATTTTATGAGTAACAAAAAGACTATTCTATGATACCATGCCATTTCACCAATGACATAGCAGCTAAGTAAATATTATATATGAGAGAGGGTGAAGACACGTGACTGACTAAGGCTCTGTTCTGTTCAACTTATTTTAGAAAAAAAATAAGATAAGATAAGATAAGTTCACATAAGATCAATAAGTTGAAAAAAACGGATTAAATATGGTAGACAACACAATAAAAATTAATTCAGATAAGATAAGATAAGAAAATATCTAGTAAGATAGGATAAGATAAGATAAGATAAGTTCAGATAGGATAAGATAAGATAAGATAAGTTCAGATAGGATAAGATAAGATAATATAAGATAAGTAAAAATAAGTTGAATCAAACAGATTTTTCTCCATTATTTAACAAGGACATAGAAAGAAAGTGGGAAAATACCAAGGAGCCTAGAGAGAGAAAGTTGAGACCACTTGTTTAACCAATCAAATTTAAGTATTAGGTAAAGAAAGTAGGTGAAACAAATCAATGATGCCAAGAATGTAATAAATGAGAAGTATTTTTTTCTACTTTGAGCTATGTATCACTTATTGTGACATTTCCCTAAAAGGAAAACGTACCACTTATTATAAAACGAAGGAAGTAGCTTTTATAGAAAGCTCACTAACCATAGTTTTTTTTTTTTTTTTTTTTTTTTTTTTTTTATCCATATGAGCTACGAAGACAGTACAAAGAAGGGGAGGGGGGATTTGAACATGTGACCTATCGTTCACAGCACCTCAATCTTAACCACTAGGCCAAGACATCCTTGGTACTAATCATATTTTATCAATAGGCATAAAAAGTGAGGGAGAGGTGGTAGCTCAGTGGAGTACCACCCTGAATATCAGGGCATTGTCCAGGGTTCGAATCCTCATCCCAACAATATGTTGGGGCATTTACTTATGGGTCGTTTAGCCTTGTACCCAGCCTCCGAGCTGGTGTGCCCTGCAGGCTAGTAGCCTAGCATGAGTTGGTTTTCAGACCAATTATCTTTCCTAACAAAAAAAATATATAGGCATCAAAAGTTATTAGAGAAAGCAGTGAGCTCTATCATACTAAAAGTGACAAAAGAGCTACTAAACTACATCCAATTCACCATATATTACCATGACTAAGAATATCATTTTTGTCATATACCATCAGCAACCACGTCTTTGTTCTCTACTTGCCTGCCTTATTTGTATACTCTAATCATTTATAAGTACGATTAGCATCTAGGGCTGGCAATGGGTCGAAAATGGGGCGGGTAGACCTCAACTTGCCCTATCACCCGTAAACCAAATTTCCATCCACACCATCCATTATCCACCAAAAATTCTATCCATATACTAGAAAAAGTTGCTTGTATACTTAACAATTTAGAAAAATTAATAAATGAAAATTTAGAATCCATTAAAAGCAAAGGGACTAAATATCAATTGTCAATTTTTAATACATGCCAAAAAAAAAAAAAAAAAATTAATTAATAATAATAATAATAATAATAATAATAATAATAATAATAATAATAATAATAATAATAATAATAATAATAATAATAATAATAATAATAATAATAATAATAATAATAATAATAATAATAATATAGTAGTAGTATATTATATATATTTATATTTATTAGTATTTAGTAATTAGTATATCTCTATTATATAAAGGAAGGGGGGAGGAAGATTGTGTCCCCCTCTAAAAATACTAAATTACCCTTAATGATCTAACACTAGTAGAATAAATGCTAATTGCGGCGGTCATTAAGTGACCTATTGCTGCGGTTTTAGGCGCGCCGCAATTAAGGGCGCAGCAATTGGTAATTACCTATTGATGCGGTTCCTATCCAAAACCGCAGCAACATGTATGTTTTTTAATAAAAAAATGAAGCCTATTGTTGCGGTTTTGGGCAGGACCCGCAGCAATAGGTGCTTCAAGTAATTTTTTTTTTTTACTCTTTGCCATCAAATTTGAAAGGAAAAAATGTAAGAAGAAAATAAAACACACAAATTGAAAGTAATGACAAAGAATGCTTTTACAAAAACATAAAAGATAAAAAAAATCAACATATATTAAAAAAAAAAAAGATATAAAAGAAAAATATGAAAACAATAACAAAAAAAATCAGAAACCATAACATCATATTGATTCTTAACAAACAAAAATGATGAAAATCCAAAAAAAAACTAAAATATCAGAACCCTAGCCATTAGATCTGATAAATAAAAATAAAATCTAACTACAAAAGAGAAAAAAAGAACAAAAAAAGAAAGAACACAAGAACAGGATGGGCGACGAGTGCGACTAGAGACGAAGAGAGAGGTTGTTGCCGTCTGGGCTGCAGCCACCACATCCGGACAATCTCGCAAGAGTCGCAACGAACATTGACTCCGGCGAGATCTTCCTCCTCGCGACCGTGCGCGTGTCGTCGACAGTGGGTTCCCTCGACAAATCTGCCTCAACTGAAATAACCCTAATTGAGAGATCCGTCAGCACAAACCGATTTCTTGCGATCGATGTAGTCGAGATTTTCGTTTGTTTAAATCAAGATTCTAGATGAAGTCTCGCTTGAACCTTCGCGTGTTTCCAGATCTTCGATCTTGGCATCAGTTGAGATCTTCGGTGTCCGAAGTGAGAGGAGTGACGAAGAGTGAGAGAGGGATAAGAGTGAGATCGAAGTAGTGAGGGAGGGAGAAGAGTGAGAGAGGGATAAGAGTGAGAGAGGGAAAAAAGTTTTGTATCCGAAGTGAGAGAGGGATATGAGTGACGAGGAGTAGGGAGAGAGGGATATGAGTGAGAGAGGGAGGATGAGTGAGAAGAATGTTTTACAAAAACGGCGCCCAACTAAAATGAGGAAACCCTAATAAATGCATATTTATTATTGCGGTTCCCATAAGAAACCGCAGCAATAGATTAATATTTTATTAAAAAAATAATATTTCAATCTATTGATGCGGTTCTGGGTGGGAACCGCATCAATAGATTTGGTCAAACCAGTCAAACAATTTTGAAAAATTCTCGTTGACATCTATTACCGCGGTTTCCACCCGGAACCGCAGCAATATGTTGATTTTCGATTTTTCCTTTTCTTTTGACGTGGCTTGTTGCTGCGTATGGGTAAAACCGCAGCAATAAGCAATTATTTTACTAGTGTAATGGAATGAAAAAAAATTACAAAAGAAAACAATTTAAGAACCCTTTCTCATTTCACTTGTCGTTCTAAAAAAGTAAAAAAAGGTATATGAATCAAATATTTCAATCGAAAAATTAAATGGAAAAATATCTTGACCTTTTTTTATAAGAGAAGACGGTATACATGACGTCTACCTGAAAAGTCTGAAACACTCACTACCTTTGATACTCTTTAATTCAGTCAAATCAACCTATTATGTCTATTTTTTTTGTTCAAAATTCATTCACAAAAAATTAATACTAAAAATCACTCACAACCTTTGTTAGTTTTTTACATCAGCGAATTAATATATCTAAATTCATGTAACTATTAATCTTTCACATTTTATGCGTAACCATAACTATAGTACTGATAGAGTATATGATAGAATAACAAGTTTTGAAATTAACGCACGCATCGAGTGCATATAAGGCTCATTATATATGGGAACTATTGAGGACCTTGGTGTCCATCCTTTTTGACCAATATACCCCTAATTAGAAAATAAAACTACAACACCTACCACTCTATTAGTTTAAAAATAAAAATTAAAAAGAGAAACCGATCTAACAAACTGCAAAGCAGTTACCACTCATCCTTCGACTTTGCACGCATAGCGTGCATATAAGGCTAGTTATATTATGACATGGGGGGATGGATGGAGCGCGCGATGGGTCAAAATAAAATCTCACCCATCTCCGACCGCCCCGTCACTAGGAGTGTTTATAAAAAATCTAAACCGAAATACTGTACCGAAAAATCGGTCTAAATGGGTGGTAACCGTACCGATAAAAGAAAGTTTTAACGGTATAGTTACCGAACCGGTAAAAGTAACGGTTAAACAGTACAGTTACAGTTATGATTTTTGAGTATACGATTAACCGAAAAATCGAAATATTTTTTTCTCTATTTAATTATTGTGAAACATTTTCCAGCAATTACATTAATTGTAATATTTGTTATTAAGTAACAACAATTAGAGTAAGTATATATATATGATTATTTGGAAACTTTAGTACTAATATAAACACTATAATTAGGGAATGGAGTGAATTATTAGTGTTAGTTATGTTTTCCAATGGATTACTATTCACTTTATAATACATTTCATATTGGAGTATATATAATATTAAAGTATATGCACAAAAAACATAGCAAAATATATATGTATGTTAAGTAAAATATATATAAAGTATAACTTGAATAACGGTTAACTGGAAAACCATACCGAACAGAGGTTAACAACTTAGGCGGTAACCGGTCTCAAAGGTTACGATTACGGTTCGCAAAAAGAGTGAACTGAAACTTTCGGTTACCGAACCAAAATGTTGTTTCGAGACGGTTAACCATCCATGAGCACCCCTATCTGTCAGACTGTCACCCACTCCACCCACCACCCGCTCGTCATCCACCTCATAGCGAGTTTTCACCCATTTATTTGGGGGCGGGTAGGTGGATAATTCATTCACCTATTTATAGGGGTGGACCAGAACCGGCTGGACTTGTGGACCGGAATCTGGGAATTTTTTGGACCGGGACCGAACGCTGGTCCGGTCCGGTTTTGGACCTGTTGGACCGGAATCTTTATTTTAAAAAAAAATATCTTTTTTATTTGATTTAAAAATATTTATAAATTAGATACATTAAAATTTAATAACTTTAATAACATTATTCATAAAGGTAATAAATATTAGGTTTTTAACTTTCTACTTTTTAAACTTTTTTAACATATAAACTTTTTTTTTACTAAAAAATCAGAAATTTCGGTCCACCGGTCAGGACCGGAATTTTCCGGGTTTGGACCGAACCGGAAATGCGGAATCGGGATTTCTTACAAACCGAGGACCGGACCGAACCGAACCTTCCGGTCCGGTCCAAATTCCGGTCCGGTCTAAATTCTGGTCCGGTCCGGTCCAGATTCTGATCCGACTGTGGTCTTTGCACAGTCCTACCCGTGAATAATTGCCAGCTCTATTAGCACCCCTAATTGTTTTTTATGGAAAAGTATCGATAAAATTTTAACCCAACTTATATTTTCTCCTTTATGTTTTATAATCTATGCAATAAATAAAATAACTTTTTAGAAGACGATAGGTACCCGTAGAAGATTTCAGAAAACTCACTATAGAAAGAACTTGACTTTCAAGATCAAAAATTCAAAATTGTGTACTATGTAAAGGAGCTATGCCTACTACAAAGACTTAATCGCTAATTTACACCAAAATATATACTACTAGTTACATCATATTCCCATAGGAAGAGTAACTTATATGGATCTCACCCTCGGAAATAACCTCCTCTTGGTGCTTTAATACTCCTGCAGTTGGCAGTTGTGGTTTTATAAGGTTATAAAATTGAAGGTAAAAATCATATGTTGTATTGTTTCTTTTCGGCAACTTATTAAAGCTAAAAGACCGTGGAAAGTTGAAGCCATCATTAACGATTGTTAAGTGATAATCACAATCTCCTTTCCTGTGATCTTCTTCTAAATTTGGCGCCCATACTAGACAGACTCCATGTTGACCAAGCAGCCCAAGCCCTTCATGCCTCCACTAGAAAGAATCCATAACCAAATTAATCGAATCGTAAGTCGTAACACCTGAACATACATTTCTATTTTTATAAGAAAATCCTTCCTACTTTTGTTCAAGGTACAATATGGCTTACTATTCGTTTAATATATTGCAATTTGCAAACTTCCGTAAAATCATTCCTAGTGTTACTCAATTTTGTTAAATTTCCACAAAAATGCACATGTGAATTGTTCTATGTACAAGAAAAAGAGTGAAATAACTACATCATACATTACAATTATGCACCTTTCAGATAAATGTGTCTACTACTTATAATAACATCTTTTTATGTAGTTAACTGTATAATTTATATATTTCTCATAGAACGAAACAGTTGGAAACTTCAATTTCTAAATAAGAAAATGAAACGTATAAGCCCCTGTTCATTTGTACTCGTTTTCAGTTCAGTTTAGTTCGGTTCAGTTCAGTTCAGGTCAATGTTTTAATTATTATTTTTATTTTTAATATTACTATTACTATTATTATTGTTATTATTATTAATATTATAATTACTTTTGTATTATTATTATTACTATTATTTTGTTATTTTTGTTATTATTATTACAATTATTATTATTTACACCCCCACCACCAACAATTTAATAAAAATAATAAACAATTTAATAAAAAAATACATTTAAATAATAATGATAAAAATAATAATTAGTATTGATATTATTATGTTAATAATTATTGATTATTATTATTATTCTAGAAAATTAAATATACAATTCAGCTCATTTCAATTTAGTTCAGTTCAGTTTCTTGCCGTGCAAAAGAACGGGGCCTAACTTTACCAGTCTAACTAAACCACTACTTAAATGATACTCATCAACATCTTCATTTCCCCGTTCTAGTATGTTTCTTAATTTTTTTTATATGTTTATTTTAGTTTAAAAACTTTTTTCTCACTTTTGGCTCTCCTATACGTCCCCAGCATGGGCTCATACGGTCTATTGATTAAAGTTGTTAGAAAAACAACGACTTTCCCTAATATCCAACAAACTTAGAAAATAAAAGAAAAACAAAGTTTCACTAATTCTCTCATTCTTATTGCCTATTGGTTCATGTTACTATAGTAAGTTAGTCACCCATACAACATACCATATTTAAGGAACAAAGAAAATATTAAGCTACTATAAAAAGATAATTATATTATCACGTGATGGTAATATATAGGCATTCTCTAAAACCTTATAACATGAATTTAAAAGGAAATCTAGCTGTAACAATGGTTCTTCAACTTTTCAGTTTCCATATAATTTGTTTCTTTTAGACTATGAGAAGGATATAATCTATCATCATTTCATCAATGTTAGAAAAGTATAGTCCTTTATTTGACAAAATAAACAAAAGCTGAATATAATGGTGGCAGTATGCTAGATTGCTAGTACTGAATTAGTAAGACTAATAGCTATACTTTGATTTACCCACGAAGACCGCTATCCTATTCAAAAAAGATGGGCAAAGAGAAATGTTGACTTCGGAGATTGGAAGCGTAATATGTGTGCTTGACTCTCTTTGTTTTATTCATTCTACTTGTAGTGTGTTTGATTTTCCAGTGAGGTTTCGTCTTGATTTTATTATTTCTTTTTCAGTAACTTGGAGTAGTAAATTAGATGGAGAAAAGAAACTCCACCTACCAAAGTTTTAATTTTCCACAACACAGAAACAATAATCCAGGGCCGTTTGATCAAGCACCATTAAGGTTCAATTTTTGATGGGTTTATTCAATGGTAATAATAGTGTTGTGGACTCAATTAGTATATTAGCATTTTTCAAAACCTTCACTTTTGCATTTAGAATAATGTGAAAAGATAATATATATTGTTTGGCAATATTTGTACGGCATATATGATATTTTTCCGTGATAGAGTACCCGGTGCTTATTAAGATTATTTCGAACCCTTAATATACCATATATATATGGTTTAAACATTTATAACCATCCAATAACGGATAACCCTAACATTTTTCTTGAACGTAAAATCCATTTAATGTCGGCCAACATAATATGCCACAAACGCACTAAGAGCTTGCATTGATGTCTTAATTAATTTCCACCTTAAACATGTACGTACATTTTGTCATATTGCAAACTAAGAGTTCAAGTACGGGTAAAAAATTATAGATACTGGTTATTCGATGCAAGTTCAACTCATTGGAAATACTACCAATAGATTAATGTGTTCAAACACGTTGGCCCTTCATACTTTTCAATACATGGTTATAAGCATTAGCTTTATAATAATCTATTAGCAAAAATTGAGAAATTTGGTAATTTGAAAATATAATTATTGAGATGAATTTAATTTCTTAGTTTCTAACAATCAATAAAAAAATGAAAAAATTGATTCTAATAATCCAACCTTTGGGCCATTCGCTCAAATTAATCCCACCTTTTGATTATTATTTCATAATCCAACCTTTTAGTTGTATCTGCTCATAATGATCCATGAAACCGGTAACCTGTTGAAGTTGTAAAATTAATTTTTTTTCCATATTTCTTTTTTTTTTTCTCTAACCCCTCCCTCCCTATCTCTCTTCCTCCCCCTTACCACCTTTTACTCATCAATTCACCAGGAACCCCCCTCCTCTGCCCTCCCCGACCCCCACCGTTAGCACCCCCTCCCCTCCACCGCCCCTCCCCCCCCCTCCTCGCATCCCCCTTCGAATCCCCCCCCGCTCCCCACATCCCCCTTCGAATTCCGCCTCCCCTCCCCTTCGACAACCGCAGCCGCCCCCCCCCCCGAATCCCGCCTTCCCCACTCTTCGAATCACGATCCCCACCCGCGCTCAACTCCGTCGCCGCAAGCACCCTCCCCCTCCCACCCCCCCCCCAGTAAGCGCCCTAGTCCGCTGCACGCGAGCACCCTACTCCGCCTGATCTCTCTCTCTCTCTTCTTCTTGCTGATGCCACGCCTCCCATCTTGGAATTTTGAATTGGGGTGGTGGGGCAGATTCTGCAAAAGGTTTCGTGGTGTGGGTGAAATGGGGGTTGTTGGCGATGGTGGTGGTGGTGGTGGTGGGGTGGGGTGTTGTTTGGTGGTGTGATGTGAGGTTTCGTGGTGGTTGGTACTGCGGTTGTGTGGTGGTGGTGTGGGTGAAATGGGGGTTGTTGGCAGTGGTGGTGGTGGGGGTGGGGTGTTGTTTGGTGGTGTGATGTGTTTGGCTTTTTAGTTATCTTAATTAAGATTAACATTGATTAATTAGATCACAACAAATCAGAGCAAGACACAAGTGCAATTAACCTATTCTAATGGTCACCTACCTGTTTCAACAGGTCACGGTGAATTATGAGTGGATTGTCCTAAAAGGTTAGATTATTAAATAATAATCAAAAGGTTGGATTATTTTGAGCGAACTGCCCAAAGGTTGGATTATTAGAATTAATTTTTCCTAAAAAAATTTGAAGTTAATATATGAGTAACTCAAAGTTCAAAGTCTTGCAATTAATGAACCTTGCAATGAGTGCATCAATGATTCTGAGATCACCAAGGATTCGAATCTGACCACCATCAAAATTTAATATTGTTTGTTTAAATAAACGACATTGTTTTAGCTAGCATACTAATCTACCAACTTTGGATAAAGAAGCTTGCTGCATGAGTGTGGATTCTAACATCACGAAGACAAACCATTAGGAACAAAACGAAACTTATTCATGACAATTCACAAGTGGCAATTATGTGAATGATCATGCAGCTACTTAGTCAGAGGGGGATCCAGTAATTTTTTAACTTGGTGGAGTATTAATCAACACAATAAATAAAGTATCAAAACATAAACTAACAAAGTATTTGATACAATCATACAAAATTAGTTTATTACACAAATTAATCAATCACTTCATCACACCAACTATGAAGATTAAACTTGAAAGCGACTATCTAAAATTTACAAGGTTACCATATTTTTAAAATTAGGTTAATAATATTATATACTTTATAGTTGTTAATTATACAATGAGAGATAAAAAAAATTAATACTAGTTGATTACTTGGACCTATTTTCAACTGAATTAAGCCACTTCTGTTAAGGAGAAGAACAACAATGTAAATAAGACCTATAGTATACCTACCAAAGAAATGAGGGGAACATAGACGAATTTTAAAATGTGGAATTGAAGGATTTGAACGGCGGATCAAACAATTTACCGTTCCAGTGTCATCTGCTTATAACCCAAACCAATCAAAGATATACTCCAGACGAGTTAACCATAAAACACACCCCTCAACTTTGACAAAAATTGGAGTTTACTCACCCAACTTTCAAAAGTTGGAGTTTGCTCACTCAAAGTACAACTCTGTTAAGATGGCCCACTAACCTTCTGTTTTTTAAATAAAAAAATGGAACAGACGCAAGAATCGAGGAGAAGCAATGAAGGGGCGGTTTTTTTGGCGCCCACTCCACTTAATATATTCTCTGAACTGGAAAAGAAAAGAAGCTTCTTCCTCAAAGGTTTCATTTATTTCGCTTTATTTAGTTGAAGACAAAAATGGCGTGGGAAAGCTCATTAAGAAGGAAAATTCCAAATATTTCTCCTCCCCAAGGTACATATTTATCTACTTTTATGCATTCCTTAGATTCCTTTCTTTTTTCGGAAAGTGTTGTTGTTGTAAAGTGTGGTTTGTTTTGTTGTTCTTTTTTGTATGAGATCATCAAAAGGATGAGTAAGCATCTTTTGTTTTTGTCTGATTATGTTTGAAACATGTGAGCATTGTGTAATTGTAGTTCAATTTTTGCTATTTGCTGAGTAAATTATAATTTGAAGCTTTTAGGGATTAGGGTTTAAATATTTTATAATTATGTTAACTGCTTTATTTACTCCATTAAAATAAAGCTCTAATTATTTTAAAACTTGTTTAAATGGAAAGTAGGATTTTTTCAAAAACTAGGAATTGTTTAAACCAATTGGTTTTTATTATTGTGCATAGGATCGATCGCCCTAGACGCCGCACACCCCTGTCTTTGTGAGCAAAACATCTTGTGCTTCCACATTTTCCCAAAGTGGATTGGGAAGGTCGGGCGAATGTGGAGCTGACATGCAAGAAATGGAGAATTTGGTGTAGGTTTACTCATTCAATCAAGATTACAGTTGGTCACAAAATGATGTTGGGTCTAATAACCCACAAACAATCACAAGCCAAGCACTACAAGATCTAGCTAGGGCTAAAAGAAGGCAGAACAACTTAAACTAAGTAAGTTCATTGCAACTCAAGTAGTGTTTATAAAGTTGCATATAGTTTAATTCATTACAAGACATTCCATGTCATAATTACATAAGAACATAAGCAACAACAATTAAAGTGAACAGTGCTAGAAAAAACCATCTAATAATATTTTTGGACCCTCCATTTTGTTGCATTTTCAACATCACCTTCTCTGCTGCCATCTTTCTTGCAATTTGAAGTCTGCCACCATGAATTTTCCTTAATTTCCTCACCTCACTCTTCAGTTCTGTGTTCTCCTCCATTAATGTCAAAATTACATCCCTCTGCCACTCTGTAGGGTCATCAACATCTACCCATCTGAAAAACTTGCAGCCCCTGGTATTGGCTTCAGGATCATAATCTGGGCATGCTAGAAATCTTCTGCCAGGATTGTCCGCAGTCCATGACCTAGTCTTGGACAAAGTGAATCCACAATAACAATGCTTTGGGGTTGGGAGAATCCTTTTCCTTGACATTTTTCTGCAAAAAAACGTAAAATAATTTTTCCTGGATAATAAACATTAACAAGGTTGAATTTTTATATCTGCAGTTCATACCTGGAACTACTGGATTTTTTTTGGGAAGCTTCAGAGCACAGCAAGAAGAAGAAGTGGCAGTTTTTGGAGAAATATCACATTTTTGGGAGCCTTAAATAGCCAGCTTAAGTTACCATTGGGAATTTATTTTTTTCCCTGTAAAACATAACTGCCATTATAGTTTTTGTGCCAAACAGGTTTTTTTGTATATTAAATTCGAAGTTAACAGAAAAGTTAACACCGTTGTACTTTGGGTGAGTAAACTCCAACTTTTGAAAGTTGGGTGAGTGAACTCCAAATTTTGTCAAAGTTGAGGGGTGTGTTTTATGGTTAACTCTACTCCAGACTTGACACAATCACACTGAGGATAACATGCAAAATTAATAGTTTGATATGTTAATTATTTAATATTCAATGTTAAAATTTCCAATATATCAATAAGTGTTTGGATCAATTAAGAATTGTTTATGCTAAATAAAAGTCTTGTGTTCGATCGAGCCTGAGACTTGTAGCATTAACACTTGTTAGAAGAGCGCGCTATATTCTTAATCGAGTATTTAAATCCGTATTTATTAGTCGAAACCTAATAGCTCTCGGTTATATATTTTTTATTCCATATTTTTTGGCTCCCCCAGGGAACCTCTTGGTAAGAAGGACTCTACTGGACCAACATCCCAGCTACACAGGTGAATGCTTGAGAGTAGGGGGATATAAGGGAATCCCTACTCCCAAACACAAGTAGGTAGTGGGGTTCGAACTTATGACCTTAAAGTCACAAGGTAAGAATGACTCTACTGGACCAACATCCCAGCTACACAAGTCAACGCTTGAGAGTAGAGGGATATAAGGGAATCCCTACTCCCAAGCACAAGTAGGTAGTGGGGTTCGAACTTATGACCTTAAAGTCACAAGGTGAGTTCCCCACCACTTCCACCAAACAAGTTTTTTTTTTTTTTTTCCATATACCTAATCCTATCGATCTGATGAGCAAAATTCTACTATACTACAAGCATTTATACTGTCCATTAAATTAGAACTTCTTATCACACATGTTGATAAAGAACAGGACCTAATAAAGAAAAACACCTATCTGAAATTCACATATGTTGCCAATACATTCTTGCCTAGCTTCTGCCGGAAAGGGACATCTGCGATTTCCCTACTAATAATATGTGTCAAATCATAATCACATTTTCCACGAACTTTTCTAACCTTATCATAAAGCACTCTATCATAATTCATACATACATCATACATGCAATTCCATATAATTGATAATTCTGAATAAGTTGTAAGTTTGACAATATCATACTATTCGCCCTCCACTATATGACTATATCTTAATTCATTTTTCTCAATAGGTGGGCTGCCACTTTTTTTTGAACCCATTTAAATAGTCCACCAAAGTAGCATCCCATTTCACTCATATTCAACATTTCCCTCCTCTTCTCAAAACCTTCCATTACCTTAAACACCAAGCTATCTAACCATGGCATATTGGTCTGATCTTCCCCCAGAGCTCCTCGACCTCGTCGCCACCACCTTCGACACCCCGTCTGATACCCGCCACTTCCGTTCCGTCTGTTCGACGTGGCGGTCTGCCATCCCTCAGTCACTACCCATTTTTTTCCCTCCTATAAAATTCCTTAACTCTGATGTCCACCACTGTGACCTCCGCCTTACTAAACACTCATTTTTCCATATTTCTCTCTCATTCGATCACGACGCACCCGGGTGGCTCATCAAGACCGAGGAACATAATCCTGGGGTCTTCCATTTGTTTAACCCTTTCTCTAGAACCCTTATTAAACACTTAGCTTCTAATCTACCAAGAAAATTGGATTTAACCGATTTTAAAATTAGGGAGTTGGGTTCTGAGTATGTGTTACGTAATGTTAGTAGTGGCACAAACGTCGATTTCTACAATATGGAGCATGAAAAGGTAGCAGTTACATTCCTTAATGCTAATCATGTTAATGATTATGTTATTTTATCGACTCATAACACGGGTAAGTTACTAATGTACCAGTCCAACATTGAAGCATGGACATTTTTAGATGATTATACTTTAGGTTATGATGATCGGAGTATATTTGTTAATGATTGGTCCTTGCACTACGTAGATGTAGTGGAGTTCAATGGTACATTTTATGCTGTCACAAATTCAGGAAGAACTGTAGCTATTAAGTTAGTTGATTCATCCGTGAAAGTAACGTTGCTAAAAAACTCCATTATTGGAGGTGATAAAAAGTGTCTGGTAAAATTAGCTGATGACCTATTAATGGTCGATCTGTATACAGACACGACCCCTGGATTGGTTAAAGTACACGGGGTTGAGATTTTTAAACTTGATAAGGAAGAGCAAAAATGGGTTTTAGTTAAGAGTTTAGGGGAGCATGCAATATTTTTGAGCAACCATTCTTCATTTTCTGCGGTTGGCTTGAAAGGAGGGTGTAAAGGTAACTGCATTTACTTTCATTTCAAGAACTTGGAGAATAAGGATTTTGGTTGCAATGAAATTAAAGAAGGAAGTTCTGATGAAATGGATGATTTTGCATGGAATAGTGATGAAGTTGGTGTTTTTGATTTTGAAAATGGCTTTTTTGGTAAGTTGGAAGAATATTTGGAAGATTCTCAACTTTTTTCTTGGCCTCCACCAGATTGGATTACTTCGGCACGTATGATATGAAATCCTTGATTTTTTATTTCTTTTTTCGTTTATGATCACTTCGTTCTTAATGCAAATTACGTAGATTCTAATAATATATTTATATTTAAATTTCTTAGCCCTTTCTTATCTTAATATTAATTGTACAGAATGGAAGTTTAATCAATTAAAATAATTCTACTCGTTCACAAATTAAATTACTACCTTGTTTTCTTGTGTAACAGATATATTTAGTTATTCGTCCGATCCTTGCTCTATATTACGCATGTTTGTATCGAATTTAAAAGTTAATAAACTCTTCCTTGGTCTATAAAAGTGTATTAATTAATAGGGTATACTTTTCTATATTAGTGTACGTACATGTAATAGTCAAAAGTGCTCACGAGAGTTAAGGCTTAGAGACAAGTTCAACTATAGCAGTATAGCTCTTGTTGGAATTAAATTACTTATATATTTTAGTGATGTACCAGTACCAATGTACCATAATGGTCAAGATTTATGAACTTTAATCAAAATAATAGAAGCTAAGTGATGACAAGATCGTTCGTGAACATATAATAATAAACTCACATAATATATATTCCTATTTAAGGTACTGTCTTAATCGATATGTCGAATTCAGACCATCCATTCATTTATGGACCATATAATGTTTTTTAGAAAATAATAAAAATGCAATAATAAAAAAAATATATGCACTATCTTCATTGTTAATCGGAAAATATATACTCCATCCGTTCCATAATAATTGCAACATACTCGGCCCTATTGTCACATTTTTTAAGGAACTCATGTGAAGAAGAGAGAGACGTAGATATATAGATAAAAAGTGGGGGCCATATGATAGGAGAGAGATAGAGAGAAGATATTACCAAATAAAGAAATGTTGCAAAAAATGTTAAAACCTTCAAATAAGGAAAACATTGCAATTAAAAAAAAAGAGAGGAATTATATTTTATGAGCCCGATAAAAGCATTATCATCCCTAGATTATGACCTGGAAGACATATAGTCATTAGAAATCTTGATCTCACGACACCAAATATCAACATTAAAGATTTATTCATACAATCTTAAGGCCTATTAAAAAAAAAATCTTAAGGCTTTCTTCTCAATACCAAATATAATGACAATATATAACTTCGAGAAACAAAAAATTAAGGATACATAAATAATTGTTACAGTTTCAATAACGATTTTACATGGGGTACCACGTACCATAGACACGGACATTGCTACACCTACCTATCGGGTAGACAACCCACTACTAATAGCACATTTAAAAAATGTGTGTTTTATGCAATAACATAGGCAACCGTCGGGCCCTAAAAACTAATTATTCCTATTTATGATGATTGGTGGCGAGCAAATGTGAATGATACAAGTAGAGTTCGTTCTAAAAGGCAAAAGCATATAAGTAACTGAATTCTCTTCATGAACTTATCTGAAATTAACTAAAGTTATAGGAACTAATTAAATTTTCTTTTATAAGGAGTTAAAACTTATTTGAAAACTTAATTTACTTTGAAAATTATTAAAATTTATTTTATAAGATGTTAAAACTTATCAGAACAAGTTTAAACTTAACTAAACTTGTTAAACCTACTCCCTCTGTTCTCTTTTGTTATTTCTATTTAGAATCTTGATACTATTCACAGCTGAAGAGAATCTTCTAAATTAATTTCAACATATGATAAAAAATATAGTCATGTGGAGTCTTGTTTGATTCGTCTCAATGAATACTTTATTAATATTTAATCATAATAATTTTTACTAATACACAATAAAAAATATTTAAGGTTAAAGACGTGCATTGGCAAATGTGGAAGTCAAAATAGGAAGAACAAAAAGAAATAGAGGGAATACAACTTAATTTTTTAAGCGGTAGAAAACGCACATTAAATTGGACAAACATATATACTTTATGTTACTATTACTACGCATGCAAGATACTAGCTGTGGGTCTGTGCCTGTGTGAGATCTTGAATCACCGTTAAGTTTTCTCAATCATGATTGTGAATATTGGACTAATTTTAGCTTTTAGAATATCTTTGGTGTATACTTTTCTACGGAAACTACACTATTTCTAAGCTTAAATATTTAATAAGCAATCCATTTCTATTTAGGTTCGTTTTGGAATGGACTTGTATTTGGTTTATATTATTCAAATAATATTAGAAACTTTGAATATTTTTTCTAATACTTCACTATAAGATAAATACATAAACTGTTCAGAAATTGATAAGTTCAATGAAACTAAATATACATGTGAGATGTGACAACTAATTACAACAAATATGTCGCCAAAAACTTATAGTTGATTGCATAGCTATATTTGACAGAATTAATAATCTATAATGCTGATATTTTATAAATAGCTTTTATTGTAAAAAAAAGGTAAAAATGGAGAAAAAGAAACTTTTCAGCTTCTTACAATTCCAACTTAAGTTTCAAGTCAAGTCCATTGTTGTGGCAAGCTTTATTCAACTCGTTGGCACGATGTCGATCTTAAATAATTCCTTGGACCAAGTATTACTAGGTCTTAGTATTACCGATGACATTATCATTTTTTACTAGGAATAAATTGCCTCACAATAGCTTAATATGAGATTTTACGCTTATAAAATACTCCTACTACACAGCTACACTTAATAAATATTATTGTGGAAAAATATGTTTTAATTATTCTTTAGTGCCTACTATTATTGACTTGTATCCGGCCCGAATAAAAGGGAAACTCATGCTCCGTGTAGAGGCCCAAATAAAGAAAAGTGTAAAATAACACTTAACAGTATATGGGCTGCACAAAAAGGATTATAGTCTTTTGTCGGCCCACGTTTCACTTCTCATCTTTTTTCTTCTTCTTTTTGAAGACATTCTCATCTTGTTAAGATTTGGTCTATGACTATATGAGTAGTGCTGCTTTGGTTATGAGCTTAGTTTGTACCCTGCTCAGTGCTCTATATGCTCTGGCTTGTAACTAACATTCGAAGTTTTATTTTTGTTTCTTTTCCTTTAAAAAAAAAAAAGAGTTATAAGAGTTAAATCAGTAGTGTAGCTTTAATCTAAAAGAAAAAAAAAATATGTTTCACTATTATATATCAAAAACCTATTACACAATAGCTAGTGTAACCTCCAACGTTGTAATATTTTGCTTTAAAAAACCCCCTTACCCATGATTTTTTTTTCTCAAAATATATGAGAGTATGTATCAGTTATCACTTTTCATATTACTTGGGTACTTCTTGGGATAAACAATAAACAATGTTAAGAGTACTACCTAAGACAGGTTGACAACACTTCTATTAAATATCGTGCAAATCTCTTTAAAGTTCCAAGTATGTTTTCATTTATCAGTTGTTATTTCTTCTCGCCAGTAGTAATAAAATACTATGATTTCAAGTATGTTTACATTCATATAATTAAAAAAAAAAGTAATAGAATACAATATACTTTAGGATATATTTTGTTCTTATAATTCTGCTATGGACAGTGGCAGATCCAGGATTTTACAGATGGTGGGTCACCACCGCGGTTTGAAAATGTTGTTTTCATTGCAGTCTAAGAAATGGTAGCGGAGTTGGGACGGAAAAATTGATCACATATTGCATCGTAATTGTCGTGGCATGATTTTTATTTAAAAAATTTCAAGTGCTACTAAATTTTTGTACTAAAATATCATGAAACAAGATCCATTAGTAATTATGTTCCAAAAAAATCCTTTAGTTAGTAGTTCTTTGGGCACAAAGCTTTAGGAAAAAATAGGTATGTGAGTTATAAAAGTAAAGAGAAAGTATTAATTTATTGGTATATTGTATTGAAGTTAATGTTGTGGGACAAGAAAATAGAGTTAGAAGGTAAAGATAATAAAAAACAATATGTGTGACCATTTCAAAAGCTAAAAAAAAAGTAGGTAAACTAATAAAGGGCAACTCAATAAAAAAAGTAGGTAAACTAATAAGACCAGAGGGAGGAATAATTAAAAATCCACTTTTAAGCAGCTAGTAAAAAAAAAACAAGAAATTAGTTACCCAATCCCTACATGATAGTCCCCACTCCCCCATCCACTTCACATGCCTTCTCTCTCTCCTTAGTTTCTCAATTTTTATCAGTGTTTCTTCTTTCTCTCTCTTTTCTCCATTTTTGTTTCTCAAAAGTCAAAACTTCAAAGTTATGGCTTTTTTTTTCTATTATCTCCTCACTTCTTCTTCCTATATCACGATTATGGTGTTTTATCTGGGTTTTTTTTGCTCTTCTTCATGTTTTTCGAGAAAAGCCAAGAATTTTAAAAAAAAAGAAAAATTAAACTTCATCTTTTTCTCAAATAATGGTGGGTCACGTGACCCACCATGACTAAGCGTGGCTCCGCCACTAGCTATGAATAGGTTTCCTAATATGTATAGGAATATCCTTAGGTTATAAACTATAAATAAATATGAATCAATGGTAATTACTCCAATTGAATAGTTTCCCCAAATCTAACATGATATCACAGAATTAGGTTTTACCTTTAGCTTCCACAAAATTTGTCTTTGGGACGTGAATTTACCCCCACCAATCTTCCGCCATAAGTTTTCTACTTGTGCCACATAACTCCATTGTTTCCCACAAGTGGATTTTGATTTTGCTTTGCCCTCTTGTTGTTACCACCAACATCATCCACGTGTGGTGTTTTTCATTCAACAAACCAAAACACAAATCCAACTTTCCTTCTCTTAATTTGTTCGTTGCATCATGCCTGCAAATATCCCGGAACCATCCAGCCCAAAACAAACTACACCAACCCAACCCGAATATCATCCCGCTCTCTCCGTTAACAATATTAAAAATTGCATACCTTTGATTCTTGATCATGAGAAGTCCAATATTCTAATTGGGTGGAGATGTTTGAATGTCACGCTTATGCGTTTTATGTCTTAGATCACATCGATCCACATACACCTTGCCCCACTACTATATCTGTAGACATGTGAAAACGTCTTGATTCCATTGTCAAACAATGGATTTATAGCACAATATCTTCCGATTTATTACAAACTATTCTTTCCCGTGGAGACACCGCACAACAACTTTGGGGCAAATTGAAGGATATTTTTCAAGATAACAAACATACTCGGGTCGTATATCTTGAAAATCAATTTAATTCTCTTCTCTTGTCCAATTTTCCTGATGTTTCGTCATACTGCACGAAGTTGAGTTTGAAGGACCAATTAGCCAATCTTGATCAATCAATTTCAGAACAAAAATTGGTTTTACAGCTTGTCTCTGGTCTCATTAATATTGATTTTGATGTGGTGGCTACTATGATTCAACAAACGGAGCCCTTACCTTCGTTTGATTCTGCACGCTCGCGTCTTTTGCTTGAGGAGTCACGTCGGGCCCAAGATACCACATCACAAAATTCTAGCTTTGTGGCCAAAACTCAACCGGCCACCTCCAATAACATCACCGCACCACCCCAGCAGTCACAACAGCCTAGTCAATGCGGCAGCGACGGTCGTGGCCGCGGCAGGGGTGGTCGCCAGGGCCGAGGTAGAGGACGTGGCCGCAGTGCGCCAACCCAGCAGCGTCCCACACAGCAGCACCAATCTACTACCCTTAATTCCTAACTTGGTCGCCCAGCATCAAAATCCCTCTTGGGGCCCTAACTGGGCTACTGGGCCTTCTCCATATCCCCAGCACCTAGGCGCTCGCCCACTCTACAATGCTCCAGCCTATGGGCCTCCTCTAGCATATGGGCCTGCTCCAGCGCATGGGTTCTCTCCTGCCCAGCGACCCATGCCCCAGGCACATTAGATTTCTCATGCATCATATCCAGATTATGGGCCCCTTATGACTCCAACTGAATTAGAAAATTCGTTTGCCACAATGACTCTTCCTCAAGACAATTCTTGGTATATGGATTTGGGTGCAATGGCTCATATGACTAACTCATCATGTACTCTCATGCCCTTATTTAATTTAAGCACTCCTAATCATATTTTAGTTGGTAATGGTCATTGCATTCCGATTCTTGGTTATGGTCAATCCTCCCTCCCCACTCCTCACCCACCTTTAACCCTCCGTGATGCTTTATTTGCTCCACAAATTATCAAAAATCTTATTTCCGTCCGACAAATTACCACTGATAATCATGCCTCTATTAAATTTGATCCTTATGGTTTTTCTGTGAAGGACCTTTGCACGGGAAGTATCATAGCGAGGTGCAATAGTTCGGGGGAGCTTTATTATGTGACCAACACTCAACCATCTACATGTCTAGCAACCGCCTTCACGGCCACATCATCCACCACATGGCATAGTCGCCTTGGACATCCAGGATCTCAAGTTTTAAGCTTTATTAGGTCTAGAGATTTAATAAATTGTCATAAGGAGCATCACTCCGATTTTTGCAATTCTTGTCAAGTAGGAAAACATCTTCGTTTATCGTTTCATCAATCTAATAGTACTACTCATTCTGCTTTTGATATTATTCATATTGATTTATGGACCTCTCCTATTCGTAGCTCTCAAGGTCATAAATATTATTTAGTGCTATTGGATGATTTTACCCACTTTGTATGTACTATACCGCTCAAATTTAACTATGATGTCTATCACAATGTCCTTAATTTTCTCCAATATGTCCAAATACAATTTGAACGCCCCATTAAAGCTTTCCAATGTGATCATGGTCGGAAATTTGATAATAGCCCTTTTAAATTATTTTGTGTCAAACATGGCATAATTTTTCGCTTCTCATGTCCTCATACATCATCACAAAATGGGAAAGTTGAACGCATGATCAAAACTTTAAACAATATGTCTCACACCCTCATCTGTCATGCCTCCGTTCCTCCACAATTTTGGGTACAATCTCTTGAAACGGCCACCTATCTTGTTAATCTCTTACCTACTAAAACACTAAATAATATTTCTCCTGCCGAAATATTATTTCAAATAACCCCCTCTTATGACCATATTGGGGTTTTTGAGTGTCTTTGCTTTCCAAATTTGACAGCTACTACTCCTCATAAATTAGCACCTCGCTCCACTCCATGTGTGTTTCTTGGCTATCCTTCCCATCATCGGGGGTATAAATGTCTTGATATTGCAACTAATGATTATTATTTCATGCCATGTCACATCTGATGAATCCACCATTCCCTTTGCAAATTTAGGACAATTTCAGCCTCATGATTATGTGGTTTTGGAGGATTCTGGGCCCAACCCTCTCATTTCACCCCCGATGATGGGAAGGATAGCCAAGACTACTCATGTTATTCCTGCACCAGCGCAGACTCCACGCCTCACTGAGGCCCAGCATTCCCCTACAGCATAGCCACGTGTTCTGAGCCCAGACCTCCCTTCCCCAATGCCAACCCCCAGCCTTTACTTACCACAGGCCCAATAGCCCCTCTCCGCCTCCCTCTTCCCTCCCGCGGACCCAGGCCCACGCTCTCTCCCAACTTCGGTACAACCCCCCCATTGCGTGGGCTCCCATCAATCCGACCCACGTGACCACCTCCTACTCCTCATCCTATGCATACTAGACATGTTCAATGGGTCGGGTCCCCAAAAAAAGCCCTTGACCCGACCCTATATTAGAGGGTCATGACCCGACCCAATTAAAATAGGGTCGGGTCGTATAGGGTCTGACCCTAATGATGAATTATCGGGTCGGGTCGGGTCAAAAAAGGGTCACTTCCTCTTTCTCTCTCCTCTTTTTCTTTTGTCCAACTTCCATCATCATCTTCTTCTTCCTGTATTTTCCATGGATGCTGAAATAGAAAAGTCGCAGGAGGCATTGACAGTTTGACACCCAAAGGATGAGGGAATCTTTAAGAACTCAATCGGCGACTTTGGAGAATCTTCAATACTTGGGCAATAATCGGTAACTGATTCAAGGGATTAATTTTTGGGAAATTCCCACTGGTAACCCTGTACTATGGAACATTTGCAATGATGAACCGTTTTTTTTTTCAGTTTCAAAAATAACCCTATACTTAGTAATATTATACGAAAGTGACCTTAATGATGGTAAAACCGTTAATTCAACCGTTAGTTTTATTGGTTTACCTAACCCAGGTTAACCCCAACCGCCAACCACCACCCAGCCCACTAACATCCCACCCAACCACCACCGTTTTTACCAATAATACTCTTTCTACTTTTGAATTTATTCTGGGAATGAGTGTTCTTTCGGCATTGATTCTACACCCTGTGCTTCTGCAATCTTTTTCTCTCTCCTCTCTCTGATATTTGAAATTTATGTTCTGTTTTCTTCTGTTAGTACAATACAATATAATATCATAGATTTTGCTTATGTTTCACTTCACAATATAACTGTGTTTTTCTGCTTATATGAGGTTTATCACTTCACAATAATGAGATTTCATAATCAAAACTCAAAAGCCTTAATTAATTGATCTAGTCAATGTTCCAATGCCTCGTTTTTATTTTTTTCCTGGGTGCATCCAATGCCTTGTTTTTCTTCTTTTTGTGCTCCAGCTGGTTTCCTCACTATTCACGAATCACGAAATTCACTTTCTAGTTATATACTTCTAGTATTAGTTGGGAAGCTTATTCTAATTTTACTAAAAAAAATAGGGTCAGGGTCGGGTCAGGGTCAATCTAGCCCTTGACCCGACCCGTTAACAACGACAATAGACCCGGCCCTTATACAGCATGGCCCGACCCGACCCATTGAACAGGTCTAATGCATACCAGTCCAAATCTGGAATTTTGAAACCCAATTCTAAATTTGGCCTAAACACTATTGCCCCCTCTATTCCTCTTCATCGTTCCCCTATTCCAAAAAATCACAAACAAGCCTTGACTGACCCGAATTGGAACGCGGCGATGCATGATGAATATAATGCTTTGATTTATACAGGGACATGCTAGGCCTATGGGGGTGAATATTGTTAATTGCATGTGGATTTATACTCACAAAGAAAATGATAAAGGTGACCTTCAAAGGCACAAAGCTCGTCTTGTTTGTGATGACAAGTCTCATGAGGTGGGTGTTGATTATTGTTCGTCCGGCTACTATTGGTACAGTATTGGGACTAGACATGGATAGAAACTGGTCTATTCATCAACTTGATGTCAAAAATGCCTTCTTACATGGTGACTTACAGGAGACTGTTTATATACATCAACCTCCAGGCTTTGTTGATAAGCGATTTCCCAATATGTATGTCGCCTACGTAAGGCTCTTTATGGTCTCAAACAAGCTCCCCTAGCTTGGTATCAGCGTTTTGCGCATTTTCTTCTTCAGATGGGATTTGTTGTTGATCAGAATAACAACTCATTATTCACTTTTCGCCAGGGTAACGATATGGCCTATCTTCTTTCATATGTTGATGATATTATTTTGTGCACCTCTTTTGATGCTTTGCGCGACCGTATCATTGCTCACTTGAAATCTGAATTTCCTATGTATGATTTGGGGCCACTCAATTATTTCGTAGGCATCTCTGTTACTCGAACACCCTCCTACATGCTTCTTTCACAAAAGAAGTATGCTAAGGAATATTGGAGCGTGCAGGTTTGGGGACTTGTAAGCCTGTTGCGACTCCTGTTGACACTAACTCTAAGCTTAGTGCATATTCGGGTCCTCCAGTGGTAGATCCGACTCATTATCACAGTCTGGCAGGTGCTCTGCAGTACATCACTTTTACTCGTCTAGATATTGCTTATGTTGTACAGCATGTATGCCTTTTTATGCATGATCCCTGGGAGACTCATTATAATGCATTAAAACGCATCCTGCGTTATATTCAGGGAACCATTGATCATGTATTACATTTATATCTTACTACTTAGTTAAGCTTGATCACTTATACTGATGCTGATTGGGGTGAGTGTCCAGACACTCGCTGTTCTACTTTCGGATATTATTGTTTTCTTGATGATAACTTAATTTCTTGGCAGTCTAAGCGTGAGCCTACACTATCTAGATAAAGTGCTGAGGAAGAATATCGTTGCGTCGCGAATGTTGTTGTGGAAGCTTGTTGGTTACGTAATCTTCTTTTGGAGTTACATTGCCCTCTTCGACATGCTACTATTGTTTATTGTGATAATTTTAGTGCTATTTATTTATCTTGCAACCCTGTTCAATACCAACGCACCAAACATGTTGAGATGGATATCATACCAATGGAGACATAGAAAGAGACAAAACCCATCTGGTTGTCAGAGGGTGTAATATGCGAGCTGTGTTTGATTACAGTGAGACATTTAATCTTGTTGTAAACCCTCGACCATTCGCCTTACTCTATCCTTTGATGTTACGTATGGTTGGGATATTAGGCAACTAAATGTCAAAAATGCCTCTCTTCATGGTGATTTAACAGAGGATGTGTACATGACTTAACCCAAGGATTTGTTGACCAAGATTATCCAAACCATGTATGTAAACTGCTAAAATCAATTTATGGGATTAAACAAGCTCATCTGGGGCGGTTCCATAAAATTGGCAGTTTTCTTTTATCCCTTGGATTTGTTGCTAGTCTCTTTGACCCCTTTATGTTTGTTCTCCATCCAGGTAACTCAATTCTTATTCTTCTTTATGTCGATGGTGTCATTTTTACTAGCAACAACACACCTCTATTATTTCATCTCATTCACTTATTGTCCCTTCAATTTCCTATGAAGGACTTGGGTGATCTTCATTACTTTTTAGGTGTTCAGGTGGTTCGTACTTAAGACTCTTTTTTTCTCTCTCAAACTAAGTATCTTAATAATGATCTTCTAGTTAAGTTTGAGTTGTCCTATGTTATAGTTCAAACTGATCCTTTAGCTTCCCACACTACCCTAACCTTGTTAGATAGGGAACTATTAGCAAACCCCACTCCTTACCGGAGTATATGGTTGGAGCGCTGCAATATCTAACCGTGACCAGACCTGGGGTTGCTTATGCGGTTCATGTTGTCTCCCAATTTATGCATGCCCCAATACCCCTCACTTGATTGCTGTTAAGCGTATTTTCAGGTACTTACAGCGCACATCCACTCACGGTCTTATACTGTGGAAAGCAAAGCACAACTCCCTTGTGCTGGCTTATTCTGGCGCTGACTAGGCAGGATGCCAAGATAGTTCCCGTTCTAAAACAGGTTATGCCATCTTCCTGGGTCCTAACATAATTTCTTGGTGCTCAAAGAAACAACCAACTGTATCTAAGTCTTCAACTGAGGCTGAACATCGAGTTGTTACGTATACTGTTGCTGAGACATTGTGGGTTCGTTATGTTCTTCCTGAGTTGGGTGTACTTTTATATGCTCTTGTCATAGTACTTTGTGAAAACATATCAGCCACATATATTGCTGCCAATCTTGTTCTTATTCATCAGCACAGTAAACACATCAAAGTAGACTATCACTTTGTTCGAGAACGCATCAGTCACGGCAACCTTGTAATTCGCTACATTCCTACTAAGCTACAATTGGCTGACATATTCACAAAACCTTTGTCCACTAGTCATATAATTTTATTTTTGAAAAGCAATCCATCCATTCAGGATCATGTACAAATTGAGGGGGAAAAATAGAGAACTAAGGACACTTTGGTAAATTTGTAATTATTTTACCTATATATATACGAGCACTGACTCCCAGAAAAGGTGAATAAGTTTCACCCTAATTATTCTCACAATATGTTATACCAACAACTAACGGCACCACCTTATCCAATTGGTGCAAACTTTAATTAATTTGCGCTCTTTTACTACTATTAAGGCGCGTTTCAAATAATAAGAATGGTATAATATGAGAATGAAAATTTCATGAACATGGAAGTTAAATTCAATATTGTTTTCAATTGTTTAGTTCATTCAAAGTATAGATATAACCCATTGACAAGGATAGAGGTCACCATTGGACTGAGTCGACCCTAGCCCCAAGGCCACCTGTCCCAGTTCGAGATTCTTGTCCCATGTTTAATGCATGGTCTTGACCCAAGAACAATCAATATAACCAGATCAACCTAGTGGGCAGGGTTACGGTCAAATTACTACCTACTTCAACTTAGTCTAACTTGATCCAGCCTGATTAACCAGTTTAATTAAAGCAACTTCTTTTTTACCCAAATCACTGGCTTCCCAATAGTACGTCCCAACCTTCCCTCAACCAGTGGTTTCACCTTAACCTGATTCACATGCATTACTTGGTGTCTAATCCTGTGTCCAAAATTTCCCACTCAATCCATCTTCTAAGCCGATCCACCGAGGCTCGGCCCACCTTTCGATAGCAGTTGTAGTTGATATAAATAAATCTTTTATTTATTTGTGCGTCATTCGTTCGAGATAGATGGCGTACTAGCTTAAGGTGTACAACAGAGATATCCGTTAAAATATTGCTGTTACTCCAATCTATATCCAACTATAATAACTGCATATTAAAAATAGCAATCAAAAGGTTTTTAATTTAGAAAATCAAGGAGAATACTGCAATCCTTTTGGATAAAGAAGCTAAATTATTCATTATATGAGAAATGGGATACGAGCCCACATTACTTTTCTCAAACATTATCACATGGAGAATTGTGCAGGTACATTTATTGCCATGCTACGTCTATTGAATGCTGACCATGCATGCATGGTTAATGAAACTTGAATGACAATCTTTTCGCAACGAGAGCTGGTAGTTCAATGAAGTAGCATCTTAAATTTTAGGGCTATTTGCATAGGGTTTGAATCTTTATCCCAACAACAAGTTATGGAATCTCTCTATTGCGTGGCAGTGAGCTTTTAGGCATGTTGTCTTCTAGGCTGAGTACAAAAACAACTGGCTGCATTCAGGGGCGGATCCAGGATTTCAAGTCAGGGGTAGTGTAATTTTACTATTCTATCGAATACCCAAAAAAGAACACAACTATTAAATTCAAAATGTTACAAAATCCAAATATGCCATAGAAGTACTTTAATAATATAGTAATTTAATTTATAGTTTTTTACAACGACTCCTCAAATTTTAGAATAGATCTACAATTGCATCAACTTTTACATCCGAAAAAAAAAATTTCTCAAGATAAGAAACTAATAATTCACACAAATTGTAGTTCACTAACAAGTAACAAATGATAATTCATACAAAATATAGCTCACTAGCAACTCACTTGGGTAATTAATAATTCACACAGTTACAATACAGTAACAATTATTTCACTAACAATTTACATTAATATAATACACTAACAATTTAATCCCTATAAATTCACTAACAATTCGCATAATTCACTAACAATTCGCCAATTAAAATCCACCAACAATTCACTAACAATTCACATAATTAAAATTCACCAACAATTCACCAACTATAAATTCATTAAGTCATAAATCTGTAAGTTCTATGCACTAATTACAATATTAACCCTTTGTTACCATTTACAAACTAGTATAATATTAAGAAAAAAAAATAACCGAACGGAAATAAACCATAACAGTGAGCACCAGATCCACATTCCACCTATAATTATTCACAAAAACCCAATAAATTAAAAATGAAACATAGCTTAATTGCAGCAAAATTGGGAAGAAAATAGAATAGAGAAAAGGTGAAACCATAAACAAGAGTTGAAGTGGCGTCGAAAATGGAGCCAACTTGATGAGCTTCCTACTATGGCTTCCACTGCATATGCGACTGACATTTTATCTCTCCTCTTACTCGCTCACCGAAGAGAAGATGGAGCTTGAGAAGATAAAATGAATTATTGTCACTTTAGAAGATGGAGATTGAGAAGATAAAATGAATCAACGAAGGGGGAGAGAGAGAGAGAGAGAGAGAGAGAGAGAGAGGAGGAGGCAAAGAGGAGAGATAGGCCGAAAGAATTAGGGTTGCTTCACTGGACACTCACATCACGCTTTCTCTCTCTTTTTTTTTTTAAAGAAAAAATTTCATTTTTTAAAAAAAAAACAGGGGTAGCACGTGCTACCCCTTGTTACCATGTGGCTCCACCACTGGCTGCATTGCTGGCTAGTAATCTAACAAGGGTTAGTCCTGGAGCTAATAATCTTTCGTAATATATATAAAGATATAAATATAAATAAAAATATTAAAAAAATAACCCCATAAGCCACAAGTCTACAACAGACGTCGGTCAAGTTGAGCCAAAACATCGTATGGGCATCATAATATAGTGGTTGAAAACTAGCTATCTTGTTTGTCCGTCATATAATCATTTTAATATAATTGGAAAATCTAACCTCGTATCCAATTTAAAAGCTTTGATGTCTAGTCCATATGTGCATAACTGCATACTGGCTATGACATCATACAACCAATTCTTGTTGGTGCCATGCATTCTTGTAAATCCCCATTCGACTACACTTAACAGGAAGGGATGGAAGTAGAATTGTTTGTTGCACCCTTTCACTATTTTTGACCATTTAAATTCAGACAATTAAATATTTTTCCCTCGTTTCCTTTTAGTCTATAGCCTATTTGAAATCTATAATGACAAAAAAAATTGACAAGCAAAGAAAAATGAGAATAATCAACTCGCAGATGTATGTGGTTTTCTCACAATGTGTTAGCTACATCTACAATCAAGGGGAAATTGATATTATTATCTTTGAGGAGAGATAGTACATATACAGAATATGGAGGTGGAAAATAATAAGAAGGGTTATATAGTACTCTTCTACTTAACCTAAAAGAGATTAGCCCTTATACCTTGTATACAAAGCTGGGTTGTTTAGAGTGCCAGATAACATATTCAAGGCATATCAAGATAATTTTTCCGAGAGACAAAGAAAATGTCAAAGTTAAAGTACATCAAGAAAGAGGGAGTATATAGATTCTTTCTAAAAAAAATTGTATTATATTATTCGGTTTTGAATTACTTGCAACAAATGGACATTAATACTATTCATACACTCCCTTTTGACCATCTGATATGATTAAGGTTAAATATAGTTATGTAAGATCATCTTGTTAGATTTTTCTCGATGTATATTTTCAAAATATCAACTTTTTATAATTTTCACTTATGGATAATAGAAGATACCAATGGTTAAAGCTGTACATTGGAGGCGTGAAAACCCTAATTGTTGCAAATAAGTTGAAGAATGTAGTACTCCCTCTGTATTTTTTAGTTCTTCCTACTTTAATTGTGCACGTTTCGCCAATGGACTTCTTTACCTTGAATATCTTACATTACATATTAGTAAAAATTATAAGATTAAATATTACTCCCTCCGTCCCAGAATACTCTTTACGCTTTCCTTTTTCATCTGTCCCAGAATACTCTTTACACTTCTATGTTAGGATATGACCCACTATTATTTTAATCCTTCTACCTTTTAAGCATTGACCCACACTCTCTCTCCTCCAAATAAAATAATACCACTTCTACTACCCACCAACTCTAACCATGGCCCACACTCTCTCTCCTTAAAATAAAATAATACTACTTTTACTAACTACTAACTCCTATCACATCTACTTTTCAATAAAATAACAATTGATAACCAAACAACAACTTATCATCTAAAACTACGTGCATTGATAAGTGTCAAGAGTATTCTGGGACGGAGGGAGTAATAAAGTACTCATTGAGACGAATCAAACAAGACCTCATATGACTATATTTTTTTCTTATATATTTAGAAGAATTTAAAAGGTTCTCTCAAATTGTAAATAACGTCAAGATTTCAAGTAGGAAGAACAAAAAATACAAAGGGAGTATACCTCAACCAATTTGATAACCTGCTAGGCGCTACCTATAGTGGTCGGTCACATAGGTTAAAACAGCATGGTCCATTCAACTTGCTTTAATATTGTTTTTAGTCACTTTATTTCTTTCTCATGCATTTGTTACTATATATACCCCTTATGGTTGTCATCTATTCCATATCTTGTGTTCACTAGCGAGCCTCTAAAGTCGGAGTGAACATGAAGATCCACAACATAAATTTTGCCCCTCTTTGTTGCCTCTCTCTCTCATTCTTTCTTCTCTTTAGCTTTGTTACTCCAACCTTATTGTTTCAGGTGTGTAGACAGTGTAGTCTTTGACATGTTTATTTTTTGTTAATTAGCATACATAGTTACATATGAAAATCGAACCTATGTCATTCCAACATGTTAGCATACGTTAATTGTTAATATATGTATTTGGTTTTTGGTTTGCTGACCTTTTTTTTACTCTCATTTTTTTGTTTATCAAAATATGAATAGGGTTTCAATTGGGAATCTTCCAATAAACCAGGAGGATTGTATAATTCACTCAAAAACTCAATCGATGATTTGGCTAGAGCAGGGGTTACACATGTGTGGCTTCCTCCACCAACTCACTCAGTTTCTCCTCAAGGTAGACAACATATATTTTCTTAATTACTTGGTTTATTCTAGTTAGACAAAGTATACGTATATGAGCGGTTCGAACTCATTTACATTATTATTTTAACTAGTTAGACAAAACTAGTGCAATGTAAGGGATAAAACATGAAGAATATATATACTACCGTGAAAGTGGTGATTGAGCCCCCTAAGTTTGCTCAAAAGTGAGATTAGGCCTCTCAAGTTTCACTTGTGGTGATAAACCCCCACAACTTTACCCAAATGTGAGATTACACACTTATTATAATATTCAACCATTTTCTCATTAGTAAATAATATTTTTAATACTAAGATATTAGATTATATGTATTTTTATACAACTTATTCTTCCTGGCAAGGCTATGAGGAAGATGAGAATAATTGCATAGTGATAGGGCCTAGTTTGGCAAGGCTATGAGGAAGAAGAGATGCACGTTCAGTGAAGAAACTATTTTTTTTGTTTATGTATGTTTGTACTTAATAAGTATAATTTATGTATTTAAGATATTTTATATCATCATAAATGATTTTTGAATTTTTTCCCAGGAATTTTTCCTAAAAAATACATTTGTAAAGAAAAAATGGTTATATATACTAATAAGTGTGTAATCTCACATTTGGGTAAAGTTGTGGGGGTTAATCACCACAAGTGAAACTTGAGGGGCCTAATTTCACTTTTGAGCAAACCTAAGGGACTTAATCATCACTTTATAGTCGCACAGTCACACTCTTGTCATAATTTCTTGGAAATTTTTTCATAAAACTACCTTTTATAATCAACTTTTTTCAAAAAGCTACCACTAAAAATTTCTTTCAAAAAACTACCTTATATAACAATTTTTTTTTCAATATACTACCATTTTACCGTTAATGGGGTTTAATCACTAATACTTCCTCCGTTTCAATTTACTCGCTACACTTTCCATATAGGGAAGTTTCATATTACTTGCTACACTTCCTTTTTGGGTAATAAACTCTCTCTATCTCTCTCCTCTCACATGGGTCCCTTTTCTTTTTACTCTCTACCTCTCTCTTCTCCAAAAATTGCCTAGGAGTCCGTGAATTGAGAAGTGTAGCGAGTAATTTGAAACGGAGGAAGTAATTGAGTCACTGTAAATTGCTTTTCTTGCCTCCCCTTTCGTTTCTCTCCTCTTTTCTCGCTACCCCACCGGCAGCAACACCAAGCAACGTCGATTGTCATTTATTGATTAGTATTAAATATAAACGTAAAATAGTTGTATATTGAATTGAATTTGTTATATAAGATATTTTTTTGAAAGAAAATTTTTAAAAGATAGTTTTTTGAAAAAAGTTGGTTATGAAAGGTAGTTTTTTGAAAATTTGCCTAATTTCTTTATAGTTATATGATTTTATGCACAGGGCTAAACATAAAGATAAATTGATACATTATTGTTTATCAGAAAGGAAAAAAAGGTTTGCATAACACTATGATAAACGGGTCTTATTATTAAATATTTTTGAGCACTTTCTATTGATATATGAATTATAAGATGTTATTAGTTATTATATTTAATGGGATTGTGTACATATACATATATATGATAAAAATGATCTTATTTAAAAGCATACCAGGCATGAGCACCACACATTGGCATGAATTATTATTTTAAATTATGCAAGCATAAGTTATACTCAGTTAATCAGTTTAAATACTAATAGTATCTTTACTCTTTAGGCTTTACTCATAATCCAACGCAAATTCCTATACCCGTATTTTTATCTTTGTAAAACTCTACTTTGAAGCTTACTCATTTAAATTGTAATATAGTATGCTTGCTTGCTTGCTCTATATACTTCCTTATATATAGTCTCTATCTAAATATGTGATTGCATTAAATGCTCTTTCTATATGATTTACAGGGTATATGCCAGGAAGATTATATGATCTTGATGCATCTAGATATGGCAATGAGGCTGATTTGAAAAGTTTGATTAATGCTTTCCACCAAAAAGGAATCAAATGTGTTGCTGATATAGTTATAAATCATAGATGTGCTGATAAGAAAGATGGAAGAGGAATATATTGTATTTTTGAAGGTGGAACTCCAGACGACCGCCTAGATTGGGGACCTTGGGCTATTTGTAGGGATGACACACAATACTCCGACGGTAGTGGAAATTTGGACACTGGAGCTAGTTATGCTGCTGCCCCTGATATAGACCATCTTAATCCAAGAGTACAAAAGGAGTTAGTCGATTGGATGAATTGGCTGAAGACGGAAATTGGTTTTGACGGGTGGAGATTTGATTTTGTCAAGGGATATGCTCCTAGCATTACCAAAATCTACATGGAAAAGACTAGGCCTGATTTTGCAGTCGGAGAGCTTTGGGATTCCATTACTTATGATCCAGATGGTAAGCCAGACTATAACCAAGACGGACCTCGAAATGAACTAGCCGGGTGGGTACAAGCTGCAGGTGGTGGTGTTATTGCTGCATTTGATTTCACTACCAAAGGTGTTCTTCAAGCTGCTGTTCAAGGAGAATGGTGGAGAATGAAAGATTCTAATGGTAGGCCTAGTGGGTTGATAGGAATTATGCCTAGAAATGCTGTCACTTTTATTGATAATCATGACACTGGATCTACACAAAAGTTGTGGCCTTTTCCTGCAGACAAAGTCATGCAAGGATATGCTTATATTTTGACACACCCAGGAATTCCATCAATAGTAAGTTCTAGTATTTATACTTTTGTTTCATTTTCTTCCCGTATCAAAGTGAAGGCATATGAATAGAAAAGAAGATGTACATCAATATGAAAAATATAATTTAAAACTTCTTAATGCGCAATAATAGGCCATTGTTATTGTGTCTTATACTCTTATCTAATGAATTCTTATGATATCTTATTTTGCAGTTCTATGACCATTTTCTTGAATGGGGACTGAAGGAAGAGATCGACAAATTGACTTCGATTAGGCTAAGAAATGGGATAAGTGAATCAAGTAATGTGAATATAATGGCCTCTGATGCAGATTTATATGTGGCAATGATTGATGGAAAAGTTATTGTTAAGCTTGGACCAAGATACGATCTTGGAAATCTTATTCCTTCAAATTTCAAAGCTTCTACTTTCGGAAAAGACTATTGTATTTGGGAGAAGCAAGGCTAAGACAAGCATATGCACTATATCCATATAAGGTAACAGCTGTATAATTTCAAAAAATTTGGGCCCTGCATTGTTTTGGGACAAATTCGAAAGATGTCAATTGTTTCTTCTTTGAAGCTCATGCTTCCTCATTATTGTTGTATGCTACTTTGTTGTACTAGAATAGTAGTCCTGCGTTTTGTTATACCTATTGTATTACAGAGGAGCATGGTATAATAATGCTTCTTCCGTTCTTTAATAATCAATAATACATTTACTATTTATATACAATTTTTAGTAACTTTTCTCTCTCAAATATCTCGTTTTTGAAATAGTTTTGGGGACCATTTATCTCCCATATGTCTCTACCTTTTTCATTTCCTGAATTACTACTAATAATCAATCTATCCTAAGAATTTATACAATACATTGAAAAAGGAAAAAAAATATTTTTTTTTTATAAACAACAGACATTACAAAGAATCTAACAAAATCTTATTTGATGATGTGTTTTTTAGGATCTATATATACGATATGAGATAATGAATTTTGGTAGGGATTTATTGATAATGGACATCAATTCATTCAGTCATTTGGTACAAAGTACAAAAATACTCTAATTCTAAACCATTATACATATACTCGTTTAAAAACAATTAGCAAAATATCCAACTTATCGGAACCATGGAGATTTGAGATATAAATATATAATAGGAAAAATACTCTCGATAGAGAGAGTCCAACACTCTATAGTTATAACGAAAGCAATAAAGCAACGAAGAACTTAAGAACAATCGACAAACGAATTTAACGTGGTTCACTAACAATGTGTTAGCTACGTCGACAGCCGGAGGAGAAACCATTTTAATTATATTTGAGGAGAGAGATCAGTACAGAAAACAAAATAATGAGGGAAAAAGTTAATTAGAAGGTTTATATAATACCCTTATAATCAACCTAAACGAAATAGGCCAACAATAGGGCACAAAAAAGAAAACGGAAAAACAAACCCCATATATTATAAGTTTGGGGGGTGTTGCCCCCAAACCCACAAACCGGGGCTCTTTGCCCCTGGACTCCAACACGCTGACCATGCAGCGAGATCTCCATGTTTGATTGTTCGAAGCGCCAGACTACAAATTCAAGTATGATGAAGAGAATGGAGACATGAACGGTCATTAACAATGATTCATGGAACAAAACTATATTAAATAAAAAATTTTAACATAACGAAATTAACTTGGACCGACTCTATATCAAGGGGAGAATATGTCACTCCTTAATTATACCTATATTAATGGATACGACATTCTAGGGCTTCTAAGAACAACAAAAAATCGAACCACTTGCATATTACGCTTATGGCATATTGTAAGAAGCTGAGGTTACATACTCACCAACGCTCACTTGCTTATTTATGTCTATTAATTTCTTCAAGGGGTAGAAAAAATTGAGTATGTGATTAATCTTTGGGGGTGCTTTGAATCTGGGACTCCAAACGATTGAGCATGAGTATCATATAAACCTTCTAATCCTTTTATGCGTTCATCCACATTTTGTATTCTGTGCTATTTCTCCTTAAAAGATAACAAAATCAGTTTATTCCCTGCATGTGGATGTAGGTAACACATTATTAGTGAACCACATATATCAATACGTTGTTTTTTTTGTTTTGTTTGCTTGTCGATTGTTTTTTTGTCGCAGCAAGTTACCTGATAACTAAAGGGTTCATACTAGAGCTGTCAATTCAGTTACTCGAGTCGGGTTCAGGTTGGGTCATCTCAGATTTCAGGTCATGTTCGGTCAGGTCGTGTCAGGTCATTGAATCAAACGGGTCGGGTGCATGTCAGAAACGGTCGTAATTCGGTCAGGTTCGCCTCGGTTTGTTTCTTCTTTCAGGTTCGGTCTGGTTCGACACGGTCAATTTCGGGACAGGTCATCTTTCATGGTCATATGGTGTCAGATCAGGTTTATTACAGGTTTATAGCGGGTGCTTTCAGGTTCTAGTCATGCGTGGATAGGATACTTATAAGGTCAGGACAATAGCGGTTTGGGTCAGGTTTGAGTCAAGTTCAGGTCGGTATTTATCGAGTTGTGTTATAATTGAGTTGTGCCATACTTGGTTTCGGGTCACTTTCGGGTCGCTTCGAGTACGGAACGAGTCATGAAACTTGTGTAGCGCTGCTTCAAATTTGTATCATTATTTAAGATTTCATTGAAAATCAATGCTTAAACAATGCATCTAGTTATATGCCTTTTTGTAGTAGTGTTAGTTTATGATTTATGTTACTATGTGGTAAAGTCAATGACAAGTCGAGTTAAACAATCAACAAGTTGGGTAAAATCGGGTAACATGTAGCAGCAAGTCGAGTAAAAATCATGTATCGGGTCTCAACATGTCTGGTAAATCAGGTAACGGGTCGGAACCAGGTCGGGACAATAACAGGTTGAATCGAGTTATAATCGGTTTCAGTTCCTAATCAGGGGAGATGTCGAATCGAGTTCCGATTGTTATCAGGTCGGATCACTTCAGTTATCGGTCTTTTTTGGGCGGGTGTCGGTTCAGGTTCAGGTCATAGAGTATTGGGTCAAGATCAGGTATCACCGTATCAGTTATTATCAAGTCGAGTACATATCGGGTTACAGGTGACTTGTTTTACCAGGTGCAATTCAGTTACATGTCATTACAGGTTTAGGTCGGGTTCTCAAATCAGGTCATTTTTTTGACAACTCTAGTTCATTCAATATACATATTCAAACCAAGGGATGACCAAATTATCTGCATTGATGCCACTCTCCCTTCGCAAAAACATTTACAAGTAATCATTGAAACGAGGTAATAATTTAATGGAAAATTGGACAGGAATAATCCCACCTTTGCCCGATCTGCCAAAAATAATCCCACCTTTGGATTATTCTAGAATAATCCTACCTTTGCTTACTAACTTGATTTTTTGGTCCTAAGAACATAATGACCGGTAACGACAAGTTACCTTTGGCATTTATCCGGTTAAAACAGGTAAAAGTTTTTTTTTAAATAAAAAAATCTGTTTCTCTCTCCTCTCCCTCCCCAACCAACTGAAACCAACCCCACCCCCACCCCTGCCCGCCCACCGGAGAACCCCCTCCCCCACCCCTGTCCACCGGAGAACCCCTTCCCCCACCCCGAAAAAATAATGGTCTGGCTCTTCTCTCTCTCCTCCTTCCCCCACTTTGACTCAGTTCGATTCCCAAACTCACCATGGCCCACCTCCTCCTCCCTCATATCCTCAATCTCAATCCCCCGGTTCTTCTCCTTCCCAATTCGAGTATTGGGATGAAGTAGTAAGAAATTACACGTACATATAAGTGGAACAAGATAGAACATGTAATTGTCAATTGCCATAGCCTAAATGCATTAACATTGCAGATTCCAAAAATTAGTCACCAAAGATACAACTTAGAACTGTTGGAAGGTGTTAAGCATCACCAAAGATACGTTGCAGGGTTTAAACTGCAGCAACACAATCACAGTCCAACGCAATTTTGAACTGTCCACAAGTGTTAAGCATCATAAATAATCCACACCCAATGCCAAGGTGGGCCCGCATAGGTTGAAGTCACCAGCTGGAATAGATTGCGCGAAAAGCTCGGAGGTTGAAGTCGTCAGCTGGAATGGCGAGTGTTGAAGTGACGGAGGTGGCGGCTTTGTCTGTGTCGTACTCATACTTATCCTTCAAAGATGCCTTCATCTCTGTAACTGTAAGGGTGAAGAGTTGAGAAAAAAGAAGGAAGATGAAGAAGGAAGAAGAAAATAGGAAGAAGGAAGAAAGAAAGAAGAAGGAACAAGGAAGAAGATGGAGAGTTTGCTGTAATGGGGGTTACGAGGGGCAATTGACAGATTTAGGAGGGAAATCTTACTTGGTTAATCGGTTTACCAAGTTGCAAGTTTATAGGACCAAAAAATCAAGTTAGTAAGCAAATGTAGGATTATTCCAGAATAATCCAAAGATGAGATTATTTTTGACAGATCGGGCAAAGGTGGGATTATTCCTGTTCAATTTTTCTAATTTAATTCATAGGAGCAAAACTGCAAAACCATTGTGAAAATTTAACCAATAAAAATTCCAATGTTAGTAATCATTAACCAAATTACTTGCATTGATGCCACTCTCCCTTCACAAAACATTTACAAGTAATCATTAAAACGAGGTAATAATTTAATTCATAGGAGCAAAACTGCAAAACAATTGTGAAACTTTAACCAATAAAAATTCCAATGTCTAACTAACATGAAAAGAGACGGTACCTTGTGTCAGACCTATTCACGAAAGTATAAGCGTAGTAAATGATATAATGTCAAAAATTAAATCATTGCAAATTTAGGATTCCCTCCATCTTTCAATAATATGCACATCTGATTAGAGGTGATTCATACTTCCTCCGTTCCATAATAAGTGAAACACTTACTATTTTAAAACGTTTCAAAATAAGTGAAACATACCTTAAATGAAAAAAAGAAAGTGACAAAATTACAAGAGTACCCATCACAAACTTGTGTGGTTTACTTTTCTCTCTCCTCCTTTTAAGGGTATTTTATGACTTTTTGGCTTTTGAAAGTGATATTTATTAAATCTTGTGCCCAAACACTATGTTTCACTTATTATGGAACGGGGGAAGTATATAATTGAGATTATATATCATCGATATTTTTCACAATTTTTTACATCTCTACCATACATATATACTTTAATTTTTCTTCGGATCTCTAAATGAAGGGTATCATTATTCTTAAAAACGTGTCGAGCATTCCAAAATTAATCTCTATTATATAAGTGAAGGGGGGAGGAAGATAGTGTCCCCTTACAAAAAGTCTTATATACCCTTAATGAATTTAATTTGCCATACATATTAAATAATATTTTCTTCATCTTACTTGCCATATATATTGATCAAGTTAACAATAGAATTGAATTTGAAATATCAATTAAATATTAAACTAAGGAGAATGATTTTCTATTCTTACATATGTGTGAAAGCCTCTGATTAATAATTAAAGAATAACTTGATTGACACAATCAGAAGAAAATAAAAACTTGAATTTCATATTAATAGTTATACTAATAATATTTTAATTAGAATCTAAATGTTGATTATTGTTTAGTAATTACTATTATATAAATCAAACTCTTCCACTTTATTAATATTCAACGATTGAACTTGATACACAAATTTTTCCACTTTATTTGAGCACAAGCTTTCTTCTGCTTTATATGTCCTTCTCTCAATACTATATTTGAATAATGATAAACAAATAACTAAAAAAAACCAACGAAATATTAATTTAAGAAAAATATATTTAAAAAATTAAAAATAATTGTAAATCTCTGTTCGAATCAATTTTTTTGTAACACTGATGATTTTTATAACTAATTGAGAAAAAACATTAAATGATACGCACGCATAGCGTGCAAAAAATGCTACTTTAATATGTTTCATCCGGTTTTTATTAGTTTAGCCACATTTCTTGTTGTGTTGTTATTTGTTAGTTTACTCGATTTTTTTTCTATTATTGAAATGGTCCAACCGGCCAATTTTATATTATTGCCTTTACAATAAAGTTTTTCATCACTCTACTTCTCTTGGACCACAACATTAACTTCAACACAATCTCTATTAAAATATATAAGGCAACACATGGGGGACACCAAAAAAAAAGAAAAAGGAAAAAAAAATAGGGGGATAACTAATAGCTTCATTTGAACGAAAAAAGGGGGATAAATACCACACTTAAACTGAACAACTGTTTTTTGAGAAAACAAAATGCAAAAACAATTCTTCTACACAATTAATTTTATTTTCTGTATGCTATCGCACGCATTGCGTGCATGTAAGACTAGTATAATATGAATAAACTAATACCTTTTTTTTCCCTTCTATGACCCATATACCTAATCTCCAAAAACTCCGTGTCAAAAAAAGTGGACAGTAAACTAATGAAAATCGGAGGAAGTATGTAGTTCAAATGTAGCTAGCTAGGCTACTAACCCAATGTTTGTGCACTCCCTTAGATGATAAATTAAAAGCCCTTAGCATATCAACGATCTTTACCCTTATACTCTGACTAGATTTCATTTATGAAAACTATTAGGAAAATTTTACTAATTGTTATATGTGATAAAATGTTACACTAGTACAAAAAAGATGATTTGCGTCGTTTCTGGGACCCTTATTTGTGCCGGTTCCGGATACGACGCTACAGGTTTCGACGCAAATTTCTCATATACGATCTGCGTCGTTTGGGTGTTCGATGATGCAAATTTTATGCCATTTGCGTCGGATCGAGGCTACGATCTGACGCAAATTGTAATCACTAGTGGAAAAAACGCAAGGGCTGCGGTTTATTGCAAAATGCAGCCCTTAACAGTGAAGGGTTTTTGGGCTAACCGCAGCCCTTGAGCAGTCCAAAAACAAATTCCCTCGCTTCACCACTCATCGCATTAACCCATCACCCATTTCTCTCTCTCATCCTTCGCTGAACCCCATTTCTCTCTCTCTCCTCCCATTAACCCAACCCCCCTCTTTCGTCTATCACCACTCACCGCATTATCTCTCTCCTCTCATCCTTCTTTGCCGGCGATATTGCATCATCTTTTCCGTTCACAACGGTTGGTGGTTGGCTGGGGAGGACTCGCGATGGTTTAGGGTTCGCAAGGGTTTAGGGTTCGCTAGGGTCGTCGTGGTTGCTGCTCGCCTCCGCTAATCTCCTCCCTCCTTTGCGTCTGCGGTCTGCCGCTACGGTGCTGCTGCTATTCTTCACACGGGCATCAAAAACGCCATTATTGCGGGTAATTTAGAGGTAAGGTTTTTTTTTTTTTTCTTTCAAGCCATTGTGTATTCCTAATTACAAAAAAAAATATTTTTTGGTGGCTTTAACATTCAAATTCTGTTACTTTAATCTATTTTATAGTTTATTTGATTGGTAATATACTATATTGATTTTTTAATTTTGCGAAAACTGGTTTTTTATTGAATTAAGAACTCTAGCATAGTAGCATAGCGCCAATCCCTCCTTTATGGGGTCAATTTAATTGCAGCAATCTGGTTTTTACTGTAGTTCCATATTGCAGTTTCATGTCAAGTAATACGAGTTTTTAGCATCAACAAATTATCAACTTTTGCAAAAATTAGTTGGAAGAGTATTTGTCTAGTTCCCAGCTCATTTTTTTTTGTTAAGTTGACACTACATTGTAGACTTTAATAGATCGGGTTTTTTTTATTGTCATGTAGATTTTAAATGACTCCAGCTTGTATGCAGAATTAAAGATGCAGTGTACTGTGTAGCATGATAACATCCTAAGCACTAAGTCAATGACATGAGTTTCTTAACAGCTTGTTGCATCCATGGGATTGAAATTTGGTAGAAATTCATTGGTTGAAATTTTAGTGAAAAGCATTGCTGGAAAGTGGAAACACATCAATAGAAAAAGGAAAATAGAGAGAAAAGTAAACCACCCACTCACCAAAAATAGAAAAATGGGAAAAATGGGAAAAAGTGGAAAAAAAGAGTTATACGCATTGGATTGTGCTTAGAAAATTAAATGATCTTCGAGTTCTTTTCTAAATTTTCTACATAGTAAATTATAATACGAATTATTCATCAATATAACCTCGGTTTCAAGAGAGTACATATATATAATTGCTTATGAAAAAATATAATACAATCTTTTTTTAACGTAGGTTGATGTGTAAGAATACAACCGATGCAATGAAATGTTGTAGTAGTGTTAATTACGGAGGTTACAAAAATTTGAAGAGCTTTTTATTTATTATAAGATTACTGAAAGAGTAGGACATGCTATTATTAACATTAGCTTAATGAGTATTAATATATACATTTGTATTTAATTATCTTAAAAATAGAATATATCATGCCTTTGAATATTTTTTTCCCCATAAAGACTAACAGGAGATTGTAGAGTAGTTGGTTAGTGCACTTATATCTCAAATGAGAGGTCATGGGTTCGAGGCATATAACACACATTTTTATTGTTTAATATGTCATTTGATTGTGTGGGGGAGGGGGGAGTACATGTGGCAGCATGACATGTTTTTGCTTTAGGTTTTAAATATATATATATAGATAACAGTAGGTAGAAAAGAAAACAAGAGTACAGAATAAATTCCATCCTTATTCCAAGAAATTAACCTTTTTCTAATCTAGTGCATTCGTGTTAAGATGAAGATTGAGAATGATTTATACCAATAAGTCAGGAATTGGCTCTACTCTGTTAGTTTGTGGCGAAATCTGTGTACACAATGTCGTTTATCGTAGTCTGGGAAGTGAAGTACTACATATACCTTGTAGAATGTGAAGTAGTACATATGCCTACTAGAACTGCTTGTTACTATGACATAATTGAACTAAACATAATTGATTGAATATTGGGGTTGTTTTCAATGCAGGGGTTAACTTCATTAGAGTAAGGCGTTATATATTGATTGGTATTAATCTCTGGAGTACGAGAAAAGGTATGTGTTATTCTTTCTCTTTTTTTGTGCTGCTTTTTATCGAGTTATGTTTTAGAAATTAGAACCCTTTTATCCGAAGTTGATTGTTCGAGGATGAATCTTATTTCCCTCCCTTTCCCCCTTAGTTGAAGATGATTGTTCGAGGAATTAGTAATGGGCATTGTTGCCCCCTTTGGGATCATGGTGCTGGTTTTGTTTAATTGTCTTTTGCCATCATTGCTTACTTCATGCTTAAAGTTGGTGAATTTAGTTAGTTATTGATATTTGTGGGATTTCTTGGCTTAATATCTGAACTTATTGAAACTTATATAAGGTGTTAGAAGTTAGAACTTATCTAAGCTTAACTAAACTAATTATACAAACTTATTAAACGTGAAATTATTTTTCTAATGTGAAGAGAGAACTCACAGTTAATACAACTTAAAAGTAAAAAAAAAAAAAAAGAGCAAAAGCATATTTATTTTTCAAGGCTAGCTTTTCAAGAGCATTTTGCAAGAATCAAACTTACCAAATTGATGATTGAAGCTAAGGTTCCAGTTATTTTTCAAGGCTAGATTATCATGATTTAACCTTCTAAAGTTTGATATTTCATCATTTCCATTTTGTGAATGCAAAGAATCAATGAAAGATGATTCAACATTCCACATATTAGCTAATTCATGTTAATATTAACCAATAGCTATAGTGATTGAATGGAATAAGGTTAAAAGTCGTGGAAAGAAGATGATAAATGGGCCCATGCCTTGAACGTGAGATCTAGCTTCAAGATTTTTGATTAGATATATATTTTTTTCATATATTGTGCACAAATGCACAAATATGATTGCGCTAGGCACTCATATAGTTATATCAGGGATACAGATATACTTAGGGGTCGTTTGGTTCAAGGTATGGAATGGAAAGAGAATGGAAATAAATAGAGGAGAGGAATGGTAACAATAATGGTTAGCTTTATTAGGTGTTTGGTTCAAGTCATGGAATGGAAATGGAATGGTAACCATTACCACCAAATAATGTATTTTGTTACTTGAGGGGAGGGAAGGGTAACAAATTGGGGGAGTCCATTACCACCAAGTAATGGTAATGAATTGATGAGGGGTTGAACCAAACAAAAAGAAAGGGAATCGGTAATTGATTCCGTTTCTTGGAGCCCAAAAACAACGAACCAAACGTGCTCTTATAGTATTACACTTGTGAAGTGAATATATGCAAACTGATGTTGCCAGCCCCCCTGTTGCACTCCCCCGCTGCTGCACTTCCCCCTGCACAGCCTCCCCAGCCCCTGCCAGTCATCCCCCCGCTGCACTCCCCCCCTGCTGCAGACCCCCATCCCTCTCCCCCTTGTTGCCATGTGTTTCTTTGGATTATATTTAGCATAGATGACCTGGTGCTTCCCTTGATTGGTCGAGGGGGTAGAGGCTTATCTCTTTTTCTTGAATTTTCTTCTATTTCAATGGAATTCTGTTTTGCTAATTGAGTTTCTCGAATTCTTACTTTTGAATTTGTTTATCAAGCGCTTACACTGGATGATAAAAGATCAAAAGCTGTGATGGAGGCTTTCATCAAACTTTACAATAATGATCGTCTTATCTATAGGTTAGAACCTGTTGTCCCCTATCTCCATATACATATAATGTGGTTGTGCTCAGGGTCATTAATTCATTGCGCTGAAGTTGTATCCTTTTCATTTGTTGTGCAGGGATAATCGAATAGTATACTGGAATTGCACACTGGAGTCTGTGATATCTGATACTGAGGTTTCTACTCTCAAGATTAGAGTGTGGTTGCTAGAATGCTAGTTCTTGTTTGCTTGCTTACAAGATTTATTTTGTATGTTAGGTGGAATCTAAAAGATAACAGGAAAGATTCTAGTTGAAGTTCCAGGATATGTATATTTTTTTTGGTTATATTTGTATAAAAAACATGATTTGCAATGGAAAATGATACTTATATATATATAACTGTTTGGGGGTTATTTAGGACTAAAAATGCAAAAAAAAATTGTTTTTTTTGGGTCACAAGGGCTGCGGTTTTCATCAAAACAGCAGCCCTTAATTTGTAAAAAGGGCTGTGGTTTTGGGCCTAAACCGCAGCCGTTGGGAGTGAAGGGTTGCGGTAAAAAACCGCAACCCTTCCTTTTTGCCTAAGGGCTGCGGGCCAAAAACGTAGCCCTTAGGGCTATTTTGACCGCAGCCCTTGACGTTTTTTCCACTAGTGAATAAAATGCCTGATGTGGGGGAAGAGGGATTTGCGTCGGATGGGGGCATCACCCGACACAAATTATCATATTTAGCCTTTAGTGCCATTATAAAGTTGACTGATAAAAAGAAGAAGATTTGCGTTAGAGGGGGTACACTACCCGACGCAAATCGTCATTTTTTATTAAGAAAAATATAAATACAGACTAGCTTAGTGTTGAACTTTCGAGTAAGCAATATAATCATCCCTAAATCTAATATATGAAATCTTTGGGTAAATTTCATGAAAATATACATTCAAACTCAAATCATCATATATGAAATCATACAATTGAAATGAATTTCAAGTTTCTCCAATAAAAATGATCATCCCTAAATCTAATGTTGTACTTCACTTCACTATCGATGATAGAGCTCATATTTGTGTGTTGTATCTTGGTATTCACTTCACTTCATACAGTGTAGCACGCATGTCTTCTTTCATTCTCCCTTAACTGGCGTACTTTGACAGGGGCAAACTGCAATGTGTTTTAAGCATATAAGCTACATACATTTATCAACAATATAACACAAAAATAAACCCAAAATTCAGTAACAAATTGACTATGGTTGAAACACACGTTCTAAATATAACCAAAATTAAGCACAAAATTCAATAGCAAATTTATAAAAAAATAGTAATCTAAGCAAAATTTATCCAAAATTCAGTAGAAAGTTCCGAAAATAACAAACCAATTTAATTTAGGGTTTCGTTCTTTTGCTTAAAAAATGACGAAACTCTCACTAGTAGAATAATTGCTTATTGCTGCGGTCATTAAGTGGCCTATTGCGGCGGTTTTGGCCGCGCAGCAATTAAGAGCACAACAATAGGTTAACCTATTGCTGCGGTTTTTTTTTAATATTAAAAAAGTGCAACTATTGCTGTGGTTTTGGGCCAAAACCGCAGCAATAGGTGCACGTTTTAAAAAAAAGTTTTTTTTTTGAAATTAAAATCTTCATACTATTTTCAATGTTAAAATGCAATAAAAACTTAAAGCAACTAAAACCCACTGGTACAACACACCGAATCCATGTATTGAGTATAAAATTATAAATACTGAAAATAAAAACAATTACAATACAAAAGATAAAATAAAAGAAATCAGAAAAGATTATCAAAAAAAGAAATCAGAAAAGAGTGAGGAGATGAAACTAACTAAATAACAAATTATTGAAACTAATTACATACAAAAAATTTAAAAGAAATTAAAAAAAAAAGTTACAGTAGATGCAAGCCATTTCAACCCAGGCCACGGCGACCCACGAGATGAAAGGCGACCCACGACGACCGGACCCACGACGATCCACCAGCCACGAGGCACGAGTGATGAAAGGCGACCCACTAGCCACGACGACGGGCGAAGACAGTGAACCACTAGCGGACCCACGGCGAAGACCCACGAGATGAAAGGCAACGACGATGATGAAAGGCGGCGACGGGCGAAGCTTGAACGATCCACGAGAGAGGAAGCTTGAACGATCCACGACAGGCGAAGCTTAAACGAGCCACGGCGATGGGCGAAGCTTGAAAGTTCGCGTGAGAGTTGAAGGAGACAGCGAAGCTTGAAGGAGAGAGGATCTCACCGGGCGAAGCTTGAACGATCCGGGATCTCGCTGGAGAGAGAGAGTTGGAGGAGAGGTCGAGGGTTTGTAGGTGAAAAGATGGTGAGATGCTGCCATGAAGAGAGAGGGAGGAGAGGTCGAAGGTTCGGAGGTGAAGAATTGGTGAGATGCTCCCGTGAAGAGAGAGGGAGTAGAAGTGAGGGAGAAGTGAGAGGGAGAAATGTGAGTACTGAGGGAGGCGCGCCTTATGTTAGTTTAGGGTTTGCTGTTTATTGCTGCGGTTTCTTTAAAAAACCGCAAGAATAGATTAAAATAATAATATTTTAATCTATTGCTACGGTTTTTTAAAGAAACCGCAACAATAGATCTGGTCAAACCGGTCAAATTTTTTTGAAAATCTGCCGTTGACATCTATTGCTGCGGTTTCCGCCCAGAACCGCAGCAATAAGTTGATTTTTTTTACGTGGTTTATTGCTGCGTATAGGTAAAACCGCATCAATTTAGCCGCAGCAATAAGCAATTATTCTACTAGTGTCTGAAATTAGTATACATGGAGATTTAGGAGTTCTAAATTTGTAGGATAAGCAACCAGATCTTGGAAAAAATGGCAAAAATACCGAAACCCTAACAAAACCCATGGGAAATTAGATCTTAATTTTGAGCAAATTCAAAGATTAGAGAAATCCTGAAAATTAAGCAACCAGATCTTGGAAAACAAATGGCAAAAAAACCAAAACCCTAGAAAAACCCATGAGAAATTAGATCTTAATTTTGAACAAGATCTGACACAAATAGCAAATAAACCCATAATCTAACTAAAAAGAACTAAAATTTTTTGAAAATTAAAGATTAGAGAGAAATTGACAAACCTTTGAAATTCAAAGTGAAGAATTCGAAGCCGCCGCTGAAAAAGTAGCTCAGTTGTAAACCTCGATGGTGTCGCCGGAGGTTTAAGAGGAAGACGATGTCCGCCAGCGAGTAAGAGAGGTGAAAAAGGAACGCATGTTGTATTCTATCGTGTTCTTTCGTTGTCCGACGGTGAGTGAGAGAAATTAGTGGGAGGGAGGGAGACCGACGAGTAAGAGAGATTAGTGGGTGGGAGAGAGAGGGGGGGGGTTAGAGAGAGATGGAGATGGAAAGGTGCATCTAGGTTATTACAGATATGGTGCGAGTGTTTTTTAAAGGAAGAATTCCTTTATTCGATTTGAGTCGGTTAGGCAACACGCTTCGACGCAAATCTTGGGCCAAATAATTTGGGCCTTTGTTTATTTGAGTCGAATATTGGTTCTCATTCGACGCAAATCACTTATGGGGACATCGTTTGCGTCTAATTAAAGCCTCAATCCGACGCAAGTGATGTTTTTGAATCGCTTACTTTGACATTCGACGCAAATACTGGGATGCAAATCGTCCTTTTTCTACTAGTGTTATAACATACGTACGTTTACGAAATCAAACCTAAAACGACCAAATCTACCAAAATTTTTCTCGTTTTAATTTAGTTCATGTAATGAATTATTGGTCAAAACTTATAAAGTTTGACTAATATGTCAATGTGGGAAAAAAAATTTGTTGGTAGAAGGGGTAAACAAGAAACTATCGATCATTTTCGTTGTTTTAATTACATATTCTTTCTTAGGTTGGAGTAAGTATTCATTGAAATAAATCCAACAATATTCTATATTATCATTTTTCTTGTTATATATTAGTAAAAAAAAATTCGACAAAGTGAGGTGTATGAGTAGTGTATGAGTTAAAGTGTGTCAGTTGTCACTTGTTGAGAAACAGAGGAGTTATAACATAATTTTCCGTTAGCAGTTAGATGTTATTATTGCAATCTATATGCAACAGTAATAACTGCATGCAGACAATATAGGGTTTAGAAGTTCTAGGAGAATACTCCAATCCTTTTGAAAGAAAAAAAGAACCTAAATAATCCACCATATGAAAAATGGAATATGAACCAACATTATGTTTATCAGATTATCATAACATAATACCTACGCGGTACGCAGGTCCATTTATTGTCATGCACCATTTACTGAATGACATGCATGCATGGTTAATAAATGAAAACTATGCTAATGGCGTATTCGTAATTCGTATATCTAACTGCTAACATATGGATATACTCATATATTAGCTAGTAGCTACATCGCCTTCAATCACACCAGAACGTAAAATCATCATTATAATTTGGGAATCAGCCACGTTTTTTTTAGAGTCAAGGCGATATGATTGGTTATCCCATTGTAGATATCATTATCAATCTTACTAATCACGAGCTAGGTTGGGATTGGTAAGAATGGAACTACTTAGCTATTCCTTTCGTTTTTTTAATTTGTTACATTATTGTTGCTTTGGGAATGAAGCCATGCACTAACTTTGATCAATTATTTTGATTTTTTTATAAGTAAAAACATAGTCATGTGTGGTCTTATTAGATTCGTCTCGATGTGTAGATTCATAATATTAATTTTTTATAATTTTTACTTAAACGAAAATAAGAGATATTAAGGATTAAATAACATCTTGAAAACAGTGCAACAACAATGTAGTAAATAAAAAAGAGCAGATGGAGTATTAGCTAATACGATTGCTTGGATATGGGAGTACTTATGCATCCAACGCTTCAGATAGCCAATTATCTATATAGTATATTTTAAAACTTTTGGATATACCATGCGTATGAGTGGAGGACATAAAATTAATCGATGGACGTAAATTAACTCTCATCTCATTTATGAGAATAGCAAAACTATATAATGAGTATCGATCCTTTTCAATGGGAACCGAAGGAAATCTACAGGAAGTTGAGCTTCATCTAAGAAGTATAGATATTATTATTCGAAAAAGAAGTGTAGATATTAGAGTCTTAAGATTATCACCAACAACACAACCTGGAAAACCTATCAAAAAAAATTGAAGACATTATCATAGCATCTCTCAATTTTTTTGTGATCATTATTATACTTTTGTATACACATTGATTACTTGACATGGAGTAATGTTGAACTAAAACTAAATCTATGTACTCCTTCCTCAGTTCCTTGCGGGTATATATTATAAATTAAATATAACTTCCTCCGACCCATAAAGAAGTAACTCATACTATTTATACACACTTTAAGGCAAAATTGAAGAGAGAGTGTAAAAAGTTGTGTTGACTTGGTTTCTTTACATCATTTGACTAATGAGAGGAGAGAGAATATAGGTTTACTATATCTTAATGCAGATAGAAAGCATGGAAGAGAGATAATGTTGACCAAAAATGATTAAAGTATCATACATTATTCGTTTTCTAATACTTGCAACTTTCCCATTTTTTTAGAACTTCTCTATCACTTGCAACGTTGACATTTGGAATATATATTTTTCCTTTCTCTTTCTCTCTCTCTTTGCTTGCACATGGACGTTCTTTTTTTTATCTCTCTCCTCTTCTTTGTCCTTCTACGTATTTCAATGTTGCAAGTATAAAAAATGGAGGAATTATATCTTTTATACCATAAAAAGAATAAATAATAAATGAGTAATTATTCTTTTAACAAATCAAAATAGAAACTGGATACTTTTTCATGGAATGGAGAGAGTAGCATATATAATTTTTACAAGAAAATTTCAACTATATATGGTTCATGCGATTGTGAAAATTTACCAAAGGTCCCCTCTTAGTACTCTATAGAACACAACCAATTCTTGTTCGTGCCATGAATGTATGAATCTTTGTATATACTCAATAGACAACACTTGACACAAAAGCAGTGGCGGTTCCAGCATTTTGAAAATGGTTGGTCACACCACCATCCACCAGAAATATTACAATCAATAACTAATAATTAGAAAAACCTTCATAAAAAGTTCCATTTCAAAAGCAATAAAAAATCCATATTACAACCAATAATATTTACAAATTATCACAGTTGTTCTTGGCGAGTTTTCATATTTAGAATCAATTTATAATATTGTTAAGTGATCCCGAATAATCTTGTTAGGCTACCAACTTAATAGCCTTTAATATATAATTAGTATATGAGGCTAATCTATTAATCTCATATTAGTTGTCCCCAACCCAAAACTAATATTTAAACATTCTAAATAAGTAAATCACCACACCAAGAATGTAAAATACAAACTAAAAATAAAATGAAGTAAATAATCAACACTTGAGAGAATTTATGCTACTTCTAAAAAAAGAGAAAAGAAAATAGAAAATAGAAAATGGTAAAGATATTAAAAGAAAAGGAAAAAGGAAAAATGAAAATGAAAAGAGGTCTTCTAATGAAAATGAGAAGAAAAGCAGTAAAAAGGGAAGAAAGAAAAAGGAGTTAAAAAGGTGAAGAAAAAAAAAAAAAGTACTGCAGTGCAATACAATATATAACGGGAAAAAGAAGGAAAAAAAAGGAAAAAGAAGGAAAAAAAAGGAAAAAGAAAATACAATGAAAAAGTAATAAAGACAAAACAAGACCCCACCCCATCTTCTCCTCACTAGTAGAATAAATGCTTATTGCTGCGGTCATTAAGTGGTCTATTGCGGCGGTTTTGGCCGCGCAGCAATTAAGAGCACAACAATAGGTAATTACCTATTGCTGCGGTTCCTACCAAAACCGCAGCAATAAGTATGTTTTTTAATAAAAAAATTAAGGCCTATTGCTGCGGTTTTGGGTAGAAACCGCATCAATAGGTACTGGTACAAGTAAAAAAAAATTTTTTTGACTTTGCCATCAAATTTGAAACGAAAAAATGCAAGAAGAAAATAAAACACTACAAATTGAAAGTAATGATAGAATACTTATACAACAACATAAAAAATGCGAAAAATCAACATATATAAAAAAAAAATACAAAAGAAAAATATGAAAACAATAAATCAACATGAATAAAGTTACAAAACGCAATACTTGGGCCACGGTTGTAAACAACAACCAAGCAGTTCAATTTAAGGATGTCATTGGGCCACGGTGTCCCGAAGCACAACCCACAACCCGCATTTTGGAACCAGATCTGGCGGTCGAGAAATGGCGGAGTCAGCACCTCCTCTCTCTCTCTCTCCTTCATTTTGGATGTTGAAACTAGATCTGGCGGTCGAGAATTTGCGCCGTTAAACTAGAATTCGCGCCGGAGTCAACACTCCTCTTCTCTCTCCTTCGAACCCCTTTCTCTCTCTCTCCTTCGATAGATCGCCGGAGTCAGCACAAAACAATGATCATATTAGGGCTATTTCATGGAGTTGAAAAATCACTTAAGATTGCAAAATAAGCACTTGGTGCGGACTGATGTTTGTCGATGCTGAGCGAGACTAATTTCGAAGGCCTTGGTGCAACTGATGATCTGACGAGTGAGAACATTTCGAAGTCGATCTGACTGATGTTTGTTGATGTTGATGCTGTTCTTGGTGCGCAAACACGACAACCTACCAGTGAGGGAAGAAAGTGCGAAGTTGAGATGTGCGAAGGAAGAAGATGAGAGATGTGCGCATATGGAAGAAGATGAGAGATGTGCGAAGGAACATCGAAGAATATGAGAGATGTGGAAGGAAGAAGAGGCGTGAGAACTGAGAGTGAGAGGAGGGAGAGGGTGTAAATGAAATTAAAACGGCGCCTAAGTGAGAGATTGAGGTTTTAACCCTAGTAACTCTAAGACCTATTGCTGCGGTTCTATTAAAATTCGCAGCAATAGATTAATTAAATAATATTATTTTAATTTATTGCTGCGGTTTTGGGTGGGAATGGTGGGTGCGGATGTGTCGTGTGCACCGCGCCCAACCAAAGATAAAATTTCTCCTACTCTCTTTTACAATTAAATGTAGAAGGGAAGTAAGGTTCGTATCCACAGGGAAACAGGGACAAGCTTAATATCTAGCGTGAATCAATACATAGATGACTCTAAGGGTCGAGTAACCTAATAACAAGGGGGGTTTTCAAATAGAGTTTTAAACAAACTAAAATTAACTAGCAAATAAATAAAATGAAAAATCAATATGGAAAGATCTTGAATCCGATTAACATCCACTTCAATTTCATTATCGATCATTGAACATCCACTCTAATTATTTCCATGATTATCTATTGTTGAGAATTAATCTCGCGTTCTCCTTATTCTTAGTTGAATAGCACGATCAGCGTGACTATAAAACCCTAACTAAAGGATAACCTAGTCCGATCAGCGTCTAAGTTCAATCCAATAGCAGCAATAAACACAAAGAACCAATAGACCTGCTAATGTCATACACGCGATAAACATTCAACAGTTGATTCAATTTCCCTAAGAAATAACCAAGATGATCTGCATCTAAGTTACTCCCTAGTTTGCTACAAATTGATAAAAGAATAAAACAATCCGATTCTATTCTTAAATGTAGCATTAGATTAATTACACAATCAAACTAGTAACGTTCCTAGCAAAATTATGCAATAATCATAAATCACAAGCATAGAAATTGAACCATAATCAAGGAAAATAGATAGAGAGGAAAGATCTCACAATAACGCTTGAAGCTTCATATTAATCTCGTTCTAGAACAGTTCAAGCTACAATCGGCATAGCACAAGCCAATTCCATAATTGAAATCTCTAAAAACTAAACTAGAAAATAAAAACTAAAAAGAGAAGATAAGAAGAGAAGAATGGAGTGTTGGAGATTCTCTCTCCTCAAGTGTGTGTCCCCCTAGGTCCAAAAATCAAGTTTGGTATTTATACTAAAGTATAAAAATCAGCCGACAATTACACCGACCTAGGGGTCGCGAGGTGCGGTACAGGTCACGAGTCGCGAAGAGTACTCTGTCTTCCGCGCACAAAATGGCTGGGCAATGGTCGCGAGTCACGAAGGCTGGGTGCTCGCGAGGTGCGAGGATCCTCGCGAGGTGCGAGGATCCTCGCGAGTCGCGAGCGCTGGGCTTCGAGCTGGGCGATGAGCGCTGGGCAGGCTTGGCTTGCGTCGCGAGGTGCGAGCATGCTCGCGTGGTGCGACCAGCCTTTATCCTGCTTGCTGCAAGCATGCGCGAGAGCTGGGCGACGATGCTGCTGGGCGATGAGCTGCTGGGCTTCGATGATGCTGTGTGCTTGGGCTGCTTCGTTGTTGAGATGGTGCAATGTTATTGAGCTACACCTAGAACACTTCCAAGTACATAGCTCAAACCCATTTTACCACAAAATCTCGAAACACATGACACTAACACTAATTATCTCGTATAACTCCCAACTTCCGCTAAGGGCTAAGTATAATACAAATGTGAACAATTATGATCAAAACCTCTAGCGAAGTGCACCCAAAATAATGTACATACACCGTATAACATGAGCGTATCAGGGAACCGTAGCAATAGATCTAGTCAAACTGGTAAAATTTTTTTAAAAATTTCCTTTGACATCTATTGCTGCGGTTTCCACCCAGAACCGCAGCAATAGGTTGATTTTCGATTTTTCCATTTCTTTTGACGTGGTTTATTGCTGCGTATGGGTAAAACCACAGCAATTCAGACGCAACAGTAAGCAATTATTCTACTAGTGCATTCCTCTTCGCTGCAGCCTGCAGTATTTTCTCGGAAAATTTTCCCCAGCTTCGTCGCACCATCAACACCAGAGAGAATTTTCCCCCGCAATAATGGTTGGTCACGTGACCCACCATGACAAAGGGTAGTTCCGCCACTGCACAAAAGGATGGAGGAAGCATTGTTTGTTATAGATAAAAAAAATTCAACGTCCTTTCACTATTTCTTTATACAATAAGTTAGTTTAAATAAAAAAAATTAAATATTTTATTCTCCCTATGTCTTTTCTCTCCTTAGTCCTTGTGCACATCCTATTTTAACGTTAAGAGTATTAAAAACGGATGAAGCATATATTTTTTGCAATAAAAAGAAAGTGGGTAATTCTTTCTCTTAACTTATCGAATGAAAAGGCGTAATTTTCCATGAACAGGGGGAGTAATGTATATCATTTTTAAAAGAAAATTTGAATTATAATACTATAAATCATGGGAAATTCTACATGGTAGCTCCTGTTTTGGGTTTTTCTACTTGGTGGCAAACCAAAAAAAAAAATTATACCAAGTGGCCTCCTACTTTGGCTAATTATATCTAGTGGCCTTAAATTCAGTAAAAACCTAATTAACTTACTAACATATCCCCTAGTTAATTACCCTAATTCAAAACCACCTTCTAAATCTCCCAAGTCCCAGATAATACTTAAGGGAGATTAACAGGGAGGAGGAGTAATGATGTTCTGGGTTCAACTATTTTGGGCACTTGTAGACATTCGCATGCATCAAGTCTGTAATTCATAGCAAGTATATTCAAGTTTCATCCAACAACAATATCCGTCTACGCGAACAAAATAAAACTACTAGTCTTATAAAATATTGTAATCTAAGCAAAACTATCATAAAGCAAAAAATTGGAGCCAAAAATTGGAAAACAAAGACTTCAGGTTTCCTAATAATCTAAGTCTCAAGACTCCTTAATTCTTATCTTCCTTCTCAGCGTCAGTAGCCCTCTTCGGTCTAATACCCTGATTATCATTATTACCTCGTGAGTAACCTATTGTAAGTTTTCTTCTCCTTCTTCTTTTGTCTTTAATCTAATATTATGTAATCTGAGCTTTGCCATTGGTTAGATTGTACTTGCATTTGTATGTACTGATGGTAATTCATATTGGATTATGTAATTATTGATCTTCATCACCTGAATTCCAAAAGGGGTTATTTTATGTTATTTATATAATTTTAATTTTTCTTTTGGGTAGAAGAAAATTGTAGATTTGGTGGGTTAACCGTTAATGTGAATATTGATCTTCATCACTTGTAACCCAAAAGGAAAATTTTATTTATTTGATTTCATTTTCCTTTGGGGTAGAAGAAAATTGTATAATTTGGTGGGTTAGTGTAGTTAAACTGAGATTTATATGGGGAAAAAAAGTAAATTTATTGACTAGTTTCTGGAGATTGATCTATTGTTACAATTGGAGCCTTAAATGATCAATGTAAGATAGGAGTACAAAATTGAGGGATTTTGTTTTTTTTCCCCTAGTTATTTATCAAGAAGGGTAGGTTAGTAACTTTACTTTAAATGATAGGTTAGCTAGGTTTTAAGTGAATTAAGGCCACTAAGTATAATTAGCTAAAGTATGAGGTCACTTGATATAATATTTTTTTTGCCTGCCACCAAGTAGAAAAACCCAAAGTAGGAGGCTACCGTATAGAATTTCCCATAAATCATTCATGCAATTGTGAAAATTTACCGAAGGTCCTCTTATAGTACTCCATAGCACACAACCAATTCTTGTTGGTGCCATGAATATATGAATCCATGTATATACTCAGTAAACAAGACTTGACACAAAAGGATGGAGTAATCATTGTTTGTTACACATAAAAAAGTTAAACATCCTTTCGATCACTATTTTTTATACAATAAGTTAGTTTAAATAAAAAAAGAACATCACATATATTATTTTCACCCAATTACTACATAGGAACTAGGATAGGATGACTAGCAACAAATTAAATAAACAGCATGGTCTATATATCCAACTTGCTTTATCAATAACCAATTTTCAGATATGCGGCTACATAACATTGACCAATCGAAACCTCGATTCACTCATTCTTATATTAGTATTTTATGTTTGTTTCCCATGCATTTGTTCTATATATACCTCGTATGGTTGTCCTCTAATTCATATCTTCAGCTCATTGTAAAGCCTTTGAGATTGGAGGGAAGATGAAGAGCTTCAATCTTCTCACACTTTGCTCTCTTTATCTCTCGTTCTCCCTTGTCTTCAACTTTGTAGCTCCGACCATATTGTTTCAGGTGAGTAGTTTTAATTTCAACATGTTTGGTTACATGGTTTATTGTTAATTCTGAATTCCTAGTTTACCTTTTTTATGAAATCTAATGCACGCCGTTCATATATGGTTCATAACATTGATTTTACACTATTAGTAAAGTAAGGAAAAGTTGATATATTGTACACATTGAAATAAAACTAACAAGATTTCACATATTTGTAAATTTGGTTTCTTATATACAAATGAAAATTACAATAAAAGTTTGCATTTGCAACGATGATCACATAATTATGAAATAGAAAAATGGATGGATCGAAAGGAGTATTTAGTTTGTTTAACACATTCTAGTATATGGACTTAATTCAACTTTTCTAATTGACCAACATCACTACATTATTGCAATTCTCATGTTCAAGTTACTAAAATTCTATTTGAATTTCCTGTCTCAAACATTTGCTTATATCATCTATATGATTAGGGTTTCAATTGGGAATCATGCAATAAACCCGGAGGATTATATAATTCACTCAAAAACTCAATCGATGATTTGGCTAGAGCAGGGGTTACACATGTTTGGCTTCCTCCACCAACTCACTCGGTTTCTCCTCAAGGTACACAATTTTTTATTTTCTAATTATATATTCGAAACAAATACCTTTGAGGGATAACACTCTTATTAAACCAATGATAATACTCGTTTTATAAACTATTTCATTTTTCTTATAGGATATTTGCCTGGAAGATTGTATGATCTTGATGCATCTAGATATGGTAACGGGGCTGATTTGAAGAGCTTGATTAACGCCTTCCACCAAAAAGGAATCAAATGTGTTGCGGATATAGTGATAAATCATAGATGCGCAGATAAGCAAGATGGTAGGGGAATCTATTGTATATTTGAAGGTGGAACTCCAGACGATCGCCTAGATTGGGGACCATGGGCTATTTGCAGGGATGACACTCAATACTCTGACGGTAGTGGAAATCTAGACACTGGAGCTAGTTATGGTGTCGCACCCGATATAGACCATCTAAATCCAAGGGTACAAAGAGAGCTAGTTGATTGGATGAATTGGCTGAAGATGGAAATTGGTTTTGACGGGTGGAGATTTGATTTTGTTAAGGGATATGCTCCCAGCATTACAAAAATTTACATGGAAAAGACTAGGCCTGATTTTGCAGTTGGAGAGCTTTGGGATTCCATTAACTATGATCCAGACGGTAAGCCAGACTACAACCAAGACGGACCTCGAAATGAACTAGCAGGGTGGGTACAAGCTGCAGGTGGTGGTGTTATTGCTGCATTTGATTTCACTACCAAAGGTGTTCTTCAAGCTGCCGTGCAAGGAGAGTGGTGGAGAATGAAAGATTCTAGTGGTAGGCCTAGTGGGTTAATAGGTATTATGCCTAGAAATGTTGTCACTTTTATTGATAATCATGACACCGGATCCACACAAAGGTTATGGCCCTTTCCTGCAGACAAAGTCATGCAAGGATATGCTTATATTCTTACACACCCAGGAATTCCATCAATAGTAAGTATTTCGACTTTGATTATTATTTATACTCTATATGTTTTATAATTATACAATAGTGACATATGAACAAAAACATGAACACTAAGTGAAAAATACTTACTGAGCAATTTAATTCGGAATTGTACATGAATTTTATTTAATGAGATTTATGCTATCTTAATCATATTGCAGTTTTATGACCATTTTCTAGAATGGGGACTGAAGGAAGAGATCGTCAAATTGACTTCGATTAGGCTAAGAAATGGGATAAGTGAATCAAGTAATGTGAATATAATGGCCTCTGATGCAGATTTATATGTGGCAATGATTGATGGAAAAGTTATTGTTAAGCTTGGACCAAGATACAATGTTGGAAATCTTATTCCTTCAAATTTCAAAGCTTCTACTTTTGGAAAAGACTATTGTGTTTGGGAGAAGCAAGGCTAAGACAAGCGAATGGCTCAGACTTGATTTAGACACCGATTTGAGACCTTTCATTTCTTTCTTATTTGAAGCTTGTGCTTCCTCATTGTTGTTTGCTACTTTTGTTGTAGTATTCCTGTTATTTTTATCGCTAATGTAATACAATAATATTTACCCCATTGAAGCTTTATCGAAATTGTAGAAGATTATTATCTTTTGTCCCACGCTTGTGTACCATAATTTGCGCCACTCATTTTTATTGGTTTTTTTCAATTATATGTTACTTTATTTTCATTTTTGAAAATAATACTTTTTTTTTCAATTTGATGATGTGGACCGATAATATTAAAGGATACATATAATGATAAAAAAAATGGAAAAGAAGATTTGGTCTTATTTTAAAGGAAAAATTCACATCAATAATCCCAACTATGTGCACTCTTCTAATATTAATCCCAACTAAGGGTTATTCCAGTATAATCCAAATTATGGGGTGCATCTTCCCAAAACGATCCTAGGTGACCAGTGACTTACTAAACAGGTAAATTTTGTAACTTCTCTTAATTTATTTAATTAAGTTAATAATCCACCACCTAACCACCGTTGATTCACTACCATACACCACCAAACCCACCATCGCACACCACCACACCCACCGTTAACCACCATCCCACGACCACAACCACCACCACTTACACAACTAACACAAAGAATCCACCCCCATCGGAACCACCACGCACACAATCGCACACACAATCACAACCACAATTACCCAAACCCACCAGAAAACCCCACTGCAATCACCGCCAACAACTACAACCACAACCCACCTGAAACACCATGCCCAAAACCGCTCCCCTAGAAATGCCAAAAAAGTCAGTTTTGGTCGAAATACGCGAGACCATATAGAGTCCAAATTCGCGAGAGTATCAGAATCAAGGACAGGGGAATCATCAATAGTCTCACGCACTTGAGCAAAGCAAAGAATAAGTCAATTTTGGTCGAAGCCGGTGATGTCGGTTTTTGTATTTTTGAGGGTGGGGGTTCGGGGAGAAGCGAGAAAAGTTGGTAGAGGTTTTGAGGGTGGAGTTTGGGAGGAGGAGGAAGAGGGGATGATCAGGTTAGGGACTAAAGGTGGGGGCGAATTGGCTGAGTAGAATTTGGAGGTGGGTTTGAGGGGTGGACGGAGGGAAGAGGGTGAAGGGTTGGGGACGTGCACCACATGAAGGTTTTGGGGACGGCGAGGCGGTGAGGATAGTGAGGGAGGTAGGGCATTTGACGTCTGGTTGGTGATTTTGGTTGGTTGGGGGGGTGGCCGGTGGGTGGGTGAGTAGGTGGGAGGGTGGGTGGCATGTGGGTTATTCAATGGTCAGAGGAAAGAGAGAGAAATGGTGGCTGGTAGGTGTGAAGGGAAAGAGAGAGTGAAATGTGGAGAAAGAAAAAATAAAAATAAAAAATATGTGACTTAGATTGCGCCACATAAGAGAGTTAACCTGTTAAACAGGTTATAACAGGTAATAGATCAATTTGGGAAGACAACTGATATAGTTAGGATTATACTGGAATAACCCTTAGTTGGGATTAATATTGGAAGACTGCCCATAGTTGGGATTATTGATGTGCATTTTTCCTATTTTAAAAAGTTTTCGCCAACTCCATCTTACACAATTAGTTTGGTTACATGAGTGTTTCTTTTTTTCGTATCTATCCCTAAATTGTTTTAATTAAAAGTTAAAATATCATAATAAACGAAGACTGAAAAGGTGTTTTAGGACATACTCTAAAATGTACTTTCACTGTTCTCAAATATTATTAAACTTTGAAATACTCCCTTCATACTTTATTAATGTTCCTAATTTGACTTGCAAATTTGCCAATGCACATCTTCAACTATTGGGAAAAAAATTAGAAGATTCTATTTAATTTTAATTAGTACAAGGATTCCAAATAAGAACATCAATAAGGAACGCAGTGAGTATTTAAGTTTTACATTGAGATGAATTTGATAAAATCAATATAATAATAATAATTATAATTATTATTATAATAATAATAATTATAATAATAATAATAATAATAATAATAATAATAATAATAATAATAACAACAACAATAATAATAATAATAATAATAATAATAATAATAACAATAACAATAACAATAATAATAATAATAATAATAATAATAATAATAATAATAATAATAATAATAATGATGATGATGACGATGATAATAATAATGATAACAATAATGATAACAATGATGATGATGATGATGATGATGATGATGATGATGATGATGATGATAATAATAATAATAATAATAATAATAATAATAATAATAATAATAATAATAATAATGACGATGACGATGACCATGATGATGATGATGCAACAACAACAATATTAATAATAATAATAATTCATATTTGATGAGAATTGACTACTAAAGCGTTATAAGTTTGACCAAACCGGCCATTAGCAAACTATCAGTCAAAGCCACGAGCCACGAGCAGTCGCCACTGTCGCCGTCGTTGTTTTGATCTTTAGAATCTTTAATTATTGTGAAAATTAGGGTCGTTTGAAGAAAATAGGTTAGTATCCGTTTTGGACCCAGATCCGTAGGATCAATTGGATTTGGATCTGGATCCTCCATTTTATTACCCAGCAGATCCGGGTCGGATCTGGATCCATGCCTGAAAAACGAATTTGGATCTAGATCGTAGAGGGCCGGTCTAGATCCTACCTGTTGATATTCCTACTTGGGACTAAGAGCATAAGGTAAGTGGAAACAAAATATGAACAAATTAAGGGTACAACAATAGTTATACAAATAGTAACAATTTTAAATATAACTTTGTAGAAACTGTATGTACCAAATGAACTAGTTTATGATTATTACTCAAGGTAATTAATTCTTTGATAGACTTACACATTTGAAAATAATCAAATTCTAATTACATACATACAAATCCAACTACAAGTTTATCCAAAAATTACGGAAGATTTGATAATAGGTAAAGTAACAATCTACCCACCTCTCTCTTTAAAGTGAACCCTTTTAGGGGATTCTATGGATGCACTACTCAATGGTAAGCCCCTTTTCCTCTCAAATTTTCAATTTTTAGTTTGTTTTCTTGTTTTGTATAATAAGTTAGTCTCTCTTTATGAGAGTTTCTCTCTCCATGTCATGGGAGTTTTTGTCTCCCTTCTTGTGCACGCAGGTATTGTCTTTTGCTCATCTGTGGGAGATGTAAGTATCGTTAGTAATTTTTTAGTCTCTCCAGTCCGCGGAACTTTGAGTTTTGAAGATACAGAAGATGGTACTCATTGGTTGAAGATAAAAATTATGAAGATGAAGGTCATATTTCAATTTACTATTACTTCAAGCGTAAAAAAACATATTTATTTTGTTAAAAAGAGTTTTTTTTTCTTTAGTAACAATATGGCCCAAAGTGGGAAAAATCATATGAAAATTGGGTTAGATTGGATTGAATTTCGACTTAAGAAAAAAAATTCGACTTAATTAGACCGGACTTGTGAAAATTATGGAATGAATTGGACTCAAAATCCTATGTCCAAAAATATTCCGACTGGATTTAAGTTTAGCAAAGTTCATATTAGTTCATCCAATTTACACCCCTATATGGGGGATTGTTGAAAATTGTTTAATTAATATGTCACATGTTGGCGTCCTATATTAAAAAAAAAGGTTCACTTTAATTAAGATAAACTTTCTGTTGGCCTTATAAATTAAGCTTTTCTCTGTCCTATTACTATGGATGCAGCTTAATAGCTTCCGGCATGAGATACAAGAGAGGTGATAAAACACTAACTGTTAGTGGATTCAAGGACCTTTTTGCCAAAAAATATTGTTGGAGGGTTTAAGATAAAACTTGTTATTTACTTTTTTAAGAGATTACAATTGTACTTTTTGACAATAAGTATGATTTCGCACACATAAACATGGGTTGATTTATAAATAATAGGTGTCTCAAACACATCAACAGTGGTTGGTTTATAAATAACAAGTGTCTTATACGCACACACAAAGGTTCTTCTAAATTGCACTTTTTTGGGGAAAAAGGCTGGCGAATCAAGCTAATCATTGCAACTTTTACTTTTTTCAAAGATTACAGTTGTACTTTTTGACAAAAAATACGATTTCACATACAAATTTGACATACAAACATGTGTTGATTTATAGACAACAATTGTCTTAAACACATAAACATGGGTTGGTATATAAATAACAAGTGTCTTGAATACACAAACAATGATTCTTATAAATGACCAATTGCACTTTTTTGGGGGGAAAAGCTGGCGAAACACGCTAAACTATACAACTTTTACTTTTTTCAGCTTACAGAAACAGTTGTACTTTTCAATAAAAAATAAGCTTTAACACAAAAAAAACATGGGTTGATTTATAATAACAAGTGTCTTAAACACATAAACAAGAGTTAGTTTATAAATAATAAGTGCTTTGAACCCGCAAACAAGGGTTCTTAAAGTGAGTTTTGTTTTTTCCCTATCTTATGTTAAAATCCGCTAAGTAATACCGAATGAGACAAATGTTTTTTAATTCAATTAGTGTACTTTTTCACCTTTTTGTTTGAATCCTTTACCAATTTTTTTTACAAAAGGGTCCCTGTCAGTGGCTTCCAAACCCTTAACTATTACTCCCTCCGCTTTTTTTTACTTGCTATATTTTCCTTAAATGATTGTTTTTTTTTACTTGCTACATTGTTTCAACTTTCCTTATTAGGAGACTCGGCCCACCAAAAAATTATAATTTTTTACTCCCTCCGTTTTTGTTACTCCCTCCGTTTTTGTTTAGATGTAACATATTGACTTTGGGCACTATTCATTCAATACACTTTGACCATTAATTGTTATTTATACATAAGAAAAAATATAGTCATGTGGGATCTTGTTTGATTCGTCACGGTATAACACTTTCCAAATATTTTTATTTTTTATAATTTTTACTTTTATATAATTAGAGATATAATCGGTCAAAGTTGTGCCTCGACAAAGTTCTGTCTAGACAAATAGTCAAATATGAAAAGTCCAATGTTACATCTAAAAAAACGGAGGGAGTATTATGTTTTGTACTTTTCCTAGCAATTAACGATTGTTTTACTACTTTTCCTTTCAAAAAGTATGGTTCCCCCACCTCATTTAATGTTAAAGGAGTCAAAAAGTACACCAAAAAAATTAAAAGGGATATCTCCTAAAAACTAGTGAAATAATATAGCAAGTAAAAAAAGAGAAGGGATTAGTATTTTATCATTTCTCGAGATTCGGCCCAAGTCCATTTATGAAGAATCTAATACCTCATTCCAATAAAAAATTACCAAATCAGACATAAATTGTGACTTGGACAGCTGCTGAACCAACGAAACATAGACTTCCTTTAGCAGTTTGCAGTTGTCATCTATATCCAGTAATAATAACCTCATCATCACTGGCAATCTAAGCAGTAGGGTTTAGAAATTCTAGGAGAATCATGCAATGCCTTCGCGAGAAGGAAATAAATATTTTAACATATGAAATATGGGTGAATCGTGCATGTTGAAACCCTACAATATTATCATTATGTTTATCACAAAGTCTTGCAAAAGACCGTCTGACGTTAAGCTTAACGTCAGACCGGCCCAAGCGTTGTGCTGGCCGGAGCGTTGTGCTGGCCGAAGCACTATGCTAGCCCAATCGCTTAATTTTCGCAGCCCACTACAATCTTCTTCTTCATTCTTCATGCTTCTAGTAGCTGATAATTTCTCTCTCTTACTCTCTCATTTTCGACTATTTTTAACCCAGATTTTTTTTCCATTTTCTACTTCTACTTCAACTTTTCTTTGTTCTTCTTCCATATTCTATTCTGACTTCGTTTTTTTCTTCTTTTATTTTCTGGTTTTTAAGGTTTATTTCTCTCTCTAACTCTCATTTTCGACCATTTTCAACCCATATTTTTTTCCATTTTCTACTTCTACTTTACTTTTCTTTGTTCTTCTTTCAGTTTCTATTCTTGCTTCTTTTTTTTCTTCTTTTATTTTCGGGTTTTATCGTTTGAGATGGGGAGGAAACATTGCTGTGAAAGATCGTGAAAGCAATTGTTAAGAAGCGTTGTTCTCTCGGTGAAAAGAAAGGGAAGGTCATGGTCAAAAGTAAGCGCGAAGAGAAAGGTTTGATCGCTTTCATTTCGTTTTTAGGCATTTTTGCTACAATTGTGTCTAATATCTCGTCATCTTTGTGAATCAGAAAATTAGTTAACACTTTCACATCTTTAGTTGTTGGTTGTTGTGGATTAGTTGATGTTCTTTAGCATTCAGACTCTAATCCTGATATATTAGTTAATATTTTTGGCATATTAGTTAATAATTTTGGCAAATTAGTTAGGTATTTTAACCCATTTAGAGCTCGAAATTTATATATGGACTTACATTATTGGTTGTGGATTAGTTGTTGGTTGCTGTGGATTAGTTGATGTTCTTTAGCACTTAGACTCTAATCATGATATTAGTTAATATTATTGGCATATTAGTTAATAATTTTGGCGAATTAGTTAGGTAGTTTAACCCAATAGTTTAGAGCTCGAAATTTATACGTGAACTTACATTATTTTTACTGAACTTATCCATCACATTAGTTAGTGTTATTCTATAATTAGTTAAGGTCAATTAACACTTTAAGGTCTTTAGTTTGGATTAGCTAATGTTCTTTACACTTATACTCTAGTCATGATATATTAATTAATATTTATGGCATATTAGTTAATAATTGGCGAATCAGTTAAGTTTTAACCCAATAGTTTAGAACTCGAAATTTATATGTGAACATTGTTTTTAGTTAACATATCCATCATTAAAGATTTTATGCGTGATACTGAAATTATGGCCAATAAAATGCATTATAATCTGATTTTTATGATATAACTAATATACTTCAGCACTTAACTAATATACTTCAGCGTTTAACTAATATACTTCAGCGCTTAACTTATTCACCCAGAAGCAATTTAAGGCTAGCATAACTAATAGGTGCAAGCGCTTAACTAATTCTACTGTTGGCTTGATGCATGCGCGTGATGTCAGCCTGACATCAGCGGTCTCACTTTAACACTAATGTGAGACCGTCTCTCCAAAAACGGACTCTATGTTTATTATTATCATTATATTTATTATTAGTATTACTATTTATTATTATTATTATTATTATTATTATTATTATTATTATTATTATTATTATTATTATTATTATAAGCCAGAGGTTCATTAATTGCCATGCCAAGTCTGCTGAGTGCTGATTCATGCCTAGATAATGAAACTGAAATGACAATCAACAAGCTAAGCTATTCCCATAACTTAATGGTTAGCAAGTGGGCCAGAAGAGGCTAACGTTTATCTTATTACTGGTTCATTTTCATTTATACCAATTTCTAGATCCTTAAATTATGATACTTAGGTTACACATGTATGTGATGATATATCAGAAAGAGGATAAGACCTTTTTTTTCGAGGTGTCGAGGATAGGGAAAAAAGAGATTTACATCACTGCCTATATATTGATAATCGATAAGTTTTTGTGATAAGGCTATTGTATTTTCAATAGGATGCAAATATAGGCAAGTTTGGTGAGAAGTGGTACTGCATGACAATTTCAATTAATAGGATTATATGTTTTTCAAAAATGATTATAATTTCAGTAAAGAGAATTAAATAATTTTCTCGCTATATTATATATATAATCCTTTCTACAGTTTCAATAATTTATAATTTATAAATAATAGTAAAAAAGATTACAATTTTAACTGCACGTACGTTTATTCTTTTATTACTGAAATCGTAATTCCTTCTCACTAAGAAACCTTCTCATATAAAAATGGTCGCGTGTGACAACATATAAAGTTTTGCATAACATTACTAGCCTTATATGCACGATATGCATGCGAAAGCATATACTTCCTCCGTTCTGTTTTAAATGAAACATTGGGTGAAATGACACTATTTATTGATCAATTTTGACTCCAATTTATCGCCATTATATAAAGAAAAACATAGTCAAGTGGAATCGTGTTATATTCGTCTCGATGCATACTATCAAATTATAACTTTTTTATATTTTTTACATGTGCACAACTAAAGATATTAATGATTAAGTAAGCGCGTTGGGTTGCGTGAAAAAGAAAACATTTCATTTAAAACAGAACGGGGGAAGTATAAAGTTCTAGATAAAAATACAGTAGGTAATAGTTATTTGAAAGGAGAAGATGGAGAAGATTATAGAACGAAGAAGAGAAAACATTGAAAAAAATAGTTTTTTCACCAGATGCCCTCGAGTTTTCACGTAATTGACAATATACCCTCCATCTTTTGGAAAATCACCAAATACCCCCGACTTTTGCACAAATAACACAATATGCCCTTTATTTGACTAACGACAAGCTGGCGTCGTTAGCCCCTAGTTAACCCCTAAACCTTAATTAAGCCTAATAAGGTCAATAATTCTAACCAATTAACCCTAATTCACCCTTCTTTCATAACCACACCATCAACCACCCGATCTACTCCCACCAAATTCACCACCACCACCACCACCCAACTTCAAAACCATCTATCTCCTCACACCAACCCAGCCATCACATCAGCACCATCAAAAGTTGCTCCTAGTGATTCTAGCGCATACATCCAGTAAACTCGCACTAGCCTGATCACCACCTGTAATACCCCGGTTTTTAAGAGCGTTTTAATTAGCGTTAATTATAATTATTAAGTTAACTATGTTTTGAAAATTATTATTTTATTTGAATTGGCATATGAGTTTTAAATTAAAATGTTGTAATGTGTTTATTAATTTTTTTTTATAAAGATAAGAATAATATATTTTAGATTTTAAATAACCAAATGAATTTTAAATTCATTCTCCCTCTTGTTATATTCCCACCCAAACATCCCAAACCCCATTTCTCTCTCTCCCGTGAAAACCCCAAGTACCCAACCCCTTATTTCTCTCCCCTCATCAAAAGAAAACCCAACCCCTTATTTCTCTCCCCTCACCAAAAGAAAACCCAACCCCATATTATTTTCTCACTCCTAAAGAAAACCCCAGACCCAACCCGTGAAACCTCAATTCCCCACCATCTCTCTCCCTCGCTCACCTTCGCCTGCCTCTTCGCCGGCGTTGCCGAAGCTCACCGGAACTTCCCTCTACCCCTGCTCGTGCCGGTGTTGTTGGTGTTGTGTGTGGTGTTGCTTGCGCTGCTGCCACTGTCGTTGGTGGTGGTTCTGGTATCTCTCTCTCTCCTCCGTTCGTTGCTGTTGCTGCTGCGTCGAGGCGGTGCTGCCACCGCTACTCTAATCCGGCCACCGCGAGCAGTAGCTTGCGAGATGTGCGTCCCCTGTTCTTCTCTCTTTCTTGTTCGCATCTCCTTCCTTATGCTGCTGTCCCTATTGGTACTACACCCCCGTTTTTCCTCTCTTTTATTCTTCTTATGTTAGAGGTTATTATTGAAGATATGAATTCTGAAATTTGGTTATTTATTGTTGATGCTTTGAAATCCTGAGTTATTGTAAGTATTACAACTATGTTAATTTTTAGTATTACTTGAATAAATCTGTAAGATTTGGTTAATATTAATCCTTGAGGAGATTGGAGTTGAGTATAGATTAGGTTGGGTTGATGAAATTGATTGAATTGATGGAACTGATTTGGGTGAACTCTTATAACAGTAATACTTAATGTTTTAGAAGTCATTCTATTGATTTCCTAGTAAACTTATTATTGTGAATTAGGACGCTTTCAGTGGCCTAAAACTATATTATTTATGGAATTTAGACTAACTTATGGTGTGTTATAATTACTAAAGATGGATTATTGGCAACTATGTGATGAAGAAATCTTAAGATATTTGTTAAGAAGTTTTGGTGAATTACTTAATTACCTTTATGGATTGATGCGTTCAATATGATGGTTAAGTATTCGTCCACGAGGTTGAAATGATGTAGGGGTTAAAAATGAATTGATTATGATAAAGAACGTGGATTTTACTTACCTTGTTCATGTCTTATTAAGCTTATGAACTTGAAAGTAGTAGAAAGTATTTTGATTAACTATAACAGGTTCATTATTATATTTTAGTAAGTTGGAAAGCTAAGAAAGTATATCACTGGACTATCGTGAGAGTTATATAGATTTGGATGATGTTTAATGACGATAGTCGGATATGTGACCTATATCCCTAATAAGCTTATTATATGGATGAAGTATGGAATAGTACTTTCTGTCTCATAAGGGATCGAAAAGTATGAAAAGATGACTCTTATTTTTATGAATGACGGAGTATGAAATGTTGCTATGATATATGTTCATGTATTCTGAATATGCTAAAGTATACTTTTTAATTCTGAAACCATCTGAAAGTATGAATGACTATTAAACGATATGAGATATGAAAAGACTGCTATGTTTCCGCTATGCTACCGATATGTTTATGTTGTTATTCTTAAAAGTACTTAAAGGTATGAAATATGCTTACAATTTCCGATTATGTAAAATTTTCGTTATGATCATTCTGAAACGATCTGGAAGTATAGAAAGTAACATCTATTGCTAACACCCACGATCCCCTTTTAAATGTGTTTGTGAAATGATGTTGATAATTAGGTTAAGGGTTTTGTCATGTGATTCTTTATATGGATTGTGGGATACTTAAATTGTTTTCGAATGAGTTTCGTAAATGATGATCTTATGAGTTATTGAGGCTCAAGTATGATTCATGAAAGATCTATGGCTTATGCTGATGAATGCTAAACAAACGAAACATGATAAATAAAAGTGAAAGAGGTTCTGGCAGTATAATGTTACGCTTATCTACTTTATGGTCGTGCACGTACCTTCGCACCCGCCGTACACCCAACAAGGGAGCCGGGCTCCTTGAGGGGTACCGCATGTTATGCTACTACTCTATTTTGGTGCGAGTGGTGTATCCAACAAAGGAGATGGGCTCCTTGAGAATCATCGCATGGTGGTGTATCCAACAAGGGAGCTGGGCTCCTTGAGGATTATCACATGGTGGGAGACGTCCCACATGTCTATACTTGCCAGTTACCATGTTAAAATATGAAAAGATAATGAGAATTTATGAAGTATGATGACTTTGATGTTACGAAAGTATGATTATGATTGCGATTATGTTTTATGATTTCACACATTATGTTATCGATGTTTGGATTAGGAGATATGGAATGTTTTATGAATATGATGATTAGTGATGTTTATGAACGAGTGCTATGAAATAACTATGTTATTAAGATAGTACGATCATTACTAGTTAAGTAAATGAAAGATGATGATGATTCATGATATCCTGTATGACTTAAAGTATATGTTTATGAATGTTTATTGTCTAATGATATGAAAGTATGTCTTCTACTTTGATATGAAAGGACTATGATGATGTTACGACTCTACTATGATTTCTGAAAGTACTTAAAGGTCATGAAACATGATGAATGATAATGGATTATGTGAATGTTGCTATGTTGTTGTGATACGGTTATGAATGATGTGAACATGTTGATTATGCGAGAGTCGTAGACACCAAAGCATGTTTTAAGAATGTTTTATGGGTTAGTACTCAGCGTTGTGCTGATGTGTTTGTCAATGTTTTGTTTTGTCACTACTGTGGCCTGTCACTTGGTGGGTGGCAGTGTTACAATAGTTTCAGGTTGAAGTCCTGGAGCATCTTTTCCCAAGATAGAAGCAGTTACGTGCTAAAAGCTCAGCTATGATTGTTTTACATTTCTTTTGAGGCGAGGACGTTCCACTTTGTAATAGATAATAAGTAATGGTTTTGTTTTATTTCTAGCTCTGGATGAGCGATAGTGCTCCTGATTCTCTTTAGCTGCTGCTCCGCGAAAGCGTTGAGTTCTGGATTTGGTATATTTTATTTGTAACAGGTTTCATAAACGTTTTTCCCATTTTGGGTTGTCCAATTTACAAAGGAAACTCTGCCGAAATTTTTAGAAAATATTAATTTATTATTAAAGTGTTTCTTTAAAGAGTGTCAAATCAAAGTAATGTCCCTGTAAGTTAATGTTAAATGTCGCCTTGTATTTTCCCCTAGCGGAAAGTACGGCGGTAACGCGCCGACTAAGCTAGGTCTTCCGCTGCTAATCCTGATTATTAACTTAATAAGGATGCGTAAAAGTCGGGGCGTTACACCACCAGCACTCCCTCTCGTCCACTCTGCACCACGCAACCCCACCCTCTCCTCATTTTTGGCCTCCCACTCTGCACCACCACCCTTGCCCCACCCACTGCTTGCTCCACCATGACCTAACTCCATGTCCCCTTCCATCACCATTATAACCGTCAACGCAATATGGTGTAACTAGGGGTGTTAATGAGCCAGGCCTGCTCGTAAACTTTTCGAGCTCGACTCGGTCAAAGCTCGGCTTGAGCTCGGGTTCGGCTTGAGATATTAACGAGCCAAGATCAAGCCATATATGGCTCGGCTCGAAAGCTCATGAGCAGGCTCGAAAACTACAAAGTTAATATTTATGCAAATTGTTAATGTCCCACATTGGTTTAGAAAACAAACAACAATCTACTTTTCCCTTACTTATTGTTTAATTTGTCCTACATTTGTTGGGGAATTAAACTCAAAACTTTTATTTGACAAATCTATACTTTGACAAGTTTATGAAGTCTGTTTTCTAATAAATTACTCAAGCACTATTTAATAATTAATTAATCTATGAAGTAGTTACTACTATGACAAATGACGGTAGTAGCTGGGGAAAATTCCTTTTGGAATAGATGCTGGAAAGATTTTATTAAGGCCTCCACTAGTCTACGCCGTACGGTAGCTGGGGGTGATATTATTTTTGGATTTCACAAGTCCCACATCGAGGATACAACAAGTGTAATGAGAAATCAGCTCTTTAAAAATGGGTGTACATGATGGATAGAGATTTGTGGATGTTGCTGCGCCTAGTTTATTTAATGGGCCGGATTCTTTAGCATCTACAACCTTGACTTAATTAATGAATTGAGTTTAACAAGATTTAGTTGGGCTTTGGATTTTTTAAAGCCTGATTTATCTAAGTTCAATTATCTTTATTTTATTATTTGTAATGTTAAGTCTCGAGCCGTGCTCCGATTAGATTCTCTCGAGCTGGGGCAGACCCTGAATTTCTAAGCTCGACGAGCTTCGAGCTCGAGCCAAGCTTGTCCTAGACAATCTTTGAGCCGAGCCAAGCTTGGACATGTTCGGTCTCGGTTCGGCTCGTTAACACCCCTAGGTGTAACCACAGGGAGAGCAAGAAAGATAGAGAGATAAGGAAAGAGAGGGAAGAGGCATCCCACCACCTTCCCCCACCTTTCCCCCACCTTAAACCCTTATCACCACCACCACTAGTCACCACCTTCCCTTCTCCTTTCTCTCTCCTCTGTGACCAATAAAAACAAATCAAATTGGGGAAAAAATTAGGGTTTATGTTTGAGTAATTTGGGGTAAATTTCAAACACTTTTTTTCAAATTTAAACATGAATCATTTCATTTCGATCAACATAAACTTGTATGACAATTGACAATTAAGATATGATATCAAAATTTACGTCCAAGTAAATAAAAAAAAAACATTTAGGGTTTTTGTTTTGATAGATTGGGGGCTGATGGTGGATGGTGAGGGGTGGTTGCCGGCGGAGGATGTCAAGGAGGTGGAAGTTGGAAATAGACAGCTGATAATAGCTTTATGGACTTCATATTATTAGTTTCAGCATATGAAGGTTCATTGAACATTTAATTAGAATTATAGCAAAATTAAATTAGAGTTTAGCAACATTTGTCTAGGCTTCTAGTAAGAACTAAGTAGACTTATGGCATCATTTGTTTAGAGTTACAGGAATTACCAATTAGAGTTAAAGTTAGTACACACTCTTTATATCTATTCAGCTCTTTCAACATTTCACATTTTAAGCTGAATTATCAGGAAATAATATAGGGCAAATTAATCTTTGCGACGATTGAAGACTCTGATCTTCCATAATTTGGAGCTTTGTTTACGATTAACTATAACTTATAAACTTTGGCTTTGCGACCAATTTGAGGTAGAATTCTGAATTAATTCATCCTAGAAAAAATGTCGGAAAGTTGTTGTGTTACTCTAATTACCAATTTGAGGTACATTTGAGAAATAATTTTAAAAAATAAAAAAAAATCATCAATAATAAAACGAATTCAGTTTTTATTCTTCATGAAAATTATAATCCAACGAACAATATACAAGTACAACATGAAGAAATTTACAAATCGATCGATTAATTAAATATAATAACAACAATTTCAAATCAAATCATTTCGTAATAAAATTCAAGTGTAATTTGAATTAAAATTCTAAAAAATTTGAAAAGTTTCCCAAATACTAACCTTATTCTGCCATACTGCATGAGTGTCTCAAATTGATCTTCAATGTCGAAATTCAGATGATGTATATGATGCAATAAAGGGGATGAAATAGTTGTTTTGTGAAACCGAAACGAATGAGAGGAGGGAGAAAGAATGTGAGGAGAGAGAAAAAATATTTTGACAAACTAAAGTCGTATCACCTAATCAAAAATAACCTAAGTCCACTAACTAGTAGTCAGGGAAGTCAGGATCGAATCCATAGGGAGATGGCTATACTATAATGTCTGAACTCTAATATTATACTAACTAAATCAGATAAAAAGGGAGTTAGTTTACTGAACTAAGCAAATAATCAAATCACAAATTTCAAATAAGGGAAATAATACTCGGGAAGTGGTTCACCATTATGTATGCAATTCAGGATATCAAGAATGACTGAAGAAACTCATTAATGTAACTAGGGCACATGTAATTTCTCTCGAACATTACCTCCCTCGAAGCTCACTAAGCCACTCTCGTATGGTCACAGATCGCTAATCCTACTATTGAGAGCCTATATAAAATCCTACCTCTTGGTCTATAATTTTGTATTGCAAAAATAATCAAACAAATTTGGACGAACATGTAGATTAACAAAACTAACTCAATAATAAGAACCAGATAAAATTCACAAGCAAAACAATTATTCAATCAACCCCTCATGCATACATAGATCCCCAAATCCCTAGAAAATAAACTACTAACTCATAATTAGGGAAAACATAATCATAATAATATAAGCAAACATCATAAACTAGTAATGAAGAAAAGATAAAAGAAGAGAAGAATACCAATTGAAGAACAAATCATTAAACCAATTACTTCTATAAAGACTTCAATGTATTTGAGAATGAAATTAAACTAGAAAACTAAAACTATAGGGTTCTTGAGAGAATAAAAACTACTTATAAAGCTAATAAATTGAATAATATGGAACAACGTGTTTTTTCCCACTTAAAGAAGGAGTATTACATTAAAACAATAACCAGCGTAACACGCGCGTCAAAACCAATTAAAATCGCCCCCACCAACACGGGCCCTCATCAGGTACAATGAAATCTTCGTCTCGCCCGATCGAGTGGGATCTTGCCCGACCGGGCGGTCTTCAGCTGCCAACGTGTACACAAAACATCGGTTCGCCCAACCCACCCGGGCGAGTTTCGCCAGACCGGGCCCGCAAGCATTATTTTCATCCAAATCTTCAAACGTCCAAATATGACTAAGTAAGCCCGACCCGCCGGGCCGGATCTCGCCGGATCGGCGCGATCGTCAGGTGCAAAACAGCAAAATTTTCCATCTTTAAAATGCCATAACTCTTGCGTTATTCGTCGAAATTAGGCAACTGACCACTCGTTGAAAAGCTCTTGAAGTGTAGAATCTAACTCATTTAAAATCATTGCGGTTGGATTTCTAAAACTTGAGATATCATCAAAATAGTGGACGGGAATCATTTTTGTACTTCTTTCACTATTCAATTTGCTTCAAAACTCTTCCAACTCAATGCTCGTGCTCTCAAAAATATATCATCTCTTGTAGTGGTATAAATGAGTAGGGAATGCACCCAACTATGCTATCTCCTATAATGATAAACCTGAAACTACAAACATACTACAAGGAGCACATTAGTACTAAAAATGGCTCCGAAGAGCGCAATTAAGACCAATAATCAATGAGGGACGGGGGTAAAAACTCTATATAAAATAGGTACATCAATGCGTGAGAAGTAGAGATGGTATTGGGAATTTAGTTTCTTTTACTTTTTAATTTGGGCCATTAATTAAATGAGCCATGATCCAAGGCCAGGAAATCCTCTCACTTCTCATGTAAAACAACATTCTCAATATATATATATATATCGAAAGAAGTTTTTCCTAAAAAAACTAATAATTTGGAAGAAGTGTGATTAAAATTTAAAGAAATAGAAGTTATTTACCGAGGTAGGCTGTAATTATTAAATGAAGGGCTTCTTTAATTTAATGAGTTCTCATGGATACACATTAACAAAAATTTAATAAATTAGATTTTACACAAATATATTTTAAAAATTAGTTTTAAAATGCAAACATCATATTCACCTAATTTAAATATTATGAATTTCATAGCTTTTCTTTTAGGGTTTATGTATCATTCCCTTAATTAAAATAATGTGTTTGGATTTCCTTTAAATTTGGCAGTGAAATTGTAGAAAAATTAATTATACTTATACTTTAGCACACGCCAGTCGGCACACATAAGAAAAACCGATTAGTAAAAATTACGGAAATTATTATATTATTCTCATAAAACTAGTTGATCATCCCAACTTTCTTTATCTGGTTCATAAGAGATGAAAGGAAACTTTCAGTGATGGTTGTGAATAGCTTTTTTCATATAAGATTCTAATGAAGGAATGTCACATTTTTCTCCATATAATTTCTTTTATCATATCCTTACTCTCTTCATCAAGTCGCAGGACTCTCTCCCTTTCTTTTAGAAATGGATGATCTTTTTCTTATATATATCAAGTTATTAACGGCAAAAAATGCATAAACGGATGACATATAAGAGGGTCTCAACATTCTTTTCTCTTCATGTTTAGGTGTCACAATCTAGAGATATAATAGGAAATGGAGGAAGAGAAGAGAGGATTCTAGCTTCTTTCCACCCTCCACTTACCTTCCTGTTCCTAATTTCCAATTTTTTTCAATAAGGATCCGAACAAAAGAAAAGAAATTATGGAAGTTGATTTTCATATTATGTAGAAAAATACTCAATTTAACAGAACATATTTCTTCTAAGCAATGGTTATTTTCAAAAATATTAATTGATTCCTGTCATTTATAGATATATAGAAGTACATAAGTGAAAATATTGGTCGGTAGTCAAAACAACCTTTGAGATTATGGGAATTCCTTCTACAAAGATTTCTTAGTCTCTTATAGAGAAAGTATCATATCGCGCGTACATGATACGTCAGTCATCAGTATAGAGAACTCTATCTCAGGTAGGGTGTTCATAAATATCTGATCCGAGCCGGTTGACCCTATCCGGTTTTTCAAATATCCGATCCGATTTATTAGTTTTCGAATCGGATATCCAAAAAATTTCAGATCGGATACGGATCGGAAATAAACATGGGAATTTTTCGGATTTTTTCGGATATCCGATCCAAAATATCCGTTTTCAAGGCCGGATATCCGAGTTTCTGATGATTCGATCCGATCCAAAAATTATTTTATGAACTTATCCTTTGAAAAATTTAATTTTTTAGTTTTCGGATATCCGATCCGATCAGAAATTTCGAATATCCAACATTTCGTATATCCGATTTTTTCGGATCGCATTTTTCCCGATCCGAAATTTCGGATAGGATCAGATATCCGAAATGAACACCTCTAAATTCTCAAGATTAATCCTCTTTGAAAACCAAGCAATTAACATATATACAAATTAGGCTTTTTGTACACATCAAAATCGAAAAAATCTTTGTTTTTAAGGTGACTATAGATGTGATCCAATGGAGCAAGGAAGGAACCAGAAAAATATTTTAGAGGAGATCAAAAATATTGTTTATATTTTTAAAGGGGTCAAATATAAAAGTTAAGCTATTTTATTTTAAAAAAAATTACATTTTCAACCTTAATTTTTAGGAAATTTCAAAAGTTTGTCGGGAACGCGGCTCCCACCTCCCCCAGTGATGTTCCGCCACTGCAAGGGATTCATGTAGTATTTTATGCTTAACTTTTTTAAACTAATTTCATAAACAAATAAAAACAAACATTCTGTATATGTCCAAATATGTTCAATATATAAGTTAAATTAAATGCAAATAAATTAAAATCAGTTAAATATGACACACTCTAAGAGCATGTTCGGTTCAAGTCATGGAATGGAAAAGGAATGGGTCAAATAGAGGAGTGGAATGGTAGCAAATTTCGTACGTTTAGTAGGTGTTTGGTTCAAGGGGTGGTAACAAGGCGAACCGAGACCGAACAGGCTCAGGCTCAGCTCGTCTCAAAAACAATTGAAGTCAAGCTCGACGAGCCTCAAATATTTGGGCTCAGCTCGAGCTCGAGAGGACAAAGTCGATGCTTGGCTCGAGACTCAGTTTAAAGAAGTTGGGCTTAGGCCCGATCATATAGTCCCAAGTCAACAACTAATGCTACACTTAGGTGATAGGCCCGGCCGTATAGGCCGAACTATTCCCAAGAAAGTGGTTGAGCTTGTTCACTCACCCATCATATGCTTTTATATGTGGGCTTCTGGAAACAAGGGTGAAGGCTTACAACTTCCCCAAAGTTTTTCAGAGTGTCACTAGTACAAAATTGTCAATTTGCGTCGGACCTGAGACCCCTATTTGCGTCGGACATTGGTCCGACGGCACAAGTCTCGTCGCAGATGAAAGATACAGGATCTGCGTCGTATAAGAAACGACGCAGTTAATTGACTATTTGCGTCGGACCCTGCCCAACGTCCGACGCACATGATGCCTCACCAGCACCAAGCAAGACACCATACAACAAGAATGCGTCATCATTTGCGTCGCACTCGACCTATGTGCGACGCAGATGAGTTGTCATCTCGTCGCACATAGCTCGAGTGCGACGCAAATGACTCAAATAGTACATCACTGAGCTTCATCCTTCGAAGATTTACAACAACAACCTAATACTGCTAATAACTTAAAAATAGAGCTAGAAATTCAGAAATTAGAGGCAACATAAACAACATCTATTTTTGTGCTGATGAAGTCAATATTGTATTACAAACTATGGAAATTAAAACAAATTTTATATTGATAATAGATCCAAACCACTAATTGCAAAAAAAAAATAGGAAGTGGTGTTTTTACAACACTAATTACAAAAAAATACAAATTACAGAAAATAAAACAGAGAAATTACAGAAAATAAAACCGAGAAATTACAGAAAATAAAACAGAAAAAATTACAAAATTTTCATATTGAATTTTCACATCTTACGCTTCAATCCTTCGCTGCTTCAACTCGCCGTTAAAGCTTCAAATCTCTCTCTTTTCCGCCATTAAAGCTTCAGATTCTCTCTCATCGCCATTTTATCTTCTCCATTTTCATCTCTTTTTTGCTGCAACTCTCCGTGGAATTGACTCGCTCGCCCTAAAGTTGAAGAGAGAGAGACGGTATCGATTGAATCACAATCACAATCACCATCTCCATGAACTGACCAATCACAAGCGGCACCGATTGAATCCTCTTTCCCTAAAGTTGAAAATTTACAAACCCAAACCATCGCTGTGCGTCGATTGAATCCTTCGCTGCTTCAACTCGCCGTTAAAGTTGCAAACCATTCGCTGAAAATACGAACGAACGAATGAAATTGGAGAACAAATGAACAGATCTTAGATTCATTTTCTGGGAAAAGGAGAAGAAGGGGAGGGAGAGAGGAGATTAGAGAGATTGAAGAAGAGGATGAAGATTGAAGAAGGGGATGAGTTCGGCGGCGTTTAAGAGAGAGAATGGGAGTTTTAGGTTAGAGGGTGAGAGTGAGAATTTTAGGTTAGAGAGGGATGAGTTGGGCGTGTGAATTAAAAGGTGGGCTGCTGGGTTGATCTGCGTCGGATGGGCCTAGATGATCCGACGCAAATCCCCTATTATATTCATCTGCGTCTCACGTAGCAAAGGATCCAACGCAGATTGCTTGTGTTCATGTGCGTCGAACATAGCAAGCATCCGACGCACATGATTTTCCCACCATTTACTTTCAGTATTTGCGACGAATGCACTTCAAGTGCGACGCACATGAACGATGATTTGCGTCGCGTGCAACACCCATCCGACGCAAATGATACTTCTGCGTCGGCTCACCAGTTGTACGACGCAATTTATGAGACGCAAATCAACATTTTTCTACTAGTGTGTGTGTGCTAGTTGGAGTATTGTTACTAATTACAGTCATCATAGGGGGGGAAGAATATGGGTAGTTTGGCTTCCTAATAAATATAATGTGAATATTATTGAGTGTGATACTCAGTATATTCATAGTGAAGTCTGTCACTTGGCTTCTGGTAAGAAATTCTTTGTGACTTTTGTGTATGGGATGAATGAGGATAGTGATTGAGAAAAATAGTGGAAAGGATTAAGGAAAGTTAGTAAGGGAGTGAGAGGAGCTTGGGTGGTTGGAGGAGATTTCAATAATGTTCTTCACTTGAATGAGAGGCTAGGCTCTGCAGTAACTCTGTCTGAGGTTGCTGAGTTCATAAGGTGTATGAGGGACTGTGGCTTGAATGAATACAATACATCTGGTCCTTTTTTTACTTGGAGTAATAAACAAGAAGGAGAAGATAGGGTTTATTCTAGAATTGATAGAGGAGTGGCAAATGATGACTGGGTACAATATGTTTGGTAATGTCGTGGTTGGGTTCTTTCCTGAAAGCATATTTGATCACTGTCCCTGTGTGATCAGACTGGAGAATCAGATTGACAAGAAACCTAAGGCTTTTTGGTTTTATAATATGTGGACTCAGCATGAGGATTTTTTGAGCACAGTGCAGTGAGTGTGGAATGAAGATGTGCAGGGTGTTCCCATGTATAGAGTAGTCAAGAAGCTGAAGAAACTAAAAGGAGTGTTGAAGATTTTTAATAAACAAAACTTCTCAAACATAGAGAATGCAGCGGATGAAGCTTTGAAATGCCTTTTGAATGTTCAAGAACAAATTCATCTGGAGCCTACCAGGAGAGATCTTTATAGTCAGGAAGTAGAGGCCATGATGAAATACAATGAGCTTAATCAAGCTAGGAATATCTTTTTACAACAGAAGGTTAAGCAAGAATGGATTAATAGTGGTGATATGAACACTAGATATTTCCATGCTTGTCTGAAGGAGAGAAGAATGCAGAATCAGATATGTAGAATTCAGGATACGCAGGGGGTTTGGCAGGAGGATAGAGGAAGCATTGAAGATGCTTTCATTCACTATTATCAGACTTTGCTTGGCACACAAGAGCAGGCTGAGGCTCATGTAAGCAGGACAATAATTCAAGAAGGCAGAGTGTTAACTAGGGAGCAACAACTTCTGTTGTGTGCTTCTTTCACTAGTATGGATGTGAAGGAGGCTTTATGGGGTATTGATGACAATAAAGCTCCTGGGCCTGATGGCTACAATAGCTTTTTTTTTTAAAAGCTTGGCCTTGTGTTGGGAGTGAAGTCACTCAGGTTGTACTGAACTTTTTCCAAACTGGCAAGTTACTGAAGCAGGTAAATGCTACAAATTTGTGTCTCATTCCTAAGGTGGATCACCCTTGTGATGTTTCCCAGTTTCGTCCAATTGCATGTTGCAATGTTCTTTACAAAATCATTTTTAAAATGATGAGTAATAGACTAAAATTGTTGTTGAGTAGTATTGTAGATGAAGTTCAAAGTGCCTTTGTGGCTAATAGGGTGATAATGCATAATATCTTGATCTGTCAAGATATGCTTAAGCACTACAAAAGGAAAAATCAACCTCCAAGGTGCACTTTGAAGGTTGACTTAAGAAAGGCTTATGATTCTTTGAACTGGAATTTTATTAAGGAGTTGTTAGTGGAGTTGAACTTCCCATAGCAGTTTATTAGATGGATAATGGAATGCATTACTAGTCCTTCCTTTTCCCTTGGCATAAATGGTGATGAGACATGTCGTTATTTTCAAGGGAAGAAAGGATTGAGACAGGGAGATCCTATCTCTCCCTTGATCTTTGTGATGGCCATGGAATACTTTTCCAGACTTATGAAGAAAATGAGAAAGAAAGACACCTTTTCTTTTCACTATAGATGCAGTCAGCTGGCCGGGTTTAACCCACCTCATTTTTGCTGATGATCTGATGCTGTTCAGCAAAGGTGATGTACACTCAGTAATTTTGATGGTTAGAACATTAAAAGTTTTTGCTCAAGTGTCTGGGTTGAATGCTAGCCCTGGAAAGGCAGCAATCTACTATGGGAATGTAAATGAGGATATACAGCTGAGAATATTGCAGATTACTGGGTATAAGAAAGGTGTTTTCCCTTTTAGATACCTTGGAGTGCCTATTACATCAAAAAGAATAGGTAAAGCTGATTGTGATGTGCTAATTGATAGAATTCTTAAGAGAATTTTATGTTGGAGTTCCATACACTTGTCATATGCTGCAAGATTTGTGTTGGTAAATGTTGTTTTAACGAGTATACACACCTATTGGGAACAAGTCTTTTTGTTGCCTAAAGGTGTTTTGCAAAGAATCATCCAACTTTGTAGAGCATTCTGGTGGGAAGGGAAAATTTTCCTTCATAAGAATCCACTTGTGGCTTGGTATTGGATTTGTAGGCCAAAGAAGTATGGTGGATTGGGGTTACCAGATTGTATCACTTGGAATACAACTACCATAGGGAAATACATTTGGCAAGTGGCTCAGAAAGATTACGTTTTATGGATCAAATGGGTGCACTATGTTTACATTAAAGAAGACAATTGGTGGGAGTGTACTCCTCCTGCCTCTGCCAGTTGGGTGTGGAAAGCTATTTGCAAAACTAAGAATGTGTTTAGAAGTGCCTATCAGAATGGCAAATGACTAAATGAAGACAATAAGTATTCTATTAAATAAGGATATCAGTGGTTAAAGGGGCCACAGGAAAAGATGGGATGGCATAACTGGGTCTGGAGCAGATTAAACACACCAAAACATTCATTCATAGCATGGATGTTGATGCTGGGGAAATTGAAAACAAGAGATCGTTTGTTAGCTGCTGGAGTGTGACAGAATGATCTGTGTGAAATGTGTAATTATGCAGTGGAAACCTGTCAGCATGTGTTCTTTAGATGTCCCTGTAGCAGTAGGATTTGTCAGGGGATCATGGGATGGATTGGCATCAAAATGAGCAGAGATGAGAATGTTTATACCAGTTGGAAAAAGTGGGGGAGGAAATTCATGTCAAAAAGAAGACATAAGGTGAGCTATGCTATACTTTCTGCTATGGTTTATTTCATCTGGAGAGTAAGAAATCATGCTGTGTGGAACAATGCAGTCAGGAGGCCTGATATGGTTGTAAAAGATATTCAGAAGAGCTAGAAACTTCATAGATGAGAAATGGTCTGAGAATGATATGAGTCGGTTTAGACAGTAAGAAATTGATTGTATGTAGTGTGTTGTTTTTGGTTGTCTTTTTTGTTTTGGCTTTATTGTGGTGTATTATTAAAGCCTAGGTGATGTATTGTTGGTGGTACTGATATGGTTTTTTGGTAATAAAAGCTTACATTTTACCAAAAAAATATAACTTGGTTTTCCTCTTAACATTGCTATGATTTCAATGTGGAACTTCATGGTTTGTTAAAGAAAAATAAACTTATAACCTGGTTTCCCTCTTAGCATTACTAAGATTTCAACGTGGGTTCCATGTTTTGTTATAGATAAACAAACTCATCCTACATATGCTTTTATAACTTGATTTCCCTCTTAGCCTTTGCTAAGATTTCAATGTGGGACTCCATGTTTTGTTAAAGATAAACAAACTCGATCATCCTACATATGCTTTTATAACTTGGTTTCCCTCTTTGCATTGCTAAGATTTCGATGTGGGACTCTATGTTTTATTAAAGAAAAAAATTCACCCTACACGCACATGCTTTTATAACTTGGTTTCCCTCTTAACGTTGCTAAAATTTTCGATGTGATACTTCATGTTTTATATATAAAAAAAATTCTAGCCAAAATAAGAAAGCAACGTCTTTTTAGCAATAAGGCTCTAATTAAGTGCATTTAAATAATTAATTATTAAAGAGTTTAATTATTAATTATTAATATCAAATATTTTAAAATATACTTCAATCCTTTTGTGAATAAAATAGAGTATAAATTTTGTTTTCCAACCAAGGTGGAACAAAATCAAACTCTAAGTTGAGATAAGGAGTAGTAGCTATATATAAAGAAAATAAGGTTGGTGCTTGTTTTCTTAACCAATGTGGGACTTTAGTTGAATACTATTTAATGTCCAAGTTGGATTACAAATCAAAATATAAAATAGTAATCTAAAATTTATCGAACGTGCTCGCAAGCTCTCAAGCCGAACTCCATTAGGCTCAGGCTCGGCTTGTTAAGGTCTCGAGCCGATCCCGAACTCGAATTGAGCCCTCCACCCCCTCCCCCGAGCCGAATCTGAATAGTTTGCGAGTCGTCCTAACTCGTTAGCACCCCTACGTTCAAGCCTTCAAATGGAAAGAAAATGGTAGCTATTATCACCGACAAACGGATTTTGTTAATTGAGGGGAGAGGGAAGGTAACAAACTAGGGGAGTCCAGTACCACCAAGTAATGGTAATGGATTGAGCAGGGGCTGAACCAAAGAAAAAGAAATGGAGTAGGTATTTTGTTCATTTCTTAGAACCCAAAAATGTTGGATCAAACATGCTCTAAATCATGTTTGATTCAATTACGTTAGAGCATGTTTGGCTCAATGTTTTTGGGCTCTAAGAAATGGAATCAAATACCTATTACTCCAATCTTTTTGTTTGGTTCAACCTCTCCTCAATCCATTACCATTACTTGGTGGTAATGGACTCCTCTAGCTAGTTTGTTAATACATTCCCTTCCCATAAGTAACAAAATCCGTGTGTTGGTGGTAATAGTTTCCATTCTCTTTCCATTCCGAGACTTGAACTAAACATTCAATAAAGTTAACAAGTTTTATTATCTTTTTACCCCTCTATTTGACTTCATTCCATGTCTTGAACTAAACATGCTCTAAAAGTCTAAGTATGTAACCAGTTAATGCAATTAAGGTGGTGCCCTGAGGCCTAAGCAACAGTGAAAAGAGAACCGCGCGCGGTAGGCATGCATAGGTTTTCTGCTTTCATAAATAGAGCAGTTGCTGCAGCCATGCATGTGGATGATTCTGTTACCTGGTAAAGCTGCCTAAGCATGACTTCTATATGTTGACTTGCCTTGTCATCCCCTTTATCCAAAGTACTCTATTAGATAGAATTATTTATGATATCAGATAATATTTGAATAATATATCAAAAATTCCTATTGGACGAAGACACAAAGATTTAAAAACAACAACTTTACTAACACAAATTTACAATAAAAATTGGTATATTTTTTTTTGACGATATAGATACATATAATATACACTTCTCATTCAATCTCTTTTATTGAGCACATACAAGTGACAACCATTATCAAACTTATCTTTGGTACATTAAGACGTTTTCATTGAAAGAGCTATGTAATAGGAAGAAAAAGAAAATAAGACGTTTCTACACATTGTAAGTTTAATTTTCAACTATTCATATTTGGGGATTAATTCTTGGTTGGCTAAATTGGCCATCTTAATGAGACAGAGGTGCACATTGCAACCTTTACAAAGACAAAAGTGACATGGTTTTTAATCTTGTTTTACAATGTATAAGGAACAAGTTAGTGATATTGGACAAAGTTTGATCTTAGGTCTTAAATACCACATCGATAAGATCACTTATATCCTAGTAAATGACATCCACGTAATATTTTTACTATAAATTATGCTTTACTACCATTTATATTCATCACTTAATTTGAGTAAGGACATATCATGAAATCCATTGATATATAAAACCCTACATGGCTTTTCATTTTCATTTTATTATTATCATGTAACAGTAATAATTTAATACTCTTCTTATACGTACATTTTGAAGGAAAAAAAAAAGAGTACCGTTCTTATCTAAAAAAGGAACCATTTATTTTCTGTTGCAAAAAGAAGATACGTATACACTAAGCAATACAAGTAGTCTACGATGTGTTAGATTTATTAATAATTTTAAAATACCGTAGATTGAAGTTAGTATACTCGCGGTGCAAGCATTTGGCAAAGAATTAAGTTGTCAATTAATGCGGCTAGCCAGAGATTATCAACTCCAGTTAGTTTGCACCGAACAGCGTTTTCCAATCTTATCTTCACATGTATTTCCCTCTATATATACCCCCTCTTGCCCTACGTAGACTCATGCAAATTGCATAAGAAGTTTATTAATCTTCGAGTATTTTCTTATAAAGATGAAGTGTTCCAAATTTCTCACTTTTTCCTTCTTTTATCTGTCTTTCTCTCTCCTAATTACCCTAGCCACTCCTACGTTGTTGTTTCAGGTCAGTGAATCTATACGTACTGACCAAATTTAGCATATAGTATTTTATACCTAGTTAAACTAGATAGTTATGCACATACATTATGGTAACATATACTCTACTCCATTTTCCTAGTTTATCAAGTGAACATTTTCTGAAAATAGCGTACATCAAATAGGCATTTCTCATCTCTATTTTAATTTTTCTCCTTACATTTGGCTATGTACACTCTCTAATTAATGTGTTACACTCGATAATTAATATCTCTAAAGTACATATTGTTTAATTCAGAAAACTTAATATTTTTTAAATATACATTGATATACAAATCTTACATCAAATTTTATTTTTTAACATATATATACAATTCTATATATCGTTTAAGTTTTGGATTTTCGACCACAATATTTTTAATGTAAAGAATAGAAAAATACAAAGGGATGTACTATTACTCTAGTCAAAAATTATTATTATAGTTTCTTATGGGAAAAGGAAGGGAAATTTTTTTTATATTATTATATATCGATTTATTTAAGATGTGACATTGTATATATAGCAATCTTATGAAGCATTATAACGAATTTATGGTTTAAGTTAAATTAATTACCATTATTGTGATCAGGGATTCAACTGGGATTCATGGAATAAGCAAGGAGGATTGTATAACTTTTTAAAAGGCTCAGTTAATGATTTGGCTAGAGCTGGAGTAACTCACGTGTGGCTTCCTCCGCCAACGCATTCAGTTTCACCTCAGGGTAACCCTAATTTTCATAACGTGAAAAAAATTTCCTTACAGTTGCCATTATCTATATCTATCCCAATTGATGACTTCATTTCTGTTTTCTGTTTGATTTTCATGACATAAGACATGCCTCAAATAATACAAAGACAAGGAAAAATAGTGCTTTTCCTATATAAATATTTCTTATATTGATTGGGCAATAACTGCTACGAGGATTACCTTGTCTAGAATCGTTACGTAGTTTTTCTTTTCTTAAGCATTGATAAAGTCATGCATGCATGTACTTGACTAGCTTAGCTACTTTATTTGAATTTGATAGCCGCGTCGATAGTGTAATTTGAATTCGTAATGAAGTGTTGGAACATGCTTCAAAAATCATTATAGTTGATTAGTTCCTAATTTCTAGCATTACGTTACTAGGTGGTTTTTAGATTAGAAAAACATGTGTTAATTAGTTTCTTATCATGGAGAATAGTAGTGGATCATGTCCTCCACTATTTAGTCATGTTCCTTGTTATTAGGTTTGTGTTTTTGGATGCTTTAGCCTATTTAAATGCTTCCAACGTACTTTACAATACGGAATGAAATATGTTCTTCTTTTCCTTCTCTCATCTCTATTATTATAATTTCAACATGAAGAACTAATTTACACTACTTTGTTAATCATTTGATCTAATTGTCAATGTTTAGGATATTTGCCTGGAAGACTATACGATCTGAACGCATCAAAATATGGAAATCAGATGGAATTGAAGACACTAATAGCCAGTTTGCATCAAAAAGGGATAAAAAGTGTTGCTGATATAGTAATAAATCATAGAACTGCAGAATACAAAGATGGAAGAGGTATATACTGCATATTCGAAGGTGGAACTCCAGATAATCGATTAGATTGGGGTCCTTGGGCTATATGTCGAGATGATACTCAATACTCAGATGGTTCAGGGAATCCAGATACAGGAGATGGGTATGCAGCTGCCCCAGATATTGATCATCTAAATCCAAGAGTACAAAAAGAGTTAATAGATTGGATGAATTGGCTTAAAACAGATATAGGCTTTGATGGTTGGAGATTAGATTTCGTTAAAGGATACTCTCCTAGCATAACTAAATTATATATGGACCGAACTAAGCCAGATTTCGCGGTTGGAGAGCTATGGGACTCCATTACTTATCTTAATGGTGCACCTGACTACAACCAAGACGGACATCGAAACGAGCTAGCTCGATGGGTGCAAGCCTCTGGTGGAGGAGTTGTTACGGCCTTTGATTTCACTACAAAAGGAATTCTTCAATATGCGGTGCAAGGACAATGGTGGAGAATGAAAGACCCTAATGGAAGGCCTAGTGGACTTATTGGAATTTTACCAAAAAATGCCGTTACCTTCCTTGATAACCACGATACTGGATCTAGTCAAAAACTTTGGCCTTTTCCACCTGATAAAGTCATGCAAGGTTATGCTTATATTCTCACCCATCCAGGAATTCCATCAATAGTAAGTTACTACTGAACCATCAGCTTGAGCTTTTGGTTGGAGTCCCAAGAATGGTTTTATACTTTATCAACTACACTTATTTGTCACAACTCACAATAGTTACAATTTCGTTATATAGCTACTTTGTTTTTGCTAACAATTACTTTGATTATGCAGTTTTATGACCACTTCTTTGATTGGGGAGTAAAGGAAGAGATTATAAGATTAACTTCAGTTCGAACAAGAAACGGAATTTGTGAAACGAGTCGTGTCAATATTATGGCCTGTGATCCTGATCGATATATGGCAATGATCGATGAGAAAATCATAGTGAAGATTGGGTCAAGATATGATACAGGCAATCTTATTCCTCCAAATTACAAAGTTGTGACGTATGGTAGCTGCTACTGCGTGTGGGAGAAGCAAGGCTAGCTTAGCTTAGATTTTATGAAGGTTTTTTTTATAAAGGAAATTGTTGTTCTCTTTTTATATTGCATGTAACACTATTAGAAAACATAATTATTAAGTTATGTTTTCTAATAGACATTCATGAATTAATCAACCGTTTTAATCAATTATGTCTTAACTTTATGTCTAATTGTTTATGACATTAACAATAATAGAAGATAAAACTACTCCCTCCTTTCTTATTCTTATTCTAGTGTATGTCGTGATTGACATTTTACAAAAACACCTTTGGTATAAAACTAGTTATTAGCCCCGGGCTATGCCCCCGTCAGGAAAATTTTCATTTATTAATATTATACTTTAAGATTATAACACTAAATGTTATTTGGTCTAGTGGTTAAGACTTTAAAATATGTTTTTGAGGTCCCGGGGTCAAATCCTATACTACACAATTTCTAACTTTTTTATTGTTGTGGATTACATGGAGTAAAACAACCTTAGGGAGAGCGCCACGTGGCACTGTTTCTTCTTTAGGCACGCCTTTTAATATATTAGTATAGATGCTCGAACACAGTCATATCATCATCATATATTAGTTACACAAAACTATTAAAAATAAATTATTGAGGAAAGGGTAACTACTTTACACAATTTGCTTATTTTTCATATTTTTTGTCTAACTATGTATGACAAAATTATCTATGGTGGCAAATGCTCTAACATGATATCAACTATTTATAAAATTATGAAATAACATAGAAATTTTCTGATAATGACAAACTATCCTCCTTAGGACAGGTGACACATTATCATCATTCAGAATCTAAGTACAAATAATACAGCCACAATTTAGGAAAGAAATTATACGGTTTTTTTGTTTAGAGAGCGACTAAGCGCACTGATGTAGTCGGGATTTGTTCCCATGTATCATGTACCGCCCCCACAAGATTTTACCAACTAACTATAATATACACAAATTAGACATTATAAGGTGCAAACACTAATAACTATACTACGGATACTTTGAAAAAAATTCAAAAGAAGTATATGGAACATTTTAAATAGTTGACACCTAGTTTGTTGATACAACACCACATCTAATTAGCTATCTAGCAGATGTGAGTAAAATATGTACTCCATCTACCAACGTGATAGTAAGACATTTTTGGGTCCAATTTCATTAAAATGCATGCTAACGATGCAAGAGCGAACCCCATAGTTAATGCTACTCACATTAAGGCTTTCTTGGTCTAGCTACAGATGATCATGCATGGACGAGGTTGTTGTGGCCGCAGTCAAAAGTGGTCCATTTCGCCCCATGTCCGAATTGGACCACACGCTTGAAAGACCCAATTTGGGCTGAAAACAGTATCTGACTCCAAAATGCAAGTACAGTTATAACTATCTAATTAGGGAACAAATAAAAGCCCACGGCCCCATATTTTTTGCTAATCATACCTGTACCCGATCGTTAATAAAGGACTACGAGCTAGAGATTTCAAAAGCAAGTTATATAGTAGTATTATCATAAGGAAGAGTTTGTATAGCATATGGTCTACAATTTAGAAGTGATAAAGTGATAACAGATTGCGGTCGTTGTATACTTGTGCCAGCCACTACTACAAATATGTGCAAAGTGAGCACCCAAAAGAGACCATATTAATGACATAAGTGATTATTTAGCAAAAATTACCTAATTCCTTAAATTAGACAAGGGGTCTCTTATATTATGAGTTAAAATAAGACCTACTTTTTAGAAATGTGGTTTTTTTACATATCCTCACAATTTCCATATTAAAGAAACCACTTATTCCTTGGTTATTTTGTGGATTTTCAGGGCGTCTCTTTATGCCGTTTTCTAGAAGTGAGCTAACACCAAAATATATAGTGTTTATGTTTTGCTATATGCCTGTATAGTGCTTGTGTTGATAAGCTTTACTGTTTGTGAAAAGGTAAACATTTCTCTAATGTTATTTTGTTGTTTGACAAAGTGTTTGTAAATTGGTAAATATTTCTCTCCTATTTTTGTTGTTTTCACAAACGCTATATATTATCAACACAAACACGATATCTCTAATCATAAACACTATCACTATTTTAGCATTAGCGGGCATAATGACAGCTACCTGTTATCGCTTTATTATTTCTCCAACTTTGTGCTTACCTTGGTGTCGAACTCTTACCGCAGAAAATGAAAGAATTTCACCCAAAATATATAGGAAAATAGAAAGGTTAATATTAAGAAGATATGACGTACTACAAAAATAAGGGCTTTGAGGTTAGTCAAAAACACACATCTCTTCCATCATCATATCAACAACAACAATAAAATAATTCTTTTAAAAAAATAAAGAAAATAAAAACATATCTCGATTCATAAATCATAACTCCCAAGTAGTATGTATCGTTGGATCCACATAAGCTTTCGGCTCGTATTTATCTACTCATGTTTCTGTATTTTTCCCCCTTCTTCGTAGAACTACGTATATATCCACTTTTATACTGATTTTTAAGAATTATATCTAATATTCAAAGTTAAGCAAACTAGTCTCGTTCATATCCTCCTCATCGTTACTTATATATTGATCTTTCTGAATCATATATGATAAAATATAAAATCAATTTTAACTCAACAAAAAGTTTAACCTATTAAGCTCCATAATTGATTGTACGTTCTATCAATATCAAATTCTTAAAGTTAAGCAAACTAGTCTCGTTCACATCGTCCTCATCATCATCATTGAATGCGGAACATACTTGTGGATTTTTGACCAATTTTCTTTCAAAATATGAATGAAAAAGAACTTAAAAGTTTAGGAGCACACGGCAAACAGAAGAATACACTAGTAATTTTAGTCTATGTTTTGCAATTAGAAAAATTTTGTAACAAAATTGGGTTGTTTACAACATCTTGGCTTTTTTGGTCGCAACTTCATAGAACCAACTTGGCTTATTAATAACACTAGTCTTATACAGTGGCGGATCCAAGAATTTAGGAATGGTGGGTCACTACCGACTAGGTTGCGAGATAGATACGGGTACGGGTTCGGATACGGTAAACATATCAATCAAATTCACTTAAACTATTCAAATTTAATCTCATATCAATGCATTATGCATATATACCAAATAATTTCACATTAGAGGGAAATCCTATTCATCTCCAACTAATTCCACCAACACATAAATCATATAAAACCAAAGGCTCATTCAAGGCCTCTCCAAAAACTTCACATGATAGGTCTAATTCTGAAAATCCTAAAACAAGGATTTCAGTGCATTACCTGAACAAAAATCAATCATACCTTCAACGCTAATCCAATGCTCATAGAGTCATAGCCATCATTCACCAATTATCTACGAACTTCAACTAACAACAAGATAAAATAACCTGAAAGTCAAGCAAATTTTCAACACTCGTAATCTCAGTCACACAATGTCACAAATCAACGACATCAAGATTAATATACCTCATAGAAGTCGGACACAGCAGTGACCCTTGCTTGACCACCTTCCCCACGCGAATTGAAACAAGCGGAACACATAAACACCTCGCACGCAGCCCAACTTCAGAAGTTTCAAAGTGCTGTTCATCAAAAAAATACAACAACAACAACATTTAGCAAACTACAAAAAATAAATAAAAAATCAGCAATTATTACTATAATTTTCAATTTTAATAAAAAAAAAAGCACCTGACTAAGATGAGAAAGAAGGCGATCTTCAGTAGCACCAGTTGAAGCATTCGCCTTCAACAAAGGCATCAATCGTTCGTCGGCACGGCAAGCTCCCATGTGTTGCACATCTAAAGCTTGAAGCCACTGCAACAAAATTGTTCTCCCTATACTCATATATGGTGTTAACAACTCACATGTGTGGAATACTTCAAACAACCTTGCAACTTAGAAATTCGTTCTTCAAACTCCAATAACTGCAAAATCCCCACCCAAATTCAATGCACCAAATTAGTCCCAAAGCATAAGAAGAAGAAAAAAAAAACAAAATAACAACAACAGAGAGATGGTTTGCCCACCCAAATTCGAATTCCGGAATTTTGGTTTGCCCTCAACCCAAGAGCTCGAATAGAGGAGAGAAGGGAGAGGAGAGAGGGGAGAGATTCAGAGAGAGGAGAGAGGAGAGAGGATAGAGATTCAGAGAGATGGGACAAGGAAGAGAGGAAAGAGGAGAGAGAGAAAGAAGAGTTAGCGTGTAGAATACAGGAGAGAGAGTTTTGGTTAGCGTGCGTTGGGTTTTTTTTTTTTTTTTTTTTTTAAAAGCTGTTCCATTTTTTTGGAAAATAATGGTGGGTCACGTGACCCACCATGACACAACGTGGCTCCGCCACTGGTCTTATATGTAAGATCGAGTGCCTTGAATCTGGCGAAACGTGAGGCAAATTGGCGAGTTCAGGAGCTCGCCCAGTCAGTCGGGCAGTTTGGCCCGGGTGACCGGGCGGTTTGGCCTGGGTGACCGGGCGAGACGTTCTCAAAAGACGCTACTGTTTTGCTTGCGCTCCCAACCGGGCGGAGTTCGCCCGACCGGGCGTTTGGTTTCGTGCCAATTGTGTGGTTGGTGCCAAAAGTTGTCATGATTTCATATGTGATGTATACCTTAATGTATGAAGTGTACACAATTCGTGTATGACTAGAAGTTTTATGGTAAACCTTGTAATATGTTGCATCTTTTACTTATATCGTATGCACATTTTTAGTTGAAATAGTTGTACGAATTGATCTATGAGGTGTTGGTTCTACTTGTTATGGTATGAATATATTAGTTGGAATGATTGGTTGGTTATAAAGGTGATCAATTGAATTGATCTATGAGAAAGTGAATTAGTTGCCAGAGATGTTCTCCGAAATGATTTGGTTGTTGGATATTTTATCCAGAGTGATAGTAGCTGGCTAACTTATAGAGTTACGTAACTAATATTTTAGGGAGGGTGGAATTAGTATGATTTCATTTCAATTATTGGTATTTAAAGATAATTTAGACTTGTATTAAGTGTTTGATCCTACTTGAAAGTTAATGATATGTTGAGAGTATGCTAGTGTGATAGTTTATATGCAAGTTTGATATTATATGGATATTATCTTTCGTACTTTAATAATAGATAGTTGGCTAAACATGTAAAGTTAATGAGCTAAACCGCCCGGTCGACCGGGCGAGCGTGATTTTGACGCGGGGATGTGATTTCTGAATCGGGTTATAAATAGCTTTCTTAACCTAATTCGTTTATTCGACGATTTAGTCATTAATCACATCTGTAATCTGGAATTCCTCAAGATCAATAAAACTATTATCTCTCTATGCCCGTGGACGTAGCCAACACACCGTTGGTGAACCACGCAACTCTGTGTGCTCTTTATTGCTTTTCTGCATTCAATATTTGTTCTTTCTCACATCTGTTATAACAAATTGGTATCAAGAGCTTTGTGTTCGATCTGAGTGAAAGAGATGTCTGGGATGAATGTGAAAATTGATAAATTCACTGGGAGAAACAGTTTCAGTCTGTGGCAAATCAAGATGCGGGATTTACTGAAGCAACAAGGGTTGTGGGCACCGTTGGCAAAGAAGTCATCGGATTCAGTGACCGCTGAGATGGTCGTTCTGGAGGAGAAGGCACATTCAACGATCATGTTGTGTCTTGCTGACGACATCATCACTGAAGTCGCGGAGGAGGAAACCGCATCTGGTCTGTGGTTGAAGTTGGAGAGTTTGTACATGACAAAATCTCTAACCAACAAGTTGCTTTTGAAGCAACATATGTTCAGTCTGCGCATGAATGAAGGTACACCTCTTAGAGATCACCTAGATCAATTAAATACGATTTTGTTAGAATTGCGTAATATTGATGTTAAGGTGGAGGATGAGGATGCTGCTTTAATTCTGCTTGTGTCTTTACCATTGTCATATGAGAATTTTGTGCAATCTTTTATTGTTGGAAAAGATTATGTGTCCCTAGAAGATCAAGTTAGATCATCTTTGCATACTAGGGAATTGCGCCATAAGGCATCTGGTAGTACTGGTACAGATAATCAAGCCTCTGGATTAGTGGCCAGTAGTAGTAAGGGGCATGGAAATTCTAGGAAAAAGAACTTCAGGAAATCCGACAATTCCAAGGGGGATCCTAAACCTAATGATATATGTAATTACTGTAAGGAGAATGGGCATATAAAAAAGGAATGTCCTAAAAAGAAGCATTAGGAAAATAAATCTGGGTCTAGTTATGTTGTTGTTGCAGCAGAAAATTCGAATTTTGAGGATGATCTTGCTTTAGTTGCTAATGAACAAACACATTGCAATGATGTGTGGGTTTTAGATTCTGGAGCGTCGTATCATATGAGTCCTCGTAGGGAGTGGTTCACTACTTATGAGCAGGTAGATGGGGGTAATATTTCATTGGCTAACAGTACAGTCTGCAAGACAGTCGGAATTGGCTCTATCAAGATCTGGACACATGATGGTACATTTTGCACATTGAACAATGTTAGGCATGTTCCACAGATGACCAAGAATCTGATTTCACTTAGCATGTTAGACAATAAGGGGTTCAGTTTCAGAGGTGTGGGTGGAGTTGTGTATGTCTGCAAGGGTTCAAAGGATGTGTTGAAAGGGGTCAAGTGTGGTACTTTGTATGTTTTGCAAGGTTCTACTCTCTCAGGTTCAGCTGTTGTTGCTTCATCTGAAATTCAGAAGGAGGGACCAAGCTATGGCACATGAGACTTGGGCATATGAGTGAGAGAGGAATGCAAATCCTCTCCAAGGCAGGTCTTCTAGGTGGCCATAAGGTCACAAAACTTGAGTTTTGTGAGCACTGTGTGTTTGGGAAACTACATCGTAGCAAGTTTCCTAAGGGCATTCATAGAACAAAAGGTACTCTGGATTATATCCACTCCGATTGTTGGAGTCCTTCACGTGTGGAGTCTTTGGGAGGTCACGGGTACTTTGTGTCTTTTATTGATGAATTTTAAAGGATGACTTGGGTGATCATAATGAAGTCAAAAGGTGAAGCTTTCAAAAATTTCAAGCAGTGGAAGGCTTTGGTGGAAAATCAAACTGGGAAGAAGATCAAAAGGCTACGAACTGATAATGGTCTGGAGTTCTGTTTGTCTAAGTTCAATGAGTTCTGCAAGAATAAAGGGATTGATATGCATCATACTGTCAAGGATACACCACAGCAGAATGGTGTAGCTGAACGAATGAATCAGACACTTCTGGAGAGAGCTCGGTGCATGCTCTCTAATGCTGGGATGACTATGAGGTTTTGGGGAGAAGTCGTTAGTACAGCATGTTATCTGATCAACCGTGGACCTCACTCTGGAATCAATCTCAAAACAACATATGAGATGTGGTCAGGCAAACCTGCAGATTACTCTAATATGCGAGCTTTTGGTTGTAGTGTTTATTATCATGTAAATGAGGGTAAATTAGAACCGAGAGCCAAAAAGGGAGTGTTTGTAGGATATGGGATGGGGTGAAAGGTTATAGAATTTGGTCCCCATTTGAGAGTAGGGTTATACAGAGTAGAAATGTAGTCTTTGATGAAAATTCTATGATTAATCCTACTGTGAAGTCCATTGTTGGACCATATATTGTTAGTGTTGAGGTGCAGGTGGAGCAACAAATCACTCATGATGAGAGTGATGAAACACATGAAAATAATCAACACATTAATTCTGAAGCACCACAATCTTCAACACCAAGTGTAGAGGCGCCTAGCCTTGCTCGGGAGCGTCCTATGAGGACGAATTTTAGGAAACCCCCAAATAGGTATGGTTTTGAAGATATGGTGGCTTATGCACTGCAGGTTGCTGAGGAGGTGGATGTTTATGAGCTATCCACCTACATGGAGGCAGTTACATGTACGGAGTCTAACCATTGGCTTGCTACAATAGGAGATGAGATAGAGTCACTTCATAAGAACGAGACTTGGGAGCTTGTGCCTAAGCCTCCAGGGAGAAAATTTGTTACGTGTAAATGGGTTTTCAAGAAAAAGGAGGGGATGAAATCTGCAGAGGGGGTCAAGTATAAGGTTCGACTAGTTGCAAGGGGGTTCACACAAAGAGAGGGAGTAGACTACAATGAGATCTTTTCACTTGTAGTCAGGCATACTTTTATCAGGGTGTTACTAGCAATAGTTGCACATCAGGATTTTGAGCTCGAGCAGCTAGATGTTAAAACAGCTTTTCTACATGGAGAGTTGGAAGAGGAGATATACATGGCTCAGCCATATGGTTTTCAGGTTCCGGGGAAGGAAACTTTTGTTTGCAAGTTAAAGAAGTCCTTATATGGGCTAAAGCAGTCTCCGAGGCAGTGGTACAAGAGGTTTGATAGCTACATGATGGAGCTAGGCTACAACAGGATTTCATATGATTGTTGTGTGTATCATAACAAGCTGACAGATGGATCTTTCATCTACTTAGTGTTGTATGTAGATGATATGTTGATAGAAGCTTGGAACAAGTCAGATGTTCAGAAGTTAAAGGAGCTTCTAAGTGCTGAATTTGAAATGAAGGATTTGGGTGCGGCTCGGAAAATATTGGGTATGGAGATTTATAGGGAGAGGGCTCAGAAGAAGCTTTTCTTGTCACAGAAAGGCTACATTGAGAAGATATTGTCAAGGTTTGGCATGTCAACAGCAAAACCTATAGATACTCCAAGTGCGGCCAATAGTCATTTGTCCGTTGTTTTTGCGCCTTAGTCTGCTGAGGAGAAGGAGTACATGAGTCGGGTTCCTAATGCTAGTGCAGTAGGGAGCTTGATGTATGCCATGGTTTTCACTAGCCCGGATCTTACACATACAGTTAGTGTCATTAGTAGGTTCATGGGTGACCCTGGTAAGGAGCATTAGCAGGCAGTCAAGAGGATCTTTCGGTATCTTAGAGGTACGTCAGATATTGGTCTTATTTATGGAAGTGATGTGACATGTTTAGTCACAGGTTTCTCTAATTCTGATTATGCTGGGGATGTGGACGGTAGGAGATCCATGACTGGTTATGTGTTCACTCTTGGTGGTTCTGTTGTGAGTTGGAAAGCTACTTTGCAGCCTACGATGACTTTGTCCACTTCTGAAGCAGAGTACATGGCCTTGACAGAAGCAGCGAAGGAGAGAATCTGGTTAAAAGGGCTAGTCAGTTATTTGGGTCTACATCATAATCAGGCGATAGTGTATTGTGACAGCTTGAGTGCGATATGCTTGGCCAAGGATCAAGTTCATCATGAGAGGACTAAACACATAGATGTCAAGTATCATTTTCTGAGAAGTGAGACTAGAGTTAAGGTGAAGAAGGTAGGTACAGCTGATAATCCTGCTGATATGTTCATCAAGCCAGTTCCGCAAAGTAAGTTTCAACATTGATTGGACTTGCTCAATGTTCGTGGTTGTTAGTTGCCCTTTGGGGCAAGTCTGGGGTCCTTAGGGGCTAATCTGGTGTCCTTAAGGGACAAATTTGGTTTGATTGTCTTTCGGAGCAAGTCTGGTTGTAGGGAGAATCTGGGCATTGTGTTCAATGCATCTGTTATCTGGTTTTTTGGTTCGTTGTGAGAGGATTCAAGTCAAGGTAGAGAATTGTAAGATCGAGTGCTTTGAATCTGGTGAAGCGTAAGGCGAATTGGCGAGTTCAGGAGCTCGCCCGGCCGGGCGGTGCGGCGCCCGCCCTGGCGGTTTGGCCCGGGTGACCGGGCGAGACGTTCTCATAAGACACTACTGTTTTGCTTGCGCGTCCGACTGGGCGTCTGGTTTCGCCCGACCGGGCGGTTTGGCCCGGTCGACCAGGCGAGCGTGATTTTGACGCGGGGATGCGATTTCCGAATCGGGTTATAAATAGCTTCTTAACCGAATTCATTTATTCGACGATTTAGTCATTAATCACATCTGTAATCTGGAATTCCTCAAGATCAATAAAACTATTCTTTCTCTCTGCCCGTGGAAGTAACCAACACACCGTTGGTGAACCACGTAAATCTGTGTGTTCTTTATTGCTTTTCTGCATTCAATATTTGTTCTTTCTCACATCCGTTATAGCATTATATGCACGCAATGCATGCGAAAGCATATAGAAAATTAAATTAATTGCGTAGAAGAACTATCTTTGCATTTTTTTTCAAAAAACTGTTGTTGAGTTTAAATATGGTACTTTTTCCTCCCTTTTTCGTTAATATTAAGAAGGTAGTTATCCCCTTTTTTGTCTTTTTTTCTTTTTCAATTTTTTGGTGTCCCCCATGTATTCCCATATATAATAGAGATGAAAATCAATTGGATTTCACTTTTCAGCCTATATCAACCAATAATCTCAAATAGAGGGGAGACCAACTAATCTACTATATCAACAAAGTAAAAAAAAAAGATTTCAATTTGTAAAAAAAAAGTAAATCTTTGATTGAATATTCAGCCAAAAAAAACTTATCCTAAGACTATACACATGTGTTGCTTTTTAAACTTAATATTCTCATAAAGAAAACACAGTCTAAAAGAGAATTGGAACTTCATCGACTGTATTTTGTTATAGGAAAATTCACATATGAGTTTTCCCATATTGAAAGAGAAAGAGGATGATAACTAACAAATTTTGGTGCCTACTTAATAATTTTAGGATATAATTTACTGGACTTGTATGATCAAACTCACTTTGATAAACTCTCTCATGCTTAACCGGGAATTCAACCTGGCATTACTCCTCTCAATGTAACATGTAATTCCTTTTGTATCAAATTAGTTGCAACACGTGTTTTCTCTTGGCCGGTCAAAATTCATCAATTTTAACATTGTGTTTCATTGATATATTTGAAAACTATTGCTCATGTGAGACTTCGTTAAACTTGTTTTAATGTAGATATATCTTTATAATTTTAACTAATAATTCTTCTGTTTTTTTCTATTGTAACAATTAATCTTGAGACATAAATTAAGGCGGCCATATAAGTTGCTCTCAAAGTATTAAAAAAAATGAGAGGCTATGTGAGAGGAGGAAAGTAGGAGATCAAGAACCCATATCATATAATAGGAAAGTAGGAGATCAAGGACCCATATCATATAATAGGAAAGAGATAGAGAAAACTTTTACTCCAATTAGGTATATGTTGCAATTAATATTAAACCTTCACAAATGAAATACTAATCTCCGAATCTAAATAAGTGCAACACTTTGACTTTTACATTTGCCATCACACAACCTTGACCAGTAATATGTCTAATTATGTATTTGTAAAAGTTATAAAAAGTTGATATTATGAAAATATTCATGGAAACAAATCTAACAATATTTTATATGATCATTTTTGTTTTATATATTATTAAAAAATACGGTCAAAGTGAGGTATAAATATAGTGCAAAAGTCAAAGTGTTGCACTAAAAAGAAACAGATGAAATATATTGCAATACAAAAAATGAAGAGGAATTACTGAGGTATGTGAACAAATATTATTAAAGTAATAATTAATAATGGGAGTAGAACATAGTCCTCCCCATATAGATATATAGACAAATAGACAATACATATTAGTTTCAAAATTCATTCAATTGTTTTCCCTAGGATATGAACCTTCAACAATATGGGCTAGACTATACTCTAGAGCTTTGGTCCAACTAGTGGAGAGCCTCAGGCCCGAGGCCCGAGGCCCGAGGGAATAGAGTACTCACGAGTCGAAAAGAAGCGGGCTAAAAGTATACAGTACCAACTACTTCATACATCCATCATCAGCCCTTTAGTGCTGCTGAGTGCTGACTAAACATACGAATAACCAGAAAGATGACTGCAACAGAGATCCAACTTGTATGATGTATCTTAAGATTTCAGTCTTGACTATCAAGATTTCATGATTTCACGAGAAACAGGAGAATACCAAATTATCTCTTTATTTCTACATGCTCATTGCTCACGTGAAATTGTTTGGTATCTTACTTTGAGTACTGATTTTGGTATGAGATTTTTTAATGTAAACAATAAACTATTTAACAAATAAGATGATCGGGGCAGTGGCGGATCCAGGATTTTCAAATCGGGGGTACTGTGATTAATTAAATAGATTGTCGGAGATCGGGTTGTTTCGCTTTTGATTTTTTTGATCTAGGTGTCATTTTCTACATCTAATATACAAATAAACTAATTACTATCTACTACATACTTCATATGAAGCCAAATCAATAACCAATAATCAATTTAACATACAAATTAATCCATTCAAACTAATTACTATCTACTAAATACTCCATACGAACTCGATAAAGCTTGAAACCTTAATTAGCACGAGTTAAGCATGGCCCAATTCAACTTGATAAGCTCATGAGCAGCTCAATAATTTTTCAAAAAATTATTACTTTTATTAAAATGTATCAATTAGAAATATAATAAAATTGGGTTTATATTTTTTTTTTTGGTATATTAGATAAACTAGGGGGAAAAAAGAATAAAACCCAAGAAGTCTTCAACAAGACACGAATTTCATTATCCGTCAAGGCCCAACTCACTTAGTAACATTAGTAAAGAAAAGAGAAAGAAATCATAATATCAAGGTTTATGGAGGAAGGGTTAAGAGGGGAAAAGAAACATAAATAAACCCTAGTTTTCAAGTGAAGCATAACAAGGCCCACAACTACAAGTAGTAGTCGTTTCTCTCTCTCTAGTACTTACTCTTAAGCCATCATTCCCCAACATCTCACATTGAAGAACAATCATCACATCAGTAATTTCAGACAATTTTTTTGGTAAGCTTGGTGTTGTGCATTGTGGAAGTGGTAATTGGTGGCCATTAATGACGTTAAGCATGAAGTAGCAACCACCCATCTAGATCCGCCATTAATGGCGTGAAGCAGGAAGAAGCAACACTCATTACGTCAGTAGTTTCAGACACTCTTTTTTACAGATAATTTCACTTTTTTTTTCTTACTTTGGGGGTACTGCAGTACCCCAAAGACCCATCTAGATCCGCCAGTGGATCGGGGTAAATAAATAAGACAGAAGATTTTTTTTTTCTGATTACATATTGGGGGTGATTGTTTCTCTTTCTTGAGGGTAATAACTACTTTCATCAGAATATTACCCTACTCAAATACTCAATGTCTCAATCCTATGCAAACATATTACATTATCCTTCTTATAAATCCAAAAGTAACAATTATTTTAATCATTCCTCCCCTTAATCTGATTTCCAATTCTTTTTCATTCCATAATTTGAACCCAATGATGTGCTACATAAAAATTGAATTTGGCAAAACTAGCTCGAATCAAACTCAAATTGATACCTTAAATTCAGAATATGACTCAAAAATTGAATGTGACGAATAGCTATTGAGGCACCATAACAAAATTAAATTGGAGTATTCTTCTCTATAATAACATTCACTAATTAAGGGTGCGTTCAATTCACCTGAAAGACCCTAAACTGAACTGAACTGAACTAATTAGACTTAATTGCACCTGATTCAACTTATTGGACATGATTCAACTTGATTGGAATTTATTGGACTTGGTTGGAACTTATTAGACCTGATTGGACCTGATTGAAACTTATTAGATCTTATTGGACCTGATTGGAACTTATTTAACCTTATTTGACAAAAAATTTGATGAGTAATAACATAAATATTATACCTCAAAAAAAAATTATCCTTCGAAAAAATAGTAATTATTAATTATCTCTTATGATTAATATTTTGACAAAAAAAATACTATTTATATGATTGCCTATATACAACTTTCACCACTAATATATCTAATAGTCTTGTTTTGATTTCATAAAACACTAGTAGGAAATCAATTGATAACATTTATATCTTTCATTGTTATTAGTAACGAAAACATGTTTTAAAGATGAATTGCAAAATATTATAATTATGATGTTTATTATTGTTAAACTTATCTGACCATGATTATAATATTTTTTTAATATTAACATAATCAACTAATAGTAATATGAATAATAAAATAATAGAAAATAATGCAAATATAACACTATATAATCATAATGGTACTTTAATTAAATTTTTTAATAATAACATAATCAGCTGATAGTAATATGAATAATAAAATAATAAACAATAATACAAATATAATAATACTATATAATCATTGTGGTACTTTAATTTAAATTTATTGATCATTGACTATTTGGATCTGATTGGACCTGATTGGAACTTATTGGACCTGATTGGACCTGATTGAAATTTAACAGAACTTAACTAAACCGATTGGACCTGAAACTTAATTTTTTAAGGTGAAGTGAACGCACCCTAAAAGCCTAACTTCTCTTTAGTAGTCTTCCTATTTCCAATACAATTATATCACTTGCTCCATTACGCTCTTCTCTATATTAACAATCACAAATCCATTAGCCTTTCCGATAGAAAATTGCTTCCTCCCAGAAATGGAGAAATTCATTTGCATAACCAGCTACTCCATCATACTATTTCAATTAAGAAACCATAATATTAAAACATTTTTGTCAACTTTCAATTGAAGAGTCATAGTTGTGCAACATCAACATAAGAGTGAAAACTTAGTTATACAAATGAAGTCATCCATTTGATTAGAAATATAAAAGCCCTCCTTTACATATAAACTCAGGTTTCCTAGAAAAATTAGAAAGTACTATTAAACTACTAATCCATAACGATACTACACCCCCCAACTTTTACCATCTTCCCAACACCTCTCTATCCAACTACTAATCCTGGTACTCAATAAAAGAACATCATAAACGGAAAAATGTTTTGTAGTAAGAACAGCTATAATCCTCTAACACGTAAAAAATCCTCCACAAATCTAGGACAGAGTAGAGAGTTTTGCAACTAAGCTAACCTTGAACTAAAAAGACACTTACTGCACAGATGATCCTGTTGCTAGAGAATTTACAAAGAAAAGAAGTTAAGCTTAACTATCTTTCGAGGGTGTGCCTTCTTTAGGAATTGTCACCAATCATTAGTCTCTCTCGGGAGCATCTCCAGAGGCTTTCCTTGCACTCAGATTCCCAGGATGTGCCCAGACCCTCTCAAACTCTTCCGTAAGTGATTTTTCGGTTTTCAGATCTTCTGCGGCTTTAAAGTTCATTTTGCTGAGGGTAGAGAGTGTTCTACCAGGACTACCAGCAGGGGAGAAACAGAAGCTCGGGGTAGCAAACGGTGAGCCATAAGGGGAGTGTTGAATGGAGAAAGGGCTAGGTGACATCCGCTTTTGGATAGGGAGACCACCAAAACCTCCTCTGCAGAAAAGAGATTTGGACTCTGAAGCTGATTGTTTAACAGCATCATCTACAAATAAGAGATCATCTATTCTAGCCATAATGTTAAATGCCAAACTCTCTGTTACTCTTGAGTAGCTTTCAAGAATTGCTTGTCCAACATCCTGCACAAAAGAATAAGCCATGAATACATAACTTGTAATTAGCAGGTAATATTCCTACTTTTTTCCAAAATATATGTGTCGTATTGAATTTCATGACAAAATTTTGATTACTTTTCTTACAGCAAATGCATCTTTTCCAATAAATAATATGGTGGACACCTCAATACTTAATCGATGTAGAGAGTCCCAAAATGACACTTATGTTGGCTAGACTCAGGAGCATGTAATTTTTAGTCAAAGTCAAGACTTCGAAATGACTAATCCAAGGAAGAAACTGCTAATAGCTAATAACCATTTTGATCTATCAAAGATACCATAGCACTTTTTATTAGGAAGCAAGACGAACAACCACTCAATTAGCTTGTGTAATACTACACCCTTGATCCTTCCGTTCTCCAGTAATAAAATGGTTTGACTTTCATATTTCCCAACGCACAACAAATTTAACAAATAAATCTTTAACTATCTAGTAGTAAAGCTTATATTTAGGTCAATGATCTGAAGATAATTCCAATTATGAGTAAAAAAATGGTTAAAGTGGGAGAAGTGAATAGTGCAAGAGGCAAAGTCGAACAGCTGGAACAGAGGGAGTATATCTTAATGCTAATCAGCAACGATACAACAATAATCAGACCCTCGGAAAAGTACCTTGTTAAACTGGATCTTGCTCATATCTAGTGCTGTCTGTGGCAGCACAGGAAACCGAAGCTTCAGGCACCTCAAAAGAGTCTCAGCACGTCGTGCAAGAACTTGATTCTTCTCATTATCAGTTACCAGGCCTTTAACCTTTCCCCCCCATGATGTTTTTTTACTTCTAGAATGACCGGCGTGTCTCTTCTGATCTTTCAGTCTCCAAACATGAACAGATGCCTCAATCCTATTGGCGACTTCCAGAATATGATGTTCTGAAGACAAGTCTAGGCAATCAAGAAGACATTCTGGTGTGAACAGCTCTGCCGTTACATAGCGGTAGATGATCTCTCCTAAACAATCTTTTCCATTCTGCCAAAGCAAAGTCGGACTACAATTAGTACATATTTCCATTCATAGCTATTCATCAACACCAGATTACCAACTAATGGTACCAATAAAAGCATATTGGATTAACACATAATTGCAAACTTTGGGTATCAATGTACATTGTACTTGACTGATAATCAGAACAATTTGGTACTCCACTTATATCACTAGTCCTATATGCATGAGATGTATGCGTAAATGTACAGAAAACATAATTGGTAGAAAAAATAGCTCTACAGAATTTACATCATCACTAAAACAATGGCCTTTTTTATAACAATTCAAATATTAATTAAATAGAGGTATTTCAGGCATTTCAGGGGAAACCAGATATTCCCTTATAGAATAGAGATCTGTAGAAACTACATGAGCGAAAATTATACACATCCAAGCATATCAATTTACCTCTTTCCCAATAAAAAATGGGAGATAATTATAAGCTTCTCACCTTAGGCAAAGACTCCAAATAGGCACAAGGAATCTCCATTTCAGCAATGACACTAGTATTAATAGCCATAGCTGCCTTAAGAATCTGGTTAGTACAATCCCTACATTGCTGCAACCTCTTCCTAGCTTCCTCGGACAACCCACGAGACGGAACTTTTGGACACGGCAACCACCACTTGTCCTCTTGTCGAACAGACGGCCGACCATTAGACCCCGTTGATTTAAGAGGATCCCGATCATCACTCTCACGATCAGCATACCAAAACTCAGTCTCCTTAAACCCTTCAAGCATACTAAGCAACATCGCATCAAGCTTCTTAAGAGCAGGCAAATTCACATACAAATCCGACCTCGGCCTCGTTGCCATAACCTCAAACGTACCTCCACCGGGAAACTCTTGTACCGAAGGGACTAGCTCAACAATTGAATCACTCACACATAACAACCACTCCATCTCTCTACACCACATCTTCTTCCTCTGAGTTGCTAAAGGCTCTAATCTCCATAATTCCCCAAAAACAGTAGCTATGCCCATTTCAACAAATGACCAAAATCAGAAAAATTTCACCACAAAATATAAAAAAAAAAAGGTAATTTTAAAAAACAAAAAAAAATGTAAAATTATACCAGCAAGATTGGTAATTGCATTTGAGATAGCAAGTGCAGTACAAACACCCTTCCCACCACCAGACATATCTTCTCCAAGTAATAACTTTGCAAATCTTTCCTTCATCAACTCCACTTCTATTGACATCACAACCAACATTCACAAAAACCCACAAAAAAAAAAAAGAATAATTAGAAATAGTCAAAAATAAAAAACAATGACCCTTAAATCAAGCCACAGATTTATATTATAAGGTCACCAATTTTTCAGATTTGACAGACTAAATTACGTAATTTTTTTTTAAAAAAAAAAGAATTAATCGTAATAAGGACATGAAAATGACATTATTATGAGTTTATGACATTTCAGGAAATATAAATTATAAAGTAAGAATAAATTTACCGGATAAATCAGAGGGGTCAGATTTGGGAGGTTTGGGATGATCCCAAAGAACGGCGTCACGGCCGGAGATGACAGGAAAAGCGAAATGTGTGGCGGCGAAGTTGAAAGTGTTGGGATGACGGAGTGCGGGGGAAGAAGTAGAGGTGGAAGGAGCAGCGTCAGGGTCAAAACGGAGGAGAGAGAAACTACTAGAACTTTCGGATTCACTAACGTCGGCACTTAAACAATAGCTTCCACCTCTTTCACTTTGTTGGTCGTATCCATCATCTTCTGATGAAACACTCGCCATTCTTCACAACCAACAACGAGGAGAGAGAATGTGGAGAAAGAGAGATAATGTGGGAATGGTGAAGGAGAGTGATAATGGAGGAGGGTAGAATGAGGAGAGAGAGAAGGTTTTTTGGGGGGTAAAGGAAGGAGGAGAGAGAAGGTTGGGGGGTCCAGGATTGTTTTGTCTTGAAGTTTAATATTGACAGGAGAGAGGGAGAGAGAGAGAGAGAGAGAGGGTAGTAGTGTACTAGTGTGGGTGGGAGTGGGGAAGATGCTTAAGCTGCCCGACACACTGTCATTACGTCTTGGTTTGATAAGGCTACAAAAGACACTTACCCGGGCCCGGCCCGCGATGCTTTTTTGCTTTTTCTTTCCCGTTGCTTTCTTTTTCTCATTTCGGATATTTTTTAGGTAACTCACCTCATATGTCCTTTTTCAGCTGAACTAAATTAAAATGAAACTGTGTGAGCTGAATTTAACTGAAATTGGACTAAAGTTGTGTCATTTTAAGAATACTATGATGAATTCACAAAAAAAATTATAAATTTGGTAAACATATGGTCAGTGTTTATTTAAATAGGAGATTATATTAAAAAGACCGCACTAAATTAGGATTTTTCCATATTTTTTGAGATTGTAATATTCCCTAGGTTTTTATATAAGAAAACTTGTGCTATTAACAATCTAAAAATTGGGACGGATACAAAAAAGAAACAAGTTTAAGAGTTTTTGTAATATTTCCAATTTGTTATGCAAAATTACTAGAAGAGCGGTTTAATTTTAACATATAATTAGACAAACTCAAACCTATATCATCCTAACAAATGCATTCCATATCACTTTAACCCAACACTATCCCTAGACATCTCGCACCTACCTAGTCGTTCCTTTTCTTCTCCTCCCTTTCTTTCCCTTTGAATATCGAACTATAGCAGATAATTTTAACATATAATTAAACTAGTCATTCTATTCGAAAAGGTGGTCCATTTTTTTTTCTAAATTTTAGTCTTGAACCATGCCTAATTTTAAACTAGCTTTTTATGCACGCGATGCGTGCGATGCTATTTTAGGCGTAACTGTTACTCAGTAGTAAAAAAACTAAAAACTAAAGTTTGTATCTAATTTCACCTCCATTTTGTGAATAAGAAAGATTGAAATACCTACAAATAGTATTTAAAAACACTTCATGATTTGATGTAATATTGTTGTTTAACTTATAATTAACTGAGAAATTGATTAATGTTAGTTGTTTGTTAATAGTAAAAAAAAAAAATTGTATCCCAAAGCCACCTGTATGCCAGTAACAAACCCACATAATTTTTCCCACCTATCCATATGACTATCAATCCCACATACCCCATATAATTATCCACCCCACATATCCATATGATGAATCTCACATATTTTTTCGTCTAATCCTCCATATTTAAATCTTTCCACCTACAACCTTACATCTCCCCTTCCCTCAAAAAATATGAACGGCTCATCTCCTTATTCTCACTATCTTTCATATTCACTTAAAAAGATTTAGATTTAATCAGATTCATGGTTAATTCTACAGCAAGCACCACATTAATGAGCTAATCCAAGTGTCAAAATTAACCCCATCAACGCTCAATTGATTTTTAGTGTAATTTTGGTCTTTGTTCTTATAGGTCTTTTTGGGTTTTTATTTTGATCTGGGTGGTAATGTTAAAGTACGTTCGTAGGAATGCGGTTAATATTGGGGTTTATTTGGTTAACGAATTAAATAGAGGGCCTTAAATTTGAAGGTAATTCTTTACGTTTTATGTTCCTGATTTCGTCCCAAAAAATTTAATTGTCAACTATGTTTCTCAAAGGTCTGGTTACATTATGTTTGAATTTTTATTTGTGAAGATGTTTTTTTCAAAAAATTTGTGGCTGAAGTTCAGAATTTGAAATTTTGCAAAAATCTAGTTACAATCCTAGTCGCTTCTTGAATTATCCACTTTTCCTTTTTCTCTCCTTTGTTTTTTTTTTCAAAACCTCTTCTACTGCTTTGGCAAATTTTGTATGTAAAATAATTAAATTAAATTTAAGCATAATTTATTGCGTAGAAGACCTTTTTCTTTTGGGTTTTTAATTACTCATAAGAAATGTCAATTTTGTACTTATGTTTTATAAGATTACATTTACATATCGAAAACTAATATCGAAAAGTTATTTTTATACACTTCTTTTTAATTATGAAATACTATTTTTTTCAAAATCCAGATCCAGTTTTTATATTTTATTCCACAGACTACTAAATGAAAATCAATTGTTTTCATCAGTTTCCAATTTCACTATTTCTTTTGGCAAATTAATGTAATTTCTTTTGTAGTCAATTTTGTACCGATGTTTTATCAGATTACATTTATATATCGAAAGCTTAATATCGAAAAGTTATTTTTATACACTTCTTTTTAATTATGAAATACTATTTTGTCAAAATCCATATCCAATTTTTATATTTCATTCCATGGACTACTGAATGAAAATCAATTATTTTCATCAGTTTTCAATTTCACTATTTGTTTTGACAAATTAATGTAATTTATTTTTTAGTGTGATTTTTGTGTCATTGTTATTGTATTCAAAATTGATTTATATTTTATAATGCCCTTTTTGTTACAAAAATGTACTGATTTTTTAATAATTATTTCGAAATTTATACCATACAATACAAACTTAAATTATTTATGTATTCTAATTGTATTTTTTTTTATAAAACATGTAATTATCGATACTACAAATGAACATACATTCAAATATAAAAGTTGCAAGATTAAAAAGAATTATGCACCTTTTTTAGAAGTTCGCAGATCGCCAATGGACAAATGTGTGATATCCCTGTTGAAATCGTATGTTTTTCTTAGTTTGTAATTTGTATTAACATTGTAGTGTATTGGTGATTTTTCTGAGTATGTAATTGTAAATGGTTCTTGAGAACGAAGTATGTAATTGCTAAGGGGTTATAGTTTGTAATTGAATTTTTTAGTTTTTGTAAAGTTTCCTTATTTGAGTGATTGATTGTTATAATTATATTTTCGACAGTTTTTTTAATCCCCAATTTGGTTGAAATTAGTTTTGTAATTTAAAAATGGAAGGGGGGTAAAACAATCTCTTCAAAGGGGGACACCATAGCTCCCCCCTTCCCTTATATAATACTCCATCCGTTTCTTTTTAATCTACACACTTGTTTTTTTGGTCTATTTCTTTCTAATCTACACACTGTTATTTTTCCTATTTTTGGTAATTTGTCACATCTACTTTCTCCTCTTTTTCCACCTATGTCATATACTTTTTAATATTTTAATCCACTTTTTTATTTATCTCTCTTACTTTTTAATTTTTCTCTCCACCTTTTTAGTTTCTCTCTCATACTTTTACACTTTCTTCTTGGTTCTCCCCAAAGTGAAGTGAGTAAATTAATATGAAACGGAGTAGAGATTAAAAGCAGGCCGTATTCCATTTCTTACCAAACCGACTGTTATGTTATTGCATTGGTGAATTGATGATAAATGGAGTTAAAGTTTTCCGTTACTTTACATGCATTAAAACCTATAATAAATTGATTATTTTGATGTGACATGTTTGCGGGATGAGTGGCACAAAACAAAATATATTTTTTTTCTTAATTTCTTACTCCATTTGCCACCATGATGTTTAAAATCACGATTTGGAGTTCATAAAAAAAAGGGTTTTTTTTATCAAAAAGTACCTAATAAACACAAGTTTTATAGGGAAGGATCTAATAAAAAAAATTATCTAAAAATAACTATTAATATACTTCCGGTTGTTAATAACAACCCGTTTATGAATTTCAGGCCAAAACACCAAATTCCGGCGTTGACTGCAGATGAGCTTAGATCAGTGAGTTGTAAGACAGAAAGAAAGAATTAAAAGAGTCAATTGGAGTTAAAAAAAAGTCAACGTCGGAATTCGGTGTTTTGGCCTAAAATTCATAAAATGGTTGTTATTAACAACCGGAAGTATTTTAATAGCTCTTTTTAGACAAAAAAAAAATTATTAGGTCCTTCCCTACAAAACTTGTGTTTTATTAGGTATTTTCTGACAAAAAACCCTCAAAAGAAAAACGGTACGGCCGCTAACTAAAAGTAAATGAAGTATTATTATAATATCCTTCAATAGGCTAGCTTTTTTGTGATAATTTGGCTAATCTCATTTATAATAGCTTGAAGTCCCAAACATTACAAAATTTCAAAGTTTATACACATCAATTCGCAGAGTAATGCATACTCTCTCCGTTTCATTTTAATCTACACATTTTCTTTTTTGGTCTGTTTCTTTTTAATCTACACAGTGTTGCTTTTTCTATTTCAGGTAACATGTCACATCTACTTTCTCCTCTTTTTCCACCCATGTCATCCACTTTTTAATATTTTAACCCACTTTTTACTTTCTCTCTCTCTCTTTTCAGTTTCTCTCTCATACTTTTGTACTTATTCCTTGGTTCTCCCCCAAAGTGAAGTGAGTAAATTTAAATGAAACGGAGGAAGTATATATAATAATTAAACTAAAGAGAAGAAATTACGGTATAAAAAAAAACTAGAGATGGAGAATAGAGCATAAGGTCCAAATATTACACAATATCACATGACCATCCTCACTAAGCAAGACATGACGGAACAAAGCAAAGGAGCATGCTCTCTAGATTCCAAGCATGAAATTTGAAGCTAAAGTAGAGTCCTTGTTTAGCTAAGCAGCCACCTATATCAACATCTCAAATAATAATAAACCGGTAAATTAACATTAGATTGTTCAAGACCATTAAATTATTTTACTTAACACAACATAAGTTGTTACATTATCTAAGGTTACAGCAAAATATACTATGACATAAGATAAAAAATACGTCTTTGACATAGCTGACTCCTCGTATGGCCAGTAATGGTGTTTCATCGGGTGGAACTAGCTTAACCAAATTGTTATTGTCCCTCTTTGATCAATCCCCTCATCTATTGAGGAATGAGGATTCTCATCACATGGTCTACTATTCATATATGGGGCTATCTTCATAAAAGGAGATAAAAGATTAGCGCGCCATAACAACTTGACTTTCTTCAAAGTTAGCAAAAAAAGTGCAACTTAAGAAAACAATGTATGGCCCAGCTATAAGCTACAAACCGATCATGTTGATGATAAGGTAATAGGATACCTTTTTGGTCTATTAAACTGGCCTAGGAATTCGGGAACAAGAGTGGAAATCCATTATTAAAGTACCAATATTGTCAGCTAAGCCATCATTTACATAGTTAATTACTCCCAAAATAATTATAACTTCACTTGCTTATTCCGTGTTTTTGTTAATTGAAATTGAACCGGCCACAACATTATCTTTCCCCAATTTATTTTCCCGACTATGTTGAATAATAAACCAGAGTTCATGCATCTAATTGTATAATTAATCTTACCTCTTTTGTCAAGATCTAATTTCTAAATTACATACCAATAAAAGAAAATTTAAACTTCATAAGTTTGACTAATTAATCCAATTATTAATCTGAAAAGACACCCCTATGTTACTAGGCATGCCATGAAGCCCACCACAACTATGCATGGGAAATAGGCCGGCCGAATTATTTTTTGTTTCTTTTTATTTTTATTCTTCCTTTTAGTTTTCCAATTTTGTTTTTTGTTGATTTGTTGGAGGGAGGAGAGAGCAAGGGCATGAAGCATGATAAGCAACGTTTTGTTTTCTTGGTGCGTTGCTACTTGGCTACGTGCTAAGATTTGCTGATGCTACCAAAGAGGGAGAAGGAATTATTACTAGAATAAGTGAAGTTGTGCTAAAAAAAATTCTACACTACAAGTGTGAAACTTTTGGATTACACGAAGTGAATTTCAATAATTAAAGTTCTGTACCTATTTTTTAAATTAAGGATAAGTATATGGTGTTATTTGACTTCAGTGTTAGAAGGTTGAAATGGAGCACTATCTTTTTAGGGTTTATTGTATTTTAAATGACCAATTGATTATCCTAGAATGCTGAATATATTATTGAAATCGTAAATGTATATATATATATATATATATATATATATATATATATATATATATATATATATATATATATATATATATATATATATATATATATATATATAAACTCGAAATATTACTTAATTACTCCCTTAGTTTTTAATTGCTACCTACTATTTTAGGAAATCAAACTACTAATTTTGCCGATTATCTTGATTTGTTAGATTAGTCTCGATGTGTATATTTATAATATCAAATATTTATAATTTTTACTTGAAAAGAATAAGAAATATTAAGGGTTAAAAAATATCTTATAAACCGTACAAAAGGAAATGTAGCAATTAAAAAATACAAAGGAAGTGTATTCTTAGTATATATATGTTTCTATATTAATTAACGATCTCCTTAAATGCAAGTATGCAACAATACTTCATCTATTTTCAAGAAAAGCAATAAACTCCCATTGACCACAATAATTATAATATTACTAGGGTTTAGCACTAATCAAAGAGGATTAATCACTCATCATTCTCAATGCCATTCTAATCAGGAGTAAAACATAGATTTCCTTTGTTGGTCAAGTCATATTCATAAATTGCATGTCCTTTAGAGTTTATAGAACTTGACATCAAAGTCTTAAAATAGAAAAGTCCCATTCATGCATATACTTGTTCAAAGTTTCATATTGACTGGTTTTCGAGCATTGAGTACTGAACCTACACAACTGAAAATGGAGATAGGAAGTCAATCATTTGAACGAAGAAAAAAGATTTGGGTTTGGATACTGATTGCGTGTTTTCCGAGTTAGAATAATTCCACTTTTATGAATTTCGGAAGCTTTTTTAGTTTGAAAAAATGGAGGATCTCGTTGATTTCTTTCCCAAGCAGTAAATTTAAATTCATTTATTTATTTCTTTGGGTACTGAAACTTTTTATGGTCGTTTTTTTTTAGCTTTGGCTAAAAAAGAGAGGCTAAGGTAGGTCTCTGTTATCCACGTTTCGATGAGTGATTGGTCATAATTCACCACTTCAAGATTTTCTTGTGGTCACTGGATCATTTTCGATTGGTCAATTGAGTCCTAAATTTATATTCCATTTTACTCAAATTTCTCCGCCAAAGATAGTAAAGTAAAGAATCCTCTTGAAAAAGATAGAAAAAAAAGTTGCATGTTATGTTATACACGTAGGTATACGTACATTAAAAATTGGAAATTTATCAATAAATATCATACTTTGGGCACTTTTTTGAAATAAATACCTAGATTGTCTGAAATTTTATATAAATACCAAGGTTGACTAATTTTTTTGGAATCACTACCACTTAAAGAAATCTTGCAAAAAACATTAGTTTTACTCCGTTAGTGGCAAGTGAAGTTACAATTTTACCCTTCCCCCACCACCACCACCACCGCCCCTACCACATGCAACAACCATGCTTGCCACTGATGCCGCCACCACCACCCCACCCACCTAAAAATTGACCCCCATACAACCAACTACAAAACCACCACCACCACCTCCACCCACTCAAAAATTATCCCACCCCACCACCCTAACCAACTATGAAATCACCACCATCTCCACCCACGAAAAAATCGACCCACCCTCACAATACTAACCAACTACGAGACCACCACCACCTCGTAATGATGGTTATGATAGAGAAGGTGATCGCAAGGATAGTAATTAGTGAGTTTCGTGGAACTCTTGGCCCAGACACAGTGAAGATTCGAGACAGTCTTCAGGCCATCGAAATTGAGGATGATTGTTTTGCAATTCTCAAGGGCTCCAAGAACCCGGATATGATAGACATGTTATCTAGAAGTGTCATTGCCATCGCAGCGTCTTCATCTCCCTCTAACTCTATTCTAGAAGGAATTCTTGCAGCTGGGGTTAACTGCCTCACAATTCATCATTTGGGAGGTATGTTACATCTAATTACCTTTACTTTCATTGAGGATAAAATTGCTATTATTGAGAGCAGTAGGCTTAACAGTTGGTTCCTCACATTGAGAGATGTATATGAATCATCATCGTCTCTATGGAGAGAAACATGTTTAAAGGTAGTAGGGGTCCCTCTAAATGCATGGAGTTACGAAAACTTTTATAACATAGGATGCATATATGGTCGCGTTTTATCTGTGGATTATTCTCAATATGATCATGCAAGCATTCTAATTTATACAGACTGTTTATTCAAGATCAATGCCAAGTTTGCCCTTGAAATTGATGGAAAAAAAATACAAGGTCTCCACCTTCGAGGATGGTCCTTCAACCCCATCCAAAAAAGATACACTGAATATGCTCCCTGTTGGTGTCAATACGGGGTAGTTTTCGCCGGAAAATCTCCGTCGGACTCATGCAAGCAGTTCTCTACTCCATCCAAGAATTCGAAAAGGACCAGGACTCACCTTTTCAGCCAATCACTAATGACGTCAGCAGCCCAAATAATGGCAAACCTAATGACTGCGCCCACTCACCTTCCAAGACTTTTAGGAACTGTCACCAATTCTCTTCATTCAATGTGGTCTCCTCCACTTCTGTCCACACACACACCCCAATCATTAATAATCATCTGCCTTCGCCGCCCCAGCCCAATCCTCTCGACTCTGTCCCAATTGATATTGGGCCTTCATCTGGTTTCTCAGCCCGTTTCAAGCAAACCTCCTCCCACCATCCATCCAAATCACAAAGTCAAGCCCAAAACTCACCTTCCCCTCTCATAGTCCATACATCAAACAGATTTACCGCGTTGCACAAGCCCACTTCCAAATCCTCAACATCTTCCTCATCTGGGCCGCTTTTTCCTCCAGGTTTTAAGGACAACATTCCTCTTGAAATCAGATCTGCCCAGGATAAAAAAAGAAAAGCTAAGAAAAAGAAAAAAAGCGAGGAAGTCAACTCTCAAAGAACTGCTCCACACACTATTCCACCTTTTGCCCCTCCTAAACCATCTCAAATCAACTCTTCTCCCCCGAAAAAAACATCTTTTCCAGCTCCTATATCCATCACCCCTAATGATGTCATGGCTTTAGCAGAGGAACTTGGCATTTGTTACAAAGGGCCACCATCGAAATTATATGGTCGAATCATAAGCATCCTCAGGAGACAAAATTCGGCTTGGTTAGCCGATCAAAATAAAGATGCTTAATTCACTATCATCTCATCATCACATCATCAGCCAATAATGATTGTGATTTCATGGAACTCCAGGGGACTGAGTGCCTGTATAAAACGTAGCTCAGTTCGAAGACTTATTGCCACACATCACCCCCTGTTTGTCTTTCTACAGGAGACAAAAATTGAAAACTTTGACTCGAATCATCTAAGATCAATCTGGGGTGATGGTGATGTTGCTTGGCTCCCAAGCCCTTATGTGGGCAATTCGAGAGGGCTCCTCTCATTATGGAAAGAGGATTTTTTCTCACTAGCATCAAGCAACATCTCGAGATATTGGATTGGAATCACAGGGTCCATCATTGCTTTGGACTTCAAATGCTCCATCATAAACATTTACAACCCCTGTCACATAGAGTCTAGATCTTTATTATGGCAAGAAATCATTGCTTACTGTTCCTCAAAGGATCTTCCTTGCTTCATCATCGGTGACTACAACGAAGTGCTGGAATCTGCTGACCGAGGAAGTCAAACTTTATCTTGCAAGGTGTCACCGATTTCCAGGACTTCATCCAGCATTTGGGCCTCATTGAAATTCAGGCCGCAAATGGACATTTTACATGGTTTAGAGGACAATCCAAGAGTAAGTTGGATCGCCTATTTGTCCAACCAGGCTGGATAACTTCATACCCCTCTCTGAAACTGTCTCTCCTTAAGAGGAGCATTTCGGATCATTGTCCCCTACTTGTCTCTTCCCTTGACCGTAACTGGGGGCCGAGACCATTTCGGTTCTTAAATTGTTGGCTTACTCACTCCCACTGCATGAAGCTCATCAAGGAGGTATGGTAAAAAAATCATAATTTCTCAGTTTCAGAAAAATTGAGTGTTCTTAAAGTTGATCTCAAACAATGGAATGTCCTTGAGTTTGGCATCATAGATATAAAGATCAAACACTGTGAGGAAAAGATTCATTTTTTTGATAATATTGGGAACTCTCGTTTTTTATGTACTAACGAATTGCAGGAAAGGAAAGCAGTGTAATGGGATATTTGGACTTGGCTAAAAAGGCGTGAGTCATATTGGGCCCAAAATTCAAGAGCAAAATGGATCAAAGAAGGAGATCGAAATACCAAATACTTCCACACCCTTGCTTCAGTCAGGCGCCGCAGAGAGCTTGTCAATTGGTGGTGAAGTTATTGATGATCCCGTTGAAATTAAAAAAGAAGCTGCTGCTTATTTTCATAATATTTTCATGAGGAATACCCAGTTAGGCCCACCCTCCAAGGCCTAAATTTTAAAAAACTCTCCGAAGCAGATTATTCTTTTCTAATTGAACCTTTCTCGCATGAGGAGGTTGATGTTGCTGTGGATTCTTGTGACTCTCAAAAGGCTCCGGGCCAGGATGGATACAATTTCAAGTTCATAAAAAGTGTTTGAGAGGTAATAAAACATGACATATATGACATTGTGGACGAGTTTTGGAGCTCTTCTCGTCTACCTCACGGCTGCAACAGTGTTTTTATTGCTCTCATTTCAAAAATACAACATCCATCGGGTTTCAAGGATTTTCGTCCAATTAGTATGGTTGGATGCTTATACAAAATTGTGGCAAAACTTTTGGCTAGGCGTCTCCAAACTGTGATGAACAACCTTATTAGCCCCTACCAATCTTCTTTCATTAAAGGTAGGCAGATTCTTGATGGAGCTCTTATAGCCGGGGAATTGATTGAATCTTGCAAGAAATCAAAGAAAGAAGCAATGGTCTTGAAACTTGACTTTCACAAGGCGTTCGATTGCATCTCATGGAGTTACTCAGAATGGGTGTTGTGTGAAATAAACTTTCCTCCATTTTGGAGGTCATGGATTAGAACGTGTGTTATGAGTGCATCGACTTCGGTGCTTATTAATGGTTCTCCAACGTCCCTTTTTAAGCTCCAAAGGGGTCTTCGTCAAAACGACCCCCTCTCACCTTTTCTCTTCAATCTTGCGGTTGAGCCTCTCAATCTTTTGATACAAAAAGCAATATCTATGGGCAAATGGGAGGGGATCGAAATCTCGAAGGGATGTATGAAAATATCTCACCTTCAATATGCGGATGACACAATTGTTTTTTGTCCGCAAGATATTGAAGCTCTCATGAACATCAAGAAGTCTTTGATTATATTTCATCTTATTTCTGGTCTTCAAGTCAACTTTCACAAAAGTAGCATTTTGGGATTGAACTTAGAACGCTCTTGGCTTCAATTTGCGGCAAACTCATTACAATGCAAAATTGGAGAGTTACCTTCTATCTACCTCGGTTTGCCCATTGGTGGAAACTTATCACGCTTGAGTTCGTGGAATTTGGTAATTGACCGAATGGAGAAAAACTTGCCACTTGGAAGGGCAAAACGCTCTCTTTAGGAGGCCGTCTCACTTTAATCAAAGCATCACTCCACTAGTGGAAAAAACGCTATATGTCACAACAAAACCGCTGCGGTCCTTAAGAGAACCGCAACGGTAAATCGTCGAAAATATGGGTGGGAAAAGTGGCCTAACAAACCGCTGCGGTTTTCATAAAACCACAACGGTTAATAGTTAACCGCTGCGGTTCTCTATTAACCGTTGCGGTTTTATGAACCGCAGCGGTTTCTTTTGTTTTTTTTTTCGCGTCAAAGGGGCCTGGCTCCCTCTCATCACTGTTAACTCCCTCCTTCGTCCTTCCTTTCAAAAAAACGACTCCCTCCAATTCACGCAAGGGTTCCACCTTCCCCCGACCCCACTGCCACCACTAGGTTCCACCACCGCTACCACCACTGGGTTCCACCTTCCCCCGACCCCGACGACCACCGGCTGCTGCGTCCTCCTCTCCAATTCGGTGGGTTTCAACCACAAACCCCACCTGCGTCCTCCTCCGTGGCTGCACCTGCGTCCTCCTTCGTGGCTGCACCACCACCGCCGCAACTCCACCGTTCCTAAACAACTACATTCCTTCTCTACCTCTTCTTAGGTACTTACATTCCTTCTCTACCTCTACCTCCACCATTCCTTCTCATATTTGAAGCTTCAAGTTTATAATTAATTGTTCTTTTATGAATAATTGTTAATTAAATTAGTTGTATAATAGTTAAAGGGTGTAAATTTGATTGATTTGAGTTAATTATTTTATCTAAAGTAGTTATTTTGATTTTTAGGTTAAAAAAAACTAGGGCTTTGTTGTGGTTGTTGTTGGTAGTAGCTATTGTTGTTGTTGTTGTTGTTGTTGTTGTTGTTGATGTTGATGTTGTTGTTGTTGTTGTTGTTGTTGTTGTTGTTGTTGTTGTTGTTGTTGTTGTTGTTGTTGTTGTTGTTGTAGTACTTACTAACTAGTTAGGTTTGAACTTTAAACGTTGTTGTTGATTATTGGTTTAGATATTTAGTTTAGTTTAGCTTAGTTTAGTTTAGCTTAGTTTAGTTTAGTTTTGTTTGAATTGCTAATTTAAACTAATGTTAACTTTTAAACTTTGTTGTTGATTATTGAAGCTAGCTAGGGACGGAGTGTTGAGCTCGATTTCCCTATTCACAACCTTGATATTGGTATGTTATCACTCATATTTAACTTTCTTTCATAGTAAATTGGTTTATATATATGTGCAAATGTGTGTATATTTATCGTTGAATTGATATTAGATGTAAAATGTTTTGTTGTTTTTAAAAACCTATGTTTGCATCATCATATCATATGCCTAGATACCCGTTTGAGACTTACTCATTAGGAGTAAGTCTTGAATAGTCCCCGGTTTGGGACTGTTCTTAGAAATTTAATCTCACTTAGGTGGTGAATGTATGTCTTTATTTCGATTCTAGAGGAAAATCTTGGCTCGTCGTTTCCCTACTTTTGTTCTCTGGGTACATATGTAGATATAAATAACTATATATCTACATCGTGTACTTGGAGAACTGTAGGGAAATGCTGCCGGATTTTCCGTAGATTCGAATTGAAGGCAATACATTCACTAGTGAGATTAGACATCTAAGGATGGGTTAGGTTGGAGTGATAAGGACCCTTGGAAAGCATGCCTAATTTCATTAAATATATATCGTGTATAAACTCTAATAATGTAGTGAAATTCGTCATTGACATTGGGTACTTGTTGCTTGTGTTTAATTAGAGCTAGGTTTGGTTGAAATGAATCGTGCATGGATGTATGGTAGTCGTGACACGTGTGAATTCGTGGATGGGGTCTTTGAATTTTGTGATGCTGCATTAAGTCATCAGGCTGCAAAGGGAACCGAGGGGTTTAATTGTCCTTGTGTTGATTGTGGTAATGTGAGCATCGTTAGTAGCATTGAGTCGCTTAGGGAGCATATCTTTCGTCGCGGGTTTAGACAAGACTACTATGTATGGGTTTGGCACGGTGAGGAGGGTATGTATGATGGTCGAAATGCCATTGTAAACGATGTGCATGAAGAAGGCGAGTTTGATGTCATTGAGAATGATAACATCGAGGATGAATATGAGGATATTCAAGTAGAAGATGATGATGATGAAGGGGATCATATCGAGGAGATGATGGCGGGGGTAGATCATTCTGGCAAACGGCCTCGTATTTTTGAGTGCATGGACGAGGCATTTCGGAAACCGTTGTATCCCGGTTGTACGAGGTACACCAAGCTGATGGCCGTGATAACACTCTTTAACATCAAGATGAAAGCTGGTATAAGTGACTCTTGTTTCACTTCCTTGTTGCAAGCATTTGGTGATATGTTGCCGGACGACCATGAACTACCCAAGTCGAACTACTATGCTAAGAAACTGATGTGTCCCTTCGGTTTAGAGTACCGGAGGATACATGCTTGTCCAAACGATTATGTGCTATATCGAAATGAATATGAAAATATGGATGAGTGTCCTCGATGTGGGAAGTCGCGTTACAGGCGCGCAGGGGTTGGTGATAAGAAAGGTCCTGCAGCAAAGGTGATGTGGTATCTTCCGATTATACCACGATTCAAGCGCATGTTTTCAATCAAAAAAGATGCTAAGAACTTAAGGTGGCATGCAAAACGAAGGAAAAAGGACGGTTTTCTCAAACATCCGGCTGATTCTCCTGAGTGGAAAGGTATCAACCATTGTCATAAGAACTTTGGTGCCGAGGACAAAAATTTGAGGCTTGGCCTATGCACGGATGGAATGAACCCATTTGGCAATCTTAGTTCTCAACATAGTACGTGGCCGATTCTTCTAGTTATATACAACTTGCCTCCTTGGTTGTGCATGAAACGCAAATACATCATGTTGTCGATTCTTATTTCAGGACCGAAACAGCCTGGAAACGACATAGATGTCTACCTCCAGCCACTTGTTGATGATTTGAGAAAAATGTGGGATGAAGGAGTTTCTGTGTATGACGCACATGCTGATGAGGTATTCACATTGCGTGCCATGCTTTTATTCACTCTTAATGACTATCCTGCTTATGGAAACTTATCCGGGTACAAGAACAAAGGGAAGAAAGCATGCCCGATTTTCCTGGACGACACATCATCTAAATACATTACTACTTGTCACAAAGATGTTTATATGCGTACCCGAAGGTTCCTTCGACGCGACCATCCTTATCGTAATAAGAAGAAGGCATTCGATGGAACGGTTGAGGAAGGGGTTGCTCGTAGACCATTGACTGGTATTGAGATTTATGATCAAGTCAAGGGTATTGAAACCATATTCGGCACAAGAGCGAGTGTTGGTGATAAGGGACTTTGGAAAAAGGAGTCTATTCTGTGGAAACTTCCATATTGGAGAGATCTAGAGGTTAGACATTGTCTCGACGTAATGCACATAGAGAAAAATGTATGTGACGCCATTCTGGGGACACTTGTGAATATTCCACATAAGACAAAGGATAGCAAAGGGGTGCGACTGCATCTGGAAAGTGAGGGGCTTCGACCAGAACTATGGGCTCAAAAGAGGGACACTAAGAAAAGAAAGAAAAAAGAGAAAGTGTCTGGAAAAGGAAAAGGAAAGGGAAAAGAAAAGGAACAGGAAGAAGGGTCGCCTGCAGGAATTGAAAGAAAAGGAAAGAAAACGGTGAAGGATAATGATAGGAACTATTTACCTCCGGCTTGCTACACTCAATCTAGAGCTGAGAAGCGTCTTTTTTGCGAGTGTTTGTACAACATTAAGGTTCCATCAGGGTACTCATCGAACATGAAAAGATTTGTTACCTTAGACGGTGAGTTGAAATTATCGAGCATGAAGTCTCATGATTGTCATGTAATGATGCAAATATTCTTACCGATTGCAATTCGAGGGATATTGCCGAAACATGTGAGACATACCATAATAGAGCCGTGTTCTTTTTTCAATAATATATGTAGCAAAACGTTATAACCCTCGAAGCTTGATGCTCTGCAGGCTAGCGTGATATAGACTTTGTGCAAGTTTGAGATGTACCTCCCACCTGCTTTCTTCGACATTATGGTCCATTTGGTTGTACATCTAGTTCGAGAAATTAAGCTATGTGGTCCGGTGTTTTTGAGGTGGTGCTATCCCTTTGAGAGACATATGGGCTCTTGAAAGATAAAGTAAGGAATCCAGTGCAACCAGAAGGAAGTATAATTCAGGGGATTGTGAGTGAAGAGGTCGGTAATTTTGTGGCTGAGTTCTTAACTAATGTTGATCCTATTGGACTTCCTACATCTCGACACGAGGGCAGACTCGCGGGTAAAGGTACACTTGGCTCCAAAATGATAGTACCTCATGTTGAAAGGCACATACAAGCACACATATTTGTATTGCAGCATATGGTACAGGTGCATCCGTACTTGGATGAGCATTTGGAGGAGTTGCGTGACCAGAATCCAGGTAAAGGGACTAGAGCATTGATGCAGTTGCATAATAAGACATTTATTGATTGGTTCCATAACCGAATAATGCGTGAAGTAGATTCCAATGTTTCTGAAACTCTAAAGTGGCTAGCATTTGGTCCTCGAGAAGCTGTGCACTACTATTAGGGTTATGATATTAACGGATATACGTATTGGACAGATCGTCAAGATCAAAAGTTGAGATCTCTCCAAAATAGTGGTGTTTTAGTAGAGGCATCATCTACACAGTATGCAAGTGCCAAAGACAAGTCTCCTATTGATGCTAGATTGTTATACTATGGACGAGTTCAAGATATATGGGAGCTTGACTACTCTGGTTTCACGGTCTGCTTATTTCGATGCAAGTGGGTTGAGTATAACCGGCGTTACATAAGAAAAGATGACCCTTGTGGATTTACTCTTGTAGACTTGGGTCGGTTGCGTGATAGTGAAGAGCCATTCGTGCTTGCATCACAAGTTAAGCAAGTATTCTACGTAAATGACCCTTCTGATAACAAGTGGTCAATTGTTGTTCCCGGAAAAAGAAGTATACTCGGAGTTGGTGATGTTGAGGATGAGGAGGAGTATGATGCGTTTGAAGACACCCGCCTTTCACCATTCCCAACTCCGATGTCACTGATGCAGAGTTAGCGACAAGTTACATGCGTGCAGATCACGGGGAAGGGATAATGGTTGATACTTCAATTGAAGGTGAAAAGTAATCAATAGGCTCGACTTCTTTGGTTCCAATTCCGGCTTTCGGCTTTGCAATGTCATTTTACTTTATTTTTCACCTTTAGCCGCATGTAGTGTCATGTATAGTTCTTATTACTGTATATATATGTATTTCAATCAACTAAACTCGCTTCACATGTATTGAACCTCATTTTGGGTAAGTGAATGTCATTTCGAGCCAATTTCGGCTTTTCAACCTCAATTAACTTAATTTCTCGCTTTTAGCCGCATGTTAGGTCATGTATAATTCCAATTACTATATATATATGTATTACAATCAACTAAACTCGCTTCACATGTATTGAAACCCATTTTGGGTAAGTGAATGTCATTTCGGGCCGATTTCGGCTTTTCAACCTCAATTAACTTAATTTCTCGTTTTTAGCCGCATGTTAGGTAATGTATAGTTCTTATTAGTATATATATATATATGTATTACAATCAACTAAACTCGCTTCACATGTATTGAAACCCATTTTGGGTAAGTGAATGTCATTTCGGGCCAATTTCGGCTTTTCAACCTCAATTAACTTAATTTATCGCTTTTAGCCGCATGTTAGGTCATGTATAGTTCTTCTTAGTGTATATATATATGTATTACAATCAACTAAACTCGCTTCACATGTATTGAAACCCATTTTGGGTAAGTGAATGTCATTTCGGGCCAATTTCGGCTTTTCAACCTCAATTAACTTAATTTATCGCTTTTAGCCGCATGTTAGGTCATGTATAGTTCTTCTTAGTGTATATATATATGTATTACAATCAACTAAACTCGCTTCACATGTATTGAAACCCATTTTGGGTAAGTGAATGTCATTTCGGGCCAATTTCGGCTTTTCAACCTCAATTAACTTAATTTATCGCTTTTAGCCGCATGTTAGGTCATGTATAGTTCTTATTAGTATATATATATGTATTACAATTAATTAAGCTCGCTTCACATGTATTGAAACCCATTTTGGGTAAGTGAATGTCATTTCGGGCCAATTTCGGCTTTTCAACCTCAATTAACTTAATTTATCGCTTTTAGCCGCATGTTAGGTCATGCATAGTTCCAATTACTATATATATATGTATTACAATCAACTAAACTCGCTTCACATGTATTGAAATCCATTTTGGGTAAGTGAATGTCATTTCGGGTCTATTAGAGTCACTTAAAGTCGGGTCACATGATTTGAAAACCGATTTGGGTAGATGAATGTCGTTTAGGGTGTAATTATGGATTGTTTGGGGGGGGAGGGGACTGTGCAAGGGGTGTTGTGCAAGCGGGGTGGGGACAGTGAAGGGGGTTGTGCGAGAGGGGTAGTTCGGGGGGGAGTGTGCGGGGGAGGTTGTGCGGGGGGGCAACAATGGGGGGAGTGAAGGGGGGTCAGGCGGGGGCAGTGAAGGGGGAGTGTGCGGTTCGGGGGGAGTGTGCGGTGAGGGTGGGGGCGTGCGGGGGGGTGAAGGGGTGGGGGGAGTGCGGGGGTGGGGGCGGTTTAGGGGGAGTGTGCGGTTCGGGGGAGTGTGCGGCGAGGTGGGGCCGTGCGAGGGGTGGCGCAGTGAAGGGGGCAATGAAGGGGTGGGGGAGAGTGCAGTGGGTGGGTGAGGGGGTGCGGGGGAGTGAAAGGGGGGCAGGTGCGGGGGGGCGGGGTGTGGCGGCGGGGCTGGCGGGGCATGGGGGGTCAGTGCAGGGGGGTGTGGGCGGGGCGGGGGGTCAGGCAGGGGGACAAGTGAAGGGGGGTTGTGCAGGGGGGACAGTGAAGGGGGGAGTGTGCGGCGATGGTGGGGCGTGTGTAGGGGGCGATCAAGGGGTGGGGGGGGCGGTGGGTGGGGCCGTGCGGGGGGTTTCTAATCATATGTTTGTTTAATCATACGCGTTTCTAATCATATGCACACTCCCACCCCACCGCACACTCCCCGCACACCGCCCCCTACCCCCGCACACTCCTTTGCACACCGCCCCCACCCCCGCACACTCCCACCCCATTGCACACTCCCCGCACACGCCCCCACTCCCGCACACCGCCCCCTACCCCCGCACACTTCCCCCCACTCCCCGCACGCTGCCCCCACCCCCTGCTCACATCCCCCACTCCCCGCACACATCCCCCACTCCCGCGCGCACTTGCCCCCGGCACACTTCCCCCACCCCCGCACACTCCCCACACCCCTGCTCCGCCCCGCACTGTGTTGCCCCACCCCCCTGCCGCTGCCGCTTATGATGTTGAATTTTTTTTTTTTAACTTACCGTTGTTAATTTCTCTATAGATGGGGCTCAAGCAAAAAGAGGTTAGCGGCGAGTTCACTCCCCAAGGCAACAAAGATGCCCTTTATGAGACTTTGGGAAAGGACCACAGTGGACGTTTGAGGGGTTTAGGTGGTATTCGTCTAGGTGTGACAGAAGCGTATTCTAAAGATTACTCCGTGGGTACAAAATCACGCTCTCAACCACATGATATGGAAGCTATGACACAAGCTATTCGGGAGAAGCTTACGGAGGAAATTACGGAGAAAGTCACGGAGAAAGTGACGGAGAAAGTCACGGAGAGTTTCAACGCGGTCCTCTCACAGTTTGGTTTACCGGCGATACATCAACCTAAACTGGATCGTCTTTTGGAGAACAAAGCTAGCCATCCTAACACACAAAAATCCCCAACATCTATACTTGAGTTAGAGGTAACTATTATCCTTATAATTTTTAAAACTAAGTAACATGTTATATTCTGTAATTGCATGTTCGTAACCTCAATTTCATTTACTTTTTGAAGGAAGAAACGCCTTGCCAGCTTTTACTAGATGTAAAAGATGAGGGTTTGATTGTGGTGGCTGTAAGAAATGCACAACCACGAAGTGAACGAGCAATAGTCCATCATGAGCCTGTGCACAATGAGCACTTGGCGGTTAGTGTAGTCACCATTACTCCTGGTTACGAAGACTTTGCTCCTCTGCTGCCTAAACCGTCAATTGATATAAATGTCTTGAAGGACGCTCGTGGTGGTTATGTGTTGTGGCCATCGGCATGGATGAGGTTTTCAGATGAGGTAAATTGAAGCAACTTAAATCCATATTCATAATGATTTGTTTCATACCTACCTACTAACTAAGTTGAATGTTTTTACCGTTGAATTATTAGGTTTTGGAGAGAATAAACAAGCCTAAGGAAAGCAAGGCGGACTCACCTCCTCTAGAGAAGGCGAAGAAGGGTTCAGAGAAGAAGGGTTCAAGCGGGCCAAAGAAGGCCATTTTGGGTAAAGGAATGCAAGATTCAAGTCACCAAGAAAAACCAACTACATATACTTGGATCGAGAAACCAAAGATCGAGTGTCTCACTAAGGCATGCATATGGCTACATGCAAATGCGCGTGATATGTCGGATGATGCACCTCTCGAGATGAATTTGGGTACCACTTAATTCAACTACTTTGAGGATACATCGACATGGGTGTCTAAGGATGATATGAAAGAGTTCCTTTCCGGAGAGATGTTGAATGTTTCCTTGATTCAAGTCTTCATGAGGTAAAACATTTGTACTTTTGAAGTAAATAAAAGTGCTTTGCAATATACAATAATATATTTATGTTACGAAGTTGATTGTGCTTTAAAGATTACTCCAAGATGATCGTTGTGGACGCAAGAGCATACAAGAGCAATTTGGGTGGTTATGTCCAAATTTCACCCGAGCCGACAATTGTTTGCAAAACACAAATGAGGTGAAGGAGTATATTTGGCTATGTATCAAAACATCTCTACGTGCACAACATTAATTCATACTTGCCCCTTGTTTTGAAGAGTATAGTTCTTAACCTTGTATCTATTTTTACCACTTTAATTATCATTATATATACAATAGAAGTACTCACATGATTGCTTCCTAACTTTTTTGGCATTTTAGTCTCCATTGGTCGCTCGTTGTGATTAGTCCTTCAAACAACACAATATATCATTTTGATTCTATAGCTCAAGATCCACCACGACACTTATTCCTCAAATCATGCATAAATAGGTATATTTGTTATTTAAAATGCTAATAAGCATTACACTTTTTACTAATTTCATTCTTTGGCACTTCTCACATGAAATTAACTTAACTACAGTTCTTTGAAGAAATTTAAGAGCACGGGAAAAATACCTGAATGGAAAGCAATGAAGGTAATACATATTAGTTAAGCTACGTACTTCTTTCTTTTAGCAAAAAACAACCATGTATGTTAATTACATGATTTTTTATGTAATTCTATGATTAGTGTGCTCAGCAACCAGGGGGAACCGAGTGTGGCTACTATGTGTTGAGGTTCATGTTTGATATAGCCTCAAGTTGCAAGGAAGTCGGGGATATTGAGAAGGTATATATATATATATATATATATATATATATATATATATATATATATATATATATATACATATAAAACTAATATACGCAGCTTAATTTAAAGTCGATTTTGGCCTCTAAAGCTCAATTTCTTTAGTTTCCCGTATTTAAAAACATGTTAGGTCATCTACACTTCTAACAAGTACATACATAACTATTAGAATCAATTAAACTCCACTCATATGCGTTGAAACCCATTTTGGGTAAATGTATTTCATTTAGGGCCGATTTTAGCCTTTAAAGCTCAATTCACTTAGTTTTGTTTTTTTTCCACCATTAGCCGCATGTTTAGTCATATATAGTTCCAATAGGTACATATATAACTATAAGAGTCAATTATAGTCCACTCATATGCTTTGAAACCCATTTTGGGTAAATGAAGGCCATTTCGGGCCGATTTTGGCCTTTGAAGCTCATTTCACTTAGTTTCCCGCATTTAGCCACATGTTAGGTCATATATAGTTCCAATAGGTACATATATAACTATAAGAGTCAATTAAAGTTCACTCATATGCTTTGAAACCCATTTTGGGTAAATGAAGGCCGTTTCGGCCCGATTTTGGCCTTCGAAGCTCATTTCACTTAGTTTCCCGCATTTAGCCACATGTTAGGTCATATATAGTTCCAATAGGTACATATATAACTATAAGAGTCAATTAATGTTCACTCATATGCTTTAAAACCCATTTTGGGTAAATGAAGGCCATTTGGGGCCGATTTTGGCCTTTGAAGCTCATTTCACTTAGTTTCCCGCATTTAGCCGCATGTTAGGTCATAAATAGTTCCAATAGGTACATATATAACTATAAGAGTCAATTAAACTCCACTTATATGCTTTGAAACACATTTTGGGTTAATGAAGGCCTTTTCGGGCTGATTTTGGCCTTCGAAGCTCATTTCACTTAGTTTCCCGTTTTTAGCCACATATTAGTTCATATATAGTTCTAATAGGTACATATATAACTATAAGAGTCAATTAAAGTTCGCTCATATGCTTTGAAACCCATTTTGGGTAAATGATTGTCATTTTTAATCGATTTTGGCTTCTGAAGCTCGATTTCTTTAATCTCTTTAGAATTATCTAAGGTCTTACTCAAACTAAAACTGATATTATGTGTGTTTCCTTATGTTTTAGGTATTCAACCAAAGGGTGAGTTCTTTCACCACAACCGAGATAAACGAGGTTCGGGATTTGCTAGCACACTACCTTACCGAAGTTTGCATGTGAAGATGATGCCGCGACTTTGAGTTTATTTGTTCTTATTGTGTTACTTGCTAGTTATTTAGGTACAATAATATAATTAATGTTTATTTTGGATTTTAGTACTTAGTACAACTTCATTTGTAGTACATTCTCCAAATTTTATATATATATATATATTAATTTGACTTGTATACGACGCGCTTGTAGGATTTGTGTCAACTATAGCAGGTTAGATATAATAAAATATTATATATATATATAACATTAACTGATGCGGTTACTAAGAGAACCGCATCAGTTAATGTTCCAATGCATACAAAGAGGTTGGCGGCAAAGAACAAACCGCAGCGGTTTCAAGGAAAAACCGCAGCGGTTTTGCCTATTAACCGCTGCGGTTTTGCCTTGGAACCGCAGCGGTTTGTGCTTTGCCGCTGCGGTTGACAACCGCAACAGTTTTTTATGAAAGCTGCTGCTGGTCCAACCGTTGCGGGCCAAAACCGCAGCGGCAAGCCTGGTTTTGACCGCAGCGGTTGGACTTTATTCCACTAGTGCTCTCTAGCCTCCCACTTTACTACATGTCTTTGTTCCCAATGCCCAAGGGTATCATAGCAAAGATTGTAAGACTCCAAAGGCAATTTTTTTGGAGTGGGGAGCATGGAAAAAAGTCATTCCCTCTTGTACCATGGAGCTTGATTGAGTTACCCAAAGACTTAGGAGGACTTGGTGTTGGGAATCTCTTACACCGCAACCTAGCCCTCTTATTTAAATGGTGGTGACGCTACTTTAATGAGCCGGAGGCTCTTTGGCACAAAGTGATCCAAGTCAAATATGGCTACCCATCCTTTACAACACTGCTAGATTTGTCAATCCCTAATAAAGGAGGTTCATGGAAGAATATCTGCTCATCAATTCTTGTCCACCCTTATGCTAAAAATATAGCAAAATCATGTGTTAGGAAATGGATTGGAGATGGGGACTCATCACTATTCTGGGCGGATACCTGGCGGGGCCCTTTCGCCCCTTAAGGCCCAATTTCCACGCTTATTTCGATTGTGCAGTAACCCAAATGGCTCAATTGCATCTATGGGTTTCTGGGATGGGTCGAACTGGCAGTGGAGTTTGGAATGGGCGCGTGGGCTGAGAATTCGAGACAACATCGAACTGGGCTAGCTTTCTTTGCTCTTAAATGCGGTTACTCTTGATCCTCATAGTCATGATAAATTCATTTGGACTCTAGACAAGTCAGGTAATTTTTTAGTTAAATCATTCACAAAAGAACTGGACAAAACCTCCCCTGTGGTCTCGAATGAATATCTAAAATGCTTGTGGAAGGGGCTTGTACCTCATAGAATTGAAATTTTTGTTTGGTTTGCTATCCTGGGCAAACTAAACACTAGAGACAAGCTATCCAAATTGAGTATCATTCCCGCATCTGAAGCTTTTTGTGTCTCCCCGAATCAAATGACCATCCACTAGTCCATTGTGAGTTTGCAAGAAATATTTGGTATTGGTGGCTCTCAATTTGGGGCGTGCACTGGGTTATGCCTTCTTCTTTGAAGGATTTGTTCCTTCAATGGAATCATGGATCATCAAACGATTTTTTCATTATTCCATGAACGTTGTGGAAGGAGAGAATTAGCCAAATTTTTAATGATAGTGAATGCTCAAGCAAGCAGCTCCAAGACCTTGTGCTCATTCGTTTGTGTTGGTGGGTAAAGGGTTGGCAAGACCCTTTCCCATATACATGCAATGAAGTTGTCCAAAACCCCTTGTGCCTAAAATGGAGACCACAAGCTTACACTTGTGTCCTTGCACAACCAGACAGCAAGAATGTCATTTGGAGCCCTCCATCAAGCTCTTCCTTTAAATGGAACACAGATGCCTCTCTTGATCCAATTCACAATCGTAGTGCTATTGGCGAAGTCCTTCGTAATTGTGCAGGTTCCTTCATGTGTATATTCTCATGCCCTATTCCTCCTTTGGAAATTAATTCCGCAGAAGTCTATGCAATTTTTCGAGCGGTGAAAATCTCAATCTCCTCACCACAGATAAGCTCCTATCCTATCATCTTTGAATCAGACTCCGCAAATGCAGTCCGGTGGTGTAATGAGAGCAATGATGGGCCGTGGAGTTTGAATTTTATGTTGAACTTTATAAGGAAAGCCATTAAATCTCAACTTAAAGCTTGGGTTATTCATAAAGGGAGGACTTCCAATGTCGTGGCGGACTCATTAGCAAAGCAAGGACTACAAAGGGATAATGATTTCATTTCTTGGTTGTAACCTCCCCCATCATCATTGATCTATGGCTATCTAATGTAGCGTAGTGCTGATTGTTCAAAGCCTAAGGCTATGTATCTTTGTTTCGAACTATGCAGTATGATACTACTGCCAAGTACAACAGCTAAGGCTGCCATTTTGAATGATCTAATAAAATACTACCAAATTATCAAAAAAAAAATTAGTGAGTTTCGTGGGGTTTTGGTGGTGGTGGTGGAGGAGATTAATGGGAGGTAAGATGGTAATTTCACATGCCCCTAAAATCTAACGGTTTTGCTAAAATCTATTAAGTGGTAGTGATTCCAAAAGAAATGGCAGAAAGTTGGTATATATATAAAATTCCAAATAACCTAGGTATTTATTTCAAAAAAGTGCCCAAAGTGTGGTATTTATTAACAAAATTTCCTTAAAAATTATTTCTTTGTTCATTTAGAAAGTTCCACTTCCAAATGAGAAAAAAAAGAGAGTAAAAATATAGCCTTGGAGGTACACTATAACCGGATTTATGATATAGATTTTGCAAGAAAGTATGAGAGTCATTTGCTAGTCTTTGTGTCATCTTATATGTAATCCTGCCAATAAAAAGAAGAGAGTGACTAGCATATAGTAGTATTGATTAATCATGTAGATTAGTTGGTAAAGTTTTGTGAGCATTATACCAAAGACCTGGGATTGAATCCCGTCAACATCACTGCACTTAGTTCATCACTTACACCCAAAAAATTTAAATCATTTTCATTTACAAAAATATATAAAGACAGAAAATTTTGATCAATGAGTTTAACTAGAGCTAGTGTGAATGATAATATTTTCAATATCACATAACTCCTCCATTAATACTCAAAATGTTTTCAATTTTATAAAGTTTTTTATTACCTGTAATATTGATATTTTTGGCTATATATTCTCTATTTCTCTCTCCTACTAGCACATGAGATTTTTATTTCTATTTTTATTTCTATTCTTTCCTCGTTCCTTGTGCATATCTGAACGTTGTGATTATTAAAATATGGGTGAAGTATTATCAGATTTTTCACCAAATACTCCCGAGTATTTTCGTTCTATTTTCACCAAATCCTCTTCAACCTTTTAAAATTCACCATACACCCCTCAACTTCTTGAAAATTCACTATATGCCCTAAATGATTAATGAACATTAGCTTTTTTAGTCATTAATCTCTAATTCTATTACTAAATTTTGATTAACCTATATTTACCTTAAATGATAACTACTGAAATACCTTCTACGATCCTTTTTCTTTCTCTTCTTCTATAACTCTCTTTCCTCTTTTTCGGCCATTGGTGGTGTTTTCACGGTGATCTATTAGGATAAATGACTCAAGTAGAGATTATTTACGATTTGGTAATGGAGTTGGGGATTATTTACTGAAAAAAATAACAGTCGTTAGTCACTAAGGACATATGACAAATTTTAAAGAAAGTGACGTACACATGGTGAAGTTGGAAAAGTTGGAGGGTGTTTGGTGAAAAAGAAAATTACTCGGGGGTATTTGGTGAAAAATCCGATATAGTTACTTTAGTACATTTATAGAATATCGCGAGTCATTGTGATTAGAGATAGCAGGTTAAGACTAAATTTTCATATTCTCGTTTTTGAGTAACTAGTAAAACTCAATTATCATCTCAATTTAAGTTAACTAAGCTACTTGAATTATATTTAATGTATAAGCTTTAGCATCTTATATATTTTATCTCCTTGTCATTTAAGATAGTTGAAATGAGTTACCAAATATATAAATACTTCATTTGTTCCATAATTAGAGTAATTTTACAAGTCTCCTATTACTACTTTGACTATTAATATCTTTATGAGAATTTGATATTTAAAGAGTACACATTAAATTTACCATTGTCATTCGATCAATAAGCCTAGCTTCAAACTGGTAGCCCAATGACAACATATGATTACTAGGCATACTAGCATTTCAGCTTACGGTACATTTCAATAAGATTTCACATAACTATTTTTGTCGTATATATTATATAGGAAAATTTGCCAAAAAAAACCTTTTACGAGTTCATTTTTGCGAAAAAAAAACCTTATAAAGCATTTTTTGTGAAAACAAACCAAAATTAATTTTTTTTTGCGAAAACAAACCACTACCAGCAGCCCCCAACCCTCCCTCCACCCCCTCAGGCGGCACCCCCACCCCCCCAGTCGCCCCTACTGTCTCTCCTCTCCATTCTTCCCTCCCTCACCCCTTCCCCCTCTCCTCTCCCTCCGTCCATCCCCCAACAGGTGTGCCACCCAGAACTCCCCCCCACCGCTGCGCCACCCAGAAACAATGGTTTTCGTTCTTTGATTTTTGATAGTTTTCGTTTCATTTGTGTTGGTAGTGGGTAGTGGGTTTCGTGGTTGTGGTGGGGGTTTTCATGGTGTTATGGTCATGTGATGGTGGTGGGTTCGGATTTTATGGGTTGCGGAGGGGGTGAGCTGCCGGGGATGGGGTGGGTTGCGGTATGGGGGGTGGACGAAGGGAGAGGGAGAGGGGAAAGGGGTGAGGGAGGGAAGAAGGGAGAGGAGAGAGGGTAGGGCGCGAAGGGAGGTGGGGGGACCGCCACCCGAGGGGGTGGAGGGAGGGGTTGGGGGCTGCTAGTGGGGGTGGGGTGGGGCTGTAGGTGGTGGGGGCTGCAGGGGTGGGTGGGGGGTTGGGCACAGGTGTGGTAACGGTGGCTAGAGGTGGTCAACGCTGAAAATTCTGTAGTCAACACCAGAAAATGATACTAGGTTTGTTATCGCAAAAAAAAATTGATTTTGGTTTGTTTTCGCAAAAAAAATTTTGATTTTGGTTTGTTTTCGCAAAAAATGATTTTTATGGTTTTTTTTCGCAAAAATGAACTCGTAAAAGGTTTTTTTGGTAAATTTTCCTATTATATATGATGATGAGAATTCTATCGGGCACTATTCTAGTTTTGACAAAACTTTTGCCCACCCATGCATATTCCACACACCATGTCTCCTCTTTCACTTCTCTCCTATTCTCTCAACCCATTATATAACATCTCCCATAGGCCCTAATTAACTTCAAGACTTTTTGAATTATTTTTATTTTTGAAAAATGTCACTACAAAATGATCAGTATCACCTTACAACATGTTCTGTTTGCAAAATTTCCATGCATGTATATATTGTACACCTTGCTTGATAGTCGTCATTAATACTTGTCCCCCATCAACAAAAGAAAAAAAAGGGTTCGTCAATGGTGACTAGTGACTACATACGCTGAAAAAGCAAATTTAGGCACACGCTTTCCCTTGTATGTACACCCTCACGAGTTGATGCATCCTGACCGTTAATTGCAGTAACATCAGTCATCAAAATTAATTATGACTGTTTGGTGGTTAATGATACATGTGCATGATTGCGCCATCCCAACTGAATTGCAGTGCACTCTGCTACAGACAATCAATTTCACTAATTTACACATCACATGATAATCAGAGTCAGGGATGACACGTTACACAGTTTACAAGCTAATCATAATTTTTGGAGAATGTGCTTGCATTAATTATGATTCGTGATATTAATTTCTAATACTACTTCGTTCTACTTTATGTTATGTTAATATGTGAGTAGTATTAATTGATTAATATTGTGCTTTAAAGTTTAAAAGGTTGTTTTATGATCTTTAGGCAAAATCTTAATCTCATGCGCTTATGATCGTAGACTGACGTAAGGAGTGGATCAACTTATGCACGCTTAGTATTTTTATTCGCATCAATCATGATCATATTCAATAGCTTCCCTCAAGTGGTAAAAGTCGAGCTTCTAAACACCCCCGCCCAACCCCAAATTTCATAGCTTTGATGTTTCTTTTTTAGTTAGAAATCGTTGTAATTTATTAATTTTTATTCTCTTGTATGCATTAAATTTAGGAAAAATGGTCAAAAACTATCTTTTAAAGACACTTTTTTTAAAAAAAATTACCTTATATCACATTTCTCTTACAAACTACCTTATAAGTGGAATAACTTTAAAAAGCACTACCAAGTTTAGAATTTCCTAACCATGGTTAACTATTCTCTCCAATTATCCCTCCAATATAAGATTACGAAAAATACCCCCCTTTAATTATTCCCAACCACCCTCTTTGTTCCCTCATAGCAGCAAATTCACTTTCCCTTATAGCAGTGAATTCATTCAATGCTGCAATTCACTCGTCTCCCCTCTGTTATGTGATGGAAACTCAGTGAATTTTTTTCACTTATTCACTGCCACTCGTCTCCCTTCATCCCTTTTGTCTTCTAATTTTTTTAATAGTGGAATTGTGGTCCAAGAAGTGCACAATGGACAAGGGCAAAGTGTCTCAGATTCCCCAACCTCACAATATACAACCAAGGTAAAGCACTATTCTTTTCCTCTTTTTTGCAATTAAAAATCCTAATTTTAAATTGGACTCTAACTAATTTCACATGGACATTTTTTTTTGCTGAAAAAACACTTAATTATGATTGTCAGTGTGCAATTTGGTGATAAAACCCTAATATGCAAATTGAAGTTTGATTAAAATAGGGAAATTTCCTTAGGTACCCCTGAGGTTTGGCGTAATTTCCAAATTACCCCCCACATTTGGGGAATTCCTCAGATACCCATGAGGTTTGTGTTTGGGTCTAAAATACCCTTACTAATGATGGCAGGTTAACAGACGTTAAGTGGTTTGCAGGAAAGGCGCGATATAACTGTTGTAGGTTATAAATGGGACCCAAATAGGTTTCTTCTCCATCTTCAACCAATTTAAACCTATTCTAACGTTAATTTCCCCAATTTTTTCTTCCTCTCTCTTCTTTACTCTGTTCCAGAAAAAATTGCGAACCCTAAAATATCGTCTTCTTCTGAAATTGTTGGTGAAATTGTGGATGCTCTTAATTACAAAAGGTTGGGACCAGTTACTTAATTACAAAAGGTTGGGACCACAGTACTTACACTGAAGTTTTTGAACAAGTGTCTACAAAAAATTCTTCTGGAAGAATTTGGGTTGCTTTCAATGAAGCTTCAACCCCTTGATTGATTGAGCAACATATTAGGACATTGTAAAGAAGCAAAGAAGTTTAAAAACTCTTAGGAAATTAATGGTAAGTGCAGTACCTTCATTATGTCACTCATAAAAGTCCAATCATCCATGTCTGTTGTTGCCAAGGTTAGCCTTAAACTCCTGAAGAAGTAGTCCCAATTATCTGAACTATCCTCACTAACCACTGCATATGCTAATGGAAATATATGTTGATTTTCATCTAAGGCTTTTGCAGATAGCAAGCAACCATTGAAGCTCCCTTTCAAATGGCAACCATCAATGCTAGGTTGGGGTAGGCTGGGTTGGGGTGGGTTGGGTTTGGGTAGGCTGAGTAGGCTGAGTTGGGGTGGGTTGGGAGTTAGTAGGTTCTTCAGTGGGCTGGGTTTGTGTGACAGGTTGATCAGTTGGGGTGGACTTAGATGTTTGTCTTTTCCTTGGTTGGGTTTGAGTGGCATTTGGTGCTGATTTTTTTGGGGTCATTTTTTTCCTAGCCTTTGATTTTGGTGGGGTTTGCATTTGGGCCTGGGACTGTGTGAAGTTGGGCCTGAGAGGGGTAGCAGCAAATGGAATGGGCTTATACCTTGTTCTACCTGCTGGCCCTATACAACTTTCCTGGGACTGAGCCCACTTCTTCTATTTCTCAGGAGTTACTTTAACATACTCCATTCCTCCCTTGAGATCCCCATCAACATCAAACACAGGGACCTCTTTAGCCAAAGGCTCTATATCTATGACCTCATCCCTCCTATTTTGTTCTGCCTCCCTTCTTCTTTCTTCTTCCTCTTTCTGTCTTCTCTCTGCATCCTCCCTCTCTCTCTGTTGTCTCAACCTATCTTGCTCCTCTATAATTTTTCTCAACCTCTCTTGACTCTCTGCTCACTTTCTTTGCCTCTCTAATTTTTCCCTTTCCTTCTGTTCCTTGTCTGCTTTCAGTTTATGAAAACTCTCAACAACACTAGAAGGAACCTCTGAGTTTGTTATGTACAAATCTATCTCCTTTTTCTTTTGAAACAAACTAAACATCCTAATCAGATGCACATCACAAGTAACCTCAACTATTTGTTGAATCCTAGGTGGGTAATACTTAATCACAGGGTTTTTGGCAGGTATGTCATTTTGCTTCTAAGCTTCCTGTTCTAAGTCTTGTAGCAAACACATGAAGCTATACTCATCAGTATCTTCTACTCTTATGTCATAACCATTGTGTTCATAGTGAATTGTTAACCAAATCGCAACAATTTTCAAAGATACCCCAAACCCTACAAAATTATTACACCAAAATAAACCCCACAATCAATTTACAGGCCACAATTTCGAGAATGAAAACCCTAACATCATAGTTTCAATACCAACACATACAAAATAGTTGAAATCTTAAAAATTGCGCATTTAACATGGACGAAATTACATGTTCAGAAGAGAAATTAAGGTTATAGACCTCGAAATTCGAACTCGCCTTGCAGAGTTTGATCTTCGTTTTAAAATAAACCCGTCCTTGGTTTGAATTTTTGAAGAACTGGGTGCGTTTTTTGGCAAAAAAAAATCCTAGATTTTAAGATTTCTTCAATCACTCTCAACCGCCAATTCTTCTTCTACCTTTACTTTCTTGCATTTAATTTCCAACTACCAACTTTCAAACATAAAACAAACACACTTTCTCTCTCCATTCGCGCGCCTTTCCTGCAAACCACTTAACGTCTGTTAACCTACCGTCATTAGTAAGGGTATTTTAGACCCAAACACAAACCTCAGGGGTATCTGAGGAATTCCCCAAATATAGGGGGTAAATTGGGAATTACGCCAAACCTCAGGGGTACCTAAGGAAATTTCCCATTAAAATATGTACTGTATCTGTAGGAAATTGCCAAGCTATGTTGACGCAAATATTTGGATTGGGGGAGAATTTGATTTTGTGAAAGGGAAATGTGAATATGTTGGTGGTGAAATGTATGTGAAGCTTTGTATGTGAGTGCATACACTAAATATTAATGGATTAAGAAGGAAAATAATGACTTACATGATCCATATGTATAACAGAAGTACTAAGCACTTTAGTATATGGCATAAGAGGAAGGGGGTGAATTTGACAACTGGGAGGATGAAAGTTGAGACTCAAGAGGACATAGATAGGAATGCTGATGGTAGGAACAAGTGTAATAGGGCCGATATATATGTGATATTAGAGAACACACCTTCAACCAGATCCACCACTTCAACCAGACCCAACACTTCATCCAGGCCTAATATTTTAGCTTCTGTTAAAATTGAGAAGACTACACCTGAGAAGAAGCCTCAAATGAGGGCCCAAAGAAAAAGCCCTACGTTTGCTACTAATATGTCTGATCCAGATGTGATCTTGTTGGGTCATGACTGGGATGAGGTTAACATCCCTCAAAATTGCAGAGAACCACCTAAATGCAAAAACACTCCCCTACTCATTCCTAAAACTGTAAAAGCAACAAAATTCAAGCCTCCTAGATCTGTACAACAAGTTCCACCTTCTCCGACAAAGAAAACCACCTCTAAAATTAATTTAACACCCCAACATCAACCCCTAGCATCACCTGAAAAAGGAACCCCATCTAGGAGAAAACATGTTGCAACTAAGGGAAAAGCATTAAAGTCACCCATCCAACTGAAATCTGTCAAAGTTATAAAGAACGGGAACAAAAAAAGGAAGGGAGAGGTTGATGCAGAGTGGAGTGGTGAGGAAAACTAGTCTTCTGATTCTAAGTGGAGTGATATTAGAGTTGAGTTTGATCCTGGTGAGGAAGTTAAGACAACAAATGATGATGATGATGATGATGATCTGTATATTGTTAGTCACCCAAAGGACATAACAAACTAAGTTGTTCCCAAGTTGTTTTCTAGGACAGAACCTAGTAGAGTAAGTAGGGAAGCAAGGGATGAAGGTGAAGATGCAAGCGAATTCAAGGATGTTCAAGAAGTAGATTATGACATTTAGAAGTTTGCAAGGATCTGACGATGAAGTAGATCCATATCCAAGATTCAATCAGGACACTGACTTCTCAAAAAAAAATGTAGTAGACCGTCTTAAGTTTCATTATGTGTATATTTTGAGGAGGGCTTTGACACAACACTCAGTGGAAAATCACTATGACTTCTACTACCTTCATAATGGGGCAAAGAGAGTGACAATTTATTGCAGACGTAGATGCAACTGGCCTTGGGACAAGAAGCATGGGAAGTTAAACATTGGTCAGTGTATGCGTGAGAACATATGTGGGTTTAGAACATTAGAGTGCAGATCCTTGCCTTGGATTAAAGACATTTGTGAGGCTAGTCCAAAGGGATCTTGGGGTTCACATTAAGTACCACAAGGCATGGTTTGCAAGAGCTAGGGCAAAGCTGAAGTTGTGTGGTGATGCAGCATACCATTATGAGAGGGTTTATGATTATGCAGATGATATAATAAAGCATAACCTAGACATCACAATGATTGTTTCTTGTGAAGGCATTGAAAAAGGGACCCTATTTTCCAAAGAATGTATGTGTGTTTATTGGTGTTGATGGCTACCATTTCAAGGGAGCTTTTCCAGGAATGCTCCTAGTAGCAGTAAGCAAGGATGGAAATAATAACATTTTTCCATTAGCTTGGGCAGTCGTGGAGGTGGAGAACATAGAAAGCTGGACTTGGTTCTTAACCTTATTGGTTGAGGACTTAGACAATTTTCCAATAGGTGAAAGTTTAACCTTGATGAGTGATAGACAGAAGGTAATGTTCTCCTTCTCAGTCTATCTTCCTTTCTCTCTCCTAAATGTTAAATTATTTATGTGCGTTCTTTGTATGATGACAGGGTTTGTTGGATGCAATAACAACTTGTGTGCCCAAAGCTGAGACCAGATATTGTGTGAGACACATATGGGCCAATTTCAAATTGCAGTTTAATGGATAAGCTTTTAAGGAACATTTTTGGCATGTTGTAAGAGCCTCAAGTCAGGTAAATGCAACACTTTTCTTCAGTTTCCTTTAACTAATTTCCTAAATTTCATCTCATGCCTAGTTAATTTACAAATGTAGTCCACCTTTGTAGCTGAAACTAGTATTTTGGCCCGAACGATGCCCCAGGTTAGTTACAATTATCAAATATATTATTATTTATAAATTTCATAATTGATTTTATTAGCTTTCCATAGTATTCTATCTAGTGCAAAATTGGAAAATTGACGTGAAGGCACTAAAAAAAACTTCTAAGGAATTAGGGATAAAAATAACAATTTCAATGGAATACGGGTAAGAGAGAAAAAAGCTTGTCTATGTCTTTATAATTGCATATAATTATAAAACTTTATTATGTTTTACTTTGAAATATTAAGCGTTGAAATTATAGTGGCTTAGCGGTTAAACTCTCACATTTCATTTCAAAGGTCATGTGTTCAAATCCTAGTAACTACACATTGTTAATATTTTTAAATGACATTATATAAACATGTGTATTAGAAGTTTGAAAAGAGTCCCACGTGGGCACCGTTCCTTTGATAGAAACTCCTTTTAATATATTTGTACCGACGGAATGCATTAAATTATTGTTTGAAGATGCTATTGATCTTAAACATTGGGCTAGGCATGCATTTCAAACAAAATCAAAGTCAAACATGCTCCTAAATAACCTATATATGTGAGACATTTAATGGAGTGTTGAGGGAGGCTAGGAATACACCCATTATCACTTGCATGGAGTGGATTAGGAGGTATATAATGAGGAGGAGTTGTGAGAAGTTGACTAGGGTTGAGAAGCAAATTGGTGGCTTAATGCCATATGTTGCTAAGGTATTTGAGTGGATTAGCACTGAAGCACAAAACTGCTTTCTTGTTCAGTCAACCCTATATGAGTGGGGGGTTAGCCATAAGGAACAACAACATGTGATAAATCTTAGTGCAAGAATTTGCACCTACAAGAAATGGGCATTGACTGGAATACTTTGCCCACAAGCTTTTGCTTGCTTGGTGAAAAGAAGACAAAATCTAGAAGACTTTGTGGATGACTACTACGACAAGGCTACATATCTTAAGGCTTAGAGTACACATGCAAGGCCTATGCCTGGCATGGGTCAGTGGCAAAAGAGTGACATGCCCAAGCCTCTGCCACTAGTTCATAGAAAAATGTTTGGCAGACCATCTAAAAAGAAACAGAAGAAAGAGGCAGAGGAAGATGAAGGGAGGTTTGTTAAGAGACCAAAGAAGCCAAATAACTGTTCTAATTGTGGCCAACCTGGTCATAATATCTTGAAGTGTAAAAAGCCACCTACTGCAAGATACAACAAGGGAGGTAGGCCAACATCTAATGACCCATAGGTCAAGAACCAAAGATAGAAGAAGATTGCAAAAACACTCACTCCTACAGTAATATATTTACCAATTTTAGTTGCTATTTTGTGTTCATATTTATGTTCACTTACTGACTACATTTTTTCGGATGCTATTCTGATCAGAGTGTTGTAAATGGTACACAAAAAGGGTCCACAAGTTACAATGTGCAAAGAAAGGCACCTACCCCTAAGTAGAGATGGGAATGGATCGGGTTCGGGGCGGGTGGAGCATCACCCGCATCCACCCGATCCATCCATCACCCACATCCATCTCCACCCGAATCCATCCATCCATTTATACCCGGGTGAAACGAATGGATCGGATGATTAACGGGTGAAATCAAATAGTATTAGGAGAATAAAGAAATTACTAACAGGAACCACTGATCCATTAATATAATTCTACTTACTATGTAAAATCATCTCAAAACTAACCCTAATCGACATTCTTAATTAACATAAAAATATTCAAAAAAAAAGAAACTAAATCTAACACAACATGAAATAACAGTATCACAAATTCACAATAGTTTTCACTCATCAAAATACATAAAAATAAACAAATTGAAATGAGCATTTGAAATGGGAAAAAAAGAGGAGGGAGAAAATTGGCATACTCTGTTCTGGTCAAGAACATCGACGATAACGACGAGGCGGCCGTACTCTTTGCCATAGTTGACAAGACCTACTCTTCCGATCTCAACGTACCTCTTGAACGGCTAAACACAGAAAAAAACATCGAAAAAACTCAGTTTTTTTAGCAAAATCAAGCAATTAATCTGCGAATTCGATCAATATGAAATCGAATTAATAATCGGAAGAAAAGATGAGTTCATAGAAATGTTAGAGAGGAGAGAGAAAATTACCATTTTGGAAAATTAGGGTTTTTCCCTGAAGATTAGTGGCGAGAGGATGAAGAAAATACGAGGAGAGGAGGCAAGTGAAAAAGATCGAAGCGAACTACAGGAGCAACATCACCAACATTACCAGCATAATAAGTAAAAAATCACAGCAGCAACAGTACCATAACAGACTTTGGCGTTTTCCGGCGAGGAAGAACTAAAGAGAGAGAGGGAGACCGGAGATGGTGGCTGGGGAGGAGGGATAGTGAATCAGGTTAGGGTTTTCGGAGTTAATGAGTTATATACTTAATTACTTATATTACCATCTTGTAACTTTTGGGCTATGGATTAATGAAGCTGTAAAAATGAAAAAGCCAAAAATAAAAATAAAAATTATATTTTTTACTTTAAACGGGTGACGGATCGGGTGGTAAACGGGTAACGGGTCGGGTGGTAAACAGTGATGGATGAAAAAATATCACCCGAACTCGACCCGCATCCGTCACCCGGTTATCCGTCACCCCGCTATCATCCGTTTAAACCGGGTTTTTCAGCCACTTAATAAACCGGGTGGAGCGGATGGGCGGGTGATCCACTGGATATTTCCATATCTACCCCTGAGTTCAAACTTACTAACAATGCTACTACAAGCAATGTTCAACCAAGCCGATCAAGTCAAGCACCAAATCATAGGGCAAAGTTGAAAGTTACACCCAAAAGAAGTTGGAAGACATTGATGGCTGACTAGTTGATGATCTTCATGTTGATTTGTTATTAGGAATCTTAGTGTTTTTAATTGATGTTTTCAGTTGTTTAAGAATGTTAATGTGCAAGTATGACTTATTTTTCAATGTTATGACAATGTTTATTTAGCAAGCAATTTAGCAAACAGCTATTGCAAATTTGGTAATTTAGTAGCCTATGTTGCCTTTTGTAATGATAGTGTTTATACAACAAGAAGGGTTGATTGTTATGCATTTAAATAGTTACAGGATTGTCTATGTTACCTTATGTAATGACAGAGTAATGTCATGTTATTGTCATTTGTTGTTTCTACTAATTGTAAACAACAACTTCATATATGACAAGAGTCGTACCAAAATAATTCATTTTAATTTCATTCATTACCAAACACAATACATAGGATTAATTGACAATCACATTGTCATAGAAAAAAATATATTCAATTTAAGCCTCTGTAGAAAAGCCTACTAATTAACTAAAACATCCCTCCTAAGCTTAATAAGTGGACCTTAAAAAAGTGATGACAAAACCACAAACAAAGCAGCCATGAATAGTGGCGGGTCCAAGATCTTTTTGTGGGGTGGGCCAAACTTAAATTGTTAAGTTTCAACAAAAATGCTACTTAGAACATGAATGAATATATATAGTAGTTTTATTTCAATGTGTGTGCGCGCGTGCGTATATATATATATATATATATATATATATATATATATATATATATATATATATATATATATATATATATATATATATATATATATATATATATAAAGTGTCTCAAACCTCAACTCTTTAATTGCAAGAAGGAGATGAATTAATATATTAGTGCGAACGTACCAAAAATAAAAGTGTAAATAGTGTAAAGAGTATTTTAGGACAAATCATATTAAAAATATTATGATTTTAATTTTTACTGGTTCGAATTTTACAATTAAATCACAACGACGTATGAATATACAAGACCATAAACCAAATATATAAGCGAAAAAGGGTCTTAAGTATGTTTATTCAATTTTCCAGAATGATAATGTTTAAGATAATATAAAAATAAAATTATCAATGTGAATAGTCTATTATAAGAGAGATATAAAGAAGTAGAGATATTGAATTACACAAAAATAAGGTTTGATAACATAAACTGGAGAATAAAATGGTAAGGAAAAGAGGGATAAACTCACCTCTAAAATAGAAATAGAATAAAAAAATTAAACGTAAATGACAAAAAGCCAAGAGAACAAATACACAATGCATAAGCAAAAAACTGCAAATAAAATATGCCGGGCGTCGAACACGCTACTTCATGTACTACATACTAGCAGTTTAACCAACTACGTACACTACTGGAGACATTTGCTCTAGTTTTTCAAGATAGGATATTTATACTTTTTATGGATCATGGGGTGGGCCGTGGCCTGGGTAGGCCACCCCCTAGATCCGCCCCTGGCCATGAACACCCTGATCACAATGGAAAGTGCAAGGTTCACTTTCTCCTTGCTTCAGGTCACTGCTTTTTCACACTTCTTCTTCAACTTCTCATTGTCTTTGACCACATTGCTCTTCTGATCTTCTAAGTTGCATACTTGAAGCTTCAAGTGCTCTAGTTGTCTCCCCATCAATTTCTTATCAAGCACCAATTGATTAGTCACAAGTCTATGCCATTCCACAGGTTCTTCAACATCAACCCAAGCAAATTTCACACCCACTGGACCGAGTTGCAGGATTGTAAAACTTGCAAGCCACAAAGCGTCTTCCAGGATTCCTAGAAGTCCAAGATTGTTTGCGAGATACAGGAACCCCACATCGACACACGCAAGGTACCTCATGGGCTGATTTACAGGAGGAGCTTGACATACTTGAAACTCATAAATAATGAAAAAAGCATTAGATTATATTTTGCAGCAAAAAAGATTTCATTTTCAACCACATAATAGGCAAATTTGGTGTAATTATGCTAGCAAATCACGAAACCCTAAGTCGATTGTGAAATTTATTTGCCCCAAATTTGCCCTAAAATCAAATACCTAATTCTAAAAATAAGTTGTTCTAAAAAAATTCTGAAAAATAAGAACCCTAAGTTAGAATTCCCTGATTGAAAGAAGAAAGCATTAGTTTGGAGGAAAACAATTAAGAGAGAATGGTAATGAATCTATAGAGGGAATGGTAATGAATCTATAGAGGGAAGAATCATGTGAAACAAGAGGAGAATCTCAAAAAATTGGAGGGATAATTGGAGGGAATACTTAACCATGGTTACGAAATTCGAAATTTGGTAGTGGTTTTTAAAGTTTTTCACTTATAAGGTAGTTTTGTAAAATAAACGTGATATAAGGTAGTTTTTTAAAAAAAAAAAGTGTTTTTAGAAGGTAGTATCTGATAAATTTTCTTTATAGAGATATGATTGTTTGAGCCTATTTCTATTTTCTTTTCCTTTTTTTTTGGAAGTGTACTTTAATTCTCTATATGACCAACTATTTACATTTTGCTGCCCTCTTTTCTCTTTCATAAAACCCTAATTTTCAATTGAGGGGCTATCACCACCCTTTTGTGCGGTGCATGGTAAACCCCTTTTTTCCTTTTATTACTAGTTTTTATGTTATTGTTTCTAATAAACTTCACTATCTCTAATGGAGAGCTTTTCTACCCATATATTGGGTTATATCAACCCATATATTGAGTTTTATCTCTCTCCATGTAAGAGTTTGAAAACTTTTTTTTGGTTTTTCCTATAATTCAAAAGGTTGATTTCTTGATCGAAATTTGTGCGTGGTTGCAATAGATGTCAGTACTTCGTTTACAATCACATCCAGTTCTACTTCAAAACTACAACATATTGATAGACCCGATTGTAGAAGGCTGCAAATGCATTAGACAGCTAGCTGAAAGACGAGGGTTTTCAGAAGTATTAGATTTCATCAACTATCGTGGTTTTACCATATTAGAATTATAAGTATGTATTTCAACTTCATATGTATTTGTTAGTTTTGACTTCTATTTTAGATTTTCTATGAGTCTATGACTTTAAATCAATGAATGAATTTTAATTTTTTTAATAATATATTTACATTTTGCTCCTTAGTAACTTTTCAAAAGCAAATGGGGGAGAATTGAATAAATAGAGATAAAAAAAATTTCTCAAGTTTATTAAAAAAGTTATTCATATTAGCCAAAAATCATTGCTTCTAGTTAATAATACATTTTTGTTATCATTAAAAATTAGTCCCATAAGATTTTTATTTTATAATACTTTTTCCTATTCATCAAACTAAGATTTTCATTTCCTTTTCTCTTTTTGGAAGTGTAATTTTATTCTCTGTGACCTACTACTTAAATTTTGCTCCTTAAACTTTTCAAAAGTAAATGGAAGGAACAAAATAAACAGCGCTAATTTTTTCATAAAATTTACAAAAAATTTGTTCATACTAGCCAAAATTCATTTTTTTTGAAGCTGCCAAAATTCATTACTTGAAAGTAATAATAGTAATTTTTTTATCATTATAAATTAGACCTATATATTTCTATTCTATAATACTTTTTCTTTTCATCAAACTAAGATTTTTATTGATTTTTCTCTAGCTATATCCCCCCTTTCATATTCTACCATGACTTATTTGTCTCTTTCCTTATAGGTAACTTCTTTTATAGGCTTCAATAATGGCCATAACTCACATGTTAGCCACAAATTATTACTTAAAAGAAATAATACGGTTCTTTTATCATATATAGGCAAAATTGGCCTCAATTCCACAAATTATGGCGCGGGTGCAGCTAGCACCACCAACTTTGACTAGTAGCTAAAACATCCCAAACTATTGGCCTGGGTGCAGCGAGTGTCATAAATGACGCCAGAGTTAACTTTTCTTGTCGACTAATGTGATTTGTGTTAATTTTTTTTTCCCATTTTCCCCTTTTTGTTTCATTTATCCTATTTTTCATTGATTAGAAGCCAAGTCACATGAACATGTATCGAGAAAAGTTAGCTTCATCATTTATGACACTCACTGCACCCAGGCCAATAGTTTGTGGTGTTTTGGCTACTAGTCAAAGTTGGTGGCGCTGGGTGTATCCGCGCCATATTTTGTGGTGCTGATGCTAATTTTGCCTAAATTAGTCCCATAAATTTTTTATTTTATAATAATTTTCCTTCTCATCAAACTAAGATTTTCGAAACTCTTCTAGAAAGATAGCCTCCCTCTTCTCTCTAGAAACCATAAACCCAATTCAATTTCTGTTGAAATTGAAACCTTTGCCGCCTCCCTTTTCTCCTCCTTCTAGATCTAGCCATTTTTATGGCATAGCTTGTCATCTAGTCCATTAGTCCATCCTTATGGCCGGTTTGTTTCAGTCGACTGTGGTTTCAGGCCGCGGTTTCTCTTCCTTGGTGGTTGTTGTTGGATTCGGATGTTTCTTCTTCGTTTGCTTCAGTTGGGCTCGTGTCGGGGACTGGTTGTTCTCTTCGCTTCATCCGGGCGCGCGGCTCAGGCTCCTCTTCTTTGGCGAATGGAAGTTATTATTAGTGGTAGGCCTTAAGTTGTTGTGGCTTCAATTAATTGCGGATCTTTTGAGAAAATTTGGGAGCTTATTCGTTTTCAGTGGTGTTTGTCTTGTCCCCCGTGACGGGTTTCAAGAAGTTGTCTTCAGTTGGGCCTAAGGAGATGGTGTTGCTGCGGCGGAGCATCTACTTGAGTTTCTTTGTGCTCTTTTCTCTTCTATTTTTTTGTACTTGAAGCTTTTAACCATCCTCATGGATAAATTAGGTGGTGTCTCTTGTGTAGACACCTCCTAGTTTTCTTCTCCTGATAAAAAAAATCAAATTAAGATTTTCGTTGATTTTTCTCTAGCTAGTTCCTTCCTTTCATTCTGTATGACCAACTATTCACATTTGTGTTCATTAGTAACTTTATAAAAGTAAATGGAAGGAGTAATATAAACAGATCTAATATTTTTAAGAAAATTTACAAGGCATTTGTTCTTTCCATTTGGGATTTTGTTTACACTACTCTACTGAAAACTAAAATTAACAATCCCGCACTGTAGTCTTCAATATAACAAATTACGCATAAATCAAAGTATCTATCAATTTGAAGACTTGGATCCCCCACACACAAGCAATAAGTCAAGTTATTTTTTGACAGGGAGAAAACGGATTTCATTCATAAGAGATAGCCAAACGGCACTTACAATCAATTCCTGAAAAACCGAAAATTCCAACACAAGTATATAACACCTTAAAACTAGATACATCGCAGATCTGATTAAAAACAACCTTAATAAAAAACTTCATCCGAAGCAATACAATATGTGAGTTCGCTCTGATTCGACTTAACTTCCGCTGATGCATAGTCGTTTGGGTGAAAATACTTCTGTGGTCTTCTATATTCTTACAGAGAATAGAGACTGTTAGAACTTCCTTATTCATCAGATGAACAAAAAACCAAATTAAACACCCTAAAATAAATACCATCTTAAGGATGGGATATACTTATTGGAAGCAATTAAAGGAGTTTTTCGGGGTTACCACCTGTACAAACACCAGTGGAAGCCCCTACAAAGATTCACAATTGAGACCAAGAAGAAAAGAGATGAAAGAGAAAGAGAACGAATGGTAAAGAATGAAGGAAAAAATGAAGAAAAACCTAGCGATGGAGGCTAGGAAAAAACCCTCCCAAGGAGAAACACTAGAGATAAAAAATCCTTCCAAGGAGAAACCCTAGAGGGAACCCACATAAAATTTGATGATGTAAGCAATAAGCCAAGTTGATAGACATGTTAATCGAAGGTTATGTTCTATAACTAGTCAATATAATAGGGGCACTATTTTAACTTTTTTTTTATGGTTGAAAGTAAAGAGTATATCATTCATGATTTGCTGTTAGAGACTCAGGAGTTTCTCAACACGATTGCATTGATTTCCTGGAAATTGCGTCCAAAAGGTTGGCATGGCAAAGCAACTAATTAATGTTATCGGGTAATTAGACAGTTAGACTAATATTAAGTCTCAAACACAACATTATCTAGACAACTAATAAGATATATTACTATATATTATCTTAAAAACAATGCAACTTAATAGAATATGATCGGTGATCGATTGATCATATGTCAAATCACTTGTACCGGAAATTCGCTAGCACATTAATTATCAAGACAATAACAAGATAAATAAATTAAATTATGAGATTATTATAACAACTATAAGGTCATTTACACACAGCTAATGCCTTTTAAGTTGTTGGAGGCTGGAGTCGCAAAACTAAGTACTGATTTTGCTTCTTTTTTTGACATCAATACTTCTAACAATTTCGATGCATGGAATATTGCTTTGATGAATTCATGCATGGGATGCTCGCATTAATTAGTGAAAGTAACACATGCAAATTAACGATTTTTGGACCTCAATAGCAGTGGCGGAGCTAGTTTGGGTCACGTGGGGTCACGTGACCCCGCAAATTAAAAAACAAATTGAGTCAATAGTACTAATAAAGTTGTGTTGTAGTATGGACGACTTTAATCATTAGCTTAAGACAAGCTTACGAACTCCCCAAACTCATCATTTTCCCTTTATGTTGATTGCTATCGTTGCACTCGCTAAGACTAAAAATCACAAATTCATGATCCGTTATGGTTCTTCTCAGTTGATGATAATTAGGGTTGGCTAATCGAGTCGAGCCGTACTCTAACAAGGTTCGATCAAGTTTACCGAGTTTGAACTCGAACTCGAACTCACCTCGATCTTTGAAACCTGCTCAAGCTTGGGTTGATAAAAATAATCTGAGTTTCTAGCCGAGTTTTGATCTCGATTAGTTAAAACACGTGCTAACAATAAGCATTATAAGATTTAATTATTGTTGTTAGTCGAATTTATATATCTGTTTAGCTTGGACAAGTTGTGTTGAAAATCCTCATTATCTTTGTCATTCAACTGATCATTTATTTAGGCAGCCTTGGTATAACAATTATATAATAATCTCATGAAAGACGTATTTTATTTCTTATATTAATGAGCTCCACGAGCTTTCGGACCTAATGATGCTATTGAGTTTGAGTTTGGCTCGTATAACATTCAGACCATAATTTAAGCTCAAATTGGCTCATTAACAAACAAACGAGCTCTAACCAAAAGTTTACTCAATTGTTTCCGAACTGCTTATAGATAGTTCTATTCGGGTCAACCTCTAGTAGAGATTAAGAGTATATTCTATTAACCATAAAAACAAGTTTAGGGTTGTTCGAGTCCAATCAATATCATATAACTAATATATAAAGTAGAGTACAAAAACCAGCTCACGAGGTCGCGACATTCGGTGTTCTCATTGGACGCCATTTGCCTCGCTCATTAAGTGCCATGTCATATTTTTTTGAATATAATAAATAGAGTTCTAAATTGATTAAAATACAAATAGACTTTAGGATAAGAATAAATAGAGTTGAGTTCACAATGAAAAACTTAAATATAATAATTTGATTATAACTTTAATATATAGTTCGTAAAATTATAATTTTTATACCATTGGAAAGTGTTTAAAAATTACTTTAAAATAAGATCCATTTATGCTATATTTAAAATTTTATATTAAAGTAACATATAAAAAAAAATATTGACTATACTAACGTATTAAAGTAACCTACTGCAATTGGAATTAGCGATTCAATTAGAATTAGGGTTAAAGTATTAAAGTAACCCACTGCAATTGGAATTAGGGATTCAGTTAGGGTTGGTCGCGACATTTGGCGTCCTGATTGGACGCCATTTGTCGCGCTCATTAAGTGTCATGTCATATTTTTTTTTTTTTGAATATAAATAGAGTTCTAAATTGATTAAAATATAAATAGAGTTTAGGATAAGAATAAATAGAGTTGGGTTCACAATGAAAAACTTAAATATACTAAATTGATTATAACTTTTAATATATAGTTCGTAAAATGAAATTTTTGTACCATTGGAAAGTGTTTAAAAAGTACTTTAAAATAAGATCCATTTATAATATATTTAAAATTTTATATTAAAGTAACATATAAAAGGAAATATTGATTATACTAACGTATTAAAGTAACCCACTGCAATTGGAATTAACGATTCAATTATAATTAGGATTAAAGTATTAAAGTAACCTACTGCAATTGGAATTAGGGATTTAATTAGAATTAGGGTTGGTCGCGACATTTAGCGTCCTCATTGGAAAGTGTTTAATAAGTGTCATGTCATATTATTTTTTGAATATAAATAGAGTTCTAAATTGATTAAAATACAAAGGATAAGAATAAATAGATTTGGGTTCACAATGAAAACTTAAATATAGTAAATTGATTATAACTTTTAATTATAGTTCGTAAAATTATAATTTTTGCACCATTGGAAAGTGTTTAAAAAGTACTTTAAAATAAGATCCATTTATAATATATTTAAAATTTTATATTAAAGTAACATATAGTTTCTGCATGATAGAGTGAATGTCTGAATCATGTAGTGAGTTCTGCATGATATAGTGAGTGTCGAAATGATATAGTGAATTGTTCAGAAATGATGTAGTTTCTGCATGATATAGTATGTTTCTGAATGATATAGTGAGTTTTTCTTGACATATAAATTAGAAACCAACGTCAAAGATAATGACAAAATCATATAATAACTTTCAGTTGTTCTATGTCAGACAAAAATAACGGCAAAAAATAGGGGTGTAAATATTTAAAAACTCTACCTCTTCTTCACGAAAAAGCCCGAGCATTTGCCCGGGTCCCAACACTAGTACAGAATTCACGATTTGCGTCTGTTTATTTGCGTCGCACGTGAGAGAGACTGACGCAAATTATGTATGTGCGTCGAATATTACAGGACATCTGATGCAAAAAGCCTGAGAAAATGTTTACAGGACGTTTTGCGTCGCACATAACGTGGCAAACGACGCAAAAGATTGCCCTATGTGCGTCGCATCAAGTATTAATGTGACACAAATTTAGATACGAAAAATGCCAATCTAGATCTGCGTCGGACTATCGACCCATCAGACGCAGATGCTACGTCGTATGCCCAAGATCCACGGATCATCTGCGTCGCACCAAGCCATTGTGCGACGCAAATGGTCATCTGCGTCGGATCCCATGTCCCGTCCGACGCAGATGACTCCTAGTTATTTTTTCGTATCCTTGCCCCAGTTGGGCCAGTTCCCACAAACTCTCTCACTCGCATCACTTGTCTCTCTCTCATGCGAATTCAGTGCCCTAACTGTCGACGACGTAAATTCTCCGGCACCTCCTCTCGCCGACAACTTCTCTGACATTTCATCTCGCCGCCGACTTCTCCGGCATCTCCTCTCGCCGGCTTATCCTTGCTTCACTCGACAGCGGGTCATCCTTGCATGTATTAAACTTCGCAGGCGGCTCCTTGCGTCTTTCTCGCCGTCGACTTCTCCGGTGCACTCCTCTTTCTCTCACTCTCACTCTCTCTCTCTCTTGCACTCCTCTTTTTCTTCCCACCGCTGCACTCCGTCTCACCGCGCCGCCGTTGCACTCCGTCTCCGGCAATGTAAGTCCTTTTTTTTTTCAATTTTCTGTCTAAATTTCTGTCTTTTTTTATTGAATTTTTGTCTTTTTTTTAATTGAATTTTTGTCTTATTTTTTCTAGATGTTAATCAAGGAGTTTGTGATTATATTAGTAGAGTGATTGTAGTTTTTAGTTTAAGATTGAATTTTAAGATTGAATTTAGGATGTTTGTAGTTTGTAGTTTGTAGTTTGTAGTCCTCATGAATTTATATAGTTTGTAGTGCTCTAAAATACTTCCTTGCTACGAACTATATAATTATATTCACAAGTCATTCTTGTTTTTTACCATTGATCTTAACAATTCTACTTTAATCTTAATGTTGTTTCTTAATCTCTAATTTGGTAAGGTCTTAATATTAGATAGTTGATGTTTATGAGTTATGACTTAATCACTATTTAATTTGTGGGTTGGTTAATGCCCTAATGCAGTTGCCACATTCCATCTTCTACTTGTCGGCTTGTCGGTGCTCCAAAGCTCATCTCGTTGTGCTTGTCTTCGCTGCTCCTTGAGAGCAGAGGTATATATTATAGCTTTTACTTTATGTTTGTTTGTTTTATTTGTCCCTATAATGTTGAATTATGTGATTGGGAAAGTATATGTGAATTGTATGGTTATGTGATTGGGAAAGTATATGTTGAATTATGACCAAACCTATATGGACATACCTTTATGCGGTAGGGAGGGAAATCAAAGGAATGGATTGGTATTTGCTGTTTAATTGCAATGTGTGCATCATTGGCTTAGATACCCGTTCGAAGCTTACTCATTAGGAGTAAGTCTTGAATAGTCCCCGGTTTGGGACTGTCTTTGAGTTTCTTATCTCACTTAGGATGTGAATGAATGTTTGGTTTTCGATTCTAAGAAAGATCTAGCTCATTTCCCTAAGCGTTCTCTGGGTACATAAGTTGATAGTTTACCAACTATCTTCATCATGTACTTGGAGAACTGTAGGGAAGTGCTGCCGGATTTTTGTTAGAATTGAAAACCAAATGTTCATTCACTAGTGAGATGAGAAAATCAAGGATGGGTTAGGTTGGAGTGATAAGGACCCAAATGTTCATGACTGCATTTGATAAGACACTTTAAATGATGTGATCGATTGTGTTCTTGTTTGATGTCTCTAGTGTATAAATATGGATCGAAACTGGATGTTTGGTAATCGAATTTCGGCGACATTTCTACAAGGGGTTGATGAATTTATCAGGGTTGCGTTAGAACATCAATCGCAGAATGGGTCAAAGTTAGTCTTGTGTCCTTGTTGTGATTGCAATAACTCTAGGGGGTATCGTGATGTGGATCAAATTAAGGATCATTTGATTCGTCGTGGGAGTAACTATAATAGGTGGACATGGCATGGAGAGTTTTATGATCAGGGTATGAGCTCCACTAGCTTGTGTGATGATTTGCATGTTGATCACATTGATGATGAGGTTGAGGTTGATATCGAAAAAGGAGAGGATGATAATGAGAATGATAGGGTAGTTGATGAGAATGATAGGGTAGATGAGATGTTGCACAATTTGGAGGATGAAGGAATCGATCGTCCGCATATGTATGATAGTATTCTAAGTGCAGCGGACAAACCTATGTATCCGGAGTATAAGAATTTCACTAAACTTTCTGGCATCGTTACATTGTTCAATATGAAATCGAAGTATAGTTGGACAGATAAAAGTCTCAGTGAGTTGTTCACTTTTTTACAAGAATTGCTACCTGAAGGGAATGAAATTCCTAACTCTACCTATGAGGCAAATAAATTGTTGTGTCCATTAGGTATGCAATATGAGAAGATACATGCATGTCCAAATGATTGTGTGTTGTATCGAAATGAGTACAAGGATTTGGGTGAGTGTCCAAGGTGTGGAGAATCTCGGTACAAGATAAAAGAGGATGATGAGGGAGTGAGAAAGAAAGAAACTCCGGCGAAGGTTCTTTGGTATCTTCCAATCATTCCGAGATTTAGGCGTTTATTTTCTGATGAAAATAATGCTAAATTATTAAGGTGGCATGGGGACAAGAGGAAGAAAGATGGGATGCTTAGACATCCGGCCGATTCTCCGCAGTGGAGAAATATCGACCGAAAGTTCGCAGGTTTTGGTAAAGAACCTCGAAATCTTAGGCTTGGACTTTGTACAGATGGGATGAACCCTTTTGGCACACTAGGTACCCAACATAACACTTGACCGGTTCTACTGCCTCCCTGGTTATGCATGAAGCGTAAATTTATTCTGCTATCGCTTCTTATTTCGGGTCCTAAGCAACCCGGAAACGACATAGATGTGTATCTTGACCCACTTCTTCAAGATATGAAATTGTTGTGGGATGAAGGTGTTTCGATGTTCGATGCGTATACGAAAACTGACTTCACATTACGTGCCATGATATTTTGCACTATTGATGATTTCCCGGCTTATGGGAATTTGTCAGGGTATACAGTTAAAGGAGCAAAGGCATGCCCTATTTGTGATGAGGATATGATTGATGAGCGGTTACATCATTGTGGGAAGAATGTATACCTGCATTACCGTACATGGCTTCCTTTAGATCATCCATTTCGTAAGAAGAAAAAGTTGTTCAACGAAAAAGTGGAGATGAGAGAAGCCCCTGTACCCTTGCGTGGAAAAGAGGTTTCTAATCGGCTAAAGGATATTGAAACAGTGTTTGGCAAGCCCTTTAAAAGTGTCTCAAAGAACTTATACAAGAAAAGATCTGAGTTCTGCGACCTTCCATATTGGGAATGCTTATAAGTCAGACATTGTCTTGATCTAATGCACATTGAGAAAAATGTTTGTGATGCCATTATCAGAACATTGTTGAATATGCCCGGGAAGACAAAGGATGTAGTTAAGGCTAGGAAAGACATGGTTGAAATGAGAAGACCAGAACTAGCACCTCAGGAGCGGGGACAATGCTATTATCTGCCACCAGCTTGCTGCACTTTGTCTAAGAAGGAGAAAACGAGTTTTTTTGAGTCTCTGCATAGGTTAAAGGTCCCTGCTGGATACTCGTCAAATTTTCGAAACCTTGTCTCACTGAAGGACTTGAAACTTGTTGGTTTGAAATCTCATGATTGTCATATCTTGATGCAGCATTTATTACCTGTTGCAATACGAGGAATTTTGCCTTCCCAAGTGAGATACACGATTACGAAGTTGTGTTTCTTCTTCAGAACTATATCTAGCAAGGTGATTGATCCTAACACTCTAGATACGTTGCAAGCTGATGTAATAGAGACGATGTGTCGATTTGAAATGTACTTCCCACCATCGTTCTTTGACATCATGCCTCATTTGATAATTCATCTTGTCCGAGAAATTAAACTTTGTGGGCCCGTTTGTATGAGGTATATGTGGCCTTTCGAAAGGCATATGGGTACTCTCAAGGGAAAATCGATGAATCCAGCCAGACCAGACGCAAGTATTGTCCAAAGAACAGTTGCGGAGGAAGTATCTGAATATGTAAGTCAGTATCTAGCACGTGCGCAAGCAATTGGATTCCCAAAATCTAGACATGAAGGAAGGCTTGATGGTTGTGGTACCATTGGAGAAAAAGATTGTGTCTTGATGGAGAGTTGAAAAGAAAAGCAGAATTTTTGGTGTTAGAAAATCTAAACAAGTTCATCCTTACTTAGATGAGCACAAGAAGATGCTTAGTGCTCAGTATCCATTGAAGAATGAATGTGAGTTGATGATTGAGCATAATCGATCGTTCGTTGATTGGTTTAAAGAACGAGTTATGAACCAACTATCTAACCCAAAAAATGATGTATCGGAGACGTTGAGATGGTTGGCATATGGGTCAAGGATGCAAGTTCTTTCCTATGAAGGGTATGACATCAATGGTTATTCATTTTACACTAAACAGCAAGATGACAAATCTACAATGCAAAACAGTGGTGTTACGTTGGGGTCTTTGTCATCAGAGTATAAAAGTAGAAGGGATAGAACCATTGTTGAGACAATGAAGTCATACTACGGGTTCATTGAAGAGATATTAGAACTTGACTATGTTGACTTCAAGATTCTGCTCTTCCAATGCAAGTGGTTTGATATTCGTCGTGGTGTAAAAAAGGATGAACATGACTTTTTTACATTAGTCAATTTCAACCGGTTAGGGCATCATGAAGATTCTTTGATATTGGCATCACAAGCAAAACAAGTATTCTACATGGTTGACCCTGCCGATTCTAAATGGTCTGTTGTCATTGAAGGAAAAAGGAGAATACTTAGAATTGATGATGTACACGATGAAGAGGAATACGATAAGCAATTCAATGAAGTCATTGCTTCGTTAGTAGTCATTCCAAGTACATTAGGGGAAGATCTGGACACGAATTACATTCGTCGAGACCATAATGAGGGATTTTACGTTGTCAAAGAAAAAACTGATTAATAGGTAACTAATGTAATATTATTGCAACTACTATTGTTTAGAATCTTCAATTATATATTTTATGCTTCGTTAAAATAATTTTGTAGTATTTCATTGATGAAGCTAACATGTCTTCATGCTTTATGGTTTCAGGTGTAGTGATGGAAGATCACATAATGCATGATGCATCCGTTGATGATCGATAGCCACGTTCTGAGGCCGAGATAACTGATGGAGGTAGTAGGAAGAAAAGAGTGAGCAAGCCTAGAGGTTCTACAAAAGGGATACGTTCCAAACCCGGGGTCCAAAGAGTACTTCAGTGGGATGATTGGATGCGTCCGATTGGGGATCATGTTTGTGCGTACAAGACACATTGCGGTGAAATCAGTAGAAGCAAAGTGTCTATCTTGTACGATAGTTGGGATGATGTTCCACAAGGCCTAAAAAATAGTTTATGGGAAGATGCTAAAGTAAGTAAACCTATGTATTTTTAAAATCCATTCTTTTAATTTAATTTGAATCATGTTTATTATACTAATCGTGTATTATTGGTTAATTTTATATATTGAAGAAACAGTTTGGAATACAAGAGGATGAGAGGAAGAAACGAGATGTGTTGACTACTTGTGAAGAGGTGGAGAGATTTCAAGTCAAGATTGGTGAGTCGATGGATCACAAAAACGAGGTCGGGGCCTAACAATGATATGCAACCGTACGTAATCTATCCTTTCATCACAGAAGAGATTTGGGACGAATTTGTGAAAAAGTGTAGCTCTAAGGAGTTTAAGGTATATAATATGTACGTTACAATCACATAATAAGTTATAATCAATTTTTTTATTGTGAATATTAACTAATGACTTGTTTTCATATTAGGCTAAAAGTGAAAGAGCAAGAAAGTCTCAGGCTGCCAGCATTCATCCTCATTTTTTGGGTCAAAAGTCATATGCGGAGATGATTCCCGTTTGGAAAGACAAAGGGTATATCCCTAAATCCTGTACAGCATCATCTGTTGACTCATCCACATCATCAATTATTTCCTCCTTGCCGGATCGAACTTTGCCATAGCTTCTCGCGAGATCGAAAGAAGATAAGGAAGGAAACCTTTTCTTCCCTAATGAAGAAACACAAAAGATAAAAAAGTCCATTGTAAGCATTCTTCAAATTTTATGATATTTTCTTGTCTAATTACTCGTATTCTACTAATCATATGAATTTTTTGAATTTGACACAGAATGATTGGAAAAGGAAAGAAAAGGAAGGAGAGTTTGTTCCAGGTCGGATGGATGATGCTCTATCACGTGCTCTACAGAGGAAAGACCGTCCTGGGCGTGTGTTAACAACTGCGCGTAGCATTGAGATTACATCGGTTTGGGGAGATCCCGATCGGAGTAGTACTGCTCGAAAGGGTAGGGGCATGGATGATGAGGAGATGAAGGAGTTCGAGGCTAGAGTGAGCCAAAGAGTTAGAGAACAGACGATGAAGGAGATGAATTCGAAGATAGATGCAATAGTTCAAGAAAGGTTAAAGGCTTTTGCAGCGCAATTAGGTCTTCAAGCACCAAATCAAATACGTCCTCACACTCCAGTTGATCCTAGTAGCTGTCACTCGGGGAGCAATGATCCATTTGTGAACTTGCAGGTATATAGTTATTTTATATCTTATACGATTATGATATTATGTTTCTAAAACACTTAATTAATGACATTGTGTTCTCATTGGATGTTAAGAGTCTGGTCCCATGCTGTTTGGCAATAGCGGATAACTCGGGACCGATCATTGTAGCTGAGGGTACCGTACATCCCCAAATGGAGTCACCATCACATTCTACGGCCGTGAAAGTGAGTGTTGATTATTTTTTTTCGGACTACGCAGAAGCTCTAGTTCCACTACCTATTCCATACATCGTGAAACTCAGTCAAGCAGAGGGTTCATTCATAGAATGACCGAAAGAGTTGGTATTTTTAGTCTCAGATAATCAGGTAACTTATGTTTAATATTTTGATTTATATACTAAGAAATGTAAATATATATACTAAGAAATCTTAATTATATATACTAAGTAATCTTTATTTTGTATACTAAGTAATCTTGATTTATATATGAAATAATCTATATACATATATAATATGAATTAAAAAGAAGTCGAATTGAATTAGGAACATATACCTAAAGAAGGTGCGATGAAGAAGAAGAAGAAAAAAAAAATAGTTCGTAGTGATCCTTGCACCGATGAGTCTGCACATAGGCACGTAGTTAATATCATGGTGGAACACGTTATCAATCATTTTTTTAGAATGTCAGATAAAATCACAATTCATACCTCTACTGACTGTCAATCATGGAACCACTTCCGCTTTCGCTTTTATGCAGTCCTGTTCACCGTCCCACTATCTTGTTTTCTTACACCACCACTGCCTGCACCAGGCCACCACCCACCAGACCACCATGCTACGGGGAATTTTGGCAGGTGTTATCTATAAAAAAAATATTTGGCAGATTTTACGATGTAAGGGAGTAATTGCACATAAATGAGAATTCAATGACCAGTCATAAAAGTCTCATCATATTATTTTTGTTACATATACTTGTCTTATAGTCTTTGTATCATTGTATGTTACGTTGCAAAATTAATGTAAATTAATTTTTAATACTCTCCTTATTCTAGAGTAATCCTAACACTTTTCATTCTCTCTTGTCTCATATATAGTACTCCCTCTATTTTTTTTATCCTTCTCACTTTCCTGTACACGTCTCCCAATGCGCTTAGTTTAACTTAAATATATTTCATTATATATTAGTATTAATTATAATGATTGAATATTCATAAAATACAAATTGAGACGAATCAAACAAGACCCCACATGACTATATTTTTTTTATTATAAACTGCAAAAAATTGAGAAGATTCACGTATGAATAATGTCAAGATTCCAAGTGAGAAAGATAAAAAAAACAAAGGGAGTACTATTTACACTTTCATGGTTGGAGTAATCTTTCTACTTAAAGCAACTTCTGACTTTTCATCATGTTTTTTGTCATCTTACATTATATAATTTTTCATTTTGTATTCATTATCTTTTTTCAATTCTTATTTTTTTATCATTCATTACTTATATTTATTAGAAAGCATCAAGTATGTTGTTTATTTGATCACATACCTTGATATTTATTAGAAATCATCAAATATGTTCTTTATAACTATATGCTAATGTAAAACATTGTCACTTTCCATCAAAAAAATCATTGGAAAATTTAATTAATGAATACAATACTATTTGTGGTCAAAAGCATTCTAAAACGTTAAGTTTTTATTCTTAGCTTTTGCAAAAATTGTGTTCACACTATTTAATAGTCATTTTTTAACTCACCATTTATATTGCGATAAATGTGTTCTACAAAAGAAAATAGTGGGGGTATTCAGCTCTATAAGAAGGATGAAGTTCAACAAAAGAAAAATGTGTTCACACTATTCCTATATTTTATTTGAACAAAAAATGTGGTTAGCTCGATATCCATCATCACCATATGGAAATAGAAAAGGATATTGCAAGGCAAAATAAGAAAGATGAAGTTCAGATATCTGTCTCAATCTTTCGCTATTTGTTTCAACAGTTTTATCTCTTTTTTCCCCACTATCAATATCTCCAATTATTAAGGCAGCAACTTCAAAGGCTCTAGGCATATTGTATGTCCTTCCATCCGATTTCTTTTTTCCAATTAGCTTTAATTTCACATTTCTGACATGCATCACTATTAAAGTGATCTCTTGCCGTCCTAAAAATAAATCAAGAAGATTGCGTTCATCAATAATCTCTTGTAATTAGACAATTAGAAGGTCTTCAAAATGCTCATTTGGATTATTAGAATTGTGTAACATATAAAATAATGTACATTATATTAAATATATTATATCACACAAAAATCCAAACACTGTTGAATTTTAAAAAGTGGAATACTTTTGACGCATCAGAGTTTAATTTTTTATGGATCTTCTTTGATTTTGTCCTTTTTTTGTTTGTTCATACAATTGAATTGAGTGAATTATTAATTCGATTGTCATTAGATATATTATAATTTAAAATTTTGAATAAGAATTACATTTTATATTCATGATTAAATTTTGAACAAGAATTACGTTATTTATGTTCAAGACTAAAATTTGAATAAGAATTACATTGTTTATTTTCAAAAAGAATTCAGATTAGTTGATGACTAAGTTGATTGTGATAGTATCAGTAACTTCAAATCAGTTTGAAACCAAGTATAACTTTTTTCAAATGATAAGTTAATTGTTAGAGAAACTTTTGAACATTAAGTTTACTTAGGCTTAATAACTTTCCCTTTTAAAAATTTAAGAAACATAAAACCTAGGCTTATATGACTACTCCAAGTCTCCAACAATTAATAGGTTGATTTTGAGTTTAAAAAAAAAAAAGCATACAATTATTAGTAGCCATGAGCATAAACAAATACATGATTAATTACTTTAATGACTAAAAGTCAATCAAACAAAATTTTGCTTGCATCTGTAAGAACTGGGAACTACAACACACTATATAACGTTAGAAAGTATACACATATACGAAGTATATAAAATGAAAAAGCATACACATCAATATTCATGAGCTTAAATTCATACAATACCCTTTATAAAAAAAAAATAGCTAGACACTCAGAATCTTAAATTCCGTAGAATAACTCATACAGAAATTACCATACCACCAAAATATTGTGAAATTGAATTTCAGTATAATATATTCATTACAAAAATTATAAATATTATAATGATATAACTTTAATACTAATACTAGCTTTATTTTTCTTCAGAGTTCGGGGTATATTCATCTTCGTCGTCTTCTTTGTAAATGACTCAAAATTGACTTGTCAACCTTCAACACATTGCCATGGAGAGATGAAGAACTCTTGACCGAATTTGGGAGAAATAGGTTTTGTTTTGTTTTGTTTTTGTTTCATTGGGTTTAAGAAGGCATGACGATATGTATTGAGAAGGAAAAAATACATGCACGAAAATGTTAGGTCATGTATTGGAGTAGTGGTTAGCTGTGGCATTTTCCCTATTTATACTTGCAGTACATAACATTGTTTTTTTTTCATAAAAAAAATCTGAAATTAAGTTTGATTGACAATTAAGATACCCAAAATCAAGGTTGATTGAAATTTTGAATTCCTTACCATAAGTTGCGCATTACATATCAATCAAAGAAATCAAAAAAGGCAATGATTTACTTGTTATTTATGTACATAAAGATTTGAAGATAGTAATTACCTAATTAAAATCATCAATCACCTAAAATCACGCCAATTAACCATAATCTTGGTAGATCTTGTGCGATTATCTCTCATTTCGAATTTTTTTGTGCCACTTGTCCATTACTTAGGCCTTGTACACTTGGCAAAAATAGGTAACTAATAACTGCTCCAAATATCAATATCATATGATTCATATCCCACTAATTACGACAATCATCACGGGATTATGTCAAGTGAATTATGCCATTTATATTTTGCTAAGTTAATATTTTTTTTGTATATTTTTATTCAATACAAAAAATAAATGTAAGAGTATGCAACCCAAACAAAAAAGTAGTCGAGCATAAATTATTCTAACCATAATAAAAAATCGAGGATAATGTTTAAACTATAAAGATCAATCTTAAAAATGTAACAAATTAGCAATGGACATATATCTCGAACATTTTTTTTTTAAATGCATAACATTGAGTTATTGCTACAAGCCTACAACCTATTATGTAACAAATCAAAATTGCTAGATAACAAAATAATGAGCTTGCTTCCTAATCATCACTTGCAAGATAATGATGCAAAACAATATTTTTAAGCCTAAGAACATCCCCATCGTTCAAATCAATATCTTCAAAATAATCGTCGCACACTTTTATAAGCCCTTGGAAGAGTGTATTGGAGGTCGTATAACATCATATTGTAAAAATCAAAATATCTAGTGTGAGTTTATTGAATACATTATGGAACATAAGATGACCTTCACGAAAAAGGGTTAAAAACCATAGCATCAACATCAAGAAAATTTGAGTCATCCACCTTAGGAGGCCACATATTTTTTTGCTCATAGGTGTTTGTGTAATCTCTTGTGAAGAAGATGATGTTTCTCTTGAGGTAGATGATGTTGCCATGATGATATTATATTGAGAAGAAAAAAAAAATATAGCTTGGGAAATATTAGTCCAAGGATTGAAGTGGTGGTAAGCTATAGCATGATCCCTATTTATACTTGCAATATTGTACATAACATTGATTTTTTTTAAATCCGAAAATATGCATATTGACAATTAAGATTCCCAAAATTAAGGTCGATTGAGAATTTCAAATCCTTACCATAAGTTACATTTTTTTATCTCAATCAAAAAATAAAAAGGCAATGATTTAGTGTTGATTATGTACATAAAGAATTGAGGATACTAATTGCCTAATTAGAACCATAAATCACCATAAATCACGGATTTAACCCTAATCTTGGCCGATTTGTGCAAATCTCTCCCAATTCGAATTACTTAGTGCCACTTGTCCATTACTTAGGCCTTGTACACAAGCAAAAAAATTGGTGTTTAATTGACACATAGGATTCCATTACCTTGCCTAAACGACACATAAGCAAATTTTTCTAGCTTTATATAATATGATGATTTATTTTTCTTCAGAGTTCGGGGTGTATTCATCTTCGTCGTCTTCTTTGTAAATGACTCAAATTGACATGTCAACCTTCAACACATTGCCATGGAGAGATGAAGAACTCTTGACCGAATTTGGGAGAAATAGGTTTTGTTTTGTTTTTGTTTCTTTGGGTTTAAGAAGGCATGACGATATGTATTGAGAAGGATAAAATACATGCACGAAAATGTTAGGCCATGTATTGGAGTAGTGGTTAGCTGTGGCATTTTCTCTATTTATACTTGCAGTACAAAACATTGTTTTTTTTTAAAAAAAAATAAAAACCGAAATTAAGCTTGATTGACAATTAAGATACCCAAAATCAAGGTTGATTGAAATTTTGAATTCCTTACCATAAGTTACGCATTACATATCAATCAAAAAAGGCCATGATTTACTTGTGATTTATGTACATAAAGATTTGAAGATACTAATTACCTAATTAGAATCATCAATCACCTAAAATCACGCCAATTAACCATAATCTTGGCAGATCTTGTGCGATTCTCTCTCATTTTGAATTTTTTTGTGCCACTTGTCCATTACTTAGGCCTTGTACACTTGGCAAAAATAGGTAACTAATAACTTCTCCAAATATCAATATCATATGATTCATATCCCACTAATTACGACAATCATCACGGGATTATGTCAAGTGAATTATGACATTTATATTTTGCTAAGTTAATAATTTTTTTGTATATTTTTATTCAATACAAAAAATAAATGTAAGAGTATGCAACCCAAACAAAAAAGTAGTCGAGCATGAATAATTCTAACCATAATAAAAAAATCGAGGATAATGTTAAAACTATAAAGACCAATCTTAAAAATGTAACAAATTAGCAATGGACATATATCTCGAACATTTTTTTTTTTAAATGCATAACATAGAGTTATTGCTACAACCTATTATGTAACAAATCAAAATTGCTAGATAACAAAATAATGAGCTTGCTTCCTAATAATTACTTGCTAGATAATGAAGCAAAACAATATTTTTAAGCCTAAGAACATCCCCATCGTTCAAATCAATATCTTCAAAATAATCGTCGCACACTTTTATAAGCCATTGGAAGAGTGTATTGGAGGTCGTATAACATCATATTGTAAAAATCAAAATATCTAGTGTGAGCTTATTGAATACATTATGGAACATAAGATGACCTTCACGAAAAAGGGTTAAAAACCATAGCATCAACATAAAGAAAATTTGAGTCATCCACCTTAGGAGGCCACATTTTTTTTTTGCTCATAGGTGTTTGTGTAATCTCTTGTGAGGGAGATGATGTTTCTCTTGAGGGAGATGATGTTGCCATGATGATATTATATTGAGAAGAAAAAAATATATAGCTTTGGAAATATTAGTCCAAGGATTGGAGTGGTGGTAAGCTATAGCATGATCCCTATTTATACTTGCAATATTGTACATAACATTGATTTTTTTTAAATCCGAAAATATGTATATTGACAATTAAGATTTCCAAAATTAAGGTCGATTGAGAATTTCAAATCCTTACCATAAGTTACATTTTTTTATCTCAATCAAAAAATAAAAAGGCAATGATTTGGTGTTGATTATGTACATAAAGAATTGAGGATACTAATTGCCTAATTAGAACCATAAATCACGGATTTAACCCTAATCTTGGCCGATTTTGTGTAAATCTCTCCCGATCCGAATTACTTAGTGCCACTTGTCCGTTACTTAGGCCTTGTACACAAGCAAAAAAATTGGTGTTTAATTGACACATAGGATTCCCTTACCTTGTGAACGACACATAAGCAAATTTTTCTGGCTTTATATAATATGATGATGATGATTTGTTGCAAAAGGTACAAGGAAACATTGGGAGACTCTTTTCTCAAATGAAATTTTTATATCCTCTCTGTTTTTTATCATTCTCGCTTTCTTGTTCCCGTCTTCAAATGCACCTCTTGGAACTTAAATAACTTTCATGATATCAAATTACAACTATTGAATATTAACAAAGTACTAATTGAGGCGAATCAATTAATCAAACAAGATCGCAGATGACTATATTTTTTCTTATAAATTGAGAAAAATTGAGAAGATTCTCTTAAAATGTTAATATTGTCAAGATTTCAAGTGAGAAAGTTAAAAAAAAACCGAGGGAATACTTCATACACCCTATGCACTTTTGCAAGGGAAAGAAAACCCAATGAAATTAACAGTCCCTAAATAAGAAGACAAACCATTACCAATGTAACAACAATTAACCTAATGGAAACTAATGGCATTTGTTATATTTTGAACTATCAAAATGTTACACATGATAATAACTTGTGTTAGGAGTAATATTTTTTTTGTGCCCCCTTTCGAGAACCCCGTGGTAAGAAGAATATCTTTTAGGCTGCCCTTGCATAGGGTCACTTACCCAAAGGCCCACAAGCCCCAATCCTCTTAAATAAAGAATTCATAAATAGAGTAAGGATATTATAACATACAAATTATAGTAAGATTAGGAGTATAATATACATTTTTATTTTTCTCGATAGATAAAATAAAAATTATAATTAGAATGCACTCCTCTTAAAGGATACACCTATGATAATTGATATACATAGAATTATATATAAAGTGCCCTATATTAGATATCCCCACTGATACTCTATTTCCTTCGTGGTAGATGTATATAATAATTTTTTTGGGGGACCCCTTTCTGGAACCCCTTTGGTAAGAAGAATTTTCCTCTTGGCTGCCCTCGCATAGGGTCACTCACCCAGAGGCTCAACAAGCACAACTCTCCCCCCTCCCTAAATAATATTGAAATTTGCTTCTCACCAATATTTGAACCTTAGTCTCCCATGTGGGAGATAAGAAGCCATACCATTGGACCCAAGGGTCCTCGGTAGATGTATAGTATAATTTTTTTTTAGCCTTCAAAAATTTATGGTAAGAAGAAATTTCCTCAGGATTGTCCTCGTACAGGACACTCACTCACAGCCCCAACAAGCCCAACATTGATGTATAGTATAATTACATCCTACATAAGTTACGCGAAGCTAAATACAAGTGCACGACACGGAGAGATAGAGACTAGAGTATTGGCTAGCTCTATAATTTACAGATGGGAGGCTGGAGGTCAAATCTCACCAAATTCATTCTATGAAGTATGAAGTATGAAGTATGAAGTATGAAGTATTTCAGTGTCCAAATATTCTCGAAGGCCCAATATCCATTTGACGTAGCCCAAACATTAATAACGTATCATATCATCTCTTCAACACTTCGCTTCGTACGCAACAACACCAACTTCTCTCTCAAATTGTCCATCCAAACAAAATTCAATCAAACCCTTTCTCTCTCCTCTCATCTTTTCTCATTTCTCAAATTCATCCCCAAATATCTTCAATCAAAAACCCTAGAATTCCGATTTCACCATAATATTCCAACGATGCCGAAGAAGATGGGAGTAAACAGCAAAGCAGAGGAAGCAAGAGCTCGAAAAGCCGCAGCAGAATCCGAGAAGAAATTCCGAGAAGTGAAGCAAAAAGAAGACCAATACTGGCAAGAAGCCGAAGGTTCCAAATCAAAAGCCGCCAAAAAACGCGAAGAAGAAGAGCAGAAACGCGCCGAAGCCGCCGCTAAGAAAGCCGAAGTGCGCCGATTAGCCGAATTGGAGGAGAGAGAAATTGAGAAGTCCTTAAACAAGCCGGACAAGAAGGCGAATAGAATTGCGGTTCCTGGAGTTTCGAAGGTTACGGAGGCGGAACTTCGACGGAGGAAAGAGAAAGAGGAGGAGGAAATGCGGCGAAAGGCGGAGGAGGCGAAGAAGAAGCAGAGTAGGATGGCGGAGGAAGAGGAGTATGAGAAGATTGTATTGGTTGAAAATAGAAATAGAGATGATGAGTTGATTGAAGCTCATTCTGTTGAGGAAGCTCTTGCTCAGATTTCTGTTGCTGAGACTTTGCCTGTTGATAAGCATCCAGAAAAGAGGCTTAAAGCTTCGTTTAAGGTAATTTTTCTAGGCTGAGTTTCATGATTACGGCTTTTTTTTTTTTTTTTTTTTTTTGTTGAATTGGCATTTTATGTTCCTGTTTCATTTTGAGTAGGAGAGATGTTGAATTTCTTTATTTTGCAGATTTTAGTGTAATTTAGCTGATTTTTGGTTATTGGCGGAGATATTTGATAGGGCAATGGTGACATTATTTATAATTAAGGTGGCGTCGATTTTGTACTAGTAGTGTTTTTGAAGTTGTGAAGTAGTTTGAAATTTATGTTATAATTTTTGAGGACATAAGTCTTATATTGGAGGATGCAGAAGATGCAAGGGATTATACGGGTGAACTGCAAATTAGACAACTTTTTAAATGGGAAAGGATTGACAATCTGGTTCGTATCAAATTAGGCAAGGAATTAATCACAGGATAGCAATAGTAATAGTATTCAGCTAAAGATCGTGGCACAATTGTTGTAGACTTCAAGTTGAGAGCTTATTTCGGTTAGGGACAAGATAGAACAGTCATAAGTAAGAAAGTTCTTGCTTGAAAAGGAAAAATTAAATCTCGGATCAAATCTCCATGCGGTGGTGAGGACATAAAACCTTTATCTATGATATCTCCTTTTGAGTATACAGGAACTGATTTCTATTGCCCTAGAGGACATAATTGCCTGAGCTCAGTTTCAAGCGACATAATTATATCAGGACAAGCAGGCCGGACCCAAAGTGGGGCCAAACGTACAATCTTAAACGACTTGTCCCCTTCTGGTGTTCTTTGGAGCCATTTTTCCATAGTCTGCGGTCTCTTTTGGTCTTCTGCAGAACTTGGATGGAGCAGACGAAGAAGAAGGGTGTCGAGCAGATCATCAGAGAACCAAGGGTTCTAAACCGAGCAAGTGAAAAGCTTTTCACTCCCTTCATTTTCTCTCTTTCCAAACACTTCGATTAGGAGTCAGTACACAAAGATTTAAGATCATTTCTTTAATTGGCTCTCCATTTCTAAGTTCATAGCTTTCGCGGTAACTTCATTGATGTTACCTACCAAGTTTGAAAGTGATTTGACTTTAGAGTGTCGTAGTTTTGGTACCAGTAGTCCCTTAACTCCCATTTCTTACTTGGAATAAAGGCCACTTTCAAACTGTTTTGGGGCTTGTCCAACAGCGAATCTCGAAGGTGGGAAAATTCCGGATTGAAGAAGAGGCAGATCAAAATATCGTTGAGAGTGAGTCCGGAAGGGGACAAACAGGAATCTATTTGGCAATAAAGAACCTATAATTAGGGATTTATCTTGAATTGAATCTCTTATCCCCATTAGAGATATTGAGGGGGTGGAACAATAACTGGGAAAATCAAATATGTTCAAATATATATAACACAACGAATTGCTCTTAGATTCTGTATTCATGGGGGGATGGTGCCAAACTGAAATGCCCTGACAGAAGTACAAGGAGAGAAGTAATGGGAGGACTGAGATGTAGCGTTAGATGATTAATTAAGGATATCAGGAGGTTTTGGTGGGTGCCTCTCTCTCTCCATTTTTACTCTCAAATGTGGATCTGATTTTATTATAGATTTACCCTCAGTTGCCCCCTGCCTATGAAATGAATCATTAACCTCTTGAGACAGGTTCTAGATCAGAATTATCTGCACCAGGCATAATAATGCACTTGCATGTCATATGTTCATTAGACCATTAGTACATGGGATAGTTTTCTTGGGTTTTCTGTAAGGACTTCACCATAATATGATGTAACCTGTGCATCTATCTCTGTGAAATCATCTTTTTTACTGGAAAGATGAGTGTATAAAGAAACTGGCAAGAAGAGGTTGTATTGTTGAATTGCTTAATGACTTCATCTTAGCCTTTTTTATTTATTATTATTTTTTTATTATTATTTTCCCCCCTCTACGTTTGAGGTTTAGTTGTTTACTAGTGGTGCAGTGCTTGAGTTTCTAATTCTCACAAATGGTTTGCTTTATAGGCTTTTGAAGAAGCTGAACTACCAAGGCTGAAGGCAGAGAAACCAGGCCTTACTCACACCCAATATAAGGAAATGATATGGAAACTGTGGAAGAAATCTCCTGACAACCCTCTCAATAAAGTAAGCTTATTCTAGTTTATCTTTGTGGTATCTTATTCAATTTTACTGTAGCAACTATCTGCAACTTCTGTTCTGTTGATTGTATTTGTTTGGATTTGGCATCTTCATATTTGATATGCTGTTTTCGGTTTGGGAGAAAACCTGCTTGCACTATGTGTTACCTGGTGGCTGGTGGTTCCGTTTTCTTTTTTCAATATTCTAGTGTGTATTTTGGTCCAGTACTCCAGTCTTAAGTTATAACTGCAAATTAACTGATATAAGCCTATAAGGCTGTTGAATTTTCTTTGGGAGGGTTGGGGGGGGTGTGACTGGATTTGGATCTGTTTTACTCCTTTTGTTTCTAAATATAAGGCATGTAACCCACTTTTATGCATATTAATAATTTAGTTAACATTAGTTATATTTACATTGGTAATAAGAATCGATAATACAAACCAAAACCGTCATCTTATTTTGATTGTATAAGATGACATTTAATATTACACTGGTATTGTGGAATGCCTTGTACTGTGGACAATTTTTTTAGCTAAAATGCCTTACAATTAGAAATGGAGGGAGAATGTCGTTGCTGTTTTGATTCTGTAGACAGGTTCTATCCTGGCATAAGCACATAAAGAAGGAAAATTTTGAGGATTCTTTCTTTTGGTTGTATATTATATGAAGAGAGAAAGCGTAGATGGATATTTTTCCCGTGGCGCCTGCTGTCGTAAACGGATAATGGAGTCTAAATGGAACATAATTAACGTACAGAATCGGGTTTTCAGGGATGGGATCACATATTAAGAAATGGCTTCGGTGATGGAAGGTCATTACTTCCATGTAGTCTAATTTGGGGAACCTCACTTGTGGAAGTGAGGAAAAATGATACAGCTTGGGGTTAGCATGCCCTAGTTTCTGTAGGTCGGTCTAGCTTCCCCCCCTCTGTCACCCCCGATCGTCCACCCTGAGGTGACGGGTTGTATCAATGGTATTATAGGGGTTCAAGCCGTACCTTAGGATGATAAGGGGAAAAAATGCACTGTGGTTATTAGAATATACTTCAACTTCAAAAGCAATTTATTCATAAATTTTGCAGTAGCCTATCAGTATCGAATATTATGTGTACTACATAATCTGATTTACTTATGTGCCCAAATGTTCCAAAATGCTACATCAAAGACATGGTTTGCTAACCGCTATCATTGTTTTTGTGGCCTGAGCAGGTTGCTGAATCATAAATCTCTGTGACCTCAAATTGAACGGGCTTACCAAGAACACTTCCAATAATTGCGGCATACATTCTGTATATGAGTGATCTATACCCAGGGCTACTATTTGAAAAGCTAATCAACTCATTCTAGGGTTCTTCAACCATATGTGCGCCTGAAATAATAATACTTCCTGCTTGTTAGACAACACCTCATTTTCTTAGTAGTTGCACTTGCACAGTTTGTTATATAATGGAAGTGTTGACATATCTATCTAGCAACTACTATCTTTTGTAACTTCATTAATTAGGTTATAATGTGGAGGTTAAATGTTATTGCATCTTTAATGCTCAAATATCTATTAAAATGTTATAATGGGGGTGATGGAGTGATGGTATTTGATATGAGTTATGTTGGGCATGTTCTATTCAATTTATTGCTTATTTGAACTTATCGGATCTTATTAGTCTTTATCTGAACTTATTTGAACTAATTAAACCTTATTTTGTAAGAGGGTCGGGCCGTATTTTTGCTTATTTATGTTGAACTGAACTTATCAGACTTTATTAGTCCTTATAGACTTTATTTGAACTAAAACAGATCAAGCCTGTTGTATGTTATCAAGCAAATTGTTTGCTAATTTGCACCCAGCCCTTGGGGTACTAGACTTTATTTGAACTTAAACAGATCAAGCCTGTTGTATGTTATCAAGCAAATTGTTTACTAATTTGCACCCAGCCTTCGGGGTACTAGAACTGCGATAAAACTGCGATATTAGGCTGTTGGTAGGTTGTGTAAGGTTAGGAAAACGTTTTGAACTGAAAGACTTGAACTTCATGTTAGTTTGGCTACTTGTTCGAAATGTTACTGAGGAAAGGAATATGGGACACGGAAGAGAGGGGATGGAGATTTGAGAGGAGGAAAGGAATATGTTTGAGATTGGGAAGAATATGTGACATTTTTTTAACTTTGATACAAAATTTGTAAATACCGAGTATGTGAACATATATATACTCTCCAATAAACTAGGTGCAACTTATATATAATCCGAAACGACAATCGAAATTTGGATGAACTGATTATGAGCGTAATTTCATATCACGAGATTTTCTGCACAGTAGCTTACAAAAGGCGCGAATATGTCTCTTTGCTATTTAGGTCGTCCCAAATATGTGCTGATCCAAATCATCATATATGTATAGATGAACGAAGTGTGCAAGACTAAGGAACACTCACATTGAAAAAACAAAGCTAAAAAACCCTAACCAACTACAAATATTGAGGAGTTGTAACATGAAATATTCAGATGCATCTGAAAAACTTATAGTGATTGCAAATAAAGAAAAAAAGAACTTTACTTGACTAATGAGTTCCAAACTTCCAATAGATGAACAAGTTAACCAGAGATATTCATTAAGTTGGCATTCAAGTTGTTTGCCAAATTAAGCAGATTCAAATTTCAAGTCACTACAAAGAATCAAAGACCCCAAGAAGGGGTCACACAAATGACACTTTTTTTGTTTGTTTGTTGTACATCATCATAATAATTAAGTCCCTCCCCTCATATATAGATAGATAGATTTTGAATTTTCATTGTAGATTACAAAGTATTTTTGGCAACTAAAAGATCACTTTTTTTTAAGAGCCCTGCCACATAGAAGGGCATTATCAGGGATCGGATATTCATCTCTAGGAGAACGTGAAGGCGTATAAACTCTCCAGTAAAACTGTTGTCCTAGGTATTGGCGTGCCCAATATTGAGTTCTTACGTTCCACATTCCAACATTATCCAACGCTACATACACTGCGGTCCATGCTTTTGGATATACCTATATAATAACAAGATGAAATGAGATAACAATTATCAAATGTGAATGTTTTGTATGTATCTGTTGTTTTTATCATGTAGAGCACCTGAATGACTCGAACAAACAACAAACTATATAAGTTTAGGCCCTCTAAAATGCCAAGCTTTGTGGTGTACTAATGTATGTTCCTTTGCATAGTCTTTTAACAATCCTGATATTAGCTTCTATTTGGGCATTCCATGCGTTTTTCAGTGTTAAGCATCTTACCTGCACGGTGCAACGCGCAATCGCGTCATGTAGGTTGTACTGTTTCCGCTTGTCTGGTGACCATTTTCCGCCATCCATTCTGCCATCAATTTTAAAGTATCAGCTAGTCTCAATTCTCACCGCAGGCAAGTTTAGAAGAGATTTAAATACATACATCATACTAGTCATTTTCGGCTATGTTTGGTAATGCTAGTTGAAAAGAAACACATTTGTTAAAGATACAACTTAAACATAGGTGCAACATTCAATTTACTTACCCAACAACAAAGAAGTTGTAGCCATCAAGGTGCAAACTTTGAACAATGTTCTCTTTGTTCTCAAACACAATCTCTACAAATGTCCTGTAATCAGCACCCAACACTCCTGTGTCAAGGTACATACTTTTACCTGTTGGGTGATCAGGAATGCTGTTGACTTGAAATACACCTTGAATGTTGAAGTAATCTGCTAACTTAAGAGGAGTATCTGCTGGAATGAAAGAAACACTATTCACAGCATATCTTTGTTTTCCATTCACTTGAGCTGCAGAGCTCACTAGCTTGATTGTTCTATTCAATGGAATTTCTCCATAGTGGTAAGATCCTTGTGGGTTTGGCCTTGGTCCACTTGCTGTTAGATTAGTCCTATTAATAATCATACGGTTTATGCAAAATTAGTTGATGGTAAACAACATTTAGGCCCCGTTCTTTTGGATTGAGAGAAACTGAACTAAACTGAAACTGAACTGAGAAAAACTGAATTACAGATAGTAACCGAACTGAACTGAACTAAAAATAAGTCCAAATGAACAGGGCCTTAGTAATTTGACTTGATATTGCAACAAACTAAGCTACGGTCTTATAAAGAAATAACAATGCATATTATTCTTAGTTTCTTGCTACCTTATTGTACGTGCTTGTTCAATAGACCAGCCGATCTCGGTGGTCGGTCCACCGGGAGGAGGGCCGGATACCGGTCGGTTGGAGCCCTGATAATGGAGGATTCCGGTGGTTGTATGGATTACATTTTGGAATCTAGTTGACACTGCAATATAGTAGTCTTTGACTTCTTGATCCGCCGTGATTAAGACAGAGTAAGATTGACCTACGTGGATATCCAATGATGAATACTCTTGTTGCATGGTGTGGGTCCCTTCAACTTCTACTAGTTTCATCTTATGGCCTTGAAATCGAATGTTGAGTGTGTCTTGGAGTCCAACGTTTGATATTCTAAATCTATATGTTTTGCCTGCCAAATATTGAGGGGAAATTTTTTACATCTTATTTAAGGATAAAATAATTTATGTATAGAGATAACTGAATTATAGTATAATATCAGTGTTGATGAACAAAAGTGAACGTTTTTGTACCCTTTTCAACTGCGAAAACTGCGTCATTCGCTCTTCGCCCATTCATGTGAATCCCATCAGTGAAGGGAAGCTTCTTTCCGTGGTCCAAAATTGCCTTCAATTTCTGCGGTTACCCCAAGAAAGAATTAGTCATTATCTTCAATTAAGAAAATTGTTTATTACTAGTCTATTTTCAACTCTAATTAATGTGAAAGTGAACTTAATAAGTGACATTAATTCTTGTGCATAGAGTGGGACCAATATATGCTAATATAGTAATTAGGGTCTTACTTTATATTTTTTTGGGTGCAAACTAGTAGTATGGGTGTTTCTAATAGGTGCTTAGAGTTTGTTATGGGTGACCCCAAAAGTTGTCCTATTGTTGCCTATATTTAAGAGAATATATAGACCAGCCATGAGCACAAAGTAGAAAAAAACACCCTTTGTATAACACTACATCTAGAAATAGTTGGGGGAATTTCCCACTTATATGAAGATGTTTGATCAACATTCTCCTTGTATATTGGAGTTCAAAATTTTTCTTTTTTAGCAAATCAATTTGAACCGATAATGATACAAACTTATTAAATGCAAATTCAAGCTAATAACTAAAGCGATACTATGAATATAAATGAGAAAAAAAATACCGTGTGATCCTTTTTGTACCAATCACCAATGAGAAGGGTAAAATCGTCAGCAGGGGGAGGAAATGGGACAGGAATACGAGGCCTGCTAAGGACTCTAATTCCTCCAAACCCACCAGCCGCCTTATGAAAGGCTGTAGAAGGGAAGTAAAAGAAGGACCCAATTTGATCCTTCACTTGTAGTTTGTAGGTAAAGTTCTGTCCGGGAGGAATTGGACAAGTGGTTCCATACACTCCATCTTCAAATGAATTCTTCCTCTGTTGAATCCCATCCCTAAAATATATTTATTTAATTAATTACATATGCAGTAAGTTTCTTGTTAAAAACGGTCTGACAATCATACCGTCAATTAGTTAAATAAAAAGCAATAAGAATTATACAAAACAGGCTAAAAAATAGTTAAAAAGAAAAGGGAAAACACAAAACTTAAGAAATACTTATGTGATCTGAGTAAAATTTTTGATTAGTCTCACAAGAAAATACCACATACCTCTAAAAAAGAATTGTTTTTCTTTTATCTTTTCCATAGACATGATTGATTATTATAACAAATTAAACATGCTAATAGTTATAGATTAGGTGGTTCTAGCTCTTAGTTAGCATCTCTCGTAGAAGGTTAGTTGAACTAAAAGTGTGGTAGCTCCAATTGAGCTCTCCACATAGAAGTGATCATGGGCCGGGTCGGGTTCGGATCGGGCCAAGGTTTTGTGACCAAAGCCTGCTAATTCGGGCCAAAAAGAGCGGGTTTTTCAGACCAAAATCGGGTCGGGTCAAAAATTAGACTAAAAAGTCATTTTTGACTTGCCCAAAACAAAAAAAGGGATCGGGCCCGACCGCGGGCCAAAAAATTCTGCCCAAACCCGTCCAAAAATCGGGCCGGGTTGGGCTGGAGTTGATCAGCTCTACCTACACACATTCGGTAACATTAAACATTGGCCTTGTACACAAAAACATAATTTTTTTATATGATCAATTCATGTTCGTGATTAGGATGTATAATCTTTACCCTACATTAACCTAGGTTAATTCAATTTTTTAAAAAATATTGTTAAATGGATCTATCATTGTCTAAAGAAAGTTGTGCAATACAAATATGATGTTTTGTGGAGCATAGTCTAGTGACTTGCCTTGATAGTTAAGCTTTGACAGGTTAAAATTAGTAGCAAGTAATGTACAAATACAATGCAACTATGTAAGAAGCAAATTTTTAAAACTCTTTTTACGTCACGCACCCTATATACTGTACTAAAAGTCTAAAACACATGCATATGCAATGTTTATCTGATCTCATGAGTCATGATTCTTGTGGGTGTTTTTTTTTTTTTTTTTTTTTTTTTTACTTTTTAACTTACATAGCAGCAATTTTTTCACATGGCGCTCAATTTTTTTTCCATGCTTCTTGTGGCAAGAGCTAAAATTATCTCATTTGGGGATCCATACAGTACCATACTAACCGACAACTGAAGGCCCACTCATCTAGTAGACTAGTAGTTCAATGGAGTAGTAAACAAAAACTTTCTTCAATCAATTGTTTAATATTGATTTTTTGTTTTTAACTATACTAATAGATACAATGAAATTTTGATGGATTATTCAACCACAAACAATCCGAGAGGTGTAATGTTATTTTATTTTTATTTTTCAATTTGAAGAAAGCTACCCTTTAGGTGTGGTAAACCAACATTATTCACGTATTAGTTTTGAATTGTTTCGTAAGCTTCTTTACATGAAAATAAAACTTAAACAACTTGCATTTTATATGAGGTCTTTGATTCTAATTGTGTGTCAATTTTACGTATAAATAAGAAGAATGTAGTTTATATGCTTGAAAGAATTATGCCACTTATTTTAAATAGGTGAAAATAATTAAAGTATTCTTTAATAAAATGTTTGATTTTTCTAATCTATGCCACAAGGCATAGATTAAGAATTTCAAGATTTCATTTAAAAAATATAATGTTATCGGGAAGCTTATCAAGCGGCGGATTTTATGGCTCATAGGGGACATGACGCTCCTTTTCTCTTGTATTGGTTTTTTTTTTCGAAAGGATGTTGTAGGCTGGTCTTATATTCGAAGCCAGACCTAGTTTGTTTCTCCTTACCAAACAAATAAAAATAAAAAAAATATAATACAACAATATTCCATTTGGGGATAGTAAATAAGGATAGATACTTAAGAGATAGTCATGTAAGATTTTTTAATTTGGTTGGATATTGAAATGAAAACTTTTTGTATAATGGTATCTTGTATATGATTTTTGATACTTTTAATCTATACCTTGTGGCATGGGTTAGAAAAATCCTAAAATGTTACTTTACAGATAGATAGAAACAGCTGTATATGCAAACTAGAACTTCATTTTTGATAAAGGAAAAAAAAGGAAAGGAAAAAAAAAAAAAAGTGGAAGTTGAGTGCACTCATGATTATAACACTCACGTTTTTCCCTTGATGGTTGATGGAAATATTGTTGGGGGCCAACTAGGACGCGGGATTGAAGCATAATTGAGTACTTCCCTTACTAAAATGACTACTTGTGTTTTCATCTTGTCTTTATTATTGTCTTTCAACCTTTTATAGCTTGGTTTAAACTTTGGTTAGCGGCGGGAGCAAGTTTCAAACTTATTTATTAAAGGTTTAAACAACATCCATATTCTTTTCCTAAAAAAAACATCATTATTCTAGATCGCAATAACAGAACAATTACTTTTAGAAAAGCAATCAGCATCACCCAGATATACTCCCTCTGTCCCATAATATAATGCTTATTTCTCATTTTTTACGATAATTAAGAAAAGTGGAACATGAATGATAAACAATTAATGTTGTGGGAAAAAAGCTGATTTTAGGAGAGAGAATGGTGTATAATGGGTGAAAGAGCATTAAATATATGACTAATTCAACCCTTAGGTTCAATAAACAAAGAAAAAAACTATTTCCAAGGAGCAAATAAATGATGGTTGCATGGTTTTTTAGGCAAATCAAGAGGAATTGTGGAATTAACAAATAAAAACAAGAACAACATTTTGAGACACCCAAAATGAAATGCAAGCACTATATTATGGAACGGAGGGAGTAATATTTATGTAAGTTATTATATGGTTTTCCAACTGACCACCAACTTAGTGAGAAAAAGTTGAGATTTGTATATTAGAACTTAGAAGTTCCACTTTTACAAAAACGGCAACATTATTAAGATAAATGGAGTATCCGATATAGACCTAACTTCATTTTCTAAAAAAAGAAATTTTAGTGATTGAAGAAATTGAAAGTAGTCAACCAAGAACTCAAAACACCTCACTCAAATTTAGACCTTGCTGACTTCTCGAATTGCATAGTCATCTCAAATTTTGACTATATATGTTAACAATTTATATCGATCAAAATTTAAATTGACCTTATTAATTTATTATAAATTACCATAGTAGATATATGGATGAAATGTGCTTGAATTGATATAAATAAACTCAAATGAATGACAAATTAACATGATTTGAATATATAATTAGTTGATCGATCGGAATGATTTATTTACCACTTGTAGTATATACATTTCATAATTATTTTGACATGTATTAATGAACCGCAATAGGCAATATCATAACTTTTGTACCACACCCTAAAGGCTGTAGAGTTTTTATTTGTACTAACAATTTACACGTTTGTATGGAGAACCAAATTAAATGACTAGAGAGAAAAAGGAGATAACAAACCAGCTAATGAGAAAGGGCTCATCCAAGTGATTATGGACGTTAATGATAAGATTATCATTTGTGACAGAAATTATATCTGGACCAGGAAACTGGTTGTTGATAAGTATTCCCTACATTAACCAAAATCATCAAAATATATTAATAAAACATAATTTATCTTGGCTAGAGAAAAAAAAATCAGTCTTCACAAAAAATAAACTAAGAAAATCTCAAGGAAATTGTCATGCAATTATTTACAGCGTAAAGAATTGCAAGATGGTGTTTATAATAACAATAATAATGATAAAAAAAGCATATATATCCTACTTGATCTACCATATGAAAACAACGTAAGTATGCTAGTATGAGCACGGGAGTGCGTGGTTAATTGAGATTTTGGAAACAAATACGTTTCCGAAATAGGATTAATTTAGTTCCTTTCATTAGCATGAAAACGACTGGGGTTCTAAATGATACATTTCGAAACAGGACACCTTAGGCAGTTAGGCCTAGAGGTTTTCGTGCTTTATAAATACCAACTTTTAACCATTTAAGAGAATAATGAAAGGAAGTGAGAGAGAACGAACCCGTTGTCGAACGCCAAGGGGATAAACATGGCCATAGTTGATATGCCAGTCGAAGTACTTGTAAGGATCTTCAGCATAAGCAAAGTGAAATAGAGAAATCAAAGCAATGCAAGAAGGCAGCCAATATTTTGGAGACATATTTTTTTCTTACGGTTTTCGTTAGTATAGTGATCAAGAAAACAAAGGCATTTATGGTGTTGTGGTATGTTTCTTTAAGAAACAAAAAAAATGATGGATTGTGGTGTGATTTTTTTTTTTCTTCAAGTGTAGAGCAAGTTATAGGGGAGAGAGGGGGTATGGGAATTGCGAAGGCCTTTTTAATGATACAGAGTAGTAGCAGTAGTAGAGGAAAATGGGTAACCAAAAGAGGGTTTAGACTTTTATAGCTATATTTATTACTCTTTAACTTCTAGAGTTTTTATTATGGCGAATTATAATATGATAGGGTTTGCATTTAGGATAATACAAAATAAACATATGTTGAGCTAATTTTTATTTAATCTATTAAGATTAAGATTAAGGATAGTCGATCTTTCAGCTAGGAATATATAATATGGTTTATCTTTATGAAATGTCACTTAAAGTGATCTAGTTCTCATTAAAATGTTATCACTAACAAATATGTTAAAAACAATACTGTAGGTCAGTATGGAGTATTAAAAGTGATCTCTCTCTGTAAATATGGCAGCCATATTTAGTCTAACATTCAGTATTGTATATATGTATATAGAAAAAGCTAATTTGTAATTGATAATTCTTCATTAAACTTGTTTTTTATGTACCTGAATTAATTAATTAAATAGAGAGGAAGCTAAAAGTGGAATATCTCTAAAACAACGTATTTCATTAGTAAACCCTAGTATTCCAAGTCAAATATGTGAACATCATATTTTTTTCATAATTTGGACTAGGGGTGCTTAAATTATCGAGCGAGTCGGTCACGAGCTGACCTGTGCTCGACTTGACTCGTTAAAGTATCGAGTCGAGCTATTTCTTTTCAAGCTTGAAATCTCTAGCCCGACTCGACTCGTTAAGTCATCGAGACGAGTTCGAGTTGCTCACAATGCAAGCATATATAATTGATTAGTTTGCCTAAATTATTCGCAATATTTTCTATTTTTTTATTAATCTATTTATATACGTATTTCATGTAAAGTTCATAATTTTGATTGTCATTTCGAGTAACTTACAAATTATCAGTTTATTTTTTATCCTAAAAAATAGTCGATATTTGCAATATTGTAATATTTTTTAATGATTAAAACTTATCAAGCAACTCACGAGCTTGTGGAGTAAGTTTAGGTTAGCTCAACTTGACTCGAGTCGTTAATGTATCGAGTTGAATTTGATAGTCGAGCCAACTCGATTCGATCATTGAATGAGTTTTGACCGAGTCGAGTTTGAGTTCTTCACGAGCTGCTCGACTCAGCACCCCTAGTTCATACATTTGTCGACGGACAAAATTGAGTACTAATTATCTTTTATTGTGTAGAAGTAAGAATGATGAAAATTTTGTATTTTGAAAATATATAATAACATGAATGTCGTATAATTATGCATGACTTTATATTCTTACATGTAATAAATACAAACATATAAAAAGTGCATTAAGTTTATATGGTAGAGGTAAAATTAATGGAGGAAGTATTAATTTTGTTATTATAACCGGAGCCATGAAGACCATGACTAAATAAATTGATGCATGTAGTAAATTTCTCAGCGGAACCGTGTAAGGCTGTAAGCTGGAGTTTAAAATGCTACCCCCAGCTTATAATGTGGGTCGGTCTTCCCCTTTTGTTTGGCTTTACTTAAATTTGCAAAATTTGCCTCCGTGATTGTTGACGTAACCCCCGGTATTCTTGTGTGTTACTGTTTTAAGTCCTTTAGTTGGTCCAGCTCATATGCATTACATACTAACATACTTGCATGCATATACTATCATGAATCATGGTTTGTCTTATTATCAATATATGTCAAATATTAAGACGGATGTCTAATTAGACGACTATTCTAGATAATAACAGGATTGTTTTCTTCGGGTGTATACCTAGCTCAATTCATCATTCTTGTGTTCTTAATTTGCTGGATACTTTATACTGTTTGTGTTGTTTATGTGTGTTAGTGCATGCCCGCGTTTGTGATGGGCGTTTTGATCGTAACAATATATATTATGTGGGTGAAGGAATCAAAGGGAAAAGAAACATGGTTTATATATGTAGATTAGCAACTTTATATAGATAATTGATAGATAGGGGTGAAAGTTATTCGGATGAAAAACCAAAATCTAATCTAATTTGGACTCAAATTATGGTGGGATTGGATTCAAATTGAGTTAACCTGAAAATTCGAATTTTCGGATTGGTTTGGATGAGGGTGATTGGATCCAAAAATGCAAATAACCGAATAGCAAACAAAGCCATGTATTATATATTTGTATATTTTGAATTGGGCTTAAGTATTTTCGATAAGATTTATGGGTTTGTATGAATTATTTATTGTTAATTATATGAATTACTTTTATTATCGAACACTTTATTTTGATGCTCGTGCCTGAATTATTTGATCAAAAGAATAGAGTTTGAAAGTTTGGATATTTCGGATTGGATCCACTCTAGTGTGTGAAAATCCAGATTAGATTGGTTTGGGCTCAAACTCTAATTGGTTTGGATTGGAAAATTGAAATCCAAATTTTGTTCAGATTGGATTGGACTAGACAAAGTCCAAAACGTACACCGAACTTTCACCCCTATTGATAAGTGCTTAACTTGTTTTATATACTTTTACGCCTTTAATTCTCAATTATTTGAGTGAAATTTATATTATGATTTTTTTATTTTTACCACCTTATAAATAGCCCGTTTTACACTTTACCACCTTTTGGTTTTTTTTTTTCAATTTGACCACCTTAAAGTTTCCAACTCGTTAAAAATCACCACCTTGACTCAGTTCCGACGAAAAATCCGGCGAGGGGGTCCCAAATAATTGTTTTATGATTAGTTTCCCCCCATTTTTCCCCTGTACCCTCGATTTTTCATTTCCTCATCATTAAAACCCCAATTTTGTCTTTCAATCCCTCTAAAAACCCAAATTTCTTTGATGAAAATTTAAATTCAGTTAGGGCTTACCAGTTTTTTGATAAATTCGACCTCAATCAAAAGAGAAATTGGAGATTTCGCTACTGTTAAAGTTATGATTTCTCCGTCCAATTTAATAGGCTAGGGTTCTTTCCTCAATTTTGGGCATTTCTTGTTCATTGAATTTTTTTGGTAAATTGGGCCATATATGATGTTCTTTAGCATAATGCTTGCTTTGGTTTTCATTCATATTCATTATTATTGGCCCATAATGTCTCAGTCTTCTTCCCAAAACCACCAAAATGCAACTATGGAATTCCTGTTGCTTCAAAAGTCAAAATAAAGGAGAAGAGAGAGAAGCTTAGTATTTTAGATTTTTGGGTGAAGTGGAGAGGTAAAAGAATCTCTGTAAATATCAAAGAGGTTGTTGATAGGGAATTCGAGATAAGAATGTGAATTGCTTAACGAAATGGAACGATGAAGGAAGAAAGAGAAAGAAATCGGGAAGAGAGAGAGAGTAAAACAGGGGGGAAAAGTTTTTTAATCCGAAATATGGGCCCTCCCTCACCGGATTCTTGGCTGGAGCACGAGTTAGGTGGTAATTTTTAGTGAGTTGGAAAGTTTAAAGTGGTAAAATTGAAAAAAAGAAAACCAAAAGGTGGTAAAGTGTAAAACAACCTACTTATAAGGTGGTAAAAATCAAAAAATCCTTTATATTATTAGCTTTAATTATCATATTAGACGAGGTTCATTTCTAGGCTTAAAGTGAGATTTCTCTTGTAGAATGTTAATAGGATCTTTGAAGTGCAAATGTTGACATGTGATAGCATTATAAGGAGATTATGAGCAAAGCACAACTATTAACATGTGTGTGTTAGGAGAGTGTGCATAACATGATGCAACGAGGAAGGACAATTTGAGCATGGCTGTTTAGAGTATGTGTATTTGGGGAACCTATGACCCTTAGTGTCCAAAGTCCAAAGTGAAGAGAAGAACAACTCAAACCCAACTGTACCTTATGGTGTACTTCATATCAGTACATGATCATCATTGTGATTTGTGCACTAACTAAAGCCACGATATCGCATACTTGTGTTTGAGGAGTGCGACTTTGAGGGACGATAAGGTTCCATCAGATTTGTTATAAAGAAGAAATTTTTACTTATCGTCATGCCAATTGTCCAATCTCGTGGAGGACTGCGCACGTAGCTAGTTGAAGATATTAAAAGTCTCCTTCAATTTGATTATTAGAATTGGCATCAAGTGTATAGAGAGGCTAAGAATACAACCGATTGAATTGTTAATGTAGGACATGGAGATTTGATTACTTTTTACATAGATACAATATTTAGATCATTGTTAGTTGTTACAGTTTTACAGACTTATAGCTGTTTTCTTGCTGACTTGGACTTGAAATTTTATAACTTGAACTCTTGAAGTCCAAACGAGTCCAGATTATCTATAGACAAACTAAAGCTTTAACCCTAAAAGAAAAAAACACAAACAACAATCAAAATTTGGTAAGATTTTGATCTGCACATTCTTCGAAAAAGGATTCCAATCCACACTATTTGGGCCAACCCACAACCCCCTAATATCAGTTCAACTTCAAATCCAGAGTCCAACAACAACCTTATTAGTGGTCCACCATGAGAACTGACCCATGGGCCAGGACAATTAAGATTTGGTAGTGGGTGTCAACCTGTCAGGTATGCATGGCGTGGCGCCAGGTTGCCAAGTTCAGCTCATAGGTGTCAGCCTGCCAGGGTATGATGTATCTTCAAATTGCAACGAATGGTTGAAACTTGAAAATGCCAATGCTATGTTACTTTTACCCCCTTCAGTCTAAAAATATCTGAACACTTATAGGGGACACGTAATTTAAGGTGATAAGTTGTCGTATGGTTATCAAATATTATTTTATTAAAAAATAGATGTGATAAGAGTTGATGGAGTATTTTTATTGGATGAGAGAGAAAATTGGGTAACTTTGTACTGATAAAGGTAGAGTGTGGAACAAAGGAGTATAAAAGAAATAATATAGTAATAGTGAGACCATGCCAAAAATGAGAGTGATCAAACTAATTTGGGACAAACATAAAAGGAAAGTGTTCAAACTATTGTGCGATGGAGGGAGTAACTTATTTTCAAAATATGAGACCTTATCATTAAAGAATAATATTTTGTTAGATCATACTTCATCCGTTTCTTTTTTATGGTTACACTTTGAATTTTTAATAATATTTACAAATTTATGTTTGACTATCCTTTGTGATTAATGCATAAGGAAAGTTATAGTCATGTGAAATCTTATTTGATTCGTCTCGATATACTTCTCCGTTTCTCAATAAGTGTAACATAGAGAAAGTGGGGAATACCAAGGAATATAGAATGAAAAGGTTGGGACCACAATAAAGTAGAATAATTCAAGTGATCAAACAAAAAAGTTGTGGTCCTCTCTTGCTTTTTGGTGACATATTTGTAATGATATTGAACTTTTTTTTATCATTTTGAGCTTGGTTGCACTTATTGTGACTATTCCAAATAAAGAATATTAACTTTTGAAAAGTTAAGCATAAAGTTGAGCCCCAAGTTTTGGTTTTTTTCACCAATTGGGGACTCAAGTTTTTTTTTTCACCAATTGGGTAATGAGACCAATTTGGGCGTAATTATAGCTAATCCCTTTGGTTTAATTCCCTCATTAGTCATTAGACCCCAAACCATAAATTTCTCTCTCCTCTACCAAATTAAGCCCCAAACCACCACCACCACCTCATCCGACTAGCAGTCAACCACCACCACTGCCCTGCTGTCCGCCACCACAACCACCCAAAGCCCAAAGAAACACGACTCAACCCTTTCCCTCATCCTCACACTCATCCTATCACCCCTACCTACACTCATGCTCACTCACCCTCGCTTGAGATCTCGCTGGACCTCCATTCAAGCCCACACAACCAGCAACGGGGTTTAGGTTGGGTTTTAGGGGTGGTTAACGATGGTGGTGTTGGGTTTGCTGGAGTGGTGAAGTGAGGTGGAGCTTAGTCGGTGTTGAGGTGGAGTGGTGGCCGGTGGTTGTAGCTAGGTGTCTGGTGGTGGTTGTTTTGTGGCAGATGGTGTTTGTGTGGGTGAGTATTTGCGGGGAAGAGAGAAAAGGGGTGAGGGGAGAAGAGAGTTGATTAGGGGTGGTTAATGGTTATGGTTTAATTAGGGGGTTATGGTTTGATTGTGGTGAAAATCAATCAGAGTACCCAGTTGGTGAAAAAAAAAACTTGAGTCCCCAATTGGTGAAAAACACCAAAACTGGGGCTCAACTTTATGCTTAACTCACTACAAATGCAAATTTAGAGATATTAATGTTCAAATATTCATATTGGCAAATGTGAAAAGGTAAAGTAGAACTATTAAAAAGAAACGGAGGGAGTAAGTATCACCTTATAGTACATGGATTATTATTATTATTATCATTATTATTATTAACACCAAACAGGCAAGAATCACATCAATAATGGTAACATAACAACAATAGTACATAAAATATTACAATAAATAAGAATATAATCTTTCCATATATCGCAAATATGAAATAATCGATTTCTTTGCCGTTCGTTTTTCCTTTATTTATATACTTTTATAGGTTTTTTCTTAGAAAAATTATAGTTGTGTCGGCAGCATTATTGGACACATGTTAGACAACCTACATAATTTATTTTAGGTGTATAAATAGTCACGAAAAAATAATAATGTAGACGAAATTTGATTTTGCAAATCTACCCTTGGAAGCTTTACACATGTTATGGCGTTGTTCACCTCAACTTTAATAATAATATTATGATGAAAAATAGTGTTACAATCATTAAAAGTTAAAACAAGGTTCCAATCAACAACATTGAGTTTCACTAGAGGTGTCAAAAACTGGGCCGACCCACGGGTGAATCCACATCCGACCCAGACCCAATCTGTTCCGAGCCGAGAGTGGTCGGGTGGAAAGCCAACCCATTCCGACCCAGCGTCCACCCGTGTCCAGTTCAACCCGTAGAATTGGCAACCCAACCTGAACTGGGCCGACCCAGGTGGACCCGTGGCCAGTTGCACCCGTGAACAATGACCCAGACCCAACCTGTTTCCGACCCAAAACTAACCCGCACCCAACTTCACCCAAAGAATGACCCGATTAAACCCACCCCGCTATCACCCAATCCAGTTGTGACCCAACCCAGTTAGCAACCTACCCAGTTGTGACCCAACCTAGTTATTACCGACCCAGTTATCACCCGACCCAGTTACCACCCGACCCAACTGCACCCGACCCAAAAGCATTCCGACCCACTACAACCCAACCCAGTTATCACTTAACCCAGTTACCAACCCGACCCAATTACCACCCGACCCAAATGCACCCGACCCAAAACCATTCCGACCCAATACAACCCGACCTAATACAACCCGACCCAAAACCATTCCGACCCAGTTTTCTTCCTCCCATCACAACTATGTAATATGTATGAGTAGTAACTAGTAACTAGTAAGTTATAATCAGCTATTAAAAAAAAAGAACAATGTTATGGGAAACAAAAAAGAGTAAAGCTATATATTATAAGCCTCATAGGCCATAGCCCAAACAAAAACTTTGGCTAATATTATAAGCCTCATAACCCAAACAAATAGTTCCTTTGCCCCTTCATGCTCTTGTTTCTCCCAAAATAGCCTCGCAGGCTTGCAACCATTGCCTCACATTACGATCATTTTGTATTTGAAGGTGCATAGTTAAATTATTCTTAGATGAAGCCATGAAGGTGCATAGTTAAATAGTTGAACTGAAAAGTATATTGAATTTGAAGGGATATTGGAGAGAATAAGACAAGTAAATTAGGAAAAATAGAAAACTCTTATATTCATATAATAGTATAATGTTTACAAGATAAAGTACACTTACAAATGAATAATGTACATATGAAAATGATTAAGTTTAAACTCTAAAGTAAAAAAATTACAAAATGACCACCAACAACAGCAACATCGGAAATCAACCAGCAGCAGCAACAGACAACCACCAGCAGCAGCATTAGAGCCAACAGCAGCAACATCGGAAATCAACCAGCGGCGGCGGAAACAAGACAACCACCACCGGCGGCATTAGAGCCAACAAGCAGCAGCGGCATTAGAGCACCAGCGGCGCAGCCGGCCACCACCACCACAGAAGAAGAACGGCAAAGGGCCCGGAACAAGCCAATAACAAGGCGAGAAGCAACGGACCCAAGAAGAACAAGCCAACAACGGCGACGAGAGAACAAGGCCAACGTAAGGTAGCAAAACCCCCCAAAAAAACTCCCAAAGAAAACCATATAGCAATATCAGTCAATTCTAAACAAGTAAATATTACAAAGATAAGAAAATTTAATTTACTTTTAAAAAAACTCCCAAAGAAAACCATATAGCAATAGCAGTTTATAAGTATCAAATTAACAAGTAAATATTGCAAAGATAAGAAAATTTAATTTACTTTTAAAATCAATAATGGCTCTCAGGTACACAAGTTGACCTCATCATCGAGCACTCGACTCTAATCAAAACATCAAAATGGTCATCTTGGTCAGCGGGAGCATGAGGGGCACTGAAATATGATTCCATATCATTTTCAATACCCCTACTAGCAGCAACATTGGTACCAAAACTCTAAAAAACAGCAAACAAAATAGTATCACAAAACTATTAACAATCACAAACTGTAAAGTAATCATGAATCAATCAAATGTTACACATAGTAGCCAACCTTTCCAAGGCTGGCCTTCTTAAAAGGACGGGCAATCGACCTTGCAAAACTTGGAGTGGACGAATCAGAACCGGTAGTCATAGAAGATGTAGTGCAAGAGGGTTGGAGTTGACTCAATTGTAAGTGAGAATAAACAGTAGCATAGTGCGTATACAACTCAGTAAAGGCATCAACCGCCTCTTTAACCTTACCATCAAGATGTTGGGGCAAATAAGCAGTAGCATACAACTCATGAACAAAGTTTTTTTTTGTAACGGGGATCAAGCATGATAGCAATAGTAAGAATCAAAGAATAATTTTCCCAATACTTGTTAAATTTTTCATACATAGGAGCAGCCATAAGACGAATAGAATCAGTTGGGTTTTCTTTAGCATAAAACAGAAGACTTTCTTCCGACCCAAGTAATCCGAAAGCCGATTTCTTCCGATCCAAGTCATTCCGAAAGCCGATTTCTTCCGACCCAAGTCATTCCGAAAGCCGATTTCTTCCGACCCAAGTCATTTCGAAAGCCGATTTAGGCCGACTTCACCTTATTCCATTCCGACCCAAATTCACCCAACCCAGATACCGACCGACCCAGTCTAAGCCGACCCAGTTCCGACCCAGTTCCGAGATCCCATCACCCAGTTGAACCCGGCCCAAGTTCACCCGACCCATGACACACTCTCACCCAGATTATTCCGACCCAAATCATTCCGACCCAGCTTGGGTCAACCCAAACCCAGCCAGTGACCCAGATTGACACCACTAAGTTTCACGTTTCAGTCTAGTAGATATAAACGCTTGTAGTCTTCATATTCAGAAGATCCAAACTAATAACCCATCAACGAACCATGTTAAACAATAAATTAGTTAGTTAGTTTGTTATAACTAACTACAAACTCAGTTATATATATCATTCTCATAATTTGTTAACAACAACTAGTATATATAGTTTGTACCTAGGTCCACAATAGCTCGAGTCTTCTTCCATAACTCTCGAGAGAAAAACTTGGTACTCTAACTCACGCATTCACAAAGTTTAACTCTCTCTCGAATAGAAAACTCTTTGATTTTTCAGAGCTGAGCACAAGCGATTGTAACTTTTAATTCATCAAAATCAGTAAACTTTATAGGAGGAGTACAAATACACATGCAAAATCAGTTTTATCGATTAAAATATAATAAATTATGATCTACAAAATTAATTTCAAATCAGTAAAAATCACATGAAATGGATACAATCTCAATAAGATATTTTCTAATAAGTTTTTTTTTTTGAGGGGATTCTAATAAGTTAATCTTGAAAAAGAAAACTTAGCCATTTAGCCACGCTTGATAGGTTAATATTGAAGAACTTTTTAATTTTTTTTTCTTGTGTGGGTCTAAGAATGTCTTTATGATGTTAGGTTTGTAAGGAACTATGAGCCAAAACATACAGTAATACCAAAAACGAGCAACAACCAAAACCATCAATCCAAATTCACATTACAAACAACACCAAACCATCAACCAAAATTAACGCAACACAATTCCAACAGACACAGTTTTTCATAAAAAGAACAACCCTCCACACTCTCCACTCCCAGAAAAATTTCATACTACTAGCAAGTAGCAATAAATAATTAATTAACTTACCATATAAAGCTGTTTGTAGTGTAGCAGACGCATTTTCCCCAATCTCACCCTATTCCTCGGAAAACGCAATCCTTCTAAAAACTCAACCTTCCTCCATTTTCATTTCCTCTGAAAAAAAACTCCACAAAAAATTTCAAATTACTCCCCCAAATATTAAAAAAATGCATGCAAAAAGTGATTCAGATGTAACAAGTATGGCAACAATGTCACCACCAAGATCACCTAGTAGAAGCAGAGCAGTATACTACGTAGAAAGCCCATCATTTTCACAACATGATAATCTTGATAAATTATCATATGCTACATTAAGTCCTAATACTTCTCCTACACGACAATTTCACTATCATTGTTCACCAGTTCACCATTCTCGTGAATCTTCTACTTCACGCTTGTTTTCGTCGTCTTCTTTGAAGCATCAGTATGGACGCTCTAGTGGGTGGCGCAGGATTTACGGTGGCCGGAGATTGGGAGAGGAGAGAGATTGTCACGGCGGAGGAGGGGAGGATGACGAGGAGGAGGACGGTGGTGATGGTGGTGGCCCTAGTTTGAGGTTTTATGTTGGGTGTTTTTTGGTGTCGTTTGTGGTGTTGTTTACTGTGTTTTCTGTTATTCTTTGGGGTGCTGCCAAATCTTTTCACCCTCACATTCTCGTCAAGGTTTGTCTTCTATCTTGTTTCTTTTTTTTCTCTTTTTGTATTTCGAGTTCATTTATCATATACTCCGGTATACCATGTATATGGTATGCTCAACATTAATTTTTGCTCATTTGGAACTCCCCTCTTTAGTATATTTTGTTCATTTGAATTATTTCAAATGAGTAATGAGCAAAAAAAAAAGCCTTGGCGTCGGCAATACCATGCTTATAGTAAACCCGAGTATATGATAAAATTTGTACTGTATAATATGTTGGAAACGGAAAGCGGATATGAAACAAGGATGGAGATGGCAATCAGAAAACGCGTTCATAGTGATAATTCTAATAATGTGCTTGCGAAACTGTGGCCTGGGATAGACTCGGTCGAGTTTTTTTTGAGTTACTGAGTCAACTCGGAGGTTGTGTCGTCTTCCCCTTATGTGACTCGGGGTTGACTCGGTTTAGTTTCTTTGACTGAATGAGTCAACTCGGTGGTTTAAGGTAGCATGGGCACTCGTTAAAACTATAAAGTGGAAAGTTTTTATTCTCTCCAATTTTAGGAGATCAGTGGAAATCAGTACAGCTTATTCTTTTTTTTTGTTGCTCGTAATTTGAATTATATTCTACCGCTCATTTTTATTTTTTAAGTGTCAGCTTTTGTAGATTAGTGTTGACTAAGTCAAACTCGGGAGACTCACTGAGTTAACTCACTCCTTTGTGTTTTTGGAAATGATGTTTTTAGCTTTCTAAGTTCATTTACGAGTCCCCTCAAAAAAAAAAAATTCATTTACGAGTAAAGTTTGATCTAGTAGTAAAGTTCGCATTTCATAATGAAAATTCTATCACGGTTATGAATAAAGATGACTATGGAAATCGAGTGGTCAAAAATGATTTTAGGTTTTAAAATGTGGGCTCAAAATAATTATGATCCATTAGATTTCCATAATCATCTTTATTATGATCGTTATAGAAACATCCCATTTCATAATCTTTACTAAGGAGCTTTGTGTATATTTTTGAATAGTTTTTATTCTTTTTGCACAAAACTAAGCAGGGTTTAGAGGTTTTGATTAGGTGAGATAAACTGATATTGAAAAAAAAATACTACTCCCTCCGTCTCAAAATATAGTTCCCATTTCCATTTTGGGTGTTCTAAAATATAGTTTCCATTTTCATATTTAGTTCCACATTTTTCCGCAATTTGTCTAGAAAAACCGTGTCCCATAATTTATTTGCTTCTTGAATTTTGTTTTTTACTTTGTTTATTCAACCCAAGTGTTACAATTAATGCTCTTTCACCAATTGTTCTCCATTCTCTCTCCTAAAATCATCTTTTCTCATACAGTATTTATTTAAATAAACAAAAAATATTTACTACCCCTCTTAGATTCTACTTGCATAAATTACCGTGAAAGAAGGGAAATGAAAAATTAATATTGGGACAGAGGGAGTATAATGTTGCAAGTCATAATAAATGGAAAACGTTGAAGTATTATAAATAGAGAAAGTAATATTATTTTTTTCTGAACAGAAAAAACTTTCAAGTTTAATTGTTATGGAGGACAATAAAATTGGATTGGATAGGGTTAGTCTTTTGAACCTTTTCCTCTTAGGAGGTGCAGTGCAGCATTGCAGGTGTACTGCTGTATATTCAGATCACTTATTATTCACTTTCGTTTAAAGTTGGGCTCTTCAGTTCTTTACTTCTTTTATTCGTCCGGGGAAGAAGTAACAACTTGATTTTACGTCCTATCACCACCCTACATAATCTGGCAGATATACGGGCCTACCTTATGGCCTCTCATGGGTTTGATCCTTTTTACGGGAGTAGTTTTAGTACACATGTTCATGAATCAAATGGGAGGACTAATTAAGGTTTACAACTTTTGAAAGATACTCCATTCGTTTTTATTTTATTTACTATATTTTTATTTTTTATAAATGAACTACTAATTTTGACCAATTATTTTAATTTTTTTATAATTAAAAATATAGTCATGTGTGGCCTTGTTAGATTACTCTCAATGTGTAGATTCATAATAACAAATTTTTATAATTTTTACATAAACGAAATAAGAGACATTAAAGGCTATAAAACGTTACAGAGGGAATTTATTAAAAAATGCACGAGGATTAAGAAAAAAATAGATAGACAAGGAAAAAAAAAACACTTTTTTTGGTTGTGAGTTATTTGCAACAAATGAAACTTTACACTATTTATACGCTCCCTTTTGACCATCTAGTATGATTAATACTACCTCCGTTCCTATAAATCTACACACTTTGCTTTTCAATAGAACCAAGGCAAAATTAAAAAAATAGGAGAGAGAGGAGTGTTGGAATATTTATAGGGTAATGGGTTTTATAAGCTCATATGGTTATATACTAGAAGAGGAGGAGGTCTAGTATGCTAAGATTAGAATGCGCAAAATCACGTGAATCAATCAAGCAAGTCAGGATGCTGGTCGCGGGTCGCGACCAGGGGGCCGTCGCGAGTCGCGACATCTGTCGCGGATCGCGACCAGCGCCTTTCGCGACTCGCGATCTGTATCGTGGGTCGCGACGTGTATTCCGACTTGGGGCGTGAAACTTTGCGTGGACGGTTTATAACCGTTGTATTGCATACGTTTTCCGTTTAATGATGATTAAGTATTCTTAATCAGGGGTTTAAAGGGAGATCAATGCTGTAACAGCTCTAATCAAGAGGGAATTTGATTTATGATCTTTGTCATTCATATGAGAGGAGAGAGAGAAAATCAGTTTTTGAGATTCTAAGAGACTTGCTTTGCTTGAGAGAAAACTGGCTACTTTCTCTCTAGTGTTCTTCACAAACTTCAAACACAAAGTTCTTGTTGATTCACATAGAAGATCATCTTGTGAATTGGTTTCTCCATTGTATCTCATTAGTTATTTCGTGTTAACCCGGTGATCCTAGAGGGGCGAAATTAAACTAATAGGAAAGCGTAGTTTCCGTGCCTTGGAGTAGTATATCCGGTTCCCTTGTTTAATCACACATCTAACAAGGAGAGGTATTATGAAAAGTGGGGAGTAAAAAGTACAAAAAGTATATAAAAAAAAAGAGGAGAGAGAAAGATGAGGTAGGTAGGAGGGGGTTTAAGTGGGTTATTTATTTGGTGATGGATCACATGGGGGACAGAAGTGGGGAATAATGATTGGGCATTTTACTATGTATAGATTGTAAAAATTACGAACTCAAAGCAGAAGAACACAAGGAATTATCTCCATCACTGCTCCCATTTTAGAGCTCAGGACTTAGAACTACTTTATTGAAATGTATAGAGTTCTGAGAAAGTTATTACAATATTATTCTAGCTTGACTAAAACTTTATGAAAGCATTAAATGAATCTATTTATAGCTACTCTAGAAAGAATACAAAAAGAAACGGAAATAAAAACAGAAAAGTAACAACATGTAACAAACTTGCTGAGCTGGAATTAATATACTCAACACCCCCCCTCAAGCTGGGCAGGTGGAGTGAACATGCCAAGCTTGCTGAGCAGATCCTGGAATTGAGCAGAGGGAAGAACCTTGGTGAGCACATCAGCTAGTTGGGAAGATGTAGGCAAGTAGGTGAGCTGAATCAAACCTTCGAGAACCTTTTCCCTAGTGAAGTGACAGTCTATGTCTATGTGTTTGGTACGCTCATGGAACACCGGGTTCTTACCAATGTGTATAGCAGACTGGTTATCACAGTGAAGGGTGACAGGTTGCAAATTAGATACCCCTAGTTCTGCCAGTAACCTAACCATCCATGAAATTTCAGCAGCTGCACTAGCCATGGCTCGATATTCAGCCTCTGAGGATGATTTGGAGACTGTGGCTTGCTTCTTAGACTTCCAACTGATAGGAGAGGAACCCAATTGAAGAACATAGCCTGTAATTGATCTCCTAGAGTCAGGGCATGAAGCCCAATCAGAATCTGAAAATGCTTGGAGAGTCAACTGATCTGAAGCCTTTAAAAGTATACCCTGACCTTCTGTATGTGCAACATACCTAAGTGTATGTTGAAGAGCATCCAAGTGAGAAGATCTAGGGCAGTGCATAAATTGACTCAGATTTTGCACTGTAAATGCAAGGTCAGGTCTAGTGTTAGTGAGGAAGTTAAGCTTCCCTACTAGACTCCTGTACAAAGAAGGATCAGGGAGTAAGTCTCCAAAATCAGCATGGAGCTTCAAGTTAACTGGTAAAGGTGTAACAGCAGCCTTGAAAGAGGTTAGACCAGATTCTGCTAATAATTCTCTGGTGAATTTCTTTTGAGTGAGAGCAATGCCAGTAGGTAAATAACTAATTTCAAGACCCAAGAAGAAACTGAGTAACCCCAAATCCTTTATGCTGAATGTATCATGTAAATGTTGCTTGAGAAGTGTAAGAGTAGAGACATCATTACCAGTCAAAATGATGTCATCTACATAGACAGCAGCCACAGAAATCTTAGAACCCTCGTGCTTGATGAATAATGAATAATCATTCTTGCTTTGTTGAAACCCTTGGTGATTAAGTTCAACAACTAGTTTGGCAAACCATTGCCTACTAGCTTGTTTAAGACCATACAAGGATTTTTTTAATTTGCACACATGATTGGCAGAGTGAGAGATGCCTTCAGGAATAGTCATGTACACTTCTTCATGGAGATCACCATGAAGAAATGCGTTATTGACATCTAGTTGGTGTAGGGACCAACCTCTGTGAGCGGCAATAGCAATGAGAGTCCTAACAGTTGACATTTTAACCACAGGACTAAAAGTCTCTTGATAATCTATGCCATACTTCTGTGTGTAACCCTTGGCAACTAATCTAGCCTTGTACCTTTCAATACTTCCATCAGCTTTTTGCTTGATCTTAAACACCCATTTGCAACCAATAGGTTTCTTCCCTGAGGGAAGTGGAACAATGTCCCATGTGTTGTTAGAACTCAAAGCTACTAGCTCTTTACTCATGGCATCAACCCAATTTTGATCTAAGGAGGCTTCTTTATAAGTAGTGGGTTCCTTGAGAGCAGAAGAATCAGCAATGAGACACTGATGAGAAGATGGAATGCTGCTATAACTGACTAAATTACACCAGTGAGAAGAAGAGGGAACTGTGTTACAGACATAGTCTGATAACCAAGATGGAGGATTGTGTATTCTAGAAGAGACTCTAGGTGAGGAATGAGATGGTGGAGTAGGGAAAAATCCTCCCAGGTCATGTAGATCAGAAGAGTGAGAAATAGGTGAGGAAGTAACAGATGGTGGAGTAGGGAGAGGATCAGAATGAGGAGAAAGTGGGGAAGGTGAAGGTGAGAAAGGTGGAGGTGAAGAACGTTGAGGAGAGGATGGTTGTGAAGGTGGATGAGAAACTGGAGGTGTGGGATAAGAATCAAAAGGATCTTGGAATATATGATCTTGATTGGAAGCAGGAAGGAAGAAATTAAAGGGAGAATGAGATGTGGAGGCAGAAGAAATATGAAATGGAAAGTGCTTTTCATGAAAAACAATGTCCCTAGAAACTATGATTTTGTGAGTAGAGAGATGCAAGACTTTATAACCTTTTTGATGTGAAGAGTACCCTAAAAAAACACAAGCATCAGCTCTAGAGTCAAACTTTGTTCTATGTACTTTAGAAGTGGAAACATAACAAAGGCAACCAAATATTCTTATATGAGCAAGAGAAGGAGGAGAATGATACAACTTTTCATAGGGAGAAGTATTATGATGAACTTGAAGTGGCATTCTGTTTATAAGGTAAGCAGCACATAGCACAGATTCTCCCCAATATTTGGTAGGAAGCTTGGATTGGAAAAACAGAGCTCTAGAGGTTTCTAGAAGATGTCTATGCTTGCGTTCAACCACACCATTTTGTTGTGGTGTGTCTGAACAGCTAGACTGATGATGAATGCCATGTTTAAGATACAATGCAAGAGCTTTGCCTTCAGAGAGTTCTTTAGCATTGTCACTCCTGATACAATTAATCACCAAATCAAATTGATTCTTAACATGGTGTATGAAGTTTTCCAGAACATCAACAGAATCAGATTTATGCTTAATCATGTGCACCCAAGTATATCTACTAAAATCATCAACAATGGTGAGAAACATGCTACAACCAGAATGAGTAGGTGCCTTATATGGGCCCCAAACATCTATGTGAATGAGTTGGAAACATCTAGTGGTCTTGATGGAACTTAAAGGGAATGGCATTCTACATTGTTTGGCACTAGGACAAATTTGACAGATTGTATCAACCATACTGGAAACACTCAAACCAGGAATGACAAGTTTTATTTGATTAAAAGGCAAATGACCAAGCCGGAGATGCCACATCTTAACATCATCAGTAACAGAAGCAAAAGCATGTGAGTCATTATGGCATGACTTATTTACAGTAGTAGCTAAATGAGAAGGAGGAACAATGATACCACCAGATTGTAGAGGGTCTTCATCAGCATAGTATAGACCACTCTTCAGTTTACCAAGAACTATTTCCTCTCTCAAGGAGGGCTCCTGTATCATACACAAATCAGATGTGAATTTCACACAACAAGACATGTCTGAGCATAACTTGGGAACTGATATGAGGTTGAAGTGAAAGTCTGGGACATAGAGAACATCTTTTAGAACTATGCTAGTACTCAGTTGTATAGAACCAATGTGGCTAACAGGTACCTTTCTACCATCTGGAATAGTGATGGTGTTGGCCTCATGTTGAACAGATTTGTAAGATGTGAATTTAGACAAATCAAAACATATGTGATCTGAAGCCCCACTATCAATTATCCACCCACTATAAGAATGAGAGAATAAGCATTTTTTACCTGCAAAATATGCACTGCTGGAAGGTGTCTCAGAAGAAGGTGCAGCAAACTCTTCAGGGACCTTTTGTTTGTCAAGCATCTGTAAAATTTGACTGTACTGATCCTTGGTAAAACTTGCAGAAACAATGTCATTTCCATTATCAATGTCTTCACCCTGAGCCAAGTGTGCAAACCGTCTCTAAGTGGAATTCTTGTTGTTGTCAGAGGGATAACCATGTAACTTGTAGCATCTATCTATAGTATGTCCATTCATCTTACAATGTTCACAAAAAAAATGTGAAGGTCTCTTTTGTCCTGTAATCTGCCTTCCATGATTTCTATCATTATAATGTTGCTGTGGTGGTCTTTGGGAACCAAAACTAGAATGTGATGGTTTAGAAAACCTAGAATTATCATAAAATCTTCTTCTATCTGCTCCAAATGCCATGCTTTCAGATCCTTCACTTGTCATTTCACTCAACTTTTTGTGTCTCTCTTCTTGCTGAACAAGCCTATAAGCTTGAGAAATAGTTGGCAATGGCTTCATCATTAGAATATTACCTCTTGCCTGTTTGTAACTGTTCTTTAATTTCATCAGAAATTGCAAGAGTCTCTGATCTTGTTGTATCTTCAGAAACTTAGTAGTGAGTGAGCAAGAACAACCATTACACTCACAACTTGGAAACGGACTCAGATCATCTAAGTGATCCCATAACATTTTCATTTTTGTAAAAAACTCAGCAATGCTATCTTCACCTTGTTCCAAACCAAACAACTCCTCTTGAACACTAAACATTTCAGTGTTTGATGCCTGTCCATATCTCTCTTCTAAATCTATCCATATTTCTCTAGCTGTTTTGAAAAAGAAAACACTCCTTGCAATCATAGGACTTAAGACACTGAGAATCCATCCTATCACCAAATTATTGCATCTCACCCAAGCCTTAAAGGAACTATTAGTTGAGGAAGGTTTTGGAAGAGTTCCATCAATGAAACTCATTTTATTTTTGGTAGAAAGTCCTATGATCATACATCTCTTCCAGGATGAATAATTGTCACCATCAAAAACTTCAGAAACAAATTTGTGGCTGGAATTTTCAGTTGGATGAATGTAATATGGAGTACTAGGATCCTGATTTAGCTCAAGATTTTTAGGTGTTTCATCTGGAATTTCGTCTTCCATATTGAAATTGAATTGGAAGCAGAAACGATTATGAAAAGAATAAGGAATGAAATTCAAGAAATCAAAGAATCTCCAGAAACAATAACCTCAATCACACTTCTTCAATTAATCCAGAAAACAGAAACAATATCTCCAAATAAAAAGGTAACTTCATCAGATTTACTCAGGAACAAGTCGATCAATCAATAAAGTTCAACAACAACTCCAGAAAATGAATATCCTCCAAAACTTCACTTAATCAACAAATTTCAAGAATTCAGGTAATGAATAACCTCCAAATCTTCAATCAAACAACAGATTTCAAGAATAAAAGCAACAAAGACAGAATTACTCGACGAATTCCAGATTTTGTGGATTTCAAGCTACACAACAATGGCGGAAAATTTCGGCAAGAAAGGAGAAGACAAAGAGAAGACGAACCAGTAGAAATCGCAACAATACGAGCGTGGAATCTTTCAGCTTTGATACCATGTAAAAATTACGAACTCAAAGCAGAAGAACACAAGGAATTATCTCCATCACTGCTCCCATTTTAGAGCTCAGGACTTAGAACTACTTTATTGAAATGTATAGAGTTCTGAGAAAGTTATTACAATATTATTCTAGCTTGACTAAAACTTTATGAAAGCATTAAATGAATCTATTTATAGCTACTCTAGAAAGAATACAAAAAGAAACGGAAAAGATAAAAACAGAAAAGTAACAACATGTAACAAACTTGCAGAGCTGGAATTAATATACTCAACATAGATAAAGTAACAGTGAACCATTATAAAGGAATGGCCCGAAAAGAAAAGTGTGTAGATTAAAAAGGAACGGAGGTACTATAAGTCTTTTATTAGATTTGTCTTGATGTATACTTTTAAAATAACGACTTTGTATAATATTTACTTATAGATAATAGAAGATATAAATCGTTAAAGTTATACATTGGAAGACGTGAAAATCCTTGTGTTACAAGTAAATTGGAGCTGAGGTAGTATGTATGTGAGTATGTCTTAGGTTAGAGAAAATGATAATATGTTGTCAAAAATGTCAAATTGCAAGTAATAAAAAACTTCATAAAATAACATATGAAACATTACAATTTGCAAATATTAGAAAAGGAAGAAGTACTAAGTATGTTTATTGAATTGTGTAAGAATGTTTTATGAGATAGACTAATTAAAGAGAATAAAGTTTGCTGAATGTTTTATTGACTAAAATTTGGAAAAATGTAGAATATGGTATTCCTGGATTTCACTATACAAGCAGGATTGGACGGCACAGGAGTGCCGACAGATATGTTGTCCCTAAATTCAACGGTGAGGATGTACTACAGAAACCCCGCCACATTTTTTGGAGTTCATGTCACTTCTTCTCCTTTTCAACTCTACTACTATGACCTCAAAGTTGCCTCTGGTCAGGTAGGACTTTTTCTCACCATTTTTTTGTTTGTCTTGATTAGTGTGGGCTTATATTTTTATATCAAATTGGCATATTTCCTCTTGTTTTGAAATAGATGCATTATATTGACTTTCTACACTGTTTGGATAACATTTTTGTATAAATAAATGTCAATATTTTAATCATTGTTGGGTGAATCTCATGGTACGTTTTCATATATATATTTTTTAATAATTTTTGATAATACATAATTGAAGATATTGATGGTCAAAGTTGTGAAACAACAAGTGTACCCTATCAATACTCGATATAATACATCTATTCAGAAAAGCGGAGGAAATTATTTACTATGTATTTGGCGGGGAAAGGGGTCAGTTCATGTTATGCAATTGCTTTGGTCACATACTCACATGTATGATTAGTTCCCCTATAGGCAATAACTAGGCAATTTTTTTTACTTTCTTGTTTGTTGATTTTGTTGTTAAACCTCCGTGATGGAAAGGATAAGGACTAAGGACTCAATCATATTCTAATTGTTTAGGCATCCATGATTTAGCTAGGAATTTTCACGGCCATAGATTTTTTTTTTCTTGATTGAGGTAGTTTTTTTATTCAACTTATTTTGACTATGCTGATAAAGGGGTTTCAAGTTGGTTAGATTGGTTTTGTTATGTTTGTGCTGTGGGAAACTTTATAAGGTCATATGCAAATAATGCTTTCATAGCTAAAGAAGGCTGGATGAGGATGTTTCGAAACTTGTAGCTCTAGTAAAACTCTGAGATTGTGAAACTTTACTCAAAAATCCATTAGCCAAAATAACTTAAATGACCTCGTTTTGGTAAACTTTTTTTTCCCAAAATAAGTCAAAATAAGATGAGGTGAACGTAGCCTTATTTCCTAATATTACTCCATCTGTTAAGGTAAAAAGAACAAAGTCTAACAGTAGTCAGACTGTAAGTCATGAATGCACCTTCACTGTGATCACTATCATAATAAACTTATGTAATTTGTTGTAATGAATAACATGCTCTTATCATCAGACTGGAGTGCTAACGAAGTAGAGTTATGCTGATCTTGTTGATCCCTTTCTGTTTAATATGCTTTTATTACCCTACATCTAATGAAACCTTCAAATCATGGATCTTTTAGATGAAGAAATTCTACCAGAAAAGGAGGAGCCATTCAAACATAACAACAGTGGTACATGGACATCAAATCCCTCTCTACGGTGGAATGTCAGTTGTATCAAATGCAAGGGCAGGTAACAGCTTGCATACAGAAAAAGTGAATGTTGGATTGAATCTAACATTTACTGTTCGATCGAGGGCTTACATTTTAGTGAAGCTGGTTGAGTCCAAGTTTTATAAGCACATCAGATGCCCTGTCACTTTACATGCCACTCGTCTTGGCAAACCCATGAATCTGCTACATTCTTGTGTTTATGAATGAGTGAATGTTCAAGACTAAGTTGGAGATAAATGGTAGAGGCTTAGTGTATTGTGGTGGTTTTCTTTTGGGTAAGACTTCCAGTTATCAGTCAAAATGGCTGAGGTTTTCTTGTGGATTGGAATCCCTTATCGCCCTCATGATACATGTCCCGTGTCATCTTTGGCTGTTAATTAACGAATCAAAAGAAAAAGGAAAGAAAAAATGACAGAGTGATTGATTGAGCTCTTATTTGGGGATATGTTAGTACTTAGTAGTAGAAAATCTGGAATTTAGGATTTTAGCTTGATTGTTGGAAAGGGCTGATTTTTAATTTTAGGGAAGGCTTTGTCATATCTAAGATTTAGATGTTTGGTAGGCAACTTAAGAAGAGAAAGTTAAGTATTAACATTTATTTTTGTTGCTGGCTTCGGAATTGTACTTGAACAAAACTTTGTGCAAGAAAAATTACATGATAATAGCTAAAAATTAAACAATTGTTATTCAAAACTGAGCATTTTGCTCCTTCAGGGTTATTGCTTCTTACTGTAGATGAGCATCTTTCGGTTTCTTGTTTAAACAGAGTATCCAGTCTCATATAGTGCGATGGTTTTTCCATATTAGGCTCATTGAACAAAAAAAATGATCTGGTTTGTGTCCACCCCAAGCCCACAAATGATTGTTGTGGTCTGATTTTACTGTGCTTGGATGGACTTTTTTCAGTCGGTTGTGATAGAGCATATAGCTAGTCTGTAAGCTGGTGGTTGAAACCCCAGGAATGTGCCAAAATGGCCAGAATGTTTTGAAGATGCAAAAGCCAAAGCTGGAATTGAACATGAAGATCTTACAATATGAAACAAAGAAGCAGAAACTAATGCCGAATAGGACAAAGCTGGGAAAAGACAGAAAACTGCAGAACACAAATTACAAAGGTTTAACATACTCTAGAAACATCAGAGAAAACCTTCAAACTGCTTAGAGGGTGCTTAACTAATTAATGATCTTTCTTGGTTTCATCACCTTCCTTATGTCCACCAGGGAGCTTATCTTTAATCTTCTCTAAGAACCCTTTCTTCTCCTCCTGGTGTTCTTGTGACCCTGCACATTGCCCATTTGGACCACAGTGAGCTGCAGCTGGTGATCGAGGAGCAGCAGGAACCGGGGCAGGAGCAACTGCATCATCCTTGTGATTCCCCGGCAACTTCTCCATCATTTTCTCGAGAAAATCCTTCTTTTCCTCGGCGTGCAGTCCCTCTGCATTAACGTCTGCAGCTTGATGATGATGGTTATTAGTGTAATCACTTTCTGGAAGTGCAGCTGGTCCTTCATCTTTGTGACCTGGAAGCTTTTCCTTGATCTTATCTTTCAGTCCCTTCTTCTTCTTCCTCTTCATCTTCACTCCGTCTTCCTCCACCTCTTCCTCTGACTGTAAGAAATCCGCGTCAAGAGAACAATAACATTAGTTTTTAACATAATGAAATATAATATCGACCAAATAAATAAAAAATGTAATGAGCTAGAGCTGCTGCTGTTTGAGCGCTGGAGTTTTTCTGGCTCGGCCATGTTCACTTCCTCTTTCGCTTTCTATTCTTTCTTGCCAAAGCAATCAAAGAGACCGCGTTCCTTAGCATCGGTCTCAGTGATCTCAGGAGAACAAGGGTTTGACATACTATTAGAATATATGATATATATATATATATATTCTGATTTATTGTATATACCTTAGTTGTAGAGTATATATTTAGTTCCTAATTTATAGCTAATTAGTTTCCGTAATTATAGCCAACATATACTCTTGTAATCTTGTATTTAAACTGTTGATTGGTAATGAAATGGCAGGCAATCAATCTCTTTCATGGTATCATATTGGGTTTCGACCTAGGCTTCTCTCTCCCTAACATCAGCCCATCCTTCTCTTCTTTCTCTTCCACTGCTACTCCCATGATTGACTCTCCCAAATTTCATCCAGCTTTGACCCTAACCAATGTCAAGTTCCTTATTCCCATAACATTGGACGTTGAGCATGGCATCTATCACTCTTGGGCTGCACTTTTCAAAGTTCTTGTTAGGGTCCATGATTTACATCATCATATTATTCCTCCTAAAGAAGAGTCGGAGGTAGCCGCATATGATAAATTAAAGGCTGCTGATCCTGTCCTATGGAAGCGCCTCGACGCTGCAGTTCTTCAGTGGATTTACGGGACTATCTCCACGGACCTTCTTCATGCTATCCTTCTCAAAGACGACACTGCTCAAGGGGCTTGGGCACGTCTCGAATCCATGTTTCAAGACAACAAAGCTTCACGGGCCACGCACCTTGAAGAAGAATTGTCTGATCTTCATTTCGACAATTTCTCGTCCATTGATAGCTACTGTACTCACATCAAGTCTCTTGTTGATCGCCTTGCGGATGTCGATGCCCCCGTCCCTAACAGTTGTTTGGTTCTAAAGCTTACCCCGTCCCGCCCCTAAGATCTTGGCTATCCCACATCGGAAGTTGAGGAGAACGAAGCATTTTTTATATAGAGGTTGACACCTCAACCTAGTAGAGGCCTTTAGGGTAGAACTTCGGTTCTACACCAAAACAAATCCTTGCGGGCTAGGGCCCAAAGAGGACAATATCAACTAGTGGGCTCCTGAACACCTAGGGGCGTTACAGATGGTATCAGAGCAGGGTTTGTTTTTAGGTACGCACGTATCTCCATATCCAAGCGTAGGAGTAAAATAAGTTCAGAAATGAGTCGAGTAAAAGTTAGGTGTAAAATAAACCAAAGCTGTCGAGAGTTCACGCTTGCCTTATTGTTGTGTGTGAATGTTATGTGAGTCGTTTGATGTTTGTTGTTCAATGTGACTTTTATATTGCTGTGTATTAGAATATGTGTATATACATGGTGATATATACAGTTTGAACCATATGCTTAGGTAACTATATGAAAGACTGCACACGAGAAGCGTGTTTGTGGGTCTATAACCCATATTATTTTCTTAATTATGTGAATTGATTGGCCAACGTGGAGAGTGGGAACTAGTTTATGGGAAATTGGTAAATTATTGGTCCTTATGAAAATGAAGTAAGATTAAGTTTTAAGGAGAAATTTATTCAAGGGGGAAGAGTATAAAAGCTTTGGTTTGATAATGGAGTTGCAACTATTATTAGATTATAGTAATTAACGTTTATATCTTGAATATTTTATTAATATTATATTATCGCTCGTTAGATTTCATTTAAAAAAAAAGAATTTCTTTTGGTTAAGTTAGGGAAAGTTTCTCGTATCATCGAAAGGATTTGAAAGGGTTTTGAGATGATTCGAAATTAATATGATCTACTTAAGAGTAAAGTGATAATTTTTGGTTTTAATGAAACAACTTTGAAATATTTCAAGAATAGTTAAGCTTCTTAAGTATCTTTTGTTATGTTTTTAGCTATGTGTGATATTATATGGTCTTGTGTGCACTCATGTGACAATGTGTATTTATGTGAATGCATATGCATTGATATATTTAACGATTAGTTAGTTAAAGTGTGAAATGTAAGCTGGACTTAGAGTTTTTAGGACAAAACTCATTTTGAGGAGGGGATAGTTTAATAGCATGTAATTGGTAGTAGGTTATAGTTACTATGAATCCTATCTTTCAGTTATATTATTATAATTATTGTTTGTTTTATTTAAAAGAAAAGAGTATTCATTTGATTAAGATTGAAAGTTCGATTTACCTTCGAAGCATTTTGAAATAGTTTTGAAAAGGCTTAAAATTGGAAGTATTTGCTTAGAAGTAGATTATTGAAAAATTGGTTTAGCTACAAAATGAATTGATATAGTTTTGAAACTTGATTGCTCGAAATAGAATGATTAAAGTTCAATGCCAACAAGGTTGCCCTTTGTAGTTTTTGTTCCTCGATGAACCTAGGCATTGAGTTGAAGCGAGACACAAAGATAATGGCGAAATGGAGGTTTGACTCTTAATTGTGAAGAGTAGAGTTCTTGGTTTTAAATCTATGGATTTTGATGTTTGATAAATTGTTTAATATTCAATCTATTTGTTTATAAGTTTCTAGGACGAAACTTTTTGTTACGGTGGTATATTGTAATCCCCCTATTTTTAAAGAGCATTTTATTAATATCTAAGTATGATCATTAGCGTGATTATATATTAATACTCCCCGAGTTTATAAAAAAAAATAATTTGAATTTGGTTATACACTTATTGAAAAGCTAATTATATTTAATTATTGAACTTTGTGGTAATGAAATCAATTTGAGAAATATTGAGTTTATTTTTTTTAACGAGTACGAGTTATTATTGTTTTATATGAAGTTGTATTAGTATTTTTATCATATTTCAAAGAGGTAAATAGATGTACTTAGATTTATATATAAAAGGAGAGGGATTTAAAGGTAATTGGACCAAATAGTTAAATGGGAAATTAAGTCGGCCCATTTCTTTCGGCCCTTGGCGGTTTGTCAACAAAACCCAATTAAATTCTTTATTTTTCCCAATATATTGTGGCTCTTTCTTACACTCCCTCATCCTCATCATCACCGAAAAGAGAAACCCCAAAGAAACCCAAAAACCCCAAACCCGTGAAACCCTTTCCCCTGCATCTCTCTTCCCTTGCTTCCCCGGTTTGCTGTTGGAGCTCGTCGGCTTCCCTACTCGCCGGAGCTTCCCTTTGCTGCCGGAGACTTCGCTGCTGTTGGTTGATGTCGTTGCTGCTGTGTTCTTTTTCTCCTTTGCTTGTGCTGCTACTGGTGTGGCGTCGTTGGTGCTGCCGTGGGCTGCTGCCACCAGGGCCTTGCTGTTGGTGGTGGTGGTTCTCGCTGCTGCTTCTTGTGTTGTTACTGATTTGGTGCGTGCTTCCTCTCTATTTTGTGAATCTGATTTCTAATTGGTGTTATAAATGTTCAATTAGTTTAATTTAGAAACTTAGTTAATTTTGTTTCTAATTATATTATGAATAGTTTCTCTAATGAGATGAGTAAGTTTCTTAGCTTAGTTTGGTTGTGGTTAATTTGTTGAGTTAAGGATTATGAATGTAGGATTGAAATCAGTTTCTCGAGGTTTGATTGAATGGAAGGTTTGTATTTTAATGCTATGTAGAACAATAAAGTGCTGTAATTCGTAAGCAAAACAGGTCAGTTTTGTAAATTGCGTGTTTCAACAGTTTTCGAACGTTTTTAGCAAAAATACTATTTCACAAAAGTTGTTCGTATCGAAATTTTACTCAAGATAGGCTCAAGAAACGCTTGATTTGGAGTTCGAATGAGGAAGTTATGCCCATTTTAAATTTCTGCTGAAATTAATAAATTGTATATTAGTTTCTAGTGTTTTAAGTTTGAATGTTTTCATGTGAATGTTTCCTAATGGATTTTGGAGTACCTAAATATATATTATGAAACTTAAGTGTTGGTTTTATATAAACTAAGAGAGATTTTTAGTATTGTCAGTATTAGTTAGTTATGTCATTTGAAGTAAGAGGCTCATATTTTATAAAACTAGAGTTAGTTAAAGCTCATTACTAGTTAGCCAAGTCTATTATTATTTATTGAATGCATATATGTTATTATGTAGCTTTCCAGTTCACTAAAAAGTCGTTTTGGAGGTGGTTGTTTTGATGTGATTCGTAAGAGGTAAGATTTCTTACTCAAATATTTTATAGTTTACAAGCAAAGTATTGAAAATTGTGATTTTGGTTTGAAAGGGAGGATATTCCTCCAAAGATCGAAAGTTTAGTTTCCAAAGAAACTTTTATAGTTTACAAGAAGTGTTTTTAAAAGATTTTTATCTCGATTTTGTTGAGAATGAATTGAATGGGAGGATGTTCCTCCAAATATAGAAAGTTTATTTTTCGAACCGCAATTAAAGGAAAGATTATGGAAAGATATTTCGAATAGTTTTATGTTTTGAAAGTTGACGGGATTACTTAAGTGGTATCTCAAGGAATTGGAACTTCGTCGGGTTCGTCTCGACTTTACAGATACACAGAATAGTTGGGGGGTACGTTGATCAGTACCTCGGACTTAGATCTTCTGCTGCGGTTTGGCCGTATGTAGGGTGTGCACACTAGGGGTCTTTGTCTATAGTTATCCAGAGGGCCTAGCTAGCCCAAAGGCAAGGAAAGTTCGTTCCATTCCATAGATTTATGATTCTAAGATTCTGGAAGAAATTGTTTTAGCAAAGAAAATAGAAGAATATTTGGTTTGGAAAAGAAATGAAGAAAAATGTTTATAATGTTTTTATTTAGCATTGTGGTTGCAAAAGAAAATGATTTGTAGGATATGTTTAATGTATCCTACCTGCATATATATTTGGCTTTATGGTATGAAATCTTGCTCAGCCAGTTTGGCTGATACTACATGCCCGATATATGCAGGTACATGAAGGTAATGTATAATGAAGAAGGTTCGATGTTGGAAGTTTGTTGTATGCTTTATACTATTTGTATCACGGCGAGGACGATCAACTTTGTAATATTATAGTTAATAGTAAAATTGTAATTAAATTAAAAAGGTTTGAGTTTGTAAAGTCTAGACTGGTTTTGGTTGCTGGGTTTTGAGGATACAGGTTTATGAATCGATTGCGAGTCCTAAATTAAGTTTTAGGCGTTCTGTATTACAAACGGAACTCTACCGAATTTTCTTTATGATTTTTAAAAACAAATCTATTTCTTTAAAAGTTTAGGATCATTTACTTAATATAGTTTATTAGAGTTTAGAGGTTTCAATATAGTCATTACCATCTAAAAGTTTTAATAAGTCAAGGTTTTTGAGCTCCACACTCGTGATGAGTGTGATGGTAATAGCCCGGACTAGGTTTTCCGCTGCATTTAGGTCTTAATTAGGTTGGTCATAGATCCGGGTTGTTACAAATGGTATCAGAGCCAGAGTCCATTCCGGTGTCCTGTAGTGCCTACGGGGACGCAAGCTCCTTAAAGGAGGGGAGAAGGTGCCTAAGATCTTGGCTATCCCACATCGGAAGTTGAGAAGAACGAAGCCTTCTTTATATAGAGGTTGACACCTCAACCTAGTAGAGGCCTTTAGGGTAGAACTTCGGTTCTGCACCAAAGCAAATCCTTACGGGCTAGGCCCAAAGAGGACAATACCTACTAGCGGGCTCCTGAACACCTAGGGGCGTTACACCTTTATCCTTGAACACGTCGAAAAAATTGAATAGGTTTTACATATTTGCAAGTGCTACAATTTATTTGAGATTTAATTCGCCTTATTAGTTAATCAGCTCTCAATATCTTCGTTTTTTGTAGGTTTTCATTCATGTGTTAGATAACGAGGCGAGACATTGGTTCCTGTTGGTTTTCCATGTCTTCAAAAAAAACGGTGTGCATCATAAATTCATTAGGAGCCTCGAACAACCGCTTCAATCTCGCTGAGGAAATGATAACTATTTCAAGCTAACGCGCTGTACTTTTCAAATGTAGTGACTATAACTAGTGTTGACCCATGATTACTTCAATTTGATCAGATGAGCAAAGCTGCGACAGTGCTTTGAAGAAATCGCTTAGGCGGACTTTTCAAGGAGTACAAAGACTTTTATTTGACGTCGTAGATGTTCCGTTACAGCCAAATTGGTAACTTCAAATATACACATTTAGTAAGTTATATTTACTATCCAAATAAACTAATTGACATTACAAATTCACCTTTTCAGTCATGACTGTGGAATGTATGTCCTCAAGTACATTTCTGGAAATACAACTTTAGGTATTCTTAACCTTAATTCATAATAGTATTACTGTTTACATTACACCAACATGCCCACTTTTATTTTAATACCGCATGTGTACGGTGTTGTAGCACATACGGGTCGAATTCATGGAGGTGTAAGATTAAACACTACTTGATTTTAGATTACGAAATAGTTACACAATCCAATTATGAAGAATAGTCTATAAACTAAAGGCTAAACTAATGACAATATATGACAAACTATATGAATATGATAATTAAAACACTAGAATTAAGTATCACCACTAATATGAATTGATCAAAACACGACTCACGTCCCATTTATTCAATTATAGCTTAGGTGAGATTGACAATCACTTATGACTTAGTAATAAAGCACAGCTGCGAACCGAAACTAAATACTCGGTCATTCCTCAATATATAAAACTCACTTTCGTGATAGCAAAATGCCTAACTAACATGCATGTCTCCTATTTTCATGGCTTACACACATAATTAGAAGCATTAAGAACCAATGTCAAATAATCCCAATTCTAGTTCTCGCCTATTTTCATGGGAGAATTCAAATCTATGATAAGATTATCTAAATTAAGACCCAACTTTCGTTGATGAACTCAAGTAACAAAATAACAATTTAACATCAAATAAATATTCCTAATCTCAACTCCAACTTTCGTTGATAATATAAAACTAGGGCTAAATCAAGATGCACAATTGACAATAACAACAATCTTATCAAACCCTAAACATATAATTCAATAACATGGGAATTAGAGAAGAATTTACATGATCAATCCATACTAGGACTCAACTCAATCCTAGATAAAAAGACTACTCACTAATCATGGCAATAAAAGCAATAAACATAATGGAAAACATAATTAAAATATAATAAAGAGAAGAGAAGAGAATAAAACTTGATTGAATTGAAGATGAATATGGAAGCTTTAATCTTGAATCTCCAAAGTAGCAATAGAAAACAAACTAGGGCATAAAACTAGAGAGAAAACTAGAAAGGAAAAATAACGTGATATTGAAAAGTGAGTAAATAATGTCCTCCTCTAATTAGAAAACCTATAATATATAGTTATAACTCCTAATACTAGTAGGAAACCAAATTACAAGATAAGGAAACCAAATAAATAATCAAATGGCCGGAATCAAGTGATCCGCGCGCGCGTAAGAAGTTTCTGGCAGACTCGGCAACTTGCGAATCCTATATCTCTCAAAATACAACTCGCCTTGGGCCGTGCGACCTATCGTTGGAAATCTCTTCAAGCCTACTTTCCAATGCCGCTAGAATAAACCCAATATCAGCATCAAGTCAAAAGTTATGGATAAAAGAGTGAACATGACTCGATTTCCACAATTCTTTCAATGAATTCGAACTCCAATTTAGCTCCAATTTGCACTCAAATACATCCAAAATGATCCTTATCAATGTAGCTTGCTTCCAATTGCTCCTAATTACTGAAGCTTGTCCAATGATACTCCAATTATATTCTTAATACCTGAAATTCATCAAAGGATACCAAAAACACACAAAAGGAGTAATATTTCGCAGTTTAGGTAATAGTATGCAATTATGAACTACCGTGCATCTAAATGCTCCTAGAATGCAACCTAAATGCAACTAAAACCTATATAAACATACGACTCATCAAAGCACGCATCGTACTAATAGGGATGATGATGATGGCGAGGATGATGTTTCAGGTGATGATGATACCGAAAATGATGAGGATGATGGTCGTTTCTACCCCGAAGATGATTAGGAGTTATGTTACGCCTTTTTATTTGAGTTTGCACCCGAGTTGTTATTATCTTGATTAACTAAGGTTATGCTGGTTTAGTAAGTGTAGTTGCTATGCTGTATCATGAACTTTTAGGATTTGGGTTATTTATTACCAAACATCATGCTTTAGAACTTGCATTACAACTTATGGATTGGTTGGCTACTACCTAAATGTAGTATATCAAGTGTTGTTGAGCTACTTCTATGGTCTTTCACAAGTGGAAGCCTGAGTATTTGAATGATTTTCCAAACGCGCTTTTAAAAATCCAATATAACCAAGGCTATTAATTATATCCTTAATATGTGACACACTAAAAGAGGCAGGTAACTACTTGAACACTTTGACATGTCCTCCATTGTAAACCACACCACAATCCTTGCTTCATGATACCCCATAGGGCACAACTATATACAAGGACTCAACTCAATTTCTGCATAATGTACAGTTTTAACTAATATATAACATATAAACAAAGTGGAGTATGTAACAAAAATAGTCATTTCATTTCATTCCATAAATCATCTCATTACATATTACTTAATGGCTTAAACACTTTACATTAACAACCAAATAATGTTCAGCCACACTGTCCATAAACTTGTACTGTGTCGTAGCAGTGACAAACACAAAAGGAAATAATTGTTTGTCACATTCACTTCAAACAAGCTATGACACAAACCTAAACCCAACAATATACATAACAATGAAGACAGCTTAACCCCAAAACAATGCTACTGCCTACCCGCCATTTACATCAACAAAAAACAAATTCAACCACCAACACTAACTGTCATCCTCTAATCCTCCTTGAATAGCAAAGGAAACCCATCAAAATACACTGTCATATCTTTTACAAACCAAGCAATGAGGTCCCTGCCATTGTTGTAGATGATATCATCAAGTGCCCAGGTATTAAACCCCCATGAGGCCCTTCTGGGTAACGAAGATATCCATACGTTGACCATATGCGCCATTTTTTGCAAGTAAATTCAACATTCATTCTATCCCGCCAGTGCAGTTTGATAAAGATATGGAAGAGCAGAATATCCATATCCCTGCAGATTTCATGTGCATTCTCCAGGGCTGTCAAACCTAGTTCATCATAAAAAAAACAGAGTTCAGCATCATCCTAAACTAACATCATTTCTAAAGGGTAATAATGGGCCATGATGGTTTATTTTGTTGTTTCCATATTGTTATGTGGACATAGCATTAGTCTGGGGCCCCCTTATAATTTCATTCTAAACTATAAAATGTAAGGGTTCAGATTTAATATATTGTGTTTAACTAAGGTTCAACTACAATTTCCAAATATCTCACTTATACATGATGTACTTAACTTGTATATTGACAGAGTGATAATGGGGCTTAAAACTGATTTTTGGTCATCTAGACAGTTTTGTTTGGGCATTGTCAAAATGTGGCTGCCACATTGTAAACTTATTTAAGTACGTATTAATATGATATGACCAACCCATGGTTAGGTGTTGTCCAAATTATAACACTAACCACAACTACTAAACTAACTAAAAAAAATTTAACTACAAGTATTATAAAATTACAGACATCAATTTCAAAAAATTTAAGTTCAGCTTTAATTAGCTCAACCACAAACACCATCTAACATAAAAAAAACTCTTTAAATAAGTAAATTACTGCAACCACAAACAAATAAACAATCATTGTTTCACACAGTGCAGGAAAAATGCCAATAAAGAAAAGATTTCGAAATTTTAAAAAATACAGAGGACTTACCATTTGGAGGAGAGAGGTTTGGAACTTTCCTTGGAGGAGGGGACCATGGGTTGTCGTCGTTTTGAGCAATCATAAAGGAACAGAAGATGAGAGAAATGTGCTAAAAATAACCTTTTAAGGAAGATGACACAAGAAGAAAAGTGAGAAAGTGGAGAAAAAAGTGGCGTACTTGGGAAGAATAAAGTAATTGGGAAGAAGAAAAGTACAAGGGAAGGGGGTTAAATACACCAAAAGACAAAAAAGGGGGATACAAAGCGCCCAAAGGAACAATGATTGTACAGTTCCTGGAATTTGTGCGAATGGGGAGGTTAACAGAAGTTGAATTGTTTTTCTAAAGGGTAATAATGGGCCATGATGGTTTATTTTGTTGTTTCCATATTGTTATGTGGACATAACATTAGTCTGGTGTTTCCTTACAATTTCATTCAAAACTATAAAATGTAGGGGTTCAGATTTAATATTACTGTGTTTAACTAAGGTTCAACCACAATTTACAAATATCTAACTTATACATGTTGTACTTAACTTGTATATTGACAGAGTGATAATGGGGCTTAAAACTTATTTTTGGTCAACTACACAGTTTTGTTTGGGCATTGTCAAAATGTGGCTGCCACATGGTAAACTCATTTAATGTACGTATAAATATGATATGACCAACCCATGGTAAGGTGTTGTCCAAATTATAACATTAACCACAATTACTAAGCGAATTTTTACGGATAACATGGTTGTTATCTTCTACCTAAGGCAAGTCGGAAAACACCATTATAGCCGGCCAACTGAACAACAAGCTCGACCTAGGCACCAGTAATTTCAGATTCTTTTGTGGTTACGCTACACAAACACTGAGCGAATTTTAATTTCATGAACCCTAATTTCTTTCAAATTAAATCGAAATGAGGACCCTAATTGCCCACAAATTACCATGCTCGTCGTTAATTGAGGTTTGGGGGCATTGAAGAAGACGTTAATGGAGTTTAAATAATATACGCTAATTTTTTTTATGAAGTAATATTTCGTATGCCATAAGGTCAAAGTTCATATATTATAATTTGTAAAGCACAATTTCGTATATTATAAGGTTTAATTTTGTTATTCATGCCTTGACAAAACAATCATATATTAAAAGGTATAATGTCATGTATTTTATTTTAGTATAACTTTATAAGTAATCATATATTAAAAAGTATAATGTCATGTATCTTATTTGAGTATAACTGTATAAGTAATCATATAGTAAAAGATATAATGTCATGTATTTTATTCTAGTATAACTGTATAAGTAATCATATATTAAAAGTATAATGCCATGTATTTTATTATAGTATAACTGTATAAGTTCGTAAATCATACTTATATACCAAATATAGTAAATAAAGAAATATTTTTTAAAATATCATTTTGGAATTAATCAGTTAACTGCCTAAATTAAAACTGCATAAATTAAGGAACTACTTAAATGACGTGGTACAGTCATCAATTCGTGTAATCCTGATGTGGACAAATTCGTGGTTCTCATTGCACGCTTTCGGTGGCCTTTTTCGAAGAAGGCTATTGTAAAATTTTTAGTATTGACTGATACCAAAAACACATTGACTGACATGTTAATTATTAAATATCAAAGTTATGGATTAATCATCCCTTCTCCAACCACCTACTTGATGTTTAAGAGGAAGCTTAGTGTGCATAGATAACATAATGCCTTGAGAAATTCGAGATGACAATATGATCTAATTGAAGATCATAATCGAGTTGAAAATTTAAGGGATAATCCAAGTGGATTTACCGTCAAGCCAATCACTTTTATAGTCATATCTATAAGCCATCAACAAATTTTAAGTAGCTTTATAAAGACCAGAAGCAAATTGTCAAAGTTTACAATGTGCCTAAGTTGAGAAAGTATTAAAGAGAGGTATGGGAACAAAACAACGAGATCTCTAAAAGGAAGAGTCGTGTAATAGACAACCATTTTTGCGCCAAACACTTCAATGTGTCTTTGCTCTTTTAGTTATGTTGTGCGCCATCTCTGTTGCCCCCACGTCTGTTTTATTATCTGCCTGCAGTCTGTAGAAGTTATGGACAATAGAGGACAACACTCTCGCAGCGTGACTTGTAAAACAGCAAAATCACTAAAGAATCAATCACATTTGCATAATTTCTCTATGGGACTCCGTATAAAAGATGCTCATGAGGATATTAAATATAGATCACATCCATAAATCATTCTCTGGCGAAAAGGGCAGAAACAATACCAATCACGAGAATATTGGAGAATGACAAGTATTGTAACCATAGAAGAAGTAGAATTTATCATATTCTTTCCTAATAGGCTATGATGTGATGGTACCCCGTCTGTTTGCCAAAGAGCTGATGTATATATCACAACATCCCCACCTAATGCATTAAGGTTGCATATAATAACTAATTATGGCTGCTGCTACAAATTACAAGGTTCGAAATTTCGAATAGAAGTTCTCTGCTCCAGTTGTAACAAAAGTCAGTTGTCAACTGTCATTCCTATCTATCCAAAGTCAGACAAACTCCTCATATGCTGCAATTCTGAAGAAGCATAAGGGTGTAAGGAAGATCATGGTGACAAGAAAATAAATGCCGAAAAACATATGCAAATACCTGTAATTTGGCTTTTTCATGTTTGAGAACCCTTTCCTTCTTTATCACTATGCTCTAGCATCTCGTTACTATCTAGTTCTACGAAGAGGACTGACATGTCACACTTCATACCGACCTTGCTGTAAAATCAGGAGGAGAAAAGTCAGGGTTATGGGTTAGAGTCAAGAGGACAGACGCGCTTCAGTTAGCAGAGAGGCAGACCTGTTGACCACAAACCCGTGATGATACATTGTTTTAAACCTGTAGATAACCCTACCCACAATGTTAGTCATAGATAATGGCCCGTATGTACAGCTGTCTTTAACTTCCTACACAGATGCAATGTTCCATACAATAAGTCAGTCGTAGCCACAAAAATCACATACAAAAATAACATACAATAATCATATCTACTCATGGCAATACCCCCCTCAATGTGTTGTCGGACCACAAGGACCCTACCCACAAAATCTATACCGACCAGTGGCGGATCCAGGAATTTAAAAATGGTTGGTCACACTAACGAAAATCAGCAATACAATAATGACCAATACATTAAAAAAAATCATAAAAGTTTCCAAAAGCAAAATATTCATATTACAACCAAATAGTACTTAGAAAATATTACAATTGTTCTCGACGAGTTTTCATGTTTTGATATCGATTAATAATATCATCCTTGCTAACATTCAAAAACATTTCTTTCTCTACATAAGTAATCAGACAATCATTCAACATTTGATCTCCCATGCTATTACGCAATTTATCTTTCACTTGAGTCATATTAGAAAACACTCTTTCTACACTTGCAATTGCAATGGGAAGAACCAACACCAATTTCAAAAGCAAGTAGACCCGATCATGAGTTTCGGACTTCCCCGTCTCAACAAGTTTCATTGAAAGCTCGTGAAGACTCTTTAAATTCCAAAATCTCTCATCTCCTCTAACATCAACAATGAAATTTTCAAGTGACCAATCAAAAAATATCATTTCGGTACTTGAAAACTCATTGGGATAGAACTTGGCAAGTTGAATCAATTTTCTTTTGTCAAAGGAAGAAAATCGATTAGAAGGATTAAAACAAGACATACACACAAGTAGTTCCTTACTTATCTCCGGAAACCGATTCTCGAGTTCTTGTAATTGAAGGTCAATGACACTTAAGAAAACTTCAACTCGAAAATGATGAAGTTTTGTAACTTGTTGGCTCTTACCTCTAAACATCCTTCTCCCCGAAACATGATATCTCTCCTCCAAGTTTGGAATCTCAATATCATATTTAGCCATAAAAGAAGTGACTTTTTCCATATGAGAATCCCATCCTTCATCTCTCATCTTTTGTAGATTGATCTTGGTTACATCAACCATGGCCATAGCATTTACAATGTCTTGATCACGTTTTTGCAAAGCCACATTCAATGCATTTGTGATTCCAAATATGGAAACCATCAAGTGTGCCACAAACACAAAATCAAATGACATCAACAAGTGTGTAAGAACTTGTGCTTTATTTGAATCAATTGCATCGGAAACTTCACCAATTTTATCGAGTGACTCAAGAATTGAAGGATACAAATCAAGCACATTCAAAATTGTTTTAAAGTGAGACCCCCAACGAGTGTCACAAGGTCTACCTAAGCCACGAGTGGAGGAGATGGAGGAGATGGAGGAGGAGATGGTGGAGAAGATGGAGGAGGTGAATTTTGAGTGGGAGTTCTTTTAGTAAAAAAACTTAAAATATCCCTCGTATTTTTCCTTTTCATTCTAAAAATTAAATTAATAATCTGAATGAGTCGATTGAAAATGCCAACACAATACAATCAAGCACATCATACATGATACATCATTCAAAATAATGATTTCTAAATCACAAGTTGTCATCCTAACCCAATTTCTAAATCACAAGTCACAACACAATCATTCTACTATCATTCTATCAATTTGTCATTCTAATTCCTAACCTTAGTAACATAATTCCTAAATCACAAATTCACAATACAATCATTTGTCAATTTGGCATCCTAATGTAATTCCTAAATCACAACACAATCGTGATTTCAATTTTCAACAATAAACACATTACAAATGACAAATCAATTTTCTACTTCAATTGAATCATCTAACAATCATCCAACACTCAATCATTAGAACATTTGAACAATTGTAAAAATCAATTTTCTACTCCCAAGTCCCATTGAATCATTCAACATTTGAACATGACCACTGGTGACTGACCGGAATATATTGTAAAAATGCAGCAGCAAATAAACAGCAAGTAGTAATCATCTATTCATTCCAACACCCAATCATTTGAACAATTGTAAAAATCAATTTTCAACAACAAGCCAACAATGATTCAATGAAGAACAATATTGAAGAAGCGATTAAGTGAAGATTCAGATTTAAGAAGGTCGAATTAGAACTTAGAAGTTAGAAGAATACCTCAAGTGAAGTCTGGCTCTGCCGCGCCGCTGCAAAAGCCCACTGCCGCCTGCCGGCCTCCCGACGAACAAGAAATGATGAAGACTTCACGAAGAGTGACCTGCCGGCCTCCCGACGAACAAGAAACGAGTCACGACTGACGACGATTGAATGAAGAGTCGAAGACCTTCAGATCTGAACTCACGACTCACGAGTAGGCGAGTGGCGAACAAGAAACGAGTGAACGAAAGTTATGGTTCAACAAGAAAAGCCGACGACGAAGGATTGAAGATGACTGGACCGGCGAGTCGGCGGATTGAAGATGACTGGGTCGTCGCCTCGTGGGATTCGCCAATTCGAGAAGGAGAAAGTGAGAGAAAGAGTGAGGGTTTAGGGTTTGCGTCAGTGTGAAAGAAAGGAGCGCTGAAATGAATTTTTTTTTTTCCAAAAATATTGGTTGGTCACGTGACCACCCGTGACCACGCGTACCTCCGCCACTGATACCGACGCTTCATTTACCAATATTTTGGACCCGGTGGGATTAGGTGGCATGATCAGAGATCCGCAAGGTATTTGGGTTATTGGTTTCTGCAAAATGACATATGCTATGAACCCTTTGAGTGCAGAGCTACATGGTATTAGGGAGGGACTCCAGCTTGCGTTGGATCACAACCTTCTACATTGCATTTCGTACACTGATTGTTTGCAGGTAGCGCTGAGTATTCGGGAGGACGGTCCTCAGACTAACCCGTGTATAAACATTTTGACCGAGTGCAGGGAGCTGTGCCGGCGGTTCAACAAGATTGATTTTGTTCACATGGATAGGAGCAGTAACCGGACGGCGGATTTGTTAGCCAAGGAGGCGAGGAAGATAGAGGATTGCATGAATGTAACTAGGAGGTTCCCCACACCACCTATTTTTTGCATGAACGCATACCTTTCGGATTGTAATAACTTTTAAGTTTGTTTTGCCTTTTTCACCGAAAAATAAAATAAAATTTAAAGGGTTATTTGTGGGGAAGGATCAATTAAAACAGGGTTTTTGTGGGGAAACACCACTTAAAACTTTTTTTGGAGGGAAGGACCAATTAAAATACTTCCGTTGGCAACTTAACACCATATTACGATTTTCCGGCCAAATAGTCAACTTTCCGGCGTTGACTTATTTTTCCGTCCAAAACATCGATTTTTTTTGTTTCTTCTCCTCCCCCACCCCTACGCCCTATCTACCGGAATCCTCCTCCCCCACCTTACGCCCTACCCATCGGAAACCCCATCGGAATCCTCCTCCCCTACCCCTACGCCCTACGCCCTACGCCCTACCCACAGGAAACCCCACCGGAATCCTCATCCCCCCCCCTACGCCCTACCCACCGAAAACCCCACCGAAATCCTCCTCCCCTGCGCCCTACGATAGGTGAACCACGAGAGCAGGGACCCACGAGGAGAGAGAGAGGGGTAACCAGCGCAAATGGGGTTGGAGAATTTGGGATTGGGAGGTGAAGAAGAAGGATGAAGCTAGGAAAAGGAGAGAGAAGGAGAGAGGGGATTTCGGGGTAGGGGACTAAGGGAGGGGGGGTTTCCGGTGGGTAGGGCGTAGGGGTGGGGGAGGAGGAGAAACAAAAAAAATCGAGGTTTTGAAGGAAAAGAATTTGTCAACGCCGGAAAGTTGACAATTTGACCAGAAATCGTAATGTGGTGTTAAGTTGCCAACGGAAGTATTTTAATTGGTCCTTCCCTCCAAAAAAATTTTAAGTGGTGTTTACCCACAAAAACCCTATTTTAATTTGTTCTTCCCCACAAATAATCCTAATTTAAATTTAAGATTGGGCTTATCAAATTTCTAAACATGCTATTGGTGGAATTCGAGGGTGGAGAGAAAACATTTAATTGTAACTTAATAATTTTTCCTGCAAAGATCCAGCATCATTCGAGAAGTTCTGAATATGTCTAAGCAATCATATAAACTCTATATTAGACCACTTGTGCCACGAATAATGAACCACTAGAAAAGAGAACAACATACCAAAAGAGGGAGAAGAAACAGCCGTAGTTGGCTGGTGCACTAGCAGCACCATTAAAGTGAGGGAGGGAACAGGGATGAAAAATTAGTTGATGAAAAGATAACATGATAACAAGAACCTAGAAGCTTACTCCAACATGGTACAACCACAATGGTTTAACTTAACACAAACACTTCCACCTTTTTTCCAACCCAAAAGGTCAAAACTACAATACCCAATATAAATCTAGCAGCTAGATCACCTCCTCTAGTAGGGTTCCCACAAAATAAAATCAAACAACTAGCTCATTAACCCAGCACAAACCTAGGACCATCAATACCTTTACCTCTTTAACCCACCCGATTCCCATAAGCGAGAGATAGGTGCACCCAAATGCAACTTCTTGGTCAAAACTCTGGAAAGTCATCTTGTTCCTTGACATTTTGACAGTCACGTCCCACCACCAGCGTCCATAAGTCCAACAATGGCAAGCTGGATGCTCAAATAAGTACCCTTTTCCAACACCCATACGTGAGTCCAAGTATCATAGCTACTAAACTGCTAGAAAGATAGTGAAACACATAACTAGCTAAAACAAGGTTAAAAAAAAATGAGCCCAAAGACCTCTGAGATCTCATCATCTTAAGTAGATATGGTATGGGTACTCCCAAGCTTGGTGTCGGACACATCTACAGTGGCCGACATGAACGACCCAGGACGCGATGTCAACGAGGGATCCCAAGTCATCTCTAACATCAGGGACGAGATGATGATCGCGGCCCAAGCAGGGAACAAAAAGGAATCTTCCTTTCTGTTCAGACTCATCATAGTCATACACGTGTCAAAGGATTACGCATACTGTCAGATGAATAGTACTACTATAAATAGCCAAATGGTTCTATTCTGCAGGTACATTCTCTCACATTCTAAGCATTACTTTCTCTCTCTATCTCTCTCTCTATCTAAGATCCTTATCGGACAATCACTGGCTTGAGCGTCGGAGGGGGTTCCCTCGCATCCCCCCGAGGGTAGTTTACGTTTGTCTTCCTTGCAGACTTCCAGTCCCGGACGCCCATGCAAATACTGACGGACAACTCTATGTCCGCCACCGTTTCAACACCGAAACAACTTGGCGCTAGAAGGAGGGGCCTCCCATCTTTGTGAAGTAGTCATGGATAAGACAAGTAACGCAAGTCGTGGTCCACCAGGGTTTGAGATCGGACAGGGATCTACTCAACCAGTTATTACTGGACCAATTGGTACACCTCAGTTCAATTCAGGGGTGCCCGAGAGCAACAATGAGCAACAAACTCCTGAGAACAATGTATCTCAGGTAAATCCAAATGGAGTTCCAATCAATCTGATCCAGCTGAGTCAGTTTTCCCCGGAGCAATTGAGGACGGTAGCATCCTTCATCCAGATGCTAACAGGCACACCTCAACCTAATGGTAATACTCCAACTCCCAATACTAGAGCGCAACCCCGCAAACGGTTGCCACCGTTAGTGGGGAGAAATACTGATGGTACGCCATTGAGGAGAATGCGTTCTTTCACTCAAGAGGGCCGACAGTTGGAAAGAATGCTGGAGGATCCTGAATATGAAGAGACGTTAATGGAAACTGAAGAGCTTGAGCATTCAAAGGGCGAGAATCAAATTCGGTCCTACCGAGAGTACGGTACCAATGGTGCTAGTAACTATACCGCTGGCGGGCATCTATTGATCAAGCCTAAGCTCTCACCCTTCATTCCAGAGATCTTGAACCATCCTATGCCGTGGATCAAGATGCCGTCCTGTAAGTATGACAGTACCTCAGATCCAGATTATCATGTTGCTGCTTATGAAGGGCACATGTATTTGTACACCCAGGTGGACGCCATCTGGTGTAAAGTCTTCCCGTCAACTCTGACTGGGATTGCCCAAACGTGGTTTAAGAGCATCAAGGCTGGTAATGTTTCTAGTTTTTCTCAGCTTTTATCTATGTTCAGCACCCTCTTCGTGAGTAATAGGCGCCGTGAGCGCACAACTGGCGAGTTGTTATCTATCAAGCATCGTGAAAATGAAAGCCTGCGAGATTTCATCGGGCCGTTTTAATGCCGAAGCAGTCACTATTCCCCGTCTTCAGCAAGATGTGGCCGTCTTAGCTTTGATGACTGGGCTGAGAGAGGGGTCCGCATTCAGGAGCTATCTGGGTCGTAAAACCTTCACATCCCTAGAGCCAGTCTTGAGAAAGGCTAACGACTTCATCAGAGGCGAGGAGTTTGACAAGGCCGCGAGCAGTCAAAGCCGCGAGCAGTCAAAGGCGCGAGCCTGAGAAGAAGAGGGATGATAAGCAGAAGAAAGAAAAGGATCGCGAAAAATGATCGCAGCCGAGGTGAACGAAAGCAAGAGTCAAATGTGGTCAAGAAAGGAATGACCGCGAGAAGAATGACCGCGAGAAGTTCGAGTACAAAGACAAGTTCGACGCGTATACGCAGCTCACGACCTCGAGAGCTCAGATATACTTGATGAACAAGGACAGTGATAAGTGGCAACGTCCAAAGCAAATGTTTCATAAGAACCGTGACAAGAACAAGTGGTGCGACTTTCATGGGGATCACGGTCACACTACTGAGAATTACAGGCACTTGAAGGATAACCTAGAAGATCTGATAAGACGGGGTTACTTCACTCAATACAAGGCTCAGTCAAAAGACGGGGACGTGGTAAAGCCTAATAACCAGAATGTGCAATTGCGGATCGCGGAGATCCATGTTATAAGTGGCGGTCCAATTCATGGCGGCAGCGTAAACGGGGCCAAGGCAAGCTTGAAAGAGTTCAGGCACCAGGTCAATTTCAACGAAAGTATGCAATGGAGAAGGCCGCCAGCAATGCCCGCCATGTCTTTCACGATTGAAGATGCAAAGCATGTCGTCTACCCCCATGATGACCCTCTGGTGGTCACGTTGAAGGTATCAAACTGTTTGATCCACATAATTCTGGTAGACGGAGGAAGTTCCGCAAACATCTTGTATTTCTCAACTTTCGAGAAACTGATGATTAGTCGGGAACATTTAAAGCCTGTCCGCTACCCGGTGATAGGTTTCACGGGAGCGTCGGTGATTCCAGAAGGATTGATAACCCTATCGGTCAGGGTAGGAGAAGATGAGAACGCCAGGGATGTAATAGCGGAATTCTTAGTGGTTGACGTACCTAGAGCTTACAACGCAATTATCGGACGCCCTTTCATCCTTGACGTCCAAGGGCTTGTGTCAACTTACCATCTTACCATGCTGTACGTTTCCAACCTTGGAACGACAACGAAGTTAAGAGGGAATCAGGAGATGGCAAAATCATGCTATCTAACAGCGTTAAAGCAGCCGGCAAGAAGAATTCCAGTAGAAGATGTGAATCCGCCAACGCGGAAGCAAAGGTGAGCTTAGAGGAGAGCTCTAGCAAATGAGGAAGGATCCGAGAAAGTGGATGAGGAGATGGAGGTTTCAATGGAAGAGTTGGAATCCAGGCCTGACGATACGCCAAGGCCCAAGGCGGGCGGAGAAACGAAGCAAGAGATACTGGCAGAGGATCCGGCAAGGACAGTTTCTATCGGAACAGACATGGACCCAAAGGTCAGGGTCAACCTGGTGACTCTCCTAAGAGAAAACGCGGATGTCTTCGCGTTCTCGGCGGATGAGATGCCGGGAATAGACCCGGCCGTGATGGTGCATCGTCTAAATGTTGACAGCACTGTCCGCCCTATCAAGCAAAAGAAACGAAACTTTTCGGCCAAAAAGAACAAGGCCATCAAAGAAGAAGTTGATAAGCTGCTGGCTGCCAACTTCATTGAGCCGTGTGACTACCCAGAATGGTTGGCCAATGTGGTCATGGTGAAAAAAGCTAACGGCCAATGGAGGATGTGCGTAGACTTCACGGACCTCAATAGAGCATGCCCAAAGGACTGCTATCCGTTATCAAGAATAGTCCAGCTAGTAGACTCTACAAGCGGTCATGCACTGCTCAGCTTTATGGATGCATTCTCGGGCTATCATCAGATTAGCTTGCTCGAGGCCGATAGAAAGAAGGCAGCATTCATCACAGATTGTGGCGTGTACAATTACATGGTAATGCCGTTTGGGCTTCGCAATGCAGGAGCAACGTACCAAAAGCTGGTCGATAAGGTATTCGCAGACCAGAGGGGGAGAAACATTGAGGCATATGTTGACGACTCCATCGTCAAAAGTAAAACTGACCACGAACACCTAGTTGACTTGGAAGAAACTTTCAGAACCTTGAGAAAGTATAAGATGAAGCTCAACCCAAAGAAATGTGTCTTTGGAGTGAGAGCAGGGAAGTTTTTGGGTTTTTTGGTAAGTAAGAGAGGGATTGACGCGAATCCAGACAAAGTCCAGGCCATTATCAATCTACCTGAGCCAAAAATCGTGAAAGATATTCAGAGGCTGACAGGAAGAATGGCGACCCTCACTCGATTCATTTCAAAATCAGCAGACAAGGCTTTGCCTTTCTTTGCACTACTAAGGGGAAATAAGAAGTTCGAGTGGGGAGAGGAGCAAAGCAAAGCATTCTTGGCGGTAAAAGAGCATTTGAAAAGCTTACCCACCATTACAAGGCCCGAGACTGGAGACGTATTGCAATTGTATATCTCGGCCTCGCCGAAAACAGTCGCGGCCGTGTTATTGGTAGAAAAAGAGAAGAGGCAGCAACCAATATACTTCGTCAGCCACATCCTTAACGGGCCAGAGAGCCGTTATCAGCTGGTTGAGAAAATGGCTTTGGCCGTGATAATCGCCACCAGGAAACTCTGGCCATACTTCGACTGTCATCCCATTCAAGTTCTAACCAATCAGCCGCTAGAAAAAGCGTTGTAAAAGATGGATAGTTCCGGCCGCTTGCTGAAATGGGCCGTTGAGCTATCGGAGTATGATATACAGTATAAGCCCAGGACCGCTATCAAAGCGCAGGCTTTGGCAGACTTTATCGTGGAAGCCTCATATGAGGAGGAAGAAGTGGAGCAAAAGGAAGTCTAGCTACTGGAAGTTGACGGATCGTCCGATGTTAGCGGATCCGGGGCTGGTATAGTGATGACTAGCCCTGAGGGAAATTCATACCAGTACGCCATCAAGTTTGCCTTCCCGGCGTCAAACAACGAAGCAGAATATGAAGCGGCAATTGCCGACCTAAGAATGTGTTTGGCGGCGGGTGCTAAGAATGTACTCCTGAAGACGGACTCGCAGTTGGTTAGCGGCCAGCTAAGAGGAGAATTTGAAGTCAGAGAGTCTAACATGTTGAAGTATGTGGAGAAGGCCAAGGAGTTAATAGCTCAATTGAATCACTTTGAGATTCAAGCAATACCAAGGGCCGAGAATACGAAAGCGGACGCACTGTCCAAATTGGCAAGTTCTGACTCATTTAGCATCAAGAAAACCGTCACGGTCGACATCTTGAAGGAAAAGAGCATCACGAAAAAACTTGTGACCGTCAACAGCATAAACCAGCAAGGGGAGTGGTTTAGTGAGTTGGTGGCTTATAAGCTGACTAGGACGCTTCCCAATGATCCTTCGTCCGCTAAGAAACTGAAGCGGCAAGCAAGCTGGTACGTCATATATCAAAATGAGCTGTACAAGAAATCATTCAGTCTACCTCTGCTTAAGTGCGCAACTGCATGGTTGTCCGTGAAATTCCTTGAAGAGATACGCGAGGGTTTTTGCGGCAACCATATTGGCGGAAAAGCTTTAGCACTTAAAGCATTGAGGGCTGGGTTCTACTAGCCGAGTATGCTGGCGGATGCCCAGGGCTACGTCAAGAAGTGCGATAAATGCCAGAGATATGCTCCCGTCATTAATAGGCCAGCCAATGATTTGCAGCCTATCCTATGCCCAATCCCGTTCGCTCAGTGGGGAATGGACATCCTGGGACCATTCACCACAGCAACTGGAAGGAGGAGATTCCTAATAGTGGGCATTGATTACTTTACGAAGTGGATAGAGACAGAGCCGACAGCGAAAATCAAGGCAAATCAGGTCAAGAAATTCATCTGGCAAAATGTTATGACAAGATTTGGGATTCCCATGGCTATCGTCTTTCACCATGGCGTCCAATTTGACTGCAGTCCCATACAAGCTTTTTTAACGGAATTTCGTGTGAAGTTTGCATACTCAGCCGTTTGCCACCCTCAGAGCAACGGACAAGCAGAGGTCGCGAACAAACAAATCCTGAATGCCTTGAAGAAAAAGCTAGATGAATTCAAAGGAGGATGGGCTGATATGGTGCCGGCAGTGCTATGGTCAAATAGAACAACAGAAAAGGAAGCGACGGGAGAAAGCCCTTTCAAGCTGGCTTTCGGCGCAGAGGCGGTGTTACCGGTAGAGGTAGGGTTACCCTCGTACCGGATCAAACACCAAGACCTCCAGAAGAATGACCAAGCACTCAGGGAAAGCCTAGACTTCTTGCCAGAAACAAGGCTTATGGCGGAACTGAGAGCAGCCGCTTACAAAGATAGAATTAGTAAATCTTACAATAAGAAAGTCATGGAGAGGCCGTTAGACGTTGGCGACCTGGTCCTCCGCAGAACAGCAGCCACTGGCAAGGCGCATACTGAAGGAAAGCTGATTGCTAATTGGGAAGGTCCTTACATCATAGCCAAGAAAATTGCTCCCGGATCTTTCATTCTAACATGCATGGATGGCAAGGAGCTTAGGAACTGTTGGAATGCTAGCGTCCTAAAGAAATATTATGTTTGATTCATAGCATGTAACAGGCCGAGAGCCACCTTTTTATTACATAAATAATACAAGCCTCCGCTAGCACTTTAATCATACTATTGTTTTCATGTGTATTAACGAGCCGTATAATAGGCGTAAACGTTAAAAAAGCCATATGACAGGCTCAAGTGCATTAACGGTCATATGACATACCTAGCACAAAGCAAAAGCCATATGACAGGCTCAAAGTGCACTAATGGTCATATGACAGACCTAGCACAAAGCAAAAGCCATATGACAGGCTCAAAGTGCACTCACGGTCATATGACAGACCAAGCACAAAGCAAAAGCCATATGACAGGCTCGAAGTGCATTAACGGTCATATGACAGACCTAGCACAAAGCAAAAGCCATATGGCAGGCTCAAAGTGCATTAACGGTCATATTACAGACCTAGCACAAAAACAAAAAATGGCCATATAACAGGCACCAAGGGTCGGATAATAGACCGTGTAAAAACGGCTATATAATAGACCCTACTAAGCCAAATAACAGACGCGAGATACGCTCGATTGGTTTTTCCATAACGGACATCAGTGTCCGAGATACAACATGTCGCCAATAAATTGTCCAAATTGAAAACAAAAGCAGAACGAGAAACAAGAATTTACGTAAAAACAAAGCTTCATTACTAATTACTGGCGTGGCGGCCAACTACAAGCAAAAATGGAGGCAGCCATCAAAAAGGCATCAAAGACTGATAACAGTAATTGTAATTAAAAGGATATTCAATTTACATGCCATCATGGGCCGAATTCAAAGTTAGATAACAATATTCGAAATACAAGAAATTTAATAGCTATTAGAGGCAACAGATGAGCCTGGAGATGACCGCCAAAGACATCAGGGAAGAGCCACTTCCTCGTTCGGGACGACAGGAAGAACGTTGGCGATCACGTCCTCCTCGCAGATAAAGGGTTCGCCTTCAAGGCGACGCGTATGAACGCCTTCTGAGAAAGCAACCACAATCTGCTCCCAGTCGAAGGAAGGATGGGTGTGGCAAACGCACCTCTTCGCGGCCACCCATTCACCGTCGTATCTTTCCCCCAGATGGCCTATAAACTCTTCAGATCTTTTGAAATCCGCCACGGCTCTTTGGCTGGCATCAGGCTTGGCTTTTTCAATTGCAGCAGCCTCTTCGCTCTTGGCGGATTCCCAAGCCTTCTCTAAAGCGGCGACCTTCTTCTCAGACTCCTCCAGCTTGCCAGCTTTAGTCCTCAGCTCGGCCAACTCCACATCTACCACAGCCCTCGCAGCCTTCTCAACATCCAAATCCTGTTGAAGGTTGTCGGCGCGAGATTTGACGGCATCAAACTCTGTACGAAGGTCACCTAGAGATTTCTCTTGGCTATCGGACAAAGCTTGATAATGGAGATACTGCTCAATCAGCTCAATGGCAGAATTGTTGGTCTGCATCAAAAAGTCGAAATAAAAAAAAAATTTAGAGGACTTACCACTGCCATATCATGGGCAAGTTGAGCTGCTGGCGCCACCAACTTCTCTGCCGGGCAATCAATCGGCAGTTGAAGTCCCTTAAGTAGACGGTAACCCAGGGTACCACCATTGGCCGGGATATCGGCATAGAGGGACTCATCCTCCCTCACGTCCCAATTGGGTTGGTAGATCTTTCCCGGAACAGAGGGCGGACGAGAGAAGGCAGCCTTCACAGCATTGCCCAGCATTACCTCTTTGTGCTCTATCCACTCATGGATCCGAGAAAAGATTCCCGGCCCAAGGTTTGTCAGAAAGCTGGGGGAACTGAGGATGTCATAGATCTTCTGGTGCATGGAAGAGCCGGATCCCAATGCCGTCCCAATGCTGTCGACGACAGCATTCAGAGGAGAAACCCTTGTGGCAGCCGATTCCCGGACAGGACTATTGTCCGGAACATTAATGGCAGGCTGCAGTTGCTGAGTTTCAGAAGCAGCGGCAACATCCAAGGCCTGCCTCTTGCTGGGACTATCAGCATCAGAATGCTCGCGGGGCCGCCTCTGGCCCACAGTCACGCCACCTCCGCCACGGCGGACAGGAACGTGAACAACGGGACGAGGAGATTCCTGATCCCCACGTCCGGCATTTCGACCGGGAGCGCGCCCGGGTGTGCGGCCGACATGAAGAACACTGACCCTACCAGCATTGCGGCCACCACGGCCGCGGTCAGCTCCTCGGAGGCCTCCAGTGAGGTCGTGAATGGTGTCCTCAGGAGCCTTAGACATCGGCTTTAAGTTTTCGTCCAACCCCAACTCTTCAATATCAAGGCTGACAGGACCTGCAAAATAAACCGGGAAAGGTAAGTACAATGGTTAATCGGCAAAAAAGATAAGATATCAAGTCCTATGTCGAACCATGAGTCGAAATGCACACCTTCCGGGTGGGTCTGGCAGAGAAACAAAGCCGACAAGGGATCATTTCCAAGTATGTATTTGGCATTAGGAAGCCATGTGTGAGGAATCCTTTCCTCCACTTTTTCACCATCGACAACCACAAAGGCAAGCTCGGACTCAAAATAGTCAAAAGCTTTCTTCTCGGCCACCGACAAACCATAAGAAGGCACATCCTCCATCCGAGTAACCGGTTTGGTGAAGTGACGGTTGAGAGGAAAATTGTCCGGGACCTTCACCCAGTAGAAGGCTGGCTGCCATCCTTTTAAACCAGACAGTTTGGGATGCACCGTAAGCTTGTTCTTGGCCGACATTAAAGACCACCATCCCTTCTCAGTTGACCCATTTCTTCGCAGCCAGTGGAGCCGACGGAAAAGGTTTAACGTCTCAGGAAACCCCAAGTAGCGACACACCCATATATAAACTATAATATTTTTAATGGCTAGGGGCGTCAATTGGGCATGGCAAACGTTAAAGGCCTTTATAATCTTCACCAAAGTTAGATCCAAGGGGAAACGCAGCCCAAATTCAAAATGATGGGCTTAAACAGCAATGTGTCCTGCCGGGCACTGAGTAACTTTATCTCGCTCATCTGGGATCACTAACTTATATTCGGCTGGGAAGCGATACAATTCTTCCCCAACCCGACAGTACTCCTTAGTTATGGCGTGCTCTCGCCATGACGAATAAATTCGTACCGACTTTGGGCCACTATTGCAGTCTACTGGCGACCAAATCCCGGAGTGTAACACATCATCCCGGTCAGGAATCGGCTCGGGCCGTGAATCGGGAGCCATGCCGGAACTCTCTCCTACAGTAATTTCAGACCTACAAGGAATTTGTTCACGTCCAGAAGTCGATGGGCCATCAGTCTCATCCATAGTGGCAATAGAATCGTTGTCGGAACCTAAATCAACAACAGGTGGATGAGAAGGGCCAACATCATGAGCAAGACGGTCGTAAAAATCATCCGCCACTACAACCCCAGCATCTGATAGGCTATCTAACCAGGCCTGTTCCCTCAATGGCTGAACATCAAGTCCGGGAACAGCGTCAGGGGAAGGATTCCTAGCGGTCCGACGATTCGATGCCGTAATTCTCTTAGAGTTTGTCTGTCACCACTCATCCTCGCGGACAAATATTGAGAAGTTCAATTTTCTTGCTCAAGAGTGAAACGGTCGTTAAGAAATTTAGATCTAAGTTCTTTATCCCTATCAGCAGTAAGGGGCAAGTTGGCTAGTAAGCGCGTTCTTCCTTCCCTAGGGTTGGAGATAGACGAACTATGTCCACCAGAAAGGGAAGAGGGAGACGAGGGTTCACTTTCAGACATGAATTTATCACTCAAAGTGTTTTGACTATCTGAACGGTCCGACATAGTTCCAAAGAAAGAAAGAAACAGAAAGAGCAGTTGAAGGGAAGTTGGAAAAAGGTACCTGAGAAAAGTCGACGGAAAATGATCGGAAAATCAAGCTGATTCCCAAGAAAAGCGCAGCAAAATGTCCCAAAAGCACGAGCAGAAAATTTCTCGGGGTCAACAACGCCGGAGAAAATAGGTTCACCGGAAAAGTCGAAAACTTTGAAGAAAACCCTTGGCTAAACCCAGGCGAAAAGGAGCGAAAATGCCGAAATTCTTCAAAAATAAGGACCGAACAATAACCTAAAACACTTTTGGAATGATTTGGTCGCAAAAAGCTAAGATCTTGGCGAGAAGGGAAAGAATTGAAGCTCTTGGGAAAATCGCACAAACCAGAGAAAGCTGGAGAAGGTTGAAGATGAAGAATAAAAAAGAAAAAGAAAACTGACATTGCACTATAAATGTGGGGATTGAACGGCCAGGATGAATAGTCCCATCAACTCCCCTTCTAGACGCACGCCAAGTGGCGCTCACTGAGGAAGCCCTAATAAAAAACATAGAAAATGAGCGGGATTTCAGAAAAAGGTCATGATTGCACTTTTTGAAATCCACAATTCTCCCTAGAGTGACACGTGGCAGCACGAGAAAACTCTCTAACACGCGCAAGTTCACTCGCGTCCCTAATATAACATCAATGCCAGTCGCGACCCCCAATGATGTTGGGGGGGCTAGTTGTATGGGTACTCCCAAGCTTGGTGTCGGACACATCTACAGTGGCCGACATGAACGACCCAGGACGCGATGTCAACGAGGGATCCCAAGTCATCTCTAACATCAGGGCCGAGATGATGATCGCGGCCCAAGCAGGGAACAGAAAGGAATCTTCCTTTCTGTTCAGACTCATCATAGTCATACACGTGTCAAAGGATTACGCATCCTGTCAGATGAATAGTACTACTCTGCAGGTACATTCTCTCACATTTGAAGCACTACTTTCTCTCTCTATCTCTCTCTCTCTAAGATCCTTATCGGACAATTACTGACTTGAGCGTCGGAGGGGGTTTCCTCGCATCCCCCCGAGGGTAGTTTACGTTTGTCTTCCTTGCAGACTTCCAGTCCCGGACGCCCACTCAAATACTGACGGACATCTTTGTGTCCGCCACCGTTTCAACACCGAAACAGATATGTTGTCTCTTGCATAGTGAATATGCTACAGTGAAGATCATGTATGGAGGATCCTCTCCCAATTTTAAACATGACCTACACTCTAGAACATAAAAAAAGTACAGAGGAGGTCCCTTGTATGGAAGTTGAATCACGCTAAATATATATGTTGCATGCAAGACACTCGTGCAGATTCACCATTGCTAATTCGTTCTCCAATATAAGACCAAATTTAAGCACGAAGTAAATTGGTTATAGACCAAAGTATCCTAGTACAAGGATCAATATATAGAACGAAAAAAAATTAACCTTCCTTCTCTCCATCCAGGGAAAAAAGGAAAAAATGACCAGATGACACGAACTATGGTTTAGGAGCAACACCACCTTAAGTGGGCGTGCATGGAAGCACCAACTATGATGGTTCGGTGCACCCCATGACATGTCACCATACATTTTTCGGATATTGTTAATGTTTAATATTTTCAGCGATGGTAAAGCAAGGGCTAGGGAGTAGGGATGAGGGGAAGGAGTACTAAAGGTGGTTGAACTGGTGAGAATGCAACGGACTCTATACACCAAAACTTAGAGTTAATGTTACCCAACACACCCAACATTAAAAGTTGATGTTGTCATATACATCTACTTAAGGTGGTGTTGCTACCTGCACTCAAACCATAAATTGTTCCATTCTGAAAATTTATCTTTTTTTTTTTTTTTTTTTTTTTTAAAAAGAGCAAGTTTCACAATTGCAAAATCACCATCTCTGAAAATTTCCTGAAAGAGATATGGAGAGAAGCAAGAGGTCAAAGTTCTTAGTTTGAGTGGGTAAATAGTACAGTCAAGTTGCACATGAATGCATCATTATTGTAGAAAATACTTGCAGTTGCATTTGTCTTTAGTACATATGGCGCATTATGTCTCACGAATGTTAAGAAAAACTGCTCCAGGAAAAGGACTGGAGTGTCAAAAAAGAGTAATGTCAAAAAAGAGTAATTCAGTCAAGTGGAAGAAGTATAATGCCTTGAGAGTTTAATGTTTACCCCTGGTTTCAAATGTTTGTTGTCAGAAACAACCCAGCATTGACCATCTTTTAAAACAAAAGGGCTCGCCTTCCTTGTCTTTGGAGACCATCTCATATTCGCTAACAGCAGCCAGCCTCCTCACCACAAGGTTATCTAAATCCATAGGATCCTTTAAAACAACTACATCACCCACCTGAATCTGCTGTGAAGCTTGCGACAACCTAGGAATCAACGTAGACTGATTACATTTGCTCAACAATAATCTGCAACTAGTAACTCCAATAAATAATGTAAATATAACTTTTAAACATTAAATAGAAAAAGGGAAAATGCTTTCATCAAGGAGGGAACCGTGTTAAGTGCTGCTGATTGACATAGCAGATACATTAAAACAACACATAAAACCAGATTTGTCATTGCATTATTAATTTATAAAGTATTTCATTCAAGGAGACTTCATGCTATCTTGAAGCTGATTCAGGCCAATGGCAACCTGGGTCGTGCGCCTTTTTAGGTCAAGGCGAGGCGCTTTTTATGAAGCGCACGAAAAGCACATTGTGGCGCAGAAAAAGGCACACGAAGGCACAGCCTAAGACTTGAGACACACCAAAATTTCTGTTTACAATTTTTGTTCGCTTTTTTATCCAATGTGCCTCACTTCAATGAGGCTCACTGAGGAGCACTAAGGCGCGCCTAAGGCGTATGGGAAACCATTTTTCCAAGTTGCGCCTTAAGCCTTTTTATACATTGATCAGGTTACATGCTTTGTTAAAAAAGATATGCTGAACATTGTACTGACGAAAATAATAACAGCAAAATTAACAAAATCATCAGTGAAGCTAGGAACCAGAATAATCTACGGAAAGAAATGATAATTTACCCAAGAAAAAAAGGTTATTACTTTGCATTCAGGTAAGGGAATTGTTGAATATACGGTAAATTCTTCAGTGAAGCATTCCAAAGTTCTTTAGGCAACACACCTTCATCACGTTTCTACATAATGATGAAAGACATAAGAAGAATTAACAATCAGTCAAAAAGAAAAACCTCAACTAATATGACCAAAAACTTGCATGTTTGTCCTTAGTTTTTTTTGATACCTCATAGAAACTACATTTTTATGAGGGATGCCATTCATGGGAATCCAAGGTACATGATTTTCCACATCAATGTGGTTGATAAATGGAAAGCTCAATTGTCAGGGTTCAAATAAGTAAATAATCTTGTTATTATATGGACAATGTTTTAAAAACACTAATCGCCTATTTTCAATGTTGCATATTATCCCCACTCCCCCTAGTTATTGTATGGAACAATTAACTTCGGATTGTAATAGTTTCAACATTATTAGTTAATGAATGAATTGCTTTGTTTACCAAAAATAACATGTTGCATATTATGCACATTATAAGACAAAGGTTATCAAGACAATCAATATTCCAGTAGCAGGCCCGTTCCTGATAATTTATGGGCCCAGGGCGAGATGAAATATAGGGCCCTTTAATTCTAATAGTATCATTAGTAAATTTTGATTTGTGCGTAGTATATAGTATTACAAATAAATAACTTGACAATCTAATATCTATTTTTATTTTTCTATTCAACTTTTGAAGAAACAATCGACGAAGTTATAAAAAAAAAAACTATGGAAATATAGGGAATTTTATAAAGAAGATATAAATCATGTTTTGTGATTGAAACTTACAATTTATACGAATTTTTCGGAAATGTAGGGAATTTTGTAAAGAGGATATAAAAGGAGTAATATGTACATATCATACGACTCAAGTGGAGTCAGAAATTTAAAGATCAACTAACTTAGCTCGAAAAAGGTCTTAGGTTCAAGACCTAATTTTGAAGTTCAAAAACTACCTAAAAATTCCGACCTAATAAGTTAGCCAATAGAGAGAAACAAAATTGCTATTTACTCATTTTTATTCATGAAGCTATATGAACATAGTAATAGGAGAATATTTAGAATAAAAATCAGGAATCCATTTTAGAAAATCGAAATAGCCCTGTTAAGAGATTGAAATAAATTAAATGCTTAGGGGTAAATTAGCTACAGCACAGGATTTTCCTAATATATGGGTAAAAGTAAAGTTGCCTAGGGAAGTCAAACTTAAATAATAATGTTAGGACATCTAGGCCCTAGGAGAGAGAAGTTGTAATAATACTCCTATTACTACTTAAATAGTAATACTATTCTAGGAGAGGGAAGTGGCAGTAATAGCCCCTAGGGAAGTCGAAACTTCAGTACTAGTATTTCTCGCATGACAGCTAGAGCATGACAGCCAGAGCATAGACTCTAGAGTATGTTAAATTTTTTATCTTTTTATGCTTTGGGCATTTTCACTTGTAATACTTCAATTCAGGCCCTTTTAGAGAGATAGTAGTAATATTTTCAATTTTGGGCCCCTTTAGAGTATGGGCCCTGTGAGCCGGGCCTGTCCAGTAGACTGGTGGATTCATATACACTAATTTGACCCCCGATCTAATCGGCACAATATCATTTATATATATATCCTGCATCTAATTTGGGAAAAATAAAGGTTCAAAAGTAAAAGAAATTACTTCTCATATAAATGATATTGTGCCAATTAGATCGAGGTAATCGAATCGAGGTCAGCAAGAAAGAACACTCCCTTAGAAAGGCGAGAGACCACAGACAAACAATCATTTTCAAAAATTACATCGGAGAGATTATGGTTCAGAGCCAACTGTACCGCAAAGCACAAAGCCTTACCTTCTGCGACCTCCGAATCCCACAATGCACGGATGCGACGCGTAGCAGCCCATAAAACCTGACCACTACAATCACGGGATACCACGCCCAGCCCCACCCACCCTTCACCCACTGAAGCATCAACATTCACCTTTATAGTACCTGCCGAAGGGGGGAGCCACGGATTTGGGCTTTTCTCACCACTGCCCACTTTACTAACATGCATACAGCTCGCATAGTTAGCATAATCATGGCATAGATGGCTCGCACGCCTCACAATCACATGGTTAGCTATAATCTTGCCTTCAAACACACATTGGTTCGTTCGAAACCATTGCTGCCACGCAAGGAAAGCCCAACCAGCAATTCTTTCATCCGCAATCTTCTCCCAGCTCTCGACCAGCTCAAGCACCAAAGTCACCCAAGCAGCAGGTGCAAGGTCCAGTAAGCTCGCCATCTCCAGCACCTCTTTTGACAATCTACACTCGAACAAGGTATGAAAAACCGTCTCGTGTGCTTCATTACATAGCGGACATATATCATCCTCTATCAAATGACGGAATTTGAGTAAGGCACTAACCGGTAACGTACCCGGACAAACCCGCCAAAGAAAATGTCTAACTTTGGGCGAGACTTTAAAACTCCACAATTTAACCCAAGTCTTGTGATAGTTGTCAAAGTTGCAAGATTTTCCAACCGTATATGCAGTTTTCACATAATATTTCCCATCTTTTGTAAAAGCCCATGAAAGAGCATCCACGGGTGACCTTTCACTTAGAGGGATAGAAAGAATAACTTTTGCATCATTCTCCGCAAATCTCTCCAAAATATAATAAGTTCTCCAAGTGTGGTTAATAGCATCAATCAAATCACATACCCTCGCAACACCATCAATGGCTCACTGTAGACACATAATCGTGTCTCCCCATTTAAGGATTCGATGATGAAACATACCGTGGTCTTAATTGGTCCGACCCAAGGGCAGAACAGTCCGAAAAGCCAACCCAAAACTAATTCGAAAAAGTGTTAAAGTCCTGTTTTAAAGCCAAATTGACATGAATAATCCCAACTTTCACATGTCTTCTCAAAATAATCCCAATTTGGATTATTTCAGAATAATCCTAACTTTTGAGGGGACCTTCTCAAATTAAACCAACCTATAACTTTTATTGCCTACACTAATCCGTTTTAGGTCTATAATATATAGTTAATTAATAGTTCAAATTAGTTTGAGAAGGTACCCCCTAAAGTTGGGATTATTCTAAGATAATCCAAAGTTGGGATTATTTTTAGAAGACTGGTGAAAGTTGGGATTATTCATGTCAATTTTTATTCATGATAATTAATTGTATTTTGAGCCTAATCCTTTGAAAAGTCTAATTAATTGTTTAATAATAATTAATTGTTTTATTTTAATAAAATAAATATTTTCAAAGATATTTTTTGTAATTAAAATCGGATTTATCCCGTAAAATCAGATTTTCAGAGTTAAAAGATAAAAGGAAATCTTTAAAACGCGTTTTTATCAAAAAATTGTCAAAACGTGTCAAAATTAAGCGTGTGCCTAGCACACAGCAATGTGCCAAGCGCACAACAGTGTGCCAAGCGCACAACAGTGTGCCAAGCGCACAACAGTGTGCCAAGCGCACAAGACTGCCACATAGACTTACGTGTCATACAGAGTCCTGCGCCAAGCGCACTTCTCTGTGTGAGACGCATCTTTTTCTTTCTTATCTTTTTCAAAGCGCATACCACGTGTACGCTTTCTACTGGGCATGCCGCATCAGGCGCGCCAATCTGCGCCTGACATGTAGTTTTGCACGTCAGACGTCATCCTGCACCTGGTGCAGGATGGCGCGTGAAGCGCATATTCGTTTTCCCTATAAATAGGCTTCGATTTTCTGAATTAAAAAACGGTTTTTTCATACGAGTTTCCACACTTAAACATTTTGAACTCTACGAATATATTTACAAACCGCTCTACAAAACCTCCCTACAAAAACTTTCAGACATACAAACACATATTTTCATACATACATTCAAATCTTTTAGATATTCATACTTTCAGCCTTCACGTTTGCTCGTCCCGAAGGTTGTCAATCTCGTAGACCCATGCCACGGTATAATCCTGAGGGTCCTTGGATAAATTTCTATTTTTATATTGAAGTTACTAACCATTTAATTCATAATGTAGATGTTTGGTATAAAATCGTTCTACTGTATATTCTAATCCTTCCTTCTTTTTATTTATTATCATACATTATTATATCCTTGTCTGATTGTTCTATGCATGATTTAATATTTTTATCACCCACATGTTATTTTTGTTAATCAAGACCTAAAGAACTGTTCTAATATTAATCAGATAATTTGAACAACCTGCTAGGTTCCCTGTAATTTGATTGCCTATTAACATATCACTAAAAAATAGTCTTTTATGTGTTTCCTGAACCAACCTAGACTATATTATTTTTTGGGTGCATGAAAATATTATTTGGTTATTCTATAGCATAAAACTTGACATGAATCGATATTTAGTAGAGGCCATCAATGGGCGAATGTGGTTCATTATGACCGTGTTTGTACCCTCACCCCCGAACTCAATTTTTTGGTTCATTTTGACCATCTATGGAGTCAGGCCGGGGAAATCTACATTGGATAAGTCCCTAACTTGTCCCTACAATTTCCCAATATCCAATTAGGTTTATGAGTCTTCCTTTAAAGACTTGTTGGCGACTTCGAAAACATTTTCAATGAAACATTACAATGGGGTAGTCAAATACGCGCTCACACCGAGTAGGCGAAATAAAAACACGCTTACACTCACCATCTAAGAATCTATTGCCATATCTACACACCCAAGGATCATCCCACACTCTAATACTCGAACCATCCGCTACTCTCCATAATAATCCTTCCTTCAACAGCGATTTAGAACCCCAAATGCTCTTCCAAGAATAACTACTAACCGGACCCAGGGAAGAGTTCAATAGTGAAGTAGATGGGAAATATTTCGACTTCATTACATGCCCAAACAAAGAGTTTGGAGCATGCACTAATCTCCAAGCCTGACGCCCAAGAAGAGCTTCATTAAAAACTCCTAAATCATGGAACCCCATACCCCCAAACACTTAGGAGTGCTAAGAGACTCCCAACTTTTCCAGTGAATCTTACGCCCCCCCTGTTGGCCCCATCAAAGCCGAGCCATTGTAGCTTGAATAGATTGAACCACAGAAACCGACACCTTGTAAACACACATGAAGCAAGTCGGGATAGCTTGAACCACATACTTCAACAAGACCTCTTTCCATGCCCGAGAGAGGAGCCTTTCTTCCAAACGTTGTAATTTCTTCCATATTGATATTTCATATATGTAAAAAGCACTTTCTTAGAACGACCCATAAGTGTAGAAACACCTAAGTACTTCTGATGTCTGTCTACGTGTCTCACAGCCAAAAAATCTGTCAACTCTTGTCTCTGCACAACACACACTCCCCTACTAAAAGAAACTTCTGACTTATCGATATTAATTTTTTGTCCAGATGCAACTTCATATTTGTTGAGAACATCAACTATAGCTCTGCATTCCTGTCAGGTACCTCTAGCAAAGAGCAAACTGTCATCAACAAGCAAAAGGTGAGAGATTTCAGGATCACTACGACTTGCTTTAACCCCATGAACCTGCTTAGCTACAGAAGCCTGAGATAACAGGGAAGATAAGGCGTCAGCAACCAAAATAAACAGATAAGGTCATAAGGAGACATAGGATCTCCCTGTCTGAGACCCCGAGAAGGAGTAACAGACCCACACACAGTACCGTTAACAATAAAAGAATATCGAACCGATGAAACATAATCAATGACCAACTTCACCCAAGTCTTCGCAAACCCCAATTTTATCATCAGACATCTCAGAAAATCCCACTCCACCCTATCATAGGTCTTGCTCATATCTAGCTTTATGGCAATATAACCCCTAAGCCCACGAAATTTTTACTTCATCGAATGAAAAATCTCTAGAGCAATAAGGGCAATAAAGCAATACAACCCCGAAACAAAGGCACTCTGGTTCTCAGAAACAATATCAGGAAGAATAACCTTGAGCCTGTTTGCTAGAACTTTGGACACAAGCTTGTAGACAACATTACAAAGACTAATAGGACGGAATTCATAAACCAGGGATGGAGTTTTCACCTTTAGGATTAACGCAACATTTGTGTGATTAATGTTATATGGGGGTCGGGTTCCATGGACAATACGAATAACGGCATGAGCAACATCATCTATATGCCAGAACTTCTGATAAAAAATTACATGCATACCATCGGGACACGGAGCTTTACAGGGGTGCAACTGATTCAGAGCCGCATAAACTTTATCTTTTGTGCATTGACGGGACCAAATTTAATTCAACTAAGGAGACACAATCTGATTAATCGATGCAAGCAGTTCATTAATCTGCCCAATCTTCGGAGAGCTAGTCGAAATTAAAGTCTCATAATTGTCGTAGATGACTTTCTCTAAATCCTCCTCATCTTCTATCCAGCACCCGTCTTTGTCGAACAAACCATTGATATAGTTACATTTTTTCATGTGAGAAGCTTTATGATGAAAATATTGTGTATTCTTATCTCCATCTTTAAGCTCCGACACTCGGGACCTAAGACACCAGTAAGCCTCTTGTTTATTCAACAAATCATCCAATTCCACCTGAATAGATAGAGCCAAAGTTTGCTCCTCCTCCGAAGACCCCAGTTGGGCCGCAACTAGCTTCTTCTCGGCCTCCTGAATCTGCTTACCGAAATTTACAAACTTCCTGCCACTCCAACCCACCAAATGTGCTGCTACTTGCTGCTCTCTCTTCGCCAAACCAAACCCCAACAGCCCCCCACGCAGACCGCACAATCTCCTCACACTTTGGATCCAGCAGCCACACGGTCTCACACCGCTTCTGTTTATGCCTCCTCCTTTGACGCCTAACTTCCCCACACACTAGCAGCAACAAAGGTGTATGATCGGGCTTATATCGAGCCAGGTGCACTACCTTTGCCGCCTCAAAATGATTGCACCAAAGAGAATTTGCAACAAAACGATCTAAGCGTTCTCTGATTCGAGTGCGGGGATTTTTGCCACGCCCCCACGTATACCACGAACCATGATAGCCTAAGTCCCGCAACATCATATCATCCATTATCTCCCGAAATCCCTCCACAGCTTGTCTTTCCGTCCCCACAACTCCTTCAAGCTCATAACGCAGAGAACTTCATTAAAATCACCTCCTAAAATCATCGGACCATCAAAGAGCTAAAAGTGCGCATAAGCTCCCAAGTTTTAAATTTTTCCGTTGTTTTCGGCCACCCATAAATTCCAACAAACCTTCAATAACCAAGCCTGAATCCAATTTCATGTCACCACATATATGGTTACTTGAAAGTGACACCAAAGAGAAATCAACTTTATCACCCTTCCAAAACATACACAAACCACCCAAAGTACGAATACTATCAACCCCAACCTCACAAGAGAAACCCAAAGTTAATTTCAACATTTCTGCAACACCGCTACTAATCATCGTTTCAGAGACAAAAACCAAATCCAGGCTATTTACATCATTCCAATCACGGAGCATATGAACTGCTCAGGGGTTGCTCAAAATCCGACAGTTCCAGCATAATAGATTCATAATGCCGGGCGGGGTTGGATCTGTCCAACCTCCGCCTAAACAATACCCAACGTACTGTTAACAGGGACATCTGAATTCAAATGACTTTTTTTCGAGACACTCTTTGTAATATCCACATTGTCATCAGTGATCATGTTGTCAGGGAACGTTCCTCCTTCCTCTCTTGTCACTTACATTGTTATTATGAACAGAGAGCATTACACTCTTCCTTCCCCTCTAGGGCCCTCCACCTTTTTATTGCTTATCTTAACTTTTCTTTGACCTTTAGTTGCTTTTTTATTGCTAGTAGAAAAAAGAAAGCGATTGTTTAGACTTACATGGTCAACAGAGGGCTCTTCCACCGCAAATGATTTGCACTGCTCTTGTTGCTCCTCAATAGCAGCACTCGGATCAGCCTCAGGCCGAATTCCCCTACAACTTCAGGACTGCCAACATCAAAATTAACCGGCTGTTGGAAAGCAGCAGCCATCCTAGCTTTGGTATTTACATCATCCTTTAAGTGTCGCACAAGACTTTCAAAAACTAAAGATTTCGAACAAGACAAGAAAAGCTTTGCCTCCTCATTCATCTTCAACCTTCCTTTTCTTGGTGAAGCCCTGAGCCACGACCCTTACTGGTTTTCCTCTACTCGTTCATCCTCTGGGAGTCGTTCATCTGTCCTATCTGGGACCATATTGCAATCCATCTCCATCTGTCCTATATGCCCACAAGCATAGCAAAAAGTGGGGAGGCGTTCATATTTGATTTCTATAAGAACAACCTTACCGCTAGAGTTTCGGATTGATTTAACACGCCTCAACAATTTTGTAATATCCATCATCACCTTCAACCTTGCTAATTTATCCTAAGATATTCCATCCGACTCCACCTCCATAACCTCCCGCAAACAACATCCAATTGCATTGATATGCTTCTTTGATCGATTGTCCAATGGGAGATTGTACAACCTCAGCCAAAAAGGGCATTTAACCAGTGCAATCTCCTAAGGCTGGACTCCCCTTCGATCTCGTTCATCATGACTAGGTGCTGGTCGAAGGTCCAGGGACGACCATCAAGCACTTTAGCCCTATCTCGACTTGACGCAAATTGCATCACAAAGAGTCTGCTCTCAATTGGACGAAACAAAGCATGCTTTGAAACCGCCCAGATTTGGTTCATGGTCCTCTTAAAGGCATCAAAATTGTAGGGTCTCATAGTCATCACACGTCCTACAACAGACAAGTCCATACTTTTGTCATTATCATCACCTTGGAAGTCATCAAAAGCAACGACTTCCTTTTCCTTCGCCGTTATTTTTAGATTCGCACACTTTACTGCTATGTCATCTGCCATGGAAAATTGAAAACAAATCCCTATGACATGGACAATCACCTCGCAGAACGAGACGATCACTCACGAAATAAGACTAACGCACTCAAAACCCTAGCGCTTCTAGGGAGAGACTTTTTTTACTTATAAGTTATATTAGTGGTGTAGATATGCCTAGTTTTTTTGAAAGGGTAGGTATGCCTAGTTAATCACTGTGATATGTATATCACTATATTGTGAAAATCACAATGAAATTATCTGTAAGCATTTTTTAATTTTAGTTTTCCTCAACTATTCTCAAAATTACCAAGGATGAAACAAATACTTAATTCATCAATAAACAGGGATATCAAAATTATAAACTAGGAATTCCCTCCAAACAAAGTGTCAATAAACTTTGGAGATGATATTGAAATTTCCTCGAAAACACTTGTCTTTAAGTGAAAGTTCATGAAAAGTTTGAAATTTTTTAGTAGGAAGTTTACATTACATATCAATCAAACAACCTTTTACACTTCTTAGCAACACTTGCACTTAAAACTGATTAGTCATGTCTCTAAATTACATCAATTATCACTATATATCTTTGAATTAATGAAATTGAAGAATAGTTGGCAAAGTGGGTTCAATTCAATCACAATCAAACGAATTAAAGTAGTATAACATTCAATCTAAGAATAATGCAAAAGCTAGAAAATAAAAAAGCTTCAACAAATCAGAAATGGCAAATTAAAGAAAATGAGAGGCAAAAAAAATACCTACAAAGCGAGCAAAGCTGCAAATTGGGATCTTTGACGCAAGTAATCGTACCAAAGCTTTAATTTCAAGAGGGTCTTCATATTATTTTGACAGATTAATGTTTTGCCACACTATCTCTCTCTCTCTCTCTCCCTCTTTATTTATTTATCTATACTAACATGCAATTTATTGAAGCTACTACAGATCAGTCAACTGCAAATCAGTCAACAACAACAAAGGTCAGCCAGCTCACAACAACTTCTACCACGTCAGCAAGTTAGTTAGGAAATTCTGTTAGAGCTGACTTCATTCTGATTGGTTGTAATTGTTGTATGAATCATTTGATCGGTTAGGATAGATCATATCTTTTTTTATATATACTGATTGTAATACTCAGAATCATTTTAGCAATCATAATAAAGAAATCTATTCTTCTTTCTCTCTCTATTTCTCTCTCTTACATCGTGAACTTCTTGATGGTATCAGAGCAAAATCTCAATTATATCCTGGTGAAAATATGCAAACTTCTTGAAATTTGCATATTTTGTTACAAATATTGATACTGTACACAAAAAGCAAGATACCACCACCATAAAATTTCCAATTATCAACGAATTTAATTCTACCAACAAAATGAATCAATCAATTGTGCATTGTAATCTTAAGTAATTATTCATAAACTAACCACCTTGATTAATTATAAAAAACCCAAAACCTAACAAACTCACATAAAGTGTGAAATTTATATATGATGTTTTGAAAAACTGACCTCAAAACCTGCAATGGATCAGAAGTAAAAAGCACTTCAATGAGCTCTTAAGGAGACACTGACGGATCTAGATAAGCTTAAGTTACCAATCAATTTGATAACAGAAAATTAAAAAAAAAGTTTTCAAACAAGTGACTTAATATGAATACGAGTAGTTAATACTCGTTTCCTAACAAGTAATAACTAATGTTTGTGCAATACTTGTATATCTTGATTATAAATAGAGATGTTAGATCGCTTTAACAGTACAAATTTTGGTTAACCAAGCAGATTCAGATCATGTCAGTTTAGATCATAGCATATCGTTTTATCAAAAGCGTTCAGCTTACCGTGTGGGGATCCGATAAATTTATTTTTTTTTTTCGGGAACACAGGTTGAAATTTTTTACATTTTTTCGAGGAATAGTTAAGTTCAAGCTCAGCTTATCGAGGGCAGATCAAAATCCTACTCAGGCTAAAACAAGTAGGATAATAGAAAATGTGACTGACGTTTGATTTACTTTTTGTTTAACTTTAATTCGTCTCTCTTTACCATCTCTCTAAGCCCTCTACTTTCTTAAATATTCTCATAATATAAATTATTGCTTAGCACCACATGTTTGAAGAAAACCCCTACGCCCTATTTAAGTATTGATTTTCTCCTAATATTTCAAGCTAAATAATATATTGTACTAATTTCTAGTATTAACATAATGATGTGTTTGGATATTATGATTTCATTTGAAAATCTTGAATTGGGCCAATTCATAAGTTTGGATGATCGATTAAGAATTTGAAATATGGAATTGGCCCAGATTCGGTGTCAAGTTAAAAAGAGCTTATTACATAGAGGATTTGAAATTACAAATCAAATCATTTTATTTGAAATTCTCAAGCTTAAAGCCAACTGGCTTGTTAAATTCTCTCACCTCTTCATTCTCTCTCTTCAATTCTCTCATCTCCTCATCTCATCCAATTCACCATTTTCTCTATATCTCCCTCACCTCTCCATTCCGTCACTTCAATTCTCTCGTCGCCCTACCTCCTCTGGTTCACCTTTTTTTCTCTATCTAGAATCGTATCCGACGTGGCAGCGATGCTTCGCTAAAAAGGTGTTCCAACACTCGACTTAGCATCACCATCGTGCACTTCTCCAACATCTTTGCCACAACTGATACCAGAATCTTCTTTTATATATAGAGTTAAGCAAACAAATGATCCCTAAACTATCACCTTTTTCACCACTTGGGACCTGTTAACTTTTTTTTTCACTGTTTGGGACCTGTGATTGACATTCTGGCCAGTTAATCCACCTGAGAGGATTTATACTTTACAAAAAAATGAAAATTATATTAAAAATGAAAAAGTAGCCGTTGGAAGCTTGGGAACAATCAATAGTTGATTACATTGTCTTTTTTCAACTATAAGACCCAAAAAAGACAGAGGAACAACTTCATTTGCCAAAACTCCAAAAAAATTCAAGCTTTTGCTGCAACTACAAAATTCAAAAAAACACCATTGTGGTGCTGCAAACCCAAAACTCAATAAGTCACAACAGTTATAAAATTCTTCAGACAACATCCAATATTCCCCTTGGTTCCAAACAGTCCTCCAAACAAGCTGCATAGTTGAACATGAACAACAATGAGATATTTTGTGATTGTCATAAGATTGCAACGAAAAGAATTTCCACTACAGTAAGAAATCCTTTCATGAGGTTATACATTTGTGAAAACTAAACAGTAGATCCTATAAATTGTATGAAATATTCAGTTTAGCTTGAATGAATAAAAAGCCATAGCAACACATGCCATGAACTGCTACCCACATTCCAATCGAGAGCTAGCTATTGCCATATAGATTTCATAGTGCTAGAATTCAGGAAAAACTCCATTAATTAGCATATTCTCATGAGATTTTTTTTTCCAATAAAATAATTTTTAGAAAATAAAACTATTTAAGTGTACTATTTCAAGGTAGTTTATTTTTCAATTTCATATCAAACTGGGTTTGCTTATTAAATGAAACTCATGATCCACACATGCCACTGACCAAGGCTTCATAGTCTTCCGTATCTCAGCTAGACAACCTACGGTATTATGTTGTCTTTTTCAAGAAATGATCTCCAGGAGGATTGGATCAACACAGTGGCACAATGTGAACCCAATTAGATCTTGTAACTGGATTAATCATATTTAATTGCTCACCTATGAAGATTAAAATAAACCAAAGAGAGATGAGATTATCTGTAATGTACAACAACAGAAGTAGAGTAATTGTTTTTGTTGTATTCCATGTTTTGATGATGCCAAATACTTAGGTTATAATATACTACCTCCGTCCCAGAATAATCTGAACACTTTCCTTTTATGTTTGTCCCAAATTAGTTTGAACACTTCCATTCTTGGCATGGTCCCACCATTAATATACTATATCTTTTACCCATCTTTGGCCCACACTCTACTTTTTATCAATAAAAAGTTACCCAACTTTCTCTCTCCTCTAATAAAAAATACCCCACCAACTCCTATCACATCTAGTTTTTAAATAAAATAACATTTGATAACCACACCACAACTTATCACCTTAAACTAAGTGTCCCAACAAGTGTTCATATCTTTCTGGGACGGAGGGAGTAGTTTTTATTTTGCGAAAAATATAAAATACCAAAAATAATGTAATGTTTATTTTTGCATTTATATCTTGTGGAGAAAGATTATTTATTTAATCTAAGTCAAGGTATTATTTTTATGCACTTTTGAATTTTATGATAACGTATGTTTAATTGATCTATTAACTTAGAATCTTTGTATAAAAGATTCTTAGTTATTAGATTGTTGCTGTTTTTATGTTGTGAAAAATAGGTTGGCAAATGCATGGCTAAATCTGTGGAACCACGTGCATAAAGATAGCCAACTTCCTCAACCACCTGCTGAATGTTGAACAATTTGTGCCTACAATAAAGGGAAGTTAGAGTGTGTTGTTGCTATAAATATGCTGTGCATTTTCCCATTACAACGCATAGTGGAAGTAGTTAATCTAGTTGCTACATACGTGGAGTAAGTGCAGTAGCAACATGTGGACTATGAAGCTTATAAAAGTCACCAACAAACTCGATGGAGATACTCCCACTAACGGCTAGTGGAGTTGATTTATTTCCGTTGCAATAAACGTGGAGGAACTGCATCGAAAATAGGGCCATGATCTTCAAACCACTACAAGTACAAATAATGGAGAACATGGAGCATTATAATTCCAGTAGAGGAAGATTTGCAGCAGCTATAAAAGGGAGAATTTACTTGAAGAAAAGTAGAACTTTCTTGAGCGAAATTTAATTATCCACTTAGAAAGTTTTAATGTAATTTCCTCTTATATTCACATACTTATCATTGTAATATTCATAGTGTGTGGGTGAGAGAAAATTCAGAGAATATCCTTGTGATCAAGAGAGAGAAAGAAAGAGAGAAAGAAAGATAGAAAAGAGAAGACTTCGAGTGAAGTCAAAGAGAGTGTCATCAGTTCAGGGGGAACTGGGCGACTGGGAACAAGTTCCTAGAGGAACAGAGAAGGTCCATTAATAGGTTGTAAAAAGATCGAGTCTTTTGGCCTATTATAGTAAAGAGAGTTTGAGTCAAAATCCCGTGTGGTCAAGGGTTTTCTTCCTATTGGGCCTATGAAGTTTTCCTTGTAAAAGTCTCGAGTGTTTATCTCTTTCTACTTTTAGTTTGTTTTAATTCAGCAATACATTTTGAAAATTTCCCCTCAACTACAATTCACCGCCCTTCTTGTAGTTGGTCTAGTGTTCATACTAGAATAACAATTGGTATCAGAGCCTTGTACTTCCAAAATCAGCTAACACTGAGGAGATTGTACCTGGAACAATGAACACTACGGGAGAAAAGCTTGATGAAGGGTATTCAACTCAACGCCCACCTATGTTCAATGGCAAACATTATCCATACTGGAAGAATTGTATGGAGAAATTTATTAAAGCTGAAAATTACCAAGTATGGAAGGTAATTGAAATTGGTGACTTTGAAGTCACAAAGAAGAACGAGAAAGGGGAGCTGGTTCCTAAACCCCTTGCCGAGTTTGACAAAAAGGACTTCGATAAAATGGAGATGAACAACATGGCCAAGAAGCTACTCCATTGTGGTCTTGGTCCCCATGAACACAACCGAGTCATGGGATGCAAGACTGCAAAGCAAATGTGGGAACTCCTTCAAATCACTCATGAAGGAACAAGCGAAGTGAAACGATCAAAGATCAATATGCTCATGCAGAAGTACGAACTGTTTCACATGAAACAAAAAGGAGCCTATTCAAGATATGCTCACTCGCTTCTCTAACATAATAAATGAACTTGAATCTCTGGGAAAGAAAATCTCTCCAGAGGAACAGGTTCGTAAGGTACTAATGAGTCTTCCACAAGATGAGAAATGGATGGCTAAGACAACGGTATTGTTGGAAACCAAGGACTTCACAACTTTCAACATTGAACAACTTGCTGGTTCCTTGATGACCCATGAGTTACATCTAGAAACTCATGAAACTGAATCATCGAAGCCTAAGGCTCTGTCCTTCAGGTCTGAGGAGTAACAAGACTCAGAAGCTGATGATGAAGAAGCTGCGATGATTGTAAGAAGATTCAAGAAATTCTTCAACAAGAATTACATAAGAAAGGTCACAAAGAAACCAACAAAGCTAAGTTGCCATAAGTGTGGAGGCCTTGATCATTTTATCAAGGACTGTCCTCAATGGGAAAACGAGAAAGCAAAAGGAAGATACAAAGAGAAGGGCAAGGAACAACAAAAGACATTTTCGAAAAATGATATGAAGAGAGCCATGGTTGCAGCATGGGGAGAGTCTAACTCAGAGGAGGTGCAGGAACAAACTGAGGAAGAAACTGCCCATCTATGTCTCATGGCGAATATCGAGGACAAAGTGGAATCATCAAACCCCAAGGTAAGTTTTAATGCCATTGAAGAGGAACTTACAGAACTGAATAAAAGCCAATTAATAAAACTCTTATTAGAGATCTTAGATAACTACAAGGATGTATGCACAAAAAGAGATCAATTAACTAATGCCTTGAAAGTCACTAAGAATCATTCAAATTGGCTTAACACATTAAAGTGTGATACTGAAAAAAGATTCTTTGAACTTTTTGACAAGAGTAGAGTTTATCAAGAAGCATTTGAAAAGGTAAAAAACGATAATTATCTTTTGAATTTGGAATTGGCAGAATTGAAACTGTGTGTTCCTGAAGGAACAATCTTTTCAAATAATACCAGAATTAATGTTGAAAATTTAAAAACTGATTATGAAAATATTTTTCAAGAAAATCTAGCATTAAGGAAGAAACTGGAATCCTCAAGGAACAAGCTTCCTGATCCAGTCACTTGGATACAAACGTATCAAAACAAAGGAAGAGAAGGTCTCGATTTCAATCACAAGAAGAAGAACAAAAAGAAAAAATATGTTGATCTGCCTAGTAGTAAAATATGTTCTTACTGTGGGAATAGTGGTCAAATTGTGTCTGACTGTTCCACCAGAGAAGAACGTATTGAGAGGAACACATACCTAGTGAAACAGGTTTGGAAAATTAAGAAAGACTCAAGTCCAACAAAGGAACCCAAGCTAGACTGGGTTCCTACCACTAACTAGTTTACTATGGTACAGGCTGAAGTGAGGGGGAACAACCTGTGGTACCTCGATAGCGGGTGTTCTAAGCACATGACAGGAGATAAATCAAAATTTCTCTCACTTGCAGTCTTCAATGGAGGAACTGTGACCATTGGAGACAATCTTACAGGTAACATAGTAGCAGTTGGTAAGATTGGTAAATCTCAGTCACATTCCATAAATAATATATTTTTGGTCGAGGGTTTAAAGCATAGTTTACTTAGTATATCTCAGTTTTACGATAAAGGAAATAATGTGAAGTTTACTAATGAGTCTTGTATAGTCAGCAATGAAAGTACAGGAACCAAGATCCTTGAGGGAACGAGGAAAGGGAACACCTACATGGTCGACCTGAGCCTTGTTCCTAGAAATAATCTCACATGCTTAAGTTCGAGTGGAGTCAAAGAGAGTGTCATCAGTTCAGGGGAAACTGGGTGACTGGGAACAAGTTCCTAGAGGAACAAAGAAGGTCCAATAATAGGTTGTAAAAAGATCGAGTCTTTTGGCCTATTATAGTAAAGAGAGTTTGAGTCAAAATCCCGTGTGGTCAAGGTTTTTCTTCCTATTGCGCCTAGGAAGTTTTCCTTGTAAAAATCTCGAGTGTTTATCTCTTTCTACTTTCAGTTTATTTTAATTCCGTAATACATTTTGAAAATTTCCCCTCAACTACAATTCACCCCCTCTTGTAGTTGGTCTAGTGTTCATACTAGAATAACAGTTTTAGAGTTGGTAGCCAAAATGACGGCTCCACCTTTTGTGTATTTATCTTGTGTTTGTGATGTGTGATACAATGACCTACCTCACACTATATATACTAGGGAACCATACTAGGTTACAATCCCCATAAAGATATTTACACAAGAAGCTAGAAACAGACAAAAGTCTAGTAATGACATGGACAGACTGATATCATGTGTTGTGCACATGTCTTATACATATATGCTACCCTTTACTTCCTTTACACTCCCTCTCAAGATGAGAGTGGGAAGACTTGAGCGCTCCCATCTTGTAAGTAGTATCTCATATTGATAAGCAGGAAGGGCTTTGGTAAGTATATCAGCCAGTTGCTCTTTAGAAGGCACATAAGAGGGTTGAATTGTGCCTTGCTTAACCTTCTCCTTGATGAAGTGGCAGTCCACTTCTATATGTTTAGTTCTTTCGTGATATACTGGATTTACAGCAATGGAAATGGCAGCTTGGTTGTCACATTTTAGAGCAGCAACATGCATGTTCTTTAGGCCTAGATCTTTGAGAAGTGTCATTAGTCAGGTGATTTCACAAGTAGTAAGGGCCATTGCCCTATATTCTGCCTCAGCTGAGGATCTAGCTACCACACTTTGCTTTTTGTTTTTCCATGAGATAGGTGAAGAGCCTAGAAGGATGCAAAAACCAGTGGTAGATCTTCTAGAGAATGGAAATGATGCCCAATCAGAGTCACAATAGGAAGTGAGTTTTGCTGGGCTGTGACTTGCTAGCAAGATAGCTTGTGCAGGAGCTTGTTTAATGTACCATAGAACCCTTCTTGCAGCCTGCATATGAACTGAAGTAGGTTGATGCATAAATTGACTCAGAAGTTGAGCTGAGAAAGTAATATCTGGCCTGAAGATGGTCAGATAAATCAACTGACCAATTAGTCTTCTGTAGGGCTCAGCATTAGGAAGAGGTGTGCCTTTATCAGAATCAAGTTTTAGATGAGTATCTAAGGGAAGTTTTAAGGACTTCTGTTTATCTACCCCTTATTCCTTCAGTAGGTCAAGAGCATACTTTCTTTGAGATATAAAGATCCCTTGAAAGGATCTGGTGAATTCCATGCCTAAGAAGTAGCTCAGGTCCCCCAGATCTTTCATATGAAACTTAGAGCATAAAAGCCTTTTGACTTGCTCTATTTGTGTGCTACTGTTACCTGTGATGATCAAATCATCTACATAAATCAGAATGGCAGTGAAGGTGGTATCTGTCTCTTGAGTAAAGAGTGAGTGATCTGCATGAGATTGTAGAAAACCAAATGAAAACAACGCACTAGACAGTTTTGTAAACCATTGTCTAGGAGCTTGCTTAAGCCCATATAGAGCTTTCTTCAACTTACACACTAATGGTGCATTCTCCCTCTGTCTAGCTAGACCATCATCAGCTTGAGTCTTTTGAGTGTCTGAGTACCCAAGTGGTATATGCATGTATATATCTTCCTTCAAATCACCATGCCGAAATGCATTTTGCACATCCATCTGGCATGCATGCCATTGATGCATAGTAGCTACTGCTAGTAAGGCTCTTATTGTACTCATTTTTGCCACAAAAGCATAAGTGTGTGTATATTCAACACCTTTCTTTTGATTACACCCTTGTATCACTAGTCTTGCTTTCTTCCTCTCAATACTTCCATCAGCTCTATATTTGGTCTTATAGACCCACCTTCAGCCTATAGCTTTTCTGCCAGATGGAAGAGGAGTGATTTCCCATGTTTCATTATCTTGAAGAGCCTGTAGCTCTTTCTTCATTGCATCTACCCAACTAGGTTGAGCTGCAGCTTCATAATATGAACCTGGTTCCTCAGTTTCCACAATTTTTCCCACCATGTTAGCAAAGTGAGCATCAACATCAGTGGTTAAAATTTGAGCAGCTTCTTCTGCTTGTTCTGTATTGTGATGAGGATGAGAAGTTGTTACAAAATCATTTAATCAGGTAGGTGCTCTAGTTTGCCTGGTTGACTTTCCGGTAGGTATAGGTGTAGTAGGTTGAGGTACACGCTGAGTGGGAGTAGGTTGAGGTGGTTCATCATCATAAACTGGGTTTTCTTGAATAAGAACATCAGATGTAGGAGGTTGAGGTTCAGGTGTGAATTTGGTTATGTCAATAGGAATAGGATTCATGAAGGTGTGAGACTGATTGATTTGCATAGGATATACATGCTCATAGAATTTTACATCTCTTGAAACAAATTTTTGTTTAGTCAAGAGATTTTCTAGCTTGTATCCCTTCTGAGTAGCAGGATAACCTAGAAATAAACAAGGTACAGCTTTGGTGGTGAATTTATCTTTCTGTCTATTTGGGTTTTAAGCAATAACAAGGCACCTAAAGGCTTTCAAATTGGAGTAATTAGGTGGCTTGCCAAACATCTTCTCAAAAGGAGTCTTATTCTTTAGAACACTTGAGGGAAGCCTGTTAACTATGTAAGCAGCTGCCATAACACAATCACCCCAATATGAGAGTGAGAGAGAGCCCAGCTCCAAACCTCAATGCCCTGCTTATCTCAAGCAAATGTATGTGCTCCCTTTCAACCACCCCATTATGTTGTGGTCTATCTACACAGGTGGTTTGATGTACAATGCCCCTCTCCATGAACAAAGCTATACACTCTTGATCTTTGAATTCCAAGGCATTGTCAGATCTCACAATCTTTACTTTTCTGTCAAATTGATTTTCAGCATATGCACAAAAGTTTTTCAATGTTGCAAAAGAATCAGATTTGTGTTTTAGAAGATACACCTAGGTGGCTCTAGTGTACTCATCCACTATTATTTAAGAAAGAATCTGTATCTTCCTTAGTATGGAACCTTATAAGGTCCCCATATGTCTATGTAAATTAAGTTAAATGGGCCTGCCACTGTGGTATTGCTGTCAGGAAAGGGTAATTTGGTAAGTTTGGCCATGGAGCAGGACAAGCAAATTTCTTTATTAGCATCTTTTATATACCCTTTCAAGTGAGGTATATGTCTCATTTTCTCTACAGTGGTATGACCTAGTCTAATATGCCAAAGAGAGTAATCAGAAAGTTTTGCATTCATGGATAAAAGCTCATTACAAAGTTTTTTCATATTTCAAATCATTATGAGATGAATCTGTTACATCTGCAAAACACTTGTTAACAGCAATTACATTTGATTCACAAGTATGGCTAACATTTGCCTTAGGTTTACTAGGAAATTTTTGCAGCTTGTTTTCTTGATTTGAGGTTGTAAGGGCAGGCTTTCTTGTGTCTTGGTTAGTGAGAGGTTGATTTTGTAGATATTAGAGACCACCAGTGGCTATGCCAGTTGCCTTAACTCTCTGTGTTGTGCAATCCTGCATAACACAAAAATCTTTAAAAAACACCACACAACAATTATCATGTTCATTCAGTTTTTGAACTGATAACAAGTTCTGCTTGAACTCAGGGACATAGAGCACATCCTTTAGTTCAATACCATTCTTCAGTGAGACATCTCCTATGTGAGTTACATAGGCTGTACCACCATTAGGTAGGTTAATTTTAGGCTTATGAAACAGTTGCTTCACATTATATATTTTTTCAAGATTAGCAATCATATGATCACTAGCTCCTGAATCAATAATCCAGGCATCATTTGTATTTTTCACAAAGTGGCAGGAAACCATATATGCAAAATGGTTGTCTAGCTCCTCATCTGTGTCATTACTCCTTTTTACAGCAGAATTGCTAGAGCTTGATCCAGTTTCAGCATTTCTTGAAGCTGTTGTGCTATGGCAGTAGCAAGATCAGCACCACCTACATTAAGTTGGGCATTTGACACATTCTTCTTCTTGAAGTTTTGATTTCCAGAGTACCCCTGATTCTTTCCTTTGTAATTTCCACCCCTATTCTCCTGAGTGTTTTCATAGTACCTGTTTCCTTACTTTGATTTGATGTGACTAGCAGGGAAGCCAATCTTAAACCAACATTTTTCAGCAACATGATTGGTTTTCTTACACACTGTGCAAAAATTCTTAGCCTCATTTTTGCTGTAAAGAGATGTTCCCACACTTTCTTGTTCCTCTTTTACAAGCACTTCATTTTGAGACTCTTCTTGCTGAATCATTGATACTGTTGTATCCATAGTAGGCAGAGGATTCATGAGAAATATATGGCTTCTCAGGCTTCCATATCCAAGATCTAATCCATTCAAAAACTGAAAGAGTTTTTGTTCTTCCTTTTGCTGATCCACAGCTTATATGAATGCTGCTATCTCAGCATTCACATTAGTGATAGCTGGATAATCAGTTAGAGACTCTATCTCTTCCCATAGAACCCTAAGATCAGTATAATACTCAGAAACATGCCTTTTGTTTTGCTTGACTTCATATGTGTTTTTGTTCAATCTATATTTTCTGCTACCATTGCTTACAGTGAACCTATTTTTCAGGTTAAACCAGATTTCCTTAGCAAACTTGATGTACATAACTGACCTCCTAAGGGTCTCAGTCATGTTGTTGAGAAGCCAAGCTGTAACCATGCTGTTACAAGCTTCCCAGGCTTCTTTATTCACTGGGTCTTCATTGGGTTTAGTTAGTGCACCAGTGACAAAACCCAATTTTCTCTTTGTTGCAAGGGATATCTCCATTGACCTCTTCCAAGGTCTGTAATCTGTAGTCCCTATCAACTGTGGGTCAACTTTCAATGAGTTTGGTCCATCTGAAGGATGAAGATACAGAGGACTATTGCACTCAATGGTCGTTTTTGTTGCTTCTCCACCAGTCATTTTTTTTTAAAATGAAAGATACAAACTTTAACTACTCGCTGAACAAATAAAGCAAAGAACTTTAATGCAGCAGATTCTCACTTACCTCTCTAGGCTTTGATACCATGAAGATTAAAATAAACCAAGAGAGATGAGATTATCTGCAATGTACAGCAGCAACAGTAGAGTAATTGTTTTAGTGTTGGTAGCCAAAATGACGGCTCCACCTTTCGTTTATTGATCTTGTGTTTGTGACGTGTGATACAGTGACCTACCTCACACTATATATACTAGGGAACCATACTAGGTTACAATCCCTAGAAAGATATTTACACAAGAACTTAGAAACAGACAAAAGTCTAGTAATGACATGGACAGACTGATATCACGTGATGTGCACATGTCTTATACATATATGCTACCCTTTACTTCCTTTACAACCTATGGCTAAGAAATGGTGAATTGAATTGGTCTTTAATTTGCATATGTAGGGCTTGAGTCGGGTAGGAGGCCGAAGATGGGGTAAGAATTAAAGAGAGGGTTTCATGATGATAAGCAAAAAATAGATGACCAGAATATATACCTTGATGATTCCTGTATTTTTGATATAAAAAAAACGAGTTTGAAGGACCTTCCATGGAGTTCGTGAATTTTTTTTGAGGGGATGGAGTTCGTTAATGGAAGCAGAGAAGTGGCATTTTATTTTCTTTTTGAGAGAAACAACAAATTATGTTTTTGGGTTACTGTACAACAAAATCAACAGTTGTTGCATTGGGTCCCATAGTTAACCACAGTTAACGTTTTCCATCTCAAACTCATTCTAAGTCCCAATCGGTGCGAAAAGAAGATATAGGTCCCAATCGGTGAAAAAAGTAATAGTTCAGGCCCCATTTGTTCGCTTGGCTCTTTATATATATATATATATATATATGACAAAAGATTTTAGTCAAGATCAGTATATGGATTGTCAAAGTCAAAATGTTGAAAAAAAAAAACAGAGGTAGTAGGGTCATACACTACAAATTGATTATTATACCATTTTATTATGATATATAGAAAGATCAAGTCCTAGTGACAAGTGTAGTACAGCCTTGCAGGTTAGATATTACAAGGAGCAATTGTAAAAGAAAAACAAGAAGAAGCACAATCACTCCACTTAAAACAGTCATTCAATTGAGGGGATAACAGGAGGCTTATAGAGTATTAAATATCAAGAGACATCTTTGGTCTACATGTTACGAGATAACCCAAAGCAACAAAACCTAAGCCACATGGTTTTCTTCCAAGGAATGAGAGCAAGGCACTTACCAATGAGATGATATGTCTTCAAATTGAAGCTATAAAACTTGACCATTTCCCAAACTCATCCCAAACCAAAAACTTCTAACTTCCTTGTTTTAATTTGTCATCATCAAAAAAAATTCTCCCATATCCCTTTTGAAACCCACAACATGATCAGCACAAAGAAGCTTATAAAGATGGCACGAAAGTCGCAAAAGAAGGCAGCTTATTGTGTTCATGATGTGTTCATTAACAATGAACATAATGAACACACTAATCAACACTTATTTGTCGGTAGTTTCTAGAAATAAGTTCTGTTATTTCCTTTGTACAAAACATATAGTAGTTATTTTTCCAAGAAAAGTTAATGAGAGTTCTGAGATAAATTTGTTCAAATCACTTGGTACTTGGCTGCACTGATAATTTTCCTTTCTCTTATACCTCTTGGTGGCCTATGGAATAATTTGCAAAAATTGATGAACAAATTGATGGCTTGGATTAATAAGGGTCAGGTAATTAGACTCGTTACCATATTGCGGTGATGGACAAAGTAACTTGGATCATAAAGGAACCATAATAAAGAGTTCAAGTAATATAGGTGAACATATGAGTCATATGTTGACACGATTGTTTATTTTCTTCCCATTTTTGGGGTCTATAAGGAGCCATGAACAGCAGTGAAACAGACGAGATACTATTCGCCAGTTTCAAAGTCTTAGGTACCTACCCACAACATTGATAGTAATTTGAGGACGCACGCGGAAGTTTTGATGGACCTGAGTAGTATAGCAAAATTGCATTTTCATTGATTACACTAATAAGAATTGTACAACTATATTTGTGAGAGCCAATATCTCTCACTTATCTCTTTGGTAGAACCCTTGCTTCTACCCTTCAAAATATTTTGCAGGAGCTCCCATATTTAGAAGAGTAGAAACATAAGTGTTCTACCAAGGTTATGGGTAGCTAAGAGCACCCATGTGTAGTGAGAAACATGAGTCCTGACAAGAGAGGTGAGCTAATCAAGAGAGCTCCAACAAAATATTTTGAAGGGCAGAAGCAAGGGTTCTACCAAAGAGATAAGTGAGAGATATGGGCTCTCACAAATATAGTTGTACTATTCTTATTAGTGTAATCAATGAAAATGCAATCTTGCTATACTACTCTGGTCCATCAAAACTTTCGTGTGCACCCTCAAATTTCTATCAAAGATTATCAGCTAAACTAGTTGGGATACACAGCAGCAACAGATTTGAACTTTCCACAATCGAAACCTACAATGATTTTTGCTCCAGTCCCAGGGATATATCAACACCATTCCTTACCCAATCGTATCTCTTATGAAGTTCCCTTGCTATGACTGTTATTTCGCATAAATTTATGACGTATAAAGCCTTATCTAATATTTTAGAGAGGCTGTTCTTTCGTTCATGAAGTGGTAATTGGTAAAAGATTCTAAATCTATTAAAAATTAAAAAAACTTAATCAAGTTGAAAACATTCTTAAAACTTACTGGTCATCATTTGGCATTTCTAGGTGTAACGACATTCACAGACATACTGCATGAAAGAAAAAATCAAAACTTTGTAGCCAGATAAGCAGATAAAACATACCGATGTTTTCCAACTACTAGTACCAGTTAATGTTACTTTATCCAACACCAGGGATGCGATATATGCCTCTTTGACCCTTCATATAGACGAAAATTTAAACACATAAACTTCTCCAACCTGTAGGCTATACATTTGTGCTAATATTGCAGTTCGTACCTTACGGGATGTAAAAGTAAAGAGATGGATACATAATTACAATGGCAAAAAAATATGGATCAAATAAATTCTTTCATAATCTCATTAAAATTCTAATTGTAATCATACTTTTCATATGTTCTATACAAAAGAGGAAGCAATTTATTTTTTCTAGAAATTACAAATCAACGATTTTGAGTTCATTTATTCTTGATATACATGTGACAATGTCAAGGTAAATAATGAGGCTCAAAGCTTGAATTATTATTACTGAACAAACGTATTTATAATACAAAGTATCCTAATGCAACTTGAACTAGGAAAAGATAACATAAACATAAACAAAATATGTTTTGTAATCCATATCACATTAGTATTCTCTACACCCCTCCTCAAGTTGGAGCAGATAGATCATAGATGCCCAACTTGGACAAAAGAGCATCAAATTGGCGCTTGCCTAGGGCCTTGGTAAAGATGTCAACCAACTGCTCAGTAGTGGTAACATAGGAAGGGGCTAGTAAACCTCCGGAAATAGCATCACTGATAAAATGACAATCGACCTCAATGTGCTTGGTGCGCTCATGAAACACAGGATTCTTGGCAATATGGAGAGCAGACTGACTGTCACAAAACAAAGAAATAGCTTTGGGATGATTAACACCCAAACTGAGTAATAAACCTTTCAACCATTTTAATTCACAAGTAATAGTTGCCATTGAGCGATATTCTGCCTCAGCAGATGAACGAGAAACTGTATGTTGTTTCTTAGTTTTCCATGAAATAGGAGATGAACCCAGAAAACCGAGCCATCCTGACAAAGTGCGACGAGTAAGAGGACATGCCGCCCAATTAGAGTCACACCAGCCTTGTAGAGTAAGATCACTATCGGCATGCAGCAAGATGCCCTGACCAGGTGTGCCTTTCAAATAACGAATAACTCACAATGCAGCCTCCCAATGAGCCACTTGCGGACTGTGTAGAAATTGAGACAAAATATGCACAGAATATGACAAATCCGGGCAAGTAACAGCAAGATAAATTAAGCGCCCAACGAGACGTCGATAGGCGGCAGGATCAGAATAAAGAGCACTATCAGCAAGACCAAGATTATGATTTTGTTCCATAGGGAGCCCACAAGGTTTGGCGCCAAGCAAGCCACATTCAGAAATAATGTCTAAGGCATACTTTCGTTGACACAAGAACAAGCCTTCAGAGCAACGAGCAACTTCAATGCCTAGAAAGTATTTTAAGGGGCCAGGATCCTTCATTTTAAAACAATCACTAAGATATGCGTTAAACAACTTGAGAGCAGCAGAGTTATTCCCAGAGATAATTAAATCATCAACATAAACAAGAACATTAAGTTGCACATCACCACAAGTGTAAGTGAAACGAGAGTAGTCGAAGTAAGACTGGAGAAAACCATATCCTTTTAAGGCAGTGACAAGTTTAGCAAACCAACATCGAGGAGCATGTTTAAGACCATATAATGACTTTCGAAGACGACAGACTAAGTGATGTGAGTCTAAAAGCACCCTCCAAAGGATTGGATGATGATTCAAAACTTATGAACAATAGAACACTCACTTTGACAAGAAATCACTTGAAACAAGGGATAGTACCAAAACACAAGAACACACTCAATGTTTTGGGGTTCTAGGTCAGAGATAAGACTCACTCAATCTCTCCTAGGCTTATCACTCAAGACTCACTCAAAGTAATAAGGGTTAGCAATACTTGAGACAAACTCAAAGTAAAAACTATAAACACAAAGGTTTTTTTATCAAACTCAAATCTGAACTTCTCCTACCATATGCTCTCCTTAAATAGGATATTGGAGCAGCAAAAATGAAGCCAAAAACCCTAGAAAACCGTCCTCCCTTTGGACAGGTTTTAGGAGTTACAAACTCCCTTAAAACATGCCCCTTTTCATGCTCATTTAATGAGCTGTTAAAAGAGGTTATAATCAACACCCTTTATCCTAATTTACTGCCTAATCACAAGCTTAATAGTAGCAAAACACAAGCCTAAGATGAGTTTACTTTATGAGTAATCTCATGGTTTTATTACAATCTAAAACTAACAACAAAAACAAATAGAAATCCAAACAGAACTTGGGCTTCCTTTACAATCATGCTTGAAACCCAAACGGAACTTGGGCTCTTCAATTGGTTGATGCACGCCTCATGTTGGACCTTCAATTTGCTTCGTTGTTGGGCTCATATTTGGTTCATTCCCCCTTCCTTTGAAAAAGTTTGGCCTCAAACTTGGATCATCCAAGCAAAGAGATAAACCTCTCAAATGAAGTGGAGGATTCACACTCTTCATGGTTGACGCATCACAAAGGAAATACTTGGCATTCTCAAAAGATTGTATTGCAACGCCCCATTTGATATCTCCCATCTTCAACAATTTGGTGAATGGACTCATGAAAATAGTGAAGTACTTATGGAACCTCTCATAAAAGAAGGCCAAAAGCACTATTAAGCACTCATACACGCTTTGTTTTGCTTTGGGATCCATTTTCAATGTAGCCCCCTCTAGAGATCTTTTTGATGGTAATGTTTCCTTAAGTCTATTTTTGAAAAGACTAAGGTACCACCCAATTCATGCACTTTGTTGACAAGCTTGTTACTCACTTTCGAAGCACAGCTATGGGCTGCCTTGTTGGGCAAATCAAGAAAGTCAACGCCATGCTCAATGTCTCTTACGGGAGAGAGAACTTTGGGCATGTCATTGGAAATCCCTTCTTTGTACTTTTCTAGCATCTCCTTTGAATGAGTTGTTAGAAGAGTACCATGATGCTCATTGGCCCTCACAACCAAAGTAGTCCCTCCCCCATTCTTTTCCACTATCTTCTCATTTTTATTACAAATTACAAGATAATTGCTTTTCTCCTTTTCTTTTTCAGCAACTTTGGGGGGTAGGGGAAGCAATTTTATTCTTCTACCATCTTTGGTAGTTACAAGATATACATTGGTTTTGCCTCTATGCTCCGAATCATGGTCGAATTGCCATGGCCTTCCAAGTAACAAATGACACGCATCCATAGGAAGAATGTCACACCATCTCTCATCTTCAAACCCTCCAATGGAGTAAGTCACCAATGCTTGTTTCTTCACCCTCAAACTAGTACCATCATCCAACCACTTAAGCTTACAAGGCTCTTCATGGTCTCTAGTTGGTAGCTTCAATTTACTCACGGCTTCGGATGAAACAACATCCACTTGTGCACCACCATCAATAATTACATTGCAAGTCTTCTCACCTACCTTGCATCTAGTGTGGAACAAGTTGCTTCTTTGCCTCTCATCAAATTGAGGCTCACTAAACAACACTCTCCTAACTACCATCATGTTCATCTCTTCCTCCGGAGGAATTTCCTCCTCATAATCATCATCCTCAAAGCTACTCTTCTCATGAACAACAAAATTATACATTTTTTCTTCTTCATCCATGATGGCACATTGAGCGGCGGTCAAAACAGTTTTACTAGGGCACTCACTAGCAATATGACCCCTCCCATTACATTTGTAACACCTTCTTCTAGTAGCAAGTTCACTAGGAGAAATCACAGCCCTTTCTTTCTCTTTCCCCTTAAAAGATGATGAAGAGGATTGGTTTTGAAAAGTACTCCCCTTAGAATAGGAAGGTGTAAATTCCAAAGTACCCTTGAAAGAAGAAGAAGTTTTGGGCTTCTCTTTCTCCCTTTCCTCCTTAGCTTGTGCCTCATATTTCAAGGCAAGCTTACAAACATCACTAAAAGTGGCATAGTGAGTCACCTCCACTTTTCTACTAATCCCTTTAGACAACCCCTTAACAAAGCGAGCTATCTTGAAAGTCTCCTTCTCTTGCAAATCACAAATTAGACACAATTTCTCAAACTCTTTCATGTATTCTTCAACACTCATGTCATTGTTTTGTGAAAGGTGGGTCAATTTTAAGTATTGCTCTTGTTCATACTCCTTACTAACCCATTTATCCCTCATTTTCTTTTTCAATCGATTCCATGAATCAATCTTATCTTTTCCTTCTCTCCTTCTATTTGACTTGTGGTTTTCATACCATAAGGCAGCAAGTTTAGTGAGTTTTAGGACAGCAAGTTTAAACCTTTTTCTATCATCATACCCCTTATAATCAAAAACGGTTTCAATTTGCCTCATCCAATCAAGAAAAGCCTCACTATCATGTCCCCCATCAAATTCAGGCATCTCAATTCTCAAACCCCTATCTTCATCAAAGTTTCTAGGTGTATTAATCTCACCTTCCTCATTTTCAAGAAAATTCAGTTTTCTACTTGCTTGCATCAACATTTCGGACATAGCATCTAACCTAGTCTTTTGTTGAGCCTTATCTTCATCATTTGCTTCTGATTTTCTCTCTAAGTTTTCTAACTTCTGAGTTATTACTTGTAACATCCTAGCAAGATCACCATCAGCCATGATTTCACTATTTTTGCTGGACTATTACAAATACAAGATGCAAACTGCCGTAAACTTGAACAACAAAACGAAACTGTAAATGGCCTTGAGACTCTCAAAAGCTTACAGATTAATAAAATTCAGGAAATTTCAAGCGGAATCAAAAAAAGAAACTCTTGAAAAGCTTTCCGGATGAAGGAGGAATCGTCGTTTGAAGTTCTGTGTGCCAGATTTGCTCCGTTTTGGCGCAGTTGCGAAAAACGTGCCCAGTTTAATATCTAAAAAATTCAAAAAAATCTGAAAAATTCTGTGAGTATTCTAGACAAAAAGTTATGCAGAATGAAAAAAAGAATCAACCCATTTGGACTCCTGAAGGTTGAGAAATCGTCCTTCAAAGTCGGATGAAAAACTGATTGAATTCTGGCAGTTTCGTCTCTTCTCCAAAACTCGAATTTTCCGATGAATTTCTTCACCAAAGCTCTGATACCAGATGATGTGAATCTAAAAGCACCCTCCAAAGGATTGGATGATGATTCAAAACTTATGAACAATAGAACACTCACTTTGACAAGAAATCACTTGAAACAAGGGATAGTACCAAAACACAAGAACACACTCAATGTTTTGGGGTTCTAGGTCAGAGATAAGACTCACTCAATCTCTCCTAGGCTTATCACTCAAGACTCACTCAAAGTAATAAGGGTTAGCAATACTTGAGACAAACTCAAAGTAAAAACTATAAACACAAAGGTTTTTTTATCAAACTCAAATCTGAACTTCTCCTACCATATGCTCTCCTTAAATAGGATATTGGAGCAGCAAAAATGAAGCCAAAAACCCTAGAAAACCGTCCTCCCTTTGGACAGGTTTTAGGAGTTACAAACTCCCTTAAAACATGCCCCTTTTCATGCTCATTTAATGAGCTGTTAAAAGAGGTTATAATCAACACCCTTTATCCTAATTTACTGCCTAATCACAAGCTTAATAGTAGCAAAACACAAGCCTAAGATGAGTTTACTTTATGAGTAATCTCATGGTTTTATTACAATCTAAAACTAACAACAAAAACAAATAGAAATCCAAACAGAACTTGGGCTTCCTTTACAATCATGCTTGAAACCCAAACAGAACTTGGGCTCTTCAATTGGTTGATGCACGCCTCATGTTGGACCTTCAATTTGCTTCGTTGTTGGGCTCATATTTGGTTCACTAAGTTAGGATTTGGTGTGTCAAAACCAGGAGGAAGTTTCATATATATTTCTTCATCGAGATCACCATGCAAAAACATTATGAACATCCATCTGATGAAGTTCCCAATGTTTAGAGGCAGCAATAGCAAGAAAAGCACGTACCGTAGTCATTTTGGCCACATGAGCAAAAGTCTCATTATAATCAATCCCAGCCTCCTGATGATTACCAAGAACAACTAAGCGAGACTTGAGTCGTTCAACAGTGCCATCAGATAAAAATTTTGTGCGATAGACCCATTGACTGCCCAAGGCCCGTTTACCAGGAGGAAGAGATTCTAAGGTCCATGTGCCATTGTCTTCCAAGGCACGAATTTCGTCAAGCATAGAGGCACGCCAACCCTCATCGGACATAGCTTCCTTATATGAACGAGGATCTCTGCTTGAAATCAAGTTAGCCAAAAAAATATGATATTTGACAGAGAAATTGTCACAACTTATATAATGTGCAATAGGATAAGGAGTACATGAGGAAGCGGAAGGAGGAGTAGGAGTAGATGGACTTTTTGCGGTGACAACATTGGTGACAAAATCGCGTAAACGAACCGATGGGAATTTTTCCCGTAAACCACGTCCCAAATTTTCAGTAGCAGCGGAAGTAGTAGAAGACGGATCAATATAAACAAGCCCAGTAGAAGAAGATGGCCCAGTAGAAGGGTCTGCACAAGAGGCGCTAGGAGAGGAAGCTTGGGCTGATGGAGAACCGGAGCTTAATGTGGGCCTGGAAGGGTTAGAAAGCCCAGCGTCCAGAGAGGAAATAGGTGCTAAAGGAGGGGAAAGGGGAGTGGGCCTGACAGGGGACACGTGCCTAGGCTGAATAACGGAGGGAGGATTTTGTGGGTTTGGGTTGGTGGTTGAGAAAGGTGGTGCATGTGTTTGGGGCGAGTTGTGAGAGGAAGAGAGAGGTTGGACTGGATTAGGGACATAGTCATCAAAATCATCCTCAATAAAATCATATTGTGGAACTATGGAGGTAGGAGAAATATTAGTGTCTTCAGGCACTTCAAAAGGGAACACCTCTTCAAAAAAATTCACATCACGTGAAACAAAAAACTCCTTAATATCCAAATCAAATAAGCGCCAACCTTTCTTACCATGAGGATAGCCCAAAAATATACACTTGCGACTCTTCGAAGCAAATTTGTCTCCCTTAGTTTTTTTATTATGAGCAAAGCACAAACATCCAAAGGTTCAAATAGCATCATAGCATGGGGTTGTGGTAAATAAAAGCTCAAAGGGGGTTTTATTATTAAGAATAGGAGAAGGGGTGCGATTAATAAGATGAGCAGCAGCAATAACACTTTCCCCCCAAAAATAAATAGGTAAATGAGCTTGAAAGCGTAAAGCACGAGCGACGTTGAGAATATGTTGGTGTTTACGCTCAACACGACCATTTTGTTTAGGAGTCCCAGTACATGAGGTTTGAAATAAAATTCCAGTGGCAAAAAAATAATCAAGAAGACAATTAAATTCAGTGCCATTATCACTTTGCACTAATTTAATGGTTTCGGAAAATTGACAATCAACCATAGCAACAAATGTCATAAACATACGAAACACTTCGGTTTTATTAATAAGTAAATAAATCAACACGGCTCTAGAAAAATCATCGACTATGGTTAAAAAATAACGAGCACCACAAGAGGAAACATGTCTGTAAGGCCCCCAAAGATCACAATGAATCTTTTCAAAAATCCTACTGGCTTTATTAGTGCTTAAAGGAAAACTACTACGAGGATGCTTAGCCCGAAAACATATCTCACATCCTTTATTTAAACTACCTTTACAATTATGAATGGGAGGAAGTAATTTGACAAACTTTTCAGAAGGATGACCCATGCGATTATGCCATAATTCCAATGTAGAGATAGAGGTATTGACAGTAATGGATGGAGCATAGTTGACAACCTTGAAATAATAAAGTACATCATTCCTAATTCCCGTTCCAATCAGCTTCCTCGTGTGGTCCTGTATAGCACATAGATGAGTTAAATTGGACAAAACACTGTAAATTAACAGATAATTTGGAAACCGAAAGGAGATTACAACTCAAAGTAGGAACATAAAGAACGTTATGAAGAGTAATGGTAGGAAAAAGGCAAACAGAGCCGGATTGAGTGGCAAGGACGGTGGACCCATCAGGGAGACTAACAAAGCAGTCAAAAATAGGAGTGACATCGAACAACCATGAAGAATTGCCAGTTACATGGTGAGTGGCACCCGTGTCAATAATCCATAAATTTTTGTTAAACTTACCATTCAATCGATCCTCGGGAAGTTGGGAATTACCAAGAAGGGCAGCAAGGGTATGCCACTGATTTGCGGTAAACACAACAGCTGGTCCATCAGCATTGGGCCCAGTTGTAGAAACATGCCCACCAGAATTAGTATTAGGACCTCGAGCACTGGTAGCAGTATTGGCTCGAACGTTTGAAGGAGGGCGCCCGCGTGAACGTTGTGGCTGGGATCTCCCACGCTCGGCAGATGCTGGAGTAGTGGTGCCGCTGCGGTTTTTCTCGAGCCACCAGTCAGGGTGGCCGTGAACCTCGAAGCACATGGAGAGATCGTGACCCGATTTGTTGAAGTGGGAACACGTGAGGCGGCGCTTTTCTTCTTTTGACAGAGTCGGGCGGCCAGAAGAAGAACCCGATTGAATGGCAAACCCAAGCACGTCTGACATAGGCGTGACAGGGGAGGAGGCGGCGATACGCAAACGCTCGGCCTGAACAAGGAGGTGATAAGCCCAATCCAGAATAGGAAGTGGGTCTTGAGTCAAGATTTGTTGACGGGTTTGAGAGTAATAATCTGGGTCGAGGCCCATCAAGAAATCGTGTAACATTGCAGTTTGGTGTCGAGAAGCGTGCTGAGCACCGGTAGTGCATGAAGTACAATACAAACAAGAGATGAGAGGTTCATGGTGAGTTAATTCCGACCACAAAGAATTTAATTTTCCATAATATTGAGAAATCGACATTGATTTTGTTTGTTCACACTTCGCAATAGAAGCACGAAGTTGGTGAATTCGGGGGCCATTGACGACGAAAAATCTGTTTTGTAAAGAATCCCATAGTTTCTTGGCATCCCGAAATTTAGGTAGTGTAGTTTTAACCTCCGGATCAATAGTATTCATAAGCCATGAGATTAACATGGCGTTAATGGTAGTCCAATCAAAAGGGGTGCAAGGTTTGGCAGGAGAAGTGATAGTACCATCCAAGAAAACAAATTTTCGGCGAGCTTCTAACGCAGTTTGAATATCGCTAGCCCAATCATCATAGTTGTTAGGACGTAGACGAGTAGGGGTGATAAAATCCCCGAGACGATCTTGAGAGCCAAGGTAGTAAGGGGAATTGGGTTCAATTTTTAGAGGAGTTTTGGAAGGTGAAGGGGTGGCGTCATCACCGGCCATGGTGGACGTGAGTTAGAAAAAAATCTGGTTTTTTTGAGTTTATATTTTTGTAGGCGTTGATACCATGTCAAGGTAAATAATGAGGCTCAAAGCTTGAATTATTATTATTGAACAAACGTATTTATAATACAAAGTATCCTAATGCAACTTGAACTAGGAAAAGATAACATAAACATAAACATAATATGTTTTGTAATCCATATCACATTAGTATTCTCTACAGACAATGATGAATATCTGCAGCTAGCTAAGGACATCATCAAGGCATTTTGCAAGTCACCGGCTACACATCTCTGGACCAAAGAAATTGCGTACTCCATGAAATTTGAATCACAAGGCATCATAATTGCCTCCGAACTTGTTACTCCAAACTCTTCCTAGGCTATCCTAAAGAGCTCTATGATAATGTCACTCTTGAGATAAGTCAAAGGAATGACAAATCGTCTTCCATCAGTTGTGTAGACAACAAAGTGACCCTCGTCAGCCACTGGTCGTGACCAGGAGATTCTATTCCTGTTGGCTGCTGCTATCTTATGCCACTTTCTTGCCATCTTAATAAGTTTCTTTGTGTTGATCATTTTGTGGGCTTAAGACTAAAGAGAAGGGAATTTTTCCAAAGAGTAGAGTTTTTTCTTGATATATGAAGATTATAGTAGTTCACTTGTTAAAAAGAAGCAAGGAAATCGTCAGGTTTTATAGCTTCAAACTGATGACATATCATTCACAGCTGACTACATTGTCCTCATTATTTGGAAGCATATCCATGCGGGCAAGTTTTTGCTTTCTTGGATGATCCCAAAACATGATGCCCAAGAATGTCTCTTGACATTTGATGGTTGATATAAGCCTCTTGCTCAACCACTCAATTAGACTATTCTACAAAATGTTGAATGGTAATACTTTTTTGTTCATCTATTATCTTATCTGCATAATGAAGTTGTTCTCTAATGCACATGGCAACCCAAACATCTTCATTTAATTAGTTGGTAAGTACTTGGCAGTATCAAAAGCAGGAAATCTAGGTGTCGAGCCAAAACAAAGCAATATCCACTCAACCTACTGGCTGTCAAGAGGCTAGTATTAATTATCAAGTAACACATTTGGCCTATATGTTCTAAGATCTGCATATGGTTGGCAAATGAAAAAGTTAAGCAGACATAGTGACCTGAAAATCCACATGATTGTGCTTCCATGTCGAATTGATAATTTTGTTAGAGATATAAAGCTTGATGATCTCTTTAGATTCTTCTTCACCAAGCACACTACTTTCCTCAATAAATTTCAATCTAATTTTTCTTTTCCATCTGAAAAGCCCACAATATGATTAGTACTAAGAAGCTTGTCAAAATGGCTAGGAAGTGGCAAAAATTAGCAGCTGCGAGTAGGAGAAGGATTTCCTGGCCAAGTCCAGTGGCTGAAAAAAGTCACTTTATTGTCTATAAAAGTGATAAGCGACGATTTATATGATTCCTTTAACATACCTGAAGATCGATATTTTAACAGAGCTCTTTTAAATAGCAGAGGAAGAGTTTGGAGTAGCAAATTCAGGGCCGATTATGTTGCCTTGTGATTCAAGATTCATGGAGTACGCAATCTCTACGATCCAAAGACATGTTGATGAGAACTTCGAGAAGGCACTGATCATGTCCTTAGTCTCCTGTAGATATTCATCATTGGCAAATGACCATCGAGAACAATATAATCAACAATTGTTTATCTGTAGCTTTTAAAAAAAATTTATAGCTCTTTTGTACAGAACATTTAGTAGTACAGTTTTACTGAGAGAGTTTATAAAAGTTCCTGCGAAAGTTCGAACCAAAAGGTCTTGTCGGTTTAGCTATACAAGCTTTCTTTATTTTTTTCATGGCACATGTTATAAACTGCAAAATGCAAATGATCAACAATACCTGAATAAAAAGGAATTTATAGAAAAGGAGATTATAACTGAAGTTCTAAAGGTGAACTACATTACTCATTGCTCATTAGCTATCCGGCATCTCCATGAGAACTAGAAGCAACGTTCAATCAGGAATGAAACCAAACAGTCATCCTATATTCTTTTCGTTAAGAAGTAAACAGGCATCATCTTGCCATGCACTTAACAGGGAATAATCAATTTGATAGAAAAACATACACTTTAGAACAATATATATACTGTTAGTTTTGAGGTTGATGGTTGTTGTTAGGGGTGCCAATGATGTGAGTCGAGTTCGAGTTTGAGTTAGCTCGACTAGACTCATTAGCATTTCGAGTCGAGTTTGAGTTGAGTCGAGCTCACTCGATTTGAGCTTTTACCGAGTTTTGAACGAGATTTGACCGAGTCGAGCTTTGACCGATTAGTTTTCAAGTAGCTTGCTAGTGTCTTATGTTAAAAGCAATAATTAGCTAGGTAGAAAAATGTTGAATTTAGGCATTTTGCTATTGATAATTGAGTATTCGAGCGTCTCACAAGTTTTTGAGTCGAGTATCGAGTTGCTCAACTCGACTCACCAACATCTCAAGTCGAGATCGAGTTCTACCAAATGTTCAGAACATTTAGTAGTACAGTTTTAACGAGTTTTGACCGAGTCGATCTCGAGTAGCTCGCGAGTTGTCTCGTCTCATTTACACCCCTAGTTGTTACCACGAATCCATGAGTCCACGACCATTATTACATTCCTCGTGGCCACCTCTAAGTACTGATGTTGCGTGTCGTCCAGTTTGTGGCTATGCAGGAGCAAGATTTTGTATGAGATAGTCTCACAATAACTTGTTGTCAGATTGGGGTGACTCAAATAACTTATTTTTTTTCCTTCCCTTCCCTCTTTATTACTCCCCTCCTCTTTCCTCCACAAAGGCTAAGTGGCTAAGCAAACACTGTTAATATCTTCACAGAATTTAATGTGTTATGATCACCCAAGACATGCTGCAGTACAAGTACACCACAAGGACAATAATCGACAATGGTAGATATAAGATTCTAAGTTAATACACCCTTCGTTTTCTTTAGTCACAACTTTGACTTTTATGCTTGTCATTACACGACTTTGACAATTAATATACTTAATTACATATTAATAAAAAAGATTAAAGATAAAAATGGAGATAAATCCAGCATCATCTTACATATCATATAATTATATATATATTTTGACAAATTTTTTTAGTCAAGATCAGTATATGGATTGTCAAAGACAAAATGTTGAAACTATAAAAAACGGAGGTAGTAGGGTCATACAATACAAACTGATTAGGTACTAATCCGTATAACAGATAAGATTTATTACTCATTTGCTAGTGACTAGTGTACTACAGCCTTGCAGGTTAGATATTAGAATGAGCAATTGTAAAAGAAAACCAAGAAGAAGCACAACCACTTTACTTAAAACAATAATTCAATTGAGGGGATGACAGGAGGCTTATAGAGCATTAAATATCAAGAGACATCTTTGGTCTATATGTTACGAATTATGATATAACCCAAAGCAACAAAACCTAAGCCACATGGTTTTCCTCCAAGGAATGAGAACAAGGCACTTACCAATGAAATGATATGTCTTCACATAGAACTACTAGCTTTTTATGCACGCGATGCGTGCGACTATATTTTTGGGCATAACTGTTACTCAGTAGTGAATTATCCATGTAAAGAGGAGATAAATACCACTAATCAAGATTGATATGGATTGAGGTTCATGCCAAATCATGTAAAGAGGAGCCAAGACAAATATAATTTGTTTGCATGATTTTATGTAATATTATTGTTTCACTTGTAGCTAACTGAGTATGATTAGCGTTAGTTGTTTGTTAATAGTAAAAAAAAAATGTAGTTTGATATGTCACATTTATATATAGTTTTTAGATGCATTTTGATTGCATTTAGAACTCCTTTTAGAGCATTTAGGTGCATAATGGCATGAATTACGTAAGTTGTGCTCTACTATTCCCCTTTTGAGTGTTTTGATGATTTTTAGGTTATTTTGATGCAAATTGATTATGATTATCTAAGATCAGGCCTATTAATCATTAAGGATGAAGATAGCTTGCACAAGGATCACAATGCATCCGTTTGGGACAATTTCGAGTTAGAATGAAGCAAAGAGTTAGTGAAAGAAGTGCCAAAACTGACACCTGTTCACTATTTTGATCATAACTTTTCATTGAGAATTGATAATCAAGAAACTCCAGTTGGGTTGGAGACTAGACTTTAAGGGATTTCGAATGATTGGTCACATCACGCCCCAAACGGACTTCTGTTTTGAGAGATACAACCTTCGCAAGTTGACGCAAAATCGCAGTTTTCCTGCCCGGTCTACCGGGCGAGACGAGAACTCCTTCAGCATACAAGCCAAACAGCGCAACCAACAGGGCGAGAAATAGGCCAAATTTGCTTACGCGCCCGACCGGGCGAAATTGTTCCTTTGCTCGTATGTTCAAGACAAAGTCGCCCGACCGGGAGGTTTTTTCGGGAACATTAATTTTTGCCTTTTTTAGCCGATTTTGTAAAGACTATAAATAGGTTTTTAGTATTTTCGATTAGGAGATCTCTTTTTTCTCGTTTTTAGGTTTAAACACTTAGTCTTTTCTATCTAGCTTTGTATTAACTCTTGGCTTGGGAAGATTATAAAGATCATCAATTTCTCTTCAATTGTTCTTCAATCATTTGGTAATTTTTCTACTTAATCTATTTAGATGAATTCTTCTATTTACATTATGTTTATTGTGTTATTCATGATAATGAGTGAGTAGTCTTTTTCTAGGGCTTAGTGAAGGAAGCCATGTTTATACCTATTTGATTGTGGTTTAAAGTTCTTCGATATTTGGATTGAATTAGAGTAATTCCTGTTGATTTATTATAATTGCTTAATTCATGTAATTGCGCAATATAATGAGTTATGTTTAGCTAATAGGAGTTAGAATCGAAAGATCGTACTCATTAGAGGCTTGTTACAATTGGTACATCTGATTATGTTGAGCGACCATACTAGCATATGTTGATCTATGAGTGTTAAGACCCGACCGTAGGATTAATAAAATACTCTAATTACTCGAACCTCAATCCAAGCATTGTTGAATTATATTGTAGTGATTAAATTGGTATAAGCATGGTGGACCAATCGATTGGCCTAGGTTTTTAATTATTTGATAAACTTTCATCCTTTTGTGTTCTAGTTTAGTTATTAATCTTTCAATCAAATTTCTCTCTTGAAGTAGTTAAATAGTTGAGCATAAATCTATAGAATTCCTCTCCCTATTGATCGACCCGTATTTGCCAGTTTCTGCTAACAACGGACACCGTGCACTTGCGGTATATATTTTTAAACCCATCAAGTTTTTGGCGTCGTTGCCGGAGAGATGGCTAGTTCTATAGCTTTTTGATTAATTATTTAAACTATTCCTACTGTCTCATTGGAACTTCAAGTTCCTATTGAGGCAATCTCATTGCACATTTTTTTTTGCTTCTTTTATGCCCAGGTCTAAAAGAACAGGTACTCCAGTTCCAACTGATCCTGATCTTGAGAAAACCCACCGGCAACTGATCAAGAAGAAACAAAAGAAGAAGAAGCAGTCTGCTAATAAGGGAAAATCCACGGAAGAACCATCAGAATCAATCATGCCTTCTAAGTCATTGAAGTCTTATGGGGTACCTTTCCCTGGCAATGTTCCCACAGGCACTACTATGCCTGACATACAAGCGGCCAACTTTGAGATCAAGCCTGCCCTCATTCATATGATCCAACAGAACCGGTTTGGAGGGCATCCATCTGAAGACCCTGTAAATCATATACAACGGTTTCAACAACTCTGTCGTACCGTTAAGCATCAAGGGGTCACTCCTGATCAGTTGAAGGTCATGGTATGTGATTTCTCTTTGAAAGACAAAGCTCAAAAATGGTTGAATGATGTCAGAACAACTAAATGGAGTGCTATTTCTGAAGCATTCCTGAAAGAGTACTACCCTCATACCAAAACTGCATAAATCAGACATAAACTTGCTACCTTCCAACAAGAACCTGAAGAGACATTGAAGGAAGCATGGAATAGGTTCAAGGACCTGCAGAGAGAATGCCCACACCACAATTTTGACAAGTGGTTCATCACCCAAGCATTCTACAATGGTCTACAACCCCATATTAAGAGTACAATTGATTCATCTGCAGGGGGGTGTTTTCCTAGATAAAGAGGTGGATGAAGGGTACAGTTTTCTGACCATCTTAGCAGCAAATGATCATAGTTCTTCCAGGACTATTACAAAGAAAAAGTTGGATGCTAATGCATATGCCCTATTGTCTTCACAAGTAGCCTAGTTGAGCATGAAAATGGATGCACTGAAATCATCACAATCTAGTACTCCTCCTATGAGTATTAATGCGATGTCTTCCATGGCTCCTATTACCTCTTCTTACTGTGAGGTGTGTGGTGTTCAAGGCCACTTTGGTGATGATTGTTCCTACAATCAACCTGACCCAAATCAGATGGAGCATGCAAATGCTTTTCAGCAAAGACCTCCACACAACCCATACTCTAATACATTCAACCCAGGGTGGAGGGATCATCCTAACTTCTCATACCATAGCAACAATGTCCAGAACCCTCAACCCATGCCACAAGCTTCCTACCAACCACCTCATCAACACCCACCACCACATGCTACTAGACCACAATACTACCAAGGGGCCCCTCAAAATCCTCCTCCTGGTATAAGTGGGCCCCCACACCTAGGCTATCAGCAGCAACCTTCTTCAAATGTTGGCTCTCAAGAGCCTACCCTGTCTGATGTGATGAAGATGATAGTTTTTATGAAACAAATTACTGATGACAGCATTAAGGAGTTGAAAAATGCAACGAAACAGTTGGTGACTCAACTTGCTCAAGTAGCTACGAATAGTACTCAAAGGCAGCCAGGTCAACTACCTGGACAACCCATCCCAAGGAGACTGTCAATGCCGTTACACTTCGTAGCGGCACTGATTATGATGCTCCTCTCATGCCCATTGATGATGCTGCTCCCAGCAAGGAGAAGGAGGTGGTAGAGGAAGAAGCGGAGAAGAGTTCGATGTCTGAGGTCGAACTAGCTAAGGAAGATTAGTCAGGAAAGCAGAAGGAAAGGGTTTCTGAAACGCCTATTTCACCAATGCTACCTTTTCCCCATAGGATGCAGACGTCGAAGGTCGATCAGTAACTTGGTAAGTTCTTGGCTATGGTCAAGAACCTTGAGATAATAATTCCTTTTACTAAACTTATTTCTCAAGTGCCTGTTTATGCAAAGTTTTTGAAAGTCATGATTACTAAAAAGAAAGACTTTGGTGGGGTAGATCGAGTCGCTCTAACTGAAGAGTGTAGTGCTGTTTTATAAAATAGAACCCCACCTAAGTTGAAGGATCCTGGTAGTTTTTCCATCCCTTGCCATGTAGGTGCATTATCTATAGATAAGGCATTGTGTGATTTAGGTGCATCTGTGTCTGTAAGAAACTGAATATGGGAGCACTTAAGTGCACTCAAATTACTTTACAAATGGCCGACCGTTCTATAAAATGCCCTCTAGATGTTTTAGAAGACATCCTTGTTAGGGTGAGAAAGTTCTATATTCCTGTTGATTTTGTTGTGCTTGATATGGAGGAGGATTCCCAAATTCCTATTATTCTTGGTAGGCCGTTGTTGTGTACTGTTGGTGCTGTTATAGATGTCAAGTATGGGTCTTTGACTTTGAGTGTTGGTGATGATAATGTCACTTTTAAACTAATAAATGTTGTTAAGTCTCCTATACTCGAGCAAACTTGCGGCAGGATGGATATTCTTAAGGAGACTGTTCTATCTGCACTCCCGCGGATGCTTTGTGCTGACCCTCTAGAGGTTGCACTTACTATGGATGTTTCGTCGGGAATCGATGCTGAAGTCGATGCCTGCATTATCGATTTGGAGGGACCTCAGGTTGAAAAGGGAAAAAGATCGGTGGTTATGGGAAATGTGCATTCTACCTGTGCACCTAAGGTAACATGCCCGACTGCAAGCCAGAGTGGCAGTCTTATAAGGAGGAAAATGTTTGATGAGGGGGCATCATTGCCAAGCCCCTCCGATTTGAGATTGAGGAGGTAATATGGTCGTGCGGGACCTTTATAAACCAGCGCTGTGTAGATATTTTGCTTTCATAGGCTAGATTTATTTGCTTCAAACAAAAAATGCTGAAAAAATACAAAAAAAACGATGTTCATGATTGGTTTGATTGTCTCCCTATCCCTCATGCTGTATTTTGATTGAAAAATGATTTGACTTTGTTTTTTAGATAGCTGGGCATTTGTGATTGTGAGGCTATGATGTGATGTTTGATTGCTATGACTCTGATCAAATTATGATTATTATACACTGCATTTGACTGCAAGCCTGAAATGGTTAGACTGTGAGGCTTATCTCTTGCCTATTGGATTCATATCATTATCCAGTCCGTTTCTTGTGTGTTATTCATTAGCTGACAGATCTTCACTTTGACAATGTACTTATTGATATCTGATGATTTGTGGCAATTGGTATGATAGAGGCATTCTTTTGTCTGATTCTCGAACCTCAGAGTGATTTGTTTTGATATACTATTATCCTCCTTAGCTCTGTTGAGCCTAATGAATATTTCATGTTACTAAACCTCATTACATGCCCATGGCCCTTATTCTGATATTATTCCCAAGCCTAGCTTGGGGGCGCATTTGTATAAGTTAGTTTATGAGATGGTTTTTATGAGTTACTTGGGATGGAGATGATTGTATTTTGTATGGTTCGAAGTTTGAGAAAAAGAAAAGAATAAGCTAGCAAAATGAGAAATAAAATGTGATTGTTGGATCGAAAAAATGCAAAGAAAAAGAAAAGAAAGATTGAAAAAGTTCAAAGTTCCTTCTTTCACATTGCTTGCAAAGAAAAATCCATTACATTGCTTCAAGGATGGGTTTATTGAAGATTTTATTTATTTATAGAGTTGGGACATTGTTTTTGGTTTTGTGTTTTGGGTGATGCATAGGACTCACTTAGCCTTGTTCTTAGTGCCTTTTGCTCCCCCATTCTTGGTTTTTTTCACCACATTTCCTATGCATATTCCCTATCCTTACCTAAGCCCCATTACAACCCTGAAAAAGCCCTCTTGAGATTGTGTTTACATTGTTTATTGGATTGATGTGGAGTCAGTTTGTCAAAGTTAAATAGTATGTCTGCTAATCGAGTCGACTTGATTAGGATGAGCGAAATTATACCTTCTTAAATACATTAGAGTGTGAGTGGGAAGGGATATTTATGGGTCGGGTCGGTGAGTGTTCGGGCACATTCTTTGCCTGCCACAAGATTGAGAGGTGTAACACCTTGGTGAGCACCCTTTCAGGATGTGCATGTCATGTAAGGCAGTTGAGTTTGACAATTTGCTTGGGTGATTGGTAGTTAGATTAATCTGAACAGCTGAACTTGAATTTTGCCTGCTTGAACGGTTCTTAGTCATGAAAATATTTTGAACTGTGATTTTCCTATCTGAGGGGTGAGGCAATTATTTCCATGTTCATGTCTTGTTTGCTTGAGGACAAGCAAAGGTTAAGTTGGGGGAGTTTGATATGTCACATTTAAATATAGTTTTTAGATGCATTTTGATTGCATTTAGAACTCCTTTTAGAGCATTTAGCTAGGTGCATAATGGCATGAATTACGTAAGTTGTGCTCTACTATTCCCTGTTTGCGTGTTTCGATGATTTTCAGGTTCCTTTGCTCGTAAGTTCAAGACAACGTCGCCCGACCGGGCGGTTTTTCGGGAACGTTAGTTTTTGCCTTTTTTAGCCGGTTTTGTAAAGACTATAAATAGGTTTTTAGTATTTTCGATTAGGGTATCTCTTTTTCCTCGTTTTTAGGTTTAAACACTTAGTTTTTTCTCTCTAGCTTTGTATTAACTCTTGGCTTGGGAAGATTATAAAGATCATCAATTTCTCTTCAATTGTTCTTCAATCATTCGGTAATTTTTCTACTTAATCTATTTAGATGAATTCTTCTATTTACATTATGTTTATTGTGTTATTCATGATAATGAGTGAGTAGTCTTTTTCTAGAGCTTAGTGAGGGAAGCCATGGTTATACCTATTTGATTGTGGTTTAAAGTTCTTCGATATCTGGATTGAATTAGAGTAATTACTAGCCCCGGCCCCAACCATATGGAGGCACTGTGCTGAAAACAAAATAGGCCTCTAGACAAAAAAATCTTCAACAAAACTAAGAAAACCCAGATTCTTCAAACACACAAAACCCAAAATCACTAAAAAAATACAAGAACTTTAAACAAGATTATCCAAATTAAGAAAAATCCAAATTCATATAGACAAAACGTCAAAACCCAAATAGAAATTCCAGTTCCAGCCTTCCAACTTCATTCCTTTTATATATAAAAAAATGAAGTTTAACATTGAGATTGAAGAGCTTACACCATGGAATACAAAGTGATCCGAAATCAGATTCAAGTCCATCAAACTGAGATTCATACGGTATTTTTACAAAAACTAATATGAAAAGAAAGAAGCAAAACTGACCTTGCAAACATGGGTTCTTTGTGTCAAGAGAGATGAATTGAAATTGAAGAGTAAAAATTTAGTATTGCCCTTGAGTTGAAAAAAAAACATCTGCATTTCTCTACTCCTTCGTGGGTTTTCTAGAAGGAACCAAAACTTTCAGCACTTAACTCTTCCTTTTTACTCAACTTTGCACCTTGGAGGAAACCAAAAATCATTCTAGAAGCAAGTTCCATCGGTTTTTTCTAGCTTTAATTCTTGCTGTATTTTCTATTTCAAATATTTGAGTAATCGAATTCCTTGAGAAATTAAGCAAATTAAATTACAATTTCTGAATTTTGAGATGTGAATTAAGAGGGGATGAATTTTTCCCATTGGAGAAGATATGGATAAAGACTGTAGTGTGATTTTCGAGTGATATAGCTTCATAGATTTAAGCTGATATTAAGGAGAGAGAGTCAGAGAGAAAGAAGGTAATGAGAGAGAGAGAGAGAGAGAGGAAGTTGAGATGTTTTAGGGTAAAATAAAAAATGTAAAAAGTGTAAGAGAGAGAAAGCACTCAAGGAATTGTTGTTGTGTACTGTGTAGAACGTAGTTACGTTGTTTAATGAAATTTTTTTAACAAAAAAAATTTAGGGGCCCCTCTAAAAGTGGAGGCCCTGTTCTGAGTTCCACTTTGGACTTGTTCAGGGTCAGGCCTAATAATTCCTGTTGATTTATTATAATTGCTTAATTCATGTAATTGCGCAATATCATGAGTTATGTTTAGCTAATAGGAGTTAGAATCGAAAGATCGTACTCATTAGAGGCTTGTCACAATTGGTAGATCTGATTATGTTGAGCGACCGTACTAGTATATGTTGTTCTATGAGTGTTAAGACCCGACCGTAGGATTAACAAAATACTCTAATTACTCGAACCTCAATCCAAGTATTGTTGAATTATATTGTAGTGATTAAATTGGTATAAGCATGGTGGACCAATCGATTGCCCTAGGTTATTAATTATTTGATAAACTTTCATCCTTTTGTGTTCTAGTTTATTCTAGTTTAGTTATTAATGTTTCAATCAAATTTCTCTCTTGAAGTAGTTAAATAGTTGAGCATAAATCTATAGAACTCCTCTCCCTGTGGATCGACTCGTATTTGCCAGTTTCTGCTAAAAATATATCACCGTGCACTTGCGGTATATATTTTGAAACCCATCATAGCCAAAAGCCACAAAGCCACCTATAAGCAAGTAACAAACCCACATAATTTTTTCCACCTACCCATATGACTATCAATCCCACCTACCCATATAACTATCCACCCCACATACCCATATGAATGATGTATCTCACTTTTTTTTTCATCTAACCTCCACATTTTCATCTTCCCACCTACAACGTTATATCTTCCCTTCCCTCAAAAAATTAGAATGACTCATCTCCTTATCCTCACAATCTTTCATATCTCACTCAAAAAGATTGGGATTTTATATTCATATCCACAGCAAACACCATGTTAATAAGCCAATTCTGGTGTCAAAATTAACCCTGTCAACGCTCCATTAATTTTTTGGGTAATTTTGGTCTCTGTTTTTGTGGGTCTTTTTGGGTTTTCATTTCGATCGGGCGGTAATGTTGAAGAACGTTCGTCGGAATGGGGTTGAAATTGGAGTTTATTTGGTTGACGAATTAAATGGGGGCATCAAATTTGAAGGTAATTCGTTACGCTTAATGTTCTTGATTTCGTCCCAGAAATGTACTAATTGTCAACTAAATTTCTCAAAGATCCGGTTACATTTTGTTTGAACTTTTATTTGTGAAGATGGTTTTTTTAAGAAATTCGTGGCTGAAGTTCTTGAATCACCCACTTTTCCTTTTTCTTTCCCATTGTTTTTTTCAAGACTTCTTCTACTCCTTTTTCAGAGTTTTTAATTATTCATAAGAAATTTCAGTAAAACCAATCGTTTTCATCGATTTTCAATTTCAATATTTGTTTTGGCAAATTAATGAAATTTCAATTTTAGTTTGATTTTTTGTGTCATTGTTATTGTATTTGAAATTGATTTATATTTTATAATGCCTTTTTTATTACAAACCTGTACTAATTTTTTAATAATTATTTCGAAATTTATACCATACAATACTGATTTAAATTAGTCATGTAATTCAAATATAAGAGTTGCTAGTTTTTTTAAATAACTTGCAAGATTAAAAAGAATTATGTACCTTTTTTAGAAGTTCGCAAATCGCCAATGGACAAATGTGTGATCTCCCTGTCGAAATCATATGTTTTTCTTAGTTTATAATTTGTATTGACGTTGTAGTGTATTGGTAATTTTTCTGAGTATGTAATTGTAAATGGTTCTTGAGAACGGAGTATGTAATTGCTAAGGGTTATAGTTTGTAATTGAATTTTCTTGTCTTTGTAAAGTTTCATCATTTGAGTGATTTGTATAACGTGAATTATGCAATTCTATTGATTTCAGTTGACTTGTGATTGATTATTATAATTGTATTTCCGGTAGTTTTTTTTGAAGCCTAGCTTTGGTTGAAATTGGTTTTATAATTTAGAAAGGGAATGAGGGTAAAACAATCTCTTCAAATGGGGACACCATAGCTCCCCCTTCCCTTATATAATAGAGATAAAACTTGACCATTTCCCATTTCCAAAACTCATCCCAAACCAAAAACTTCTAAATTCCTTGTTTTAATTTTTCATCATAAAAAATATTCTCCCATGTTTCTCTTGAAACCCACAACATGATCAGCACAAAGAAGCTTATAAAGATGGCAAGAAAGTGGCAAAAGAAGGCAGCTGCCAGCAGGAAGAGGGTCTCCTGGCAAAAATCAGTGGCTAATGAGGGCCACTTTGTCGTCTATACAACTGATGGAAAACGATTCATCATTCCTTTGGTATCTCAAGACAAGATTTTCATCGAGCTCTTAAAAATAACCGAGGAAGAGTTCAGAGTACCAAGTTCGGGGCGAATTATGGTTCCTTGTGATTCAAACTTCATGGAGTATGCGATATCTATGATCCAAAGACATGTAAATGAGGACTTGATGAAGGCATTAATAATGTCCTTAAGTAGCTACGAATATGCATCATTCTTACATGAATATCAAGAACAAACCAACCCACAATTGTCTATCTATAGTTTCTAGGAAAGAAATTATGTTACCCCCTCTGTACAAAATATATAGATTAATTGCCAAGAAAGTTAATGACATTGAGGAAAAAAAATTATCAATGAAATAGTTTTGACATCGTACAAATTTACACTTCTCCTCTACTTCTTGGTACTCGATATAAATTGCAAATAATTAATAAGTTCTATAAGTTCGAATAAATTCAATTCACAATAACAAACAATTTGGACAATTTCAAATAAATTCATATAAGACAGTTTCCCTTGAGTAGAACACACCCTAAACGGTCAAAGTTGCATAGCCTATCCTAATAGTGGACGAAGAACTTAGTTGGATAGAAAAAAGAGGTAGAGTAACACAGGTGAATATATGTGGTCAACATACAAGATTGATAGGCAAATGTGACAGCATCTTTGAATTTTCCTCACATGAGAGTGCCTCTAATTTTGTGGTAACATTCACCTGCCACATGCTTGTGCTTCATATGGAATCCTACACATTAAAACAGTCATAATGGCTATGCTTGCTCTATCTAACCATGCAAATATGTTATAACAAAAAACTGAAAAAAGAATTACACGTCTTCATCAATTTGATCTTCCTTGGTCCCTAAGTATCTCATTGCAGCTGGAATTGCCGAGATATGACAAGAACTGAAGTGCTGGGACACATTACTTGTTGGAGATTTAGAGTATAGAGTAAGGTTTAATTCATGATATGTTTGTTTGAATTGCTTGGTTATAGTGTCGTGATTCAAACAATGTATGCAGTACAATATGATATATGAGTCGTGGTATGTTTGCACGTAAACTTGGGGATGTAGGTAGCAGGGTAGCACCCCGCGACCAGGGTAGCACCCCACGACTTGGTGGACGCCACAGGTTGCACCCCGCGAGCAGGCTCGCACCCCGCGACCTGGTGGACGAGCAAACCTGCAGTTTGGCTTGACAGGCAGAAAGATGTCGCACCCCGCGACCTGGAGCAATGCATGAGCTCGCGGCCCACGGGGTATGTCGCGACTCGCGACTTGCTACTGTTTGCATTGTTTCGCGTTTTCTCTGACAGTTTTTTCGAGCCTATTCGATGCATTGTTTCGGTTTCTCCAAAATATTACAGCATGAGTATATATATGAGGGCACTCATATGATGAAGAGGATGTTGGAAAAACTACTCCTCTCTTTTGCACACAAACTCAAAAGATCAAAATCAGAAATTCTTCATCACTACAAAATCTCACAAACTCATTTTCAATTGATAGTGTTCATAGTAAGCGTGACCACTATTGTTATCTTCTTTGTATCTCGAAGGTGAATTCCGTGAAACCCGTGCTTTACGAATAGGGTCGGAATATTACTTTTTGGAAAGTGAATCACGCCTAGAAGATTGTTCATCTTGTGACCCTTGTTATTTTCGTAGTTTCCCTAACAATCCAAAAGTAATATACTTGCAAGATGACGACAATTCGTGAAATGTCTGCAAATTTTTACAAACTTGACAAGTTTGAAAATGTTGGCTTTTAAAGATGGCAAAAGAAGATGCATTTCCTTCTCAATTCGTTAAGTGTGACGTATGTCCTAAGCACTCCCAAACCCGAGGAAGTGGAAAATGAAACTGTTGAAGCAACTAGGAGGAGAAACAAATGGGAGAACGATCACTACATATGTCGTGGTCACATCCTTAACGGTATGTCCGATGCACAAATTGATATTTATCAATTTGTTGAATCCGCTAAGCTTCTTTGGGATAAACTAGAAAGTAAATACATGGCCGAAGATGCTTCTAGTAAGAAATTTCTTGTTAGTAATTTCATTGCTTTTAAAATGGTAGACTCTAGGACGTTGATGGAGCAATTCCATGAAATTCAAAGAATCTTAGGGAGTTTTAAGCAACACAACATTGTAATGGATGAGACTTTTGTCGTTTCCTCTATTATTGACAAATTACCACCTAGTTGGAAGGATGTTTGAAATTCTCTTAAGCATAAGAAAGATGATATGAATGTTGAACAATTGGGTGCTCATCTTCGGATTGAAGAGGGCATTCGGGTCCAAGATGGACAAAAGGATGTTAATCCTAATTCTTCCACTGTTAACATGGTGGCAGATGGTAAATCAAAGGAGTCTTCTAATCCTAAGAAGAGGCCTAACAATTTCACCAAAGGCAACAATGGAAAGAAGCCTAAGTTTGGTGGAGGTGCTCAACGAGGTTGTTGGGAATGTGGAAAGCCCGGTCACTTCAAGAAGGATTGCATCATTTGGAAGAAGAAAATGAACAAAAAGAATGGTCGGAATGGCGAGTCTAGCCAAACCCATGCCAAACAAGGTATGTGTACACAAGTTTCACTTAATTCAAATCTGAATTTTGTGTGTATGATTATTTCTGAAATCTTTTGTGTACAGGATGATTGTTCATGGTGGATCGATTCGGGAGCATCAAGACATGTATGCAAGGAGCGGTCTCTATTCAAGACCTTCAAGGAGGTTGAAAATGGAGAAGTTCTTTACATGGGAAATGATTCTATGGCTATGGTTCTAGGTGTAGGACAAGTAGAATTAGTTTTTAGTTCCGGAAAGCCTCTTATTTTAAGAGATGTATTGTATGCTCCGGAACTTAGGAGAAATTTAGTCTCTAGTGCGACCTTGAATCGATTAGGTTTTAAAATGGTGTTTGAAGCTGATAAATTTATATTGTCTAAAGGTGGTACATTTGTAGGACTTGGTTATCTTTGTAATAGTATGTTCAAACTAAGTATTTCGAATGCTTTGAAAGATACTTGCTTTGTTGTTAATGACAATTCTTCTCCATGGCATAATAGACTTGGTCATGTTAACTATAAAAAGTTGTATTCCATGTCTAAGCATGATTTGATTCCCTCTTTTGATCCAAGTATAGAGAAGTGTAGAACATGCATGTTAACAAAGATAACTAGAAAATCTTTTCCAAACAATATGGAAAAGGATACTTCATTGCTTGATTTGGTGCATAGTGATTTATGTGATTTCCATAGCACTCCTTCCTTAGGGAACAAGAAATACATGATAACTTTTATTGATGATTATTCTCAGTTTTGTTATGTATACTTGTTGTTTACTAAGGATGAAGCCCTTGATAAGTTTAAGATCTATAAAAATGAAGTTCAATTGCAACTAAGTGACAAAGTTAAACGGTTTAGAACCGATAAAGGTGGTGAATTCTATGACCCAAGTTATTTTCAATCTACGGGCATTATACATGAAACAACCACAGCTTATACACCACAACAAAATGGTATAGCGGAAAGAAAGAATAGAACTTTGCAAGAAATGGTAAATTCTATGTTATCCTGCTCGAGTTTAAGTGATGGTTTTTGGGGAGAAGCTTTTTTAACGGCTTGTCATATATTAAACCGAGTTCCAATGAAAAATAACGAGGTTACCCCATATGAAATTTGGTATAAAAGAAAACCAAACTTGAGTTATCTCAAAGTTTGGGGATGTAGGGCAATTGTAAAAGTGCCGGAACCCAAACGTAAAAAGTTGGGTGAAAGGGGAGTTGAGTGCATCTTTATAGGGTATGCTCTTCATAGCAAATCCTATAGGTTCTATGTAATAGAACAAAATGACATTTGGTCAATTCAAACTATTGTGGAATCGAGAGATGCAATTTTTAATGAAAATAGATATTCATCAATTCCTAGACCAAAGGATATTACTCCTAATACCAATGTTCAAGAAATTGATCAAACCAACATTGATCAAGAAGTTGATGAACAAACTCTTAATGAGAATGTTGCATCAACGTCATCGCAACCTAGGAGAAGTAAAAGGGCGAGAAAAGAGAAATCTTTCGACCCAAATTTTCATGTATATTTGGTTGAAGGATTGATGGGTTTTAAAATATACCGCAAGTGCACGGTGTCTGTTTGGCAGAAACTGGCAAATACGGGTCGATCCACAGGGAGAGGAGTTCTACAGATTTATGTTCAATTATCTAACTACTTCCAGAGAGGAAAAATAATTGAGGAATTAATAACTAAGCTAGAGTAAACTAGAACGCGGAAAAATGAGAATTTATCAAATAATTAAAAACCTAGGGCAATCGATCGGTCCACCATGCTTATACCAGTTTAATCAATATAATATAGTTCAACAACACTTGGATTGAGGTTCGAATAAACGAAGTATTTCGCTAATCCTTGGTCAGGCATTAACAACTCCTAGATTAACATATGCCAGTACGGTCGCTCAACATAATCAAATCTACCTATTGTAACAAGCCTCTAACGAATATGATCTTTCGATTCTAATTCTTATTAGCTAAACATAACTCATGATATTGCGCAATTACATGAATTAAACAAGTATAACAAATCAATAGGAATTATTTTAATTCAATCCAATTATTGAAGAACATCAAACCACAATCAAAAAGGTATAAACATGGCTTCCCTCTCTAAACCCTAGAAATAGACTACTCACTCATTATAACAAAGAACTCAATAAACAGGATCAAAGTAAAAGAATTCATTAAATTAAAGAAAGTAAAGAAGAATACCGAATGATTGAAGAACAATGAAATAGGAAATCGACAATCTATATAATCTTCCAATGTAAAAGTTCAACAAAAGTAGAGAGAATAAACTAAGTGTTTGGCCCTAAAAATGTAGAAAAATCAGATAGGTTCCCCGAAAATACTAAAAACCTATTTATACTAAATACAAAACCGGCTAAAAAAACCCGAAAAATCGCGTCCTGAGAGTCCGCCCGGTCGGGCGACGGTGATCGCAGACTTACGACGAAGGAAAAATTCCGCCCGGTCGGGCGCGTAAGCGTTTTTCTTCGTCTGATCGCCCGGTTGACCGGGCGAAATAAAGGATGAAAAATCCCAAGTGTTGAAGTTCGCCCGGTCGGGCCACTCCGCCCGGTTGACCGGGCGAAGGTATTTACTTGTCTTTTTCTTCGTGGAATCCAACCAAAATGCTCATGCGGTCTTCCGGATACGCCTTGGACCTTGTGTGACTGTTGGACTTCCGTGTTGCGACTCCGATAAAGGTACAGAGTACCAAATCCGCATCAAAACCTGCAAAACACGACAAGAACTCCAAACACACAAGGTCCAAATCGACTATCAAAACTAAGGGGATTAGAGTAAATAATCGATGAATAATGAACACATCAAAATCCCCCAAGCTAACCCTTTTGCTTGTCCCTAAGCAAAACCATGACATGAACAAGAATATGATTGCCTCACCCCTTCAAATATGAAAACAGAGATCAAATTTTTTTTTTTATAAGGCTCACAAATCATTCAAGCAGGCACAATTCAAGTTCAACTGTTCAGATCACTCTAGTTACCAATCACTCAAATAACCAATCCAATGCAGCTGCCTTATATGACGTACAAATCTTGAAAAGGTACTCACTGGGGTGTCACTCCTCTCGATATTTTGTGGCAGGCAAAAGATGTGCCCGATCGCTCACCATCCCAACCATAATGACCCTTCCCACTCACACTCTCATGTGTTTAGAAAGGTGATAATATCACTCAACCTAATCATGTCGACTCAAGTAGCGAACGTACTCTTTAACTTTGACAAACTGACCACATCAATCCGATAGACAATATAAGCGCAAGCTCAAGAGGACTTTTTCGGGGTTGTAATGGGGCTTAGGTATGGGTATGGATTATGTATGGGAAATGTGGTGGAGAAAACCAAGAATAGGGGAGCACAAGTTATTAGAAGTATCCACCTGGATATAGCCAATAATAGTTTCCCAATTCTATAAATCACCAAATCTGCGATGAACTCATTCTAGAAACAAGCGTGATTGAATTTTTTTTTTTTTTTTTTTTTTTCTCTTTGCATTTTTTCAATCCCATAATCACATGTATTTCATTTTGCTCATTCTTTTCTTTTTCTCAATTTTTGTACCTTAAGACAATCGTTTCCATCCAAAGTAACTCATAAAAACTATCTCAGATGCTAACTCAACCATATGCTCCCCCAAGCTAGGCTTGGGATTAGTATCAAAACAGAGGTATGGGCATGTAATGAGGTTAAGTAACATGAAACAGTCATTAGGCTCAGCGGGGCTAAGGAGGATAAAAGTATATCATGAAAATCACTTTAAGGTTCAAAAAGCGAGACAAAAGAACGCCTCTATCACAAAGCATTGCCACAAGTCATCGGATCTCAATGCGTACGATGTCAAAGTCAAGATCGAGTCGGCTAATGAGGAACTAACACACAAGAAAAACAGAATGGATATAGAAATGAATCCATTGGCAAAAATGAATCCTCACGAGTCTAACCGAGATCAAGTATGCGGTCAAGATAAGCGCTTTATTATCAAAACTCATTGAGGGTCATGGCCTTTAGAGTTCACATTCCAAAGATCACAATCACAAATACCCAACTATCCGATAAAGAGCCCAAATACATTTTCAAAGAATATCACGGGGCACGGAGAAGCGATCATACCATTCCAGTCAATTCGTATTTTTGGTATTTTTTTCAGCAATATATGATATTATTTTTTTTTTTTTTTTTTTTTTTTTTTTTTTTACAATGAAACTAAACTAGGACAAACAGACTAACTAAACCGACTACACTAAAAAGCAATAAAGAGAGAGGGTGTACTTACAAGCAAATCTCCCCCCCAGCCGAACTCGGCAATGACCTCATTGCAGCAAGAGGGAAGAAGAGAGGACTCATGTCTCATCGTCAGACATATCAGCAGTAAAACCGGCTCCGGAAGTACTGCGGCACCAAAAACAAGCATTGCCAAAGGCAGCCTCCCCCATATGGTCAGTGGGGTCGGTACGTGTGGCGTATACCAAGACGGATGGGTATGGTCATGGGCGATAAGCCCCCGGTGGTAATAGTCATGGTAGATGGGGTAGAGGGCATGGTGCGTGTCGGACTCCACGGTGGTCAACCGTGTGTCCAAGGAGGTCGAGTGGGTCGAATGGTGGCCTGACCCAACTCAAGACGGCCCATCTCGTGAGGTAAGGGGCTGCTGTCCTCCTCGTCGATGCGAGTAAGGGCGGCCATTATAGGGTCTTCAGGAGCGGAGGAAGAGGCTTCCCCCACCGACTGCCTATGGTAGGTCCTCAAGGGTCGTCGAGCTGGTTCCTGACCCCGCAAAGGAAGTAGGTAGGAACCTACTCCAGGCTCAAGGCGGGTGCAGGCGCGGTCGGGAAGAAGGATGGACTCCTTCTTGGCAATGTACCACCTAAACTTGTTGGCCGACTGGGAAGTGATCCACTTGGCATTGATCATGTAATCGATGCCAATCTCTGCAGGGCCAACTACTGCATTGTTAACATCGAGCACAAAACCAAAGTGAACAAGCAATAGCGGTTATAAGTCCACCTACAACAATAGGTTGTCCCCTGACACTACCATCCTCAAATTGGGCAGGCAAGCTAGTGGCGGTCCGTTTGAGCTGGGAGACAAACAAATATGGCAGGCACAAAGCATAGTCAAGCTCGGGAAACAAATAGCTCCCCATCAGAAAAATCTCCTGTTTTTGACGGGGAGTGGGGCTCGGCTCGCCCAAAAAGTGTGCATCCCGAAAATCGCTGCAAGTAGCGAAGACCGGGAAGGTGCAAATGATCGCGAGACATATGTTGGGTGTTGACCTCATCTTCACCCGTAAAGGCCGTCCAAAGTGTGTTTATGCGAAGTTCTGGGGGGTGACGATGTTCCCCAGTTAGGGGTAGGCCAAAGATAGCAGCTAGTTGGCTCAATGTTAATTTCCTATCCTCATTCATGAGGCGAAAATGAAGCACCTGATTTTTATTCCCTACTTCTAGGGAACTCAGAAATTCGAGGGATAGGTGCCTATAGGTCCAGAAAAACATGCCAAACATAGTACCCAAACCCAATTTCTCAAATAAAGTCTTTGTATCATTAAATATTCCCAATGTATGTAGAGATTGCGAATCAACAAATCGAGTAGGAACAATATTTCTATGTTTCAATTTCTGAAACTTTTCTTTTTGTTCTAAAGATTTGAAGATTACCTCGGGGAAGTTGGAATCCGGTGGGATGCGAGTGCTTGATTCCCCTCGTGAATTTTGCCGCCTCTTGCTTGGCCTTGACATGCTTGAATTTGATAGGAAGGTGAATGGAAGTGAGAGAGAGAAAAGATGGAGATTTTCTGAATTTTTTTTTGAGAAAGATGAAGAAAAGTGAAGAAAATTTGAAGGAAGGGATGAGATTGGTGAGAGAAGAGAGGTAGGAGAAGGTATGGAGATGGAGGTAGTGAGGAGAGAGAAAACAAGGGTTTGGAGAAGATGAAGTTGTGAGAGAAGGAAAAAGAAAGAATGAAAAGGAGGGTGAAATCGAGTCCCTAAAGAAGTTGTCGGGGTATCCGCCCGGTCGGGCCGATCCGCCCGGTCGACCGGGCGAAATCTTTTTTTTTTCGGATTTCTGCGTTCTTCTCGAAGCTGGGCAATCGCAAGCGAAGGAAATTCCGCCCGGTCGACCTGGCGAAATCCGCCCGGTCGGGCAGTTTCCAGATTTTTCATATTTGTTTCGCCCGGTTGACCGGGCAATGTAACCCAAAACACGCTTGCGCGCCCGGTCGGGCGGCTTCGCCCGGCCGACCGGGCGAAAACTACGTCACTTTTTTTCTCTCGTTTTTCTCACTCTGCTGAAAAAGTGGTTGCGCGCCCGGTCGGGCGAGCTCGCCCGGTTGACCGGGCGATTTCAATTTTTTTGCGTTTTTCCGTCAAAATTTTCCCAAGTCTGTAAATTTGCCTCCTGCACACACTAGACTCGTCCAAATATCAGCACACTCTCCCTCACCACACTAAGAAAGTAAACTAACTAAAAAAAAATCAAAAGAAAACAAAAATCGAAACTAACAAAGAAGAAAAGAAAAGACGGGTTGCCTCCCGCAAAGCGCTGGTTTAGATGGTCCCGCACGACCTTAGTACCTCTTCTCAAAATCAAGGAGTGTCTAGGTACATGACCTCTACTTGGCCGATGAAGGCGCCCTCATGGTACAGTTTCAGACGCTGCCCATTCCCTTTGAACTTCGTTCCAGCTGCATTGGCCACTTCAATAGCTCCATGTGTTTTCACGTCAGTGACGACAAAAGGTCCAGACCATTTTGACTTAAGCTTTCCAGGAAAAAGCCTCAGTCTAGAGTTGTATAATAGGACTTTGTCACCAACATGAAACTCCCGCTTTACAATCATCTTGTCATGAAAGCGTTTGGTTTGCTCCTTGTAGAGTTTGTGGTTTTCATATGCTTCCAGTCGAAGTTCATCTAACTCATTCAGTTGAAGAAGTCTTGCTTCCCCTGCAGCTTCCAAATCCAAATTAATTTCTTTAACTCGCCCAAGTCGAGAGATACTCCATTTCAACCGGTAAATGACAAGCTTTGCCATAGACTAATCGATATGGGGTGGTTCCTAGAGGTGTCTTAAAAGCGGTTCTCGAGCCCACGAGTATCATCTAATTTTTGTGACCAATCCTTCCTTGACACTGTTGACTACCTTCTCCAAAATGCGCTTGATCGACGATTGGAGACTTCAACTTGACCACTAGTCCGAGGATGATAGGCTAAACCAACTTTGTGAGTGACTCCATATCTCTTCGATAAAGCTTTGAAAGTGCGTGGTGAAAGTGAGATCCCCCATCACCGATCAAGACTCTCGGGACTCCGAATCGAGGGAAAATGACCTTCTTGAAGAGCTTCATGACTACCTTAGAATCATTGGTAATGGAAGCCACAGCTTCAACCCACTTAGTCACATAGTCCACAACGAACCAAGATATACTTGTTCCCACAAGAAGAAGGGAAAGGTCCCATGAAATCAATACCCCATACATCAAAAGGTTCAATCTCCAAAATACCCATCCGGGGCATCTCCCGCCTCTTTAAAATATTACCCGTTCGTTGACATTCATCACAAGAGAGACAAAAATACGAGCATCTTTAAAAATGGTAGGCCAATAAAAACCACTCCGGAGAACTCTATAAGCGGTGGCTTGTGAGCCCGGATGTCCACCGCAAGGCATACTATGACAATGTTGGAGAATGCCAACTATCTCCCAATCGGCTATACATCGTCGGAACAAGCCATCTCGAACACTTCTTGTATAAGAGGGGGGTCATCCCAAAAATAATGCTTGGCATCGTGATAGAACTTCTTGCTGTTGTTGGTATGTCAAATCGGGAGGATGAGAACCACTAACACAATAATTAGCAAAATCGGCATACCATGGAGATTGAGTAGACACGGTGAAAAGATGGTCATCCGGAAAAGCATCATCTATGGGACCGTCGGCACTTGACTCAAACCTCAACCGGGAGAGATGATCTCGCAACTACATTCTCGGCACCCTTCTTGTCACGGATCTCCGGATCAAACTCTTGTAGTAACAATATCCATCGTATAAGTCGTGGCTTGGCCTCCTTCTTGGCCAAGAGATACTTTAGCGCAGCATGGTCAGTATGAACAATCACTTTCGAACCTATGAGGTAGGTCCGAAACTTGTCAAGAGCATACACAATGGCTAACAACTCTTTCTCTGTAGTAGCATAATTGACCTGGGCCTCATCTAAGGTCTTGCTTGGCATAGTAGATGGCATGGAGGACTTTGTTTTTCCGTTGACCAAGCACGGCACCAACCGCATAATCGCTAGCATCACACATGATCTCGAAAGGAAGACTCCGATCTGGAGGTTGTATGATAGGGGCGTGATCAATGCTTCCTTAATCTGTCAAAAGACTCCACACACGCATCGGTAAAATCAAAGGTGGCATCCTTGAGCAACAATTGAGTAAGGGGTTTCGCGATTTTTGAAAAGTCTTTTATAAATCTGCGATAGAAACCCGCGTGACCCAGAAAACTCCTTACTCCCTTGACATTCACAGGAGGAGGAAGTTTCTCAATCACCTCAATTTTTGCTCTGTCCACCTGGATGCCACGCTCAGATATGAGATGTCCAAGTACCAAATCCATCATTCACCATAAAGTTGCACTTTTCCCAATTAAGAACCAGATTAACCTCAGAACAACGTTTCAAAATTTGAGAGAGATTACGCAAACACACATCAAAGTCGAACCATAAACACTAAAATCATCCATAAATACCTCCATGATATTTTCAATGAAATCGAAAAAATGGCCATCATACATCTACGAAATGTGGCGGGGGCGTTGCACAAACCAAATGGCATTCTGCGATATGCAAAAGTGCCATAGGGGCAAGTGAACGTCGTCTTCTCCTCGATCAGTTGGGTGAATGGGAATCGAAAGAAACCCGAATATCCATCCAAATAACGAGAAAAAGTTATGTTTTGCTAATCTTTCTAACATCCGATCAATAAAAGGGAGAGGAAATGATCTTTCGAGTGGCAATGTTTAATCTGCGATAGTCAATACACATCCGCCAACCCGTAACGATGCAGTAGGAATTAGTTCATCCTTATCATTCTTAACAACGATAGTCCCCCCCTTTTTAGGAACAACTTGAACCGGGCTCACCCACTTAGAATCCGAGATGGGGTAGATGATGCCCGCGTCAAGTAGTTTCATAATTTCCTTTTTCACCACCTCTTGCATATTAGGATTCAAACGTCTTTGAGGTTGTATGCAAGGGCGGTGATTTTCTTCCAAATTAATTCTATGCATGCGAAATCGGGACTAATGCCCTTTAGATCATCAATACTATACCCAATAGCCTTCTTGTGCATGCGAAGCCTTTGTAAGAAGTTGTGAAAGCTGGCTATCGTGAGTTTAGTACTGACAATCACAGGACATTCCTCGAAGCATCATCAAGAAATGCATATTTGAGATGAGAAGGTAAAGGTTTAAGTTCTAACTTCTTTACCCGTGGTTCGGAAGTAGAGCAAATAGTCTCCATTACCTTACAATCTGCTACCGTATCAATGTCAAGATCATCGGTGAGATCAAGACTTGTCTCCAATAATTCATCGAGACGAAATTGTGAAAAACTAACTCCGGAGATCTCATCGAGTATGTTAATCTCGCAACATGTGTGCTCAAGCATAGGGGACTTAATAGCATTGGTTAACCGAAAAGTAATAGTATCATCACCAACACTCAAAGTCGAGAGCGATTTTTACATCAATAACAGCACCAGCGAGTACATAGAAAAGGTCTACCCAAAATAATGGGAATTTGACTATCTTCTTCCATATCAAGTACTACAAAGTCCACGGGAATATAAAATTTTCCAACTCTAACAGGGACATCCTCTAAAATACCCAAAGGATACTTCACGGATCGATCGGCCATCCGTAAAGTAATCTGTGTGCACTTTAAAGCACCCAAGTTCGGTTTATTACGAGACGAGATAAAGGCATAACGAGATACACTAGCACCTAGATCACACAAAGCCTTATCTATAAACAGAGCACCCACATGACAGGGGATGGAAAAACTACCAGGATCTTTTAATTTGGGTGGGATTTTATTTTGCAAAACAAACACTACATTCTTCGATTAAAGCAACCCTATCTATTCCACCAAAATCTTTCTTTTTGGTTATCATATCTTTCATAAACTTGGCATACACAGTACTTGAGAAATTAAATCGGTGAAAGGAACTGTTACCTCAAGATTTTTGACCATAGACATAAATTTACCAAGTTGTTGATCGACCTTTGATTTTTGCATCCTATGGGGGAAAGGTAGTGGTGGAGTAGGAGAATCGGTAACCTTCTCCTTGCGTTTCTCTCGTCATCCACTTTCCCGCGCTCAACTTCGGTTACGGAGCTATCCTCACCTTCATTGTCATCCACATCATCATTCGAACTGGAGGTATTGAATCATCGGTAGGCATAGGTGGCGCATCATATTGTGTACCGCTCGAAGAGTGACAAGCATTAGCGGTTTCTTTAGGAATTGGTTGCCCCGGCAGATGACCTGGTTGCCTTTGTGCATTGTTTCCTGCCACCCGAGCAAGTTGAGTCTCCAAATGCTTGGTGGTGTTCTTGACTCATTGATGCTCTCCTCATGATTTTTCTGCATAGAAACCATCATTTTCATTAGATCGAGACATAGTAGGTTCTTGAGAGCTGTTATTATGAGGAGCTTGCTGGCGATAGCCTTGGGGTGAAGGCCTATTGAAACCGGGAGGGGGGTTACGAGGAGCCCCTTGATAATATGGTGGTCTAGCAGCATGTTGTGGTGGGTTTTGATGTGGTGGTGGGTAGGAAGATTGTGGTGGAGGTTGAGGATTTTGAACATTGTGGCTCTTATAGGAGAAATTGGGGTGATCTCTCCAACCCGGGGTTGTAAGTGTTGGAATAGGGGTTGTGTGGTCTCTGCTGAAAAGCATTGGCATGCTCCATCTCGATTAGGATCGGGTTGATTGTAGGAACAATCATGACCAAAGTGACCTTGAATACCACACACTTCACAAAAGGAGGAAGTAATAGGAGCCATGGAGGACATCGCATTAATACTCATGGGAGGAGTAGTGGATGCGAAGATTTCAATGAGTCCATCTTCATGCTCAACTGTGCTACTTGTGAGGACAACAAAGCATATGCATCAGCATCCAACTTCTTCTTGGTAGTAGTCCTGGAGGAGCTATGATCATTCGCCGCTAAGTTGGCCGAGAAAATCGTATCCTTCATCTACCCCCTTATCTAGGAAGACACCCCCTGCAGATGAATCAATCGTGCTCTTGATATGAAGTTGTAGACCATTGTAGAATGCTTGGGTGATGAACCACTTATCCAGATTGTGGTGTGGGCATTCCCTCTGCAGATCCTTAAACCTATTCCATGCTTCCTTCGAGTGTTTCATCGGGTTCTTGTTGGAAGGTGGCAAGCTTGTGTCTTATTTCTGCAGTTTTGGTGGGAGGGTAGTACTCTTTCAGGAATGCTTCGAGATATAGCACTCCACTCGGTTTCATTAACATCATTCAGCCCACTTCGTGCCTTGTCCTTTAGTGAAAATTCAAAGACCATAACCTTCAACCGATCGGGAGTGACCCCTTGGTGCTTAACGGTACGACAAAGCTGTTGAAACCGTTGTAAATGATTTGCGGGGGTCTTGAGATGGATGGCCACCAAATTGATTCTCTTTGGATCATGTTGATGAGGCCAGGCTTGATTTCGAAGTTGATTGCTTGTATATCGGGCATAGTAGGACCTGTGGGAACATTGCCAGGGAGAAGGTACCCCATAAGATTTCAGCGACTTAGGAGGCATAATTGGTTCGATTGGTTCTTCCGTGGTTTTTTTCGATTAGCGACTGCTTTTTCTTCTTTTGTGTCTTCTTGAGCCGCCGGATGGTTTTCTCAAGATCGGGATCGATCTGAATCGGAGAACCTGTTCTTTTAGACCTGGGCATAAAAGAAACAAAGAAAAATGTGCGATAAGATGGCCTCAATTGGAACTTGAAGTTCCAATGAGACAAAGAGAAATAGTCAAATAATTAATCAAAAAGCTATAGAAACTAGCCGTGTCCCCGGCAATGGCGCCAAAAACTTGATGGGTTTTAAAATATACCGCAAGTGCACGGTGTCTGTTTGGCAGAAACTGGCAAATACGGGTCGATCCACAGGGAGAGGAGTTCTACAGATTTATGTTCAATTATCTAACTACTTCCGAGAGAGGAAAAATAATTGAGGAATTAATAACTAAGCTAGAGTAAACTAGAACGCGAGAAAAATGAGAATTTATCAAATAATTAAAAACCTAGGGCAATCGATCGGTCCACCATTCTTATACCAGTTTAATCAATATAATATAGTTCAACAACACTTGGATTGAGGTTCGAATAAACGAAGTATTTCGCTAATCCTTGGTCAGGCATTAACAACTCCTAGATTAACATATGCCAGTACGGTCGCTCAACATAATCAAATCTACCTATTGTAACAAGCCTCTAACGAATATGATCTTTCGATTCTAATTCTTATTAGCTAAACATAACTCATGATATTGCGCAATTACATGAATTAAACAAGTATAACAAATCAATAGGAATTATTTTAATTCAATCCAATTATTGAAGAACATCAAACCACAATCAAAAAGGTATAAACATGGCTTCCCTCTCTAAACCCTAGAAATAGACTACTCACTCATTATAACAAAGAACTCAATAAACAGGATCAAAGTAAAAGAATTCATTAAATTAAAGAAAGTAAAGAAGAATACCGAATGATTGAAGAACAATGAAATAGGAAATCGACAATCTATATAATCTTCCAATGTAAAAGTTCAACAAAAGTAGAGAGAATAAACTAAGTGTTTGGCCCTAAAAATGTAGAAAAATCAGATAGGTTCCCCGAAAATACTAAAAACCTATTTATACTAAATACAAAACCGGCTAAAAAAACCCGAAAAATCGCGTCCTGAGAGTCCGCCCGGTCGACCGGGCGAAATCCGCCCGGTCGGGCGACGGTGATCGCAGACTTACGACGAAGGAAAAATTCCGCCCGGTCGGGCGCGTAAGCGTTTTTCTTCGTCTGATCGCCCGGTTGACCGGGCGAAATAAAGGATGAAAAATCCCAAGTGTTGAAGTTCGCCCGGTCGGGCCACTCCGCCCGGTTGACCGGGCGAAGGTATTTACTTGTCTTTTTCTTCGTGGAATCCAACCAAAATGCTCATGCGGTCTTCCGGATACGCCTTGGACCTTGTGTGACTGCTGGACTTCCGTGTTGCGACTCCGATAAAGGTACAGAGTACCAAATCCGCATCAAAACCTGCAAAACACGACAAGAACTCCAAACACATCAAATCCACAAGAAAAGGGCTCGAAAGAGCCCAAATCGACTATCAAAACTAAGGGGATTAGAGTAAATAATCGATGAATAATGAACACATCAAGGATCAAGGAGTTCTATAGTGACTAAGTTTTCATATATGTTTAATGTGGAAGAGGATCCTTTGACATTTAATGAGGCTATAAGGTCTTAAGATGCCGCTTTTTGGAAAGAGGCAATTGATGATGAGATGGATTCCATCATGGGAAATAACACTTGGGTTCTAGCTGATTTACCTCCTAAGTGTAAACCAATTGGGTGTAAATGGATTTTCAAAAAGAAAATGAAAGTAGGTGGAACTATTGATAAGTTCAAAGCCTGTCTAGTGGCTCAAGGCTTCTCACAAAAACCAGGTATTGATTATTTCGATACATATGCACCCGTTGCTAGGATCTCCACCATAAGGTTACTAATAGCTCTTCCGGCTATTTGTAAGCTTGTGATCCATCAAATGGATGTCAAGACGGCGTTCTTGAATGGAGAACTAGAGGAAGAGGTTTACATGCGACAATCGGAAGGGTTTGTCGTGAAAGGTCAAGAGCATAAAGTATGCAAGCTGATTAGATCTTTGTATGGGCTTAGACAAGCACCAAAGCAATGGCATCAAAAGTTTGATGAGGTTGTGATGTCTAATAGTTTCAAATTGAATAATTCAAACAAGTGTGTGTATAGCAAATTTGATGACAACGGTAATGGTATCATGATTTGTCTATATGCAGATGACATGTTGATATTTGGAACGGATTTATCACAAGTTGTGTAGACAAAATCCTTTCTATCTTCACAATTCTCCATGAAAGATTTAGGGGAGGCGGATGTCATCTTAGGTATAAGAAAAAAGAGAGACAATGGAAAATTGATCTTGTCACAATCTCATTATAAGAAGTTTAATGTTAGTGATTGCTCTCTTGTTTCAACTCATATGGACCCAAGTGAAAAATTATTGACAAATGATGGTAATGTCTTGTCTTAACTTGAGTATGCGAGGGTTATAGGTTATTTGATGTATGTTATGACGAGTACTAGGCCGGATATCGCATTTGCGGTAGGAAAATTAATTAGATATACTAGTAATCCTAGTATGGAATTAACATTGGCAAGCTATTCGTCGAGTATTAAAGTATTTGAGGAAAACTATGGATTATGGTTTGTCCTATAGTGGATATCCTTCGGTTTTAGAAGGGTATTCGGATGCAGGTTGGATCTTTAATAGAGAAGACCATTCCTCTACATCTGGATGGGTATTCCTCCTTGGGGGGGTGCTATATCTTGGGCTTCCAAGAAACAAACTTGCATTGCAGATTCTTCAATGACATCGGAGTTTATCGCTCTATCATCGGCAGGCAAAGAAGCCGAGTGGTTAAGGAATCTCATGTTTGAGATACCTTTGTTGCCAAAACCAATATCACCTATTGCTATACATTGTGATAGTGATGCAGCATTGGCAAGAGCTTATAGTCAAGTATATAATGGTAAGTCAAGGCACATTGGTGTGAGATATAGTTATTTCCAAGGACTTATCAAAGATAGTGCTATCACAGTTGACTATGTGAGAACTACGTATAATCTAGCGGATTGTTTCACAAAGGCATTAGCTAGCGATACGGTAAAGAGGATGGCAATCGGTTTAGGATTGGTGCCCATTGGAAATCACGAGTAAGGGAATCTTAACTTAACGCCCAATAAGACGTTGGGTCTTAAGTTCAATAAGCTTAATTTCCTTATTTGATGATTGAAAGAACTTATATAATCATCCAAGGTAAAGTTCTTTAAATCTGTGATGGTTTAAGAGGTTGTTTAATCTTAATAGGTCTCTTGACATTATGCTTTGTCACAGGAGCATGTTTTTTTAAGAGATCTACCTATGTAAGTGCGAAGTTTGGCCGCTTCAAGGAGCTAGTGGGGCATAGCTTTGATGCACTTATGAAATGATATGGACACATGGCTTTTTAGTGTCAAGTATATATTGGAAATGAGTAATAAATCTTGTGTGTTTAATATCTTCAAGTTTTTATTATGTGTTGCTAATGCTTCAATCGTTTATCGACACCATTTGGATACGAATGCTTGGAATGTGTATTATACTAAGTGGAAGTTCAAGTCTTTGTACACTTTTATTTAAGCATGAGGTTGTTTTGTTATGATGATGCTTGTGCAATAAATCTTTTATATATACTCTAAATGGGGGAGGATTGTTAATAATTTAGAGTATAGATTAAGGTTTAATTCATGATATGTTTGTTTGAATTGCTTGGTTATGGTGTCGTGATTCAAACAATGTATGAAGTACAATATGCTATATGAGTCGTGGTATGTTTGCACGCAAACTTGGGATGTAGGTAGCAGGGTAGCACCCCGCCACCTGGTGGACGCCACAGGTCGCACCCTGCGAGCAGGCTCGCACCACGCGAGCAGGTGGACGAGCAAACCTGCAGTTTGGCTTGACAGTCAGAAAGATGTCGCACCCCGCGACCTGGAGCAGTGCATGAGCTCGCGGCCCACGAGGTATGTCGCGACTCGCCACTTGCTACAGTTTGCATTGTTTCGCGTTTTCTCTGACGGTTATTCGAGGCTATTCGATGCATTGTTTCGGTTTATCCGAAATATTATAGCATGAGTATATATATGAGGGCACTCATATGATGAAGAGGATGTTGGAAAAACTACTTCTCTCTTTTGCACACAAACTCAAAAGATCAAAATCAGAAATTCTTCATCAATACAAAATCTCACAAACTCATTTTCAATTGATAGTGTTCATAGTAAGCGTGACCACTATTGTTTTCTTCTTTGTATCTCGAAGGTGAATTCCGTGAAACTCGTGCTTTACGAATAGGGTCGGAATATAACTTTTGGGAAAGTGAATCACGCCTAGAAGATTGTTCATCTTGTGACCCTTGTTATTTTCGTAGTTTCCCTAACATTACCAACTTGTTCTATTAATTTGACCTAAAAATCATTTACCATAGAGTGAAAACGACCAATCAAGTAGCTATGATGTACTAATATTGTAGTAAAATACCTTTGAGAGTGGTTGCTCTTCATCAATCTCAAATATATTATCTGCCTTGCGTAGATGATGTGAATCAGTCATAGCAATCTGTCATTGAAAACAAAAAAAGAGTGGCTGAACAAGCACACCAAGAATTGACAGCAGTAGATATTAGTTTGTATACATTGTAATCATGCATGAAGTAATTGAAACCACAAAAAATAAAAAGGGGACAGTGATATGCTGTCGTACACCTGTCAAAAATAATTCCTGCAAAACCTTCTAACAATGTAGTAGGGTAAGTAGGGTCGAATCCACAGAGAGATGGTCGTTTTAATCTAGCTTCTAAGGTATAGAGAAACTAAACAAGATCAGTAAAATTGAATTAAAGTTCTAAACTAATCAAACTACGAAAATCAAACTAAAAAGGATCTAGGGCAATGGTTTACCATGTTTATAACTATAATATATCAAAATATCATCAATGGTTCAATTAATCAGATATCTAGAGCACATGTTAATCCTACGGTCGGGCCTTAACGCTCTCAAATCAACATATGCTAGTACGGTCGCTCAACATAATCAGATTTGCTAATTGTAGGTAAGCCTTTAAAGAGTACTATCTCTCGATCTATGACTCGATATTAGCAATATTTAATCAGACAACTGATCAGATTGCAAGATTAATAACATAAACACTAATCAATTAGAAATATCAAGACTAATCAAACCATGACTAAATATCAAACAATAATCATATCTTATAAACATGGATTCCCAAACCCTAGAAAATAAGACTACTCAATCATGAAACAAAGAATAAAAACTAAAACTTTAAAAGAAAACATAATTAAAGCAATCAATGAGAGAAACTAGTAGAATTCATGAATTAAAGAAGAATAAGAAAAACTAGGGTTTACAACTAAAACTAGAGAGAAAGAGCAGAAGACTAGACCTAAAGACGCAGAAAAATAATATGTCTAATCGAAAATACTAAAAGCCTATTTATAGTTTTTACAAAACCGGCTAAAAAAGGCAAAAATTAACCTTCCCGAAAAACCGCGCGGTCGGGCGCGTAAGCAGTTTTGGCGCCTCTTTCGCCCGGTTGACCGGGCGAACAAGTCTTATGCTCTGATGAAGATTTTTTCTCGCCCGGGCGGGAAAACGGCTATTTTGCGTCAACTTACGAAGGCTGTATCTCTCAAACCAAAAGTCCGTTTGGGAAGTGTCACCTATCGTTGGAAAGCCCTTCAAGTCTAGTTTTCAACCCAACTAGAATTTCTTGATTCTAACAAGTACATCAAAAGAGTAGACATGACTCCTTTTTCACATTTCTTCTAATGATTTTCCGCTTCGTTTTCGCTCAAACTCGTACTATGACATATCCACACGATCCTTATGCATCGTAGCTTCTTTACAAGTGCTCATAATCCTCAAGCTTAGCTAAATATACTCCAAATACGTTCTCATTACCTGAAATTCATCAAAAACAAGAAAACATACCGAATAGGAGTAGAATAACATAACTCAAGAATATGATGCAATAATGAACCTAAATATGAATCTAAATGCTCTAAAATGCAACCTAAATGCACCTAAAAACTATATATAAATATGACGTATCAAACTCCCCCAAGCTAAACCATTGCTTGTCCCCAAGCAATAAGACATAAACATTGGAAAAGAAAGACGACCTACAATATACGACTACAACAGGGCTAAACAATCAACTGAAAAACACAAGAGATAAAACCACTACACAAACCAAGCATCAAAACAAGCTCTAACAAAGCCGCATAGCATGTCATGTATCGCAATCGACTCTCCAATCATACCACATACCATCTCTCCCAAGTTGGATTTAACTAAACCTGACAGACCTCACTATAGTCATGTGTGCTCAAATCTCTCATGTGTTTAAAGGATAAATGATGACACTCAACCTAAAACAAGTCGACTCAGATGAAACATAAACTCTTTAACTTTGACTTTTTGACCCACTTAATACTCAACAATACAATACACAATGATCAAGAGGACTTTTAAGGGTTGTAATGGGGTTGAGGTTAAAGGTATGGAAAATAATTTGGGAATTGTGGTGGAAAAACCAAGAAGGGGGAGCATCATATAACTAAAAACATGACCAAGAAAGGTCACAATAACTCCGTGCAACAACCAACAATCTCCAAATATAATCAACAACACTTTTCACTCAAGAAATTCAATCATAACCCTTTTTATTTCACTTTATTCACAACTTTTTTTTTTTCACTTCTTTTTCATTTCATTTTTCACTTTTTCTTTTGTGTTTCTTTTTTTGAACTTTCATTTCAATTTCCAAACTCACTAAACATATATTTCCATCCATCTAAACCACAACTAGAGCACTTCAACTCAATACAAACCAAACCAAAACTAATACTCGCTCCCCCAAGCTAGGCTTAGGACAAATATCAAATGAGGCCAATGGCTTGTAATGTAGGTAGCAATCAAACATAGTCAGAAAGACTCAGCGGGGCTAGAGGAAGGATAATATGAAAACAAGAATAACTCTGGAGCTAAGATCATTAAACAGAATGCCTCAATCATATGAAAATGTATGCACTATCAAATATCAAAGAGTACCAAGTCAAAATCAAGATCAATGCGACAACTAAGGAACTAATCATACATGAAAGAACATAACTGGCACAGATACGTCAGTTTATAGGCACATAAGCTCACTTAGTTTAAGGTGTCTGCACAAAAAAGTTAAATCGAGCCAGAGAGAGATCAATCAATCTTACCACAAATAATCAATTGCGAAACAATCGTGCTATGAAGAATCATGAACAAGATGAATTATGCTTAGGAATTGTAGTAAAATATCAGCAAGGTTCTCAATAAGTGCTAGCAATAGTCCCATAGATGCAACTAAAATGACATGAAATCTAATATGAGATGAAATATGCCAATGCAACTACGAAAGCAATACAATGTTTTTAGTTACATGTAAACTCCCACTCCTAGTGAGCGGTACAAACCGTGCAACATCCTATGAAAGCAATGAAAAAACTACTCTAAATGCAACTAACATGCGCTAAGTAATGATGACAAACATCCTCCCCCAAGCTGAATGACACATTGTCCTCAATGTGAAGAAAGAGGAATTAAATAAGGGAGAGGTACAACTTACAAAAGGGGTGGGTAATCAAAGGGAGTGTCAAAAAGCATCGACACCTCCACCACAATCGATAGTTGTAATGAGGCAGTGAACTTAGCCAAAAAAATTGGCTATGCTTGTACCTAGCAAAAGACTTCATCACACATTAGCAAAGTTAGTCAAACCAAAAAAAAAAAAAAAAAAGAACAAAGTCGGGTTGCCTCCCGATAAGCGCTTATTTAAGGTCTTGCATGACCGTTTAAGACTAGTAGATCACTCATAATAGTTCAATGCTCTAAGAAGCTTATCATATGTTCCTGCAAACATCTAAGAGGATATTATATAAGAGTGGAAAGGAAAAATGAAAAAAATTAGTACTAAAAATTTAATAAAACTACAAAAATAAAAATCAAAGGAAAAATTATATTTACAAGAAGAAGAAAAAGAAAAATTGTTAGTCTTTTTACATGACTCAAAAGAATGAAAAGAAACTAACTGTACATCATTTACATTATCATGAGAGCCATCCAAAAGGGGAGAAAGAAAGAACGATGGAGGATATAATATAGGAGAAGAAGGAATAAGGTCAAGTTTTTGAGAGAAAGGAACATGAGACTCAAAAACAATAGGTGGTACCGATAAAGACTCATAAATCACCTCACTCTCAACTTGACTTGCCTCCAAAGAGGAAACTTCAACCATGGTTTCTTGCTCCTGCAAAACATCCATCATAATAGTCTCTCTCCCAATCTTTTCATCATCCCAATAGCTCTCATTTATTATCCAACACACCTCATCATCATAAATAAACGGTTTAGGGCTAGAATTTTGAGTAGATTGACATTCATATTGGGAAGAGGGGTCAAAACCATAAACTAATGTCACATCACATGAAGAAAAATCATGTGAAGTAGACTGACAAATTGGACAATAAGGGGTTGGTGTCATGTAAGTTTGGGGTGAAAGAGCAGATGAAGACATCTCCCACTCATAAGTATCCCTAGCCAACCACACAATTAAATCCCAACAATAATCATGTGATCGGAATAGAAATTCCCCATTAGACATAGATTCTACCACCATCCTAGTTTCTTCATTTAACCCCTCATAAATCACTAGGCACATATCCTACAATTCAATTCCATGATTAGGACCAATATAATCACCAAGCCTATGATAGTATTTCCGAAACGCTTCATTCTCATACTGAGGAAAAGAAACAATTGCTCTAGAATTACTAGCATATACATGGGGCTCACATAACATATGAGGTAATTCAGGAGAACTCATGCAAAAATTAGGAGTATTTTGATATGATGTATCAAAACTGTAAACATGAGGTAACTATTATTATGTTGCCTAGCAAAAGAATTATTCCCATCATCAAAATAACATGACTCCATTATACAAAAGAAATAAAACAAGTAACAAAAGGGGAAAAAATATATACAGTTTAGTCTCACCAACAATAAAAACTAAATAAAACTATACCGTCTCCCCGTCAACGGCGCCAAAATTTGATAGGCTGTCGTACACCTATCAAAAATAATTCCTGCAAAACCTTCTAACAATGTAGTAGGGTAAGTAGGGTCGAATCCACAGAGAGATGGTCGTTTTAATCTAGATTATAAGGTATAGAGAAACTAAACAAGATCAGTAAAATTGAATTAAAGTTCTAAACTAATCAAACTACGAAAATCAAACTAAAAAGGATCTAGGGCAATGGTTTACCATGTTTATAACTATAATATATCAAAATATCATCAATGGTTCAATTAATCAGATATCTAGAGCACATGTTAATCCTACGATCGGGCCTTAACGCTCTCAAATCAACATATGCTAGTACGGTCGCTCAACATAATCAAATTTGCTAATTGTAGGTAAGCCTCTAAAGAGTACTATCTCTCGATCTATGACTCGATATTAGCAATATTTAATCAGACAATTGATCAGATTGTGATAGGTTGTCGTACACCTGTCAAAAATAATTCCTAACAAACCTTCTAACAATGTAGTAGGGTAAGTAGGGTCGAATCCACAGAGAGATGGTCGTTTTAATCTAGCTTCTAAGGTATAGAGAAACTAAACAAAATCAGGAATATTGAATTAAAGTTCTAAACTAATCAAACTACGAAAATCAAACTAAAAAGGATCTAGGGCAATGGTTTACCATGTTTATAACTATAATCTATCAAAATGTCATCAATGGTTCAATGAATCAGATATCTAGAGCACGTGTTAATCCTACGGTCGGGCCTTAACGCTCTCAAATCAACATATGCTAGTACGGTCGCTCAACATAATCAGATTTGCTAATTGTAGGCAAGCCTCTAAAGAGTACTATCTCTCGATCTATGACTCGATATTAGCAATATTTAATCAGACAATTGATCAGATTGCAAGATTAATAATATAAACACTAATCAATTAGAAATAACAATGACTAATGAAACCATCAATAAACATCCATCAAGAATTATAGCATATAAACATGGATTCCCAAACCCTAGAAATAAAATTACTCAATCATGAAATAAAGAATAAAAACTACATCTAGAAAGAGAAAGGAAAACATAATTAAAAGAAATCAATCAAAAGAGAGAGAATGAAATAATAAAACTAATGAATTAAAGAAGAACATGAAAAACTAGGGTTTAAACTAAAGAGAGAGAAAAGAAGAAAACTAAACTAAAAACGCAGAAAAATAATATCCCCTAATCGAAATTACTAAAGCCCTATTTATAGTTTTTACAAAACCGGCTAAAAAAGGCAAAAATTATCCTTCCGGAAACACCGCCCGGTCAACCGGGCAAAACCGCCCGGTCGGGCGACGTTGTTCTGAAACTACGACAAAAAGGAAATTCCGCCCGGTCAACCGGGCAGATCCGCCCGGTCGGGCGCGCAAGCACTTTTAGAGCCACTTTCGCCCGATTGACCGGGCAAACATGCCTTAGAGTCCGAAGAAAATTTTGTCTCGCCCGGTCGGGCAAAACCGCCCGGTCGACCGGGCTGGTAAACAACGATTTTTGCGTCAACTTGCGAAGCCTGTATCTCTTAAACCAGAAGTCCATTTGGGGCGTGTGACCTATCGTTGGAAAGCCCTTCAAGTCTAGTTTCCAACCCAACTAGAATTTCTTGATTCTAAGAAGCACATCAAAAGTTATGATCATAAGAGTATACATGACTCCTTTTTCATATTTCTTCGAATGATTTTCCGCTTCGTTTTGGCTCAAACTCGTACTATGACATATCCATATGATCCTTATGCATCGTAGCTTCTTTCCAAGTGCTCCTAATCCTCAAGCTCAGCTAAATATACTCCAAATACGTTCTCATTATCTGAAATTCATCAAAAACAAGAAAACATACCGAATAGGAGTAGAATAACATAACTTAAGAATATGATGCAATGATGAACCTAAATATGAATCTAAATGCTCTAAAATGCAACCTAAATGCACCTTAACACTATATATAAATATGACTTATCAAACTCCCCCAAGCTAAACCATTGCTTGTCCCCAAGCAATAAGACATAAACATTGGAAAAGAAAGACGACCTACAATATAGGACTACAACAGGGCTAAACACTCAACTGAAAACACAAGAGATATAATCACTACACAAACCAAGCATCGAAACAATCTCGAACAAAGCCGCATAGCATGTCATGTATTGCAATCGACTCTCCAATCATACCACATACCATCTCTCCCAAACTGGATTTAACCAAACCTGGCGGACGACCTCACTATAGTCATGTGCGCTCAAATCTCTCATGTGTTTAAAGGATAAATGATGACACTCAACCTAAAACAAGTCGACTCAGATGAAACATATACTCTTTAACTTTGACTTTTTGACTCACTTAATACTCAACAATACAATACACAATGATCAAGAGGACTTTTAAGGGTTGCAATGGGGCCGAGGTTAAAGGTATGGAATAATTTGGGAATTGTGGTGGAAAAACCAAGAAGGGGGGAGCATTATATAACCGAAAACATGACCAAGAAAGATCACAACAACTCCACGCAACAACCAACAATCTCCTAATATAATCAACAACCTTATTCACTCAAGAAATTCAATCATAACCCTTTTTATTTCACTTTATTCACAACTTTTTTTTCACTTCTTTTTCATTTCATTTTTCACTTTTTTTTTCTCGAACTTACAATTCAATTTCAAAGCTCACTAAACATACTTTTCCATCCTTCTAAACCACAAATAGAGCATTTCAATTCAATACAAACCAAACCAAAACTAATACTCGCTTCCCCAAGCTAGGCTTAGGACAAATATCAAATGAGGCCAATGGCTTGTAATGTGGGTAGCAATCAAACATAGTCAGAAAGGCTCAGCGGGGCTAGAGGAAGGATAATATGAAAACAAGAGTAACTCTGGAGCTAAGATCATGAAATAAAATGCCTCAATCATATCAAAATGTATGCACTATCAAATATCAAAGAGTACCAAGTCAAAATCAAGATCAATGCGACAACTAAGGAACTAATCACATATGAAAGAACATAACCGACACAGATACGTCAGTTTATAGGCACAGAAGCTCACTTAGTTTAAGGTGTCTGCACAATAAAGTTAAATCGAACCAGAGAGAGATCAATCAATCTTACCACAAACAATCAATTGCGAAACAATCGTGCTATAAAGTATCATGCTCAAGATGAATGACGCTTCGGAAATGTAGTAAAATATCATCAAAGTTCTCAAAGAGTGCCAGCAATAGTCCTATAGATGCAACTAAAATGAGATGAAGTCTAATATGAAATGAAATATGCTAATGCAACTAAGAAAGCAGTACAATGTTTTTGGTTACACGTAAACTCCCACTCCTAGTGAGCGGTACAAACCGTGCAAAATCCTATGAAAGCAATGAAAAAACTACTCTAAATGCAACTAACACGCGCTAAGTAATGATGACAAACATCCTCCCCCAAGCTGAATGACACATTGTCCTCAATGTGAACAAAGAGGAATTAAATGAGGGAGAGGTACAACTTACAAAAGGGGTGGGTAATCAAAGGGAGTGTCAAAAAAACATCGACACCTCCACCACAATCGATAGTTGTAATGAGGCAATGAACTTAGCCAAAAAAAATTGGCTATGCTTGCACCTAGCAAAAGACTTCATCACACATTAGCAAAGTTAGTCAAACCAAAAAAATAAAAAATAAAATAAAATAAATAAAAATAAAATAAAATAAAAATAAAAAATGAACAAAGTCGGGTTGCCTCCCGATAAGCGCTGATTTAAGGTCTTGCATGACCGTTTAAGATTAGTAGATCACTCATAATAGTTCAACGCTCTAAGAAGCTTATCATATGTTCCTGCAAACATCTCATAGCATATTATATAAGAGTGGAAAGGAAAAATGAAAAAAATTAGTACTAAAATATTACTAAAACTACCAAAAGAAAAATCAAAGGAAAAATTATATTTACAAGAAGAAGAAAAAGAAAAATCGTTAGTCATATTACAGGACTCAAAAGAAGGAAAAGAAACCAATTGTACATTATTTACATTATCATGAGAGTCATTCAAAAGGGGAGAAAGAAGGAACGATGGAGGATATAATAAAGGGGAAGAAGGAATAAGATCAAGTTTTTTAGAGAAGGGAACATGAGACTCAAAAACAGTATCAGATGGAACCGACAAAGACTCATGTATTATCTCACTCTCAACTTTAGACTCATATGCAGATGAAAAGTTTATAGAAGAAGTGTGAGACACTTCACTCTCAACTAAGGATTCGTCGACATAGAGACACTCACTACCAACTTCACCAATTACACCCTTACCTTCTACCAAACTATCATGAGTCATATCAACGCCTTTCTCCTCCGGAGTATAATTCTCAACACCAAAATCATCATCATCAAGTATAACCTGTTGATTAGTAGATTGTTGCACAACAAGTAATTCAATAGATTTTGCTATGTTTTGATAATCATGAGCTAATTCTTTTAAATCTTCATGCTGTTTAACCATATACTCTTTCATCATGTTAAATAGTTCCTGACGCTCTGATGTTTCGGGTTGAAAATAATTATTCACTTCAGGTTGATAACATTGAGTATAATCAGGCACATAAGACTCATTAGGGTAATGGGAGTATTCATAGGCATTCATGCTTAGATTTTGTGAATTTTGACAATCACATGATGCATCATAAACATAATCATTCGCATTATTATACCCAAAATAATCATATTGCCCTTGATAATTCGAAAAAACATCCCCCTCCCGAACTAAAATTATACGACTCCATAACACACTAAAACAGAGAGAGGAAAACAAAGAAAAAAAAAAACTATTCACAAAAAGAATGAAAGGAAAAAAAAATATATACAGTTTAGTATCACCAACAATAAAAACAAAATAAAACAATACCGTCTCCCCGGCAACGGCGCCAAAATTTGATAGGTTGTCGTACACCTGTCAAAAATAATTCCTAACAAACCTTCTAACAATGTAGTAGGGTAAGTAGGGGTGAATCCACCAGAGAGATGGTCGTTTTAATCTAGCTTCTAAGGTATAGAGAAACTAAACAAAATCAGGAATATTGAATTAAAGTTCTAAACTAATCAAACTACGAAAATCAAACTAAAAAGGATCTAGGGCAATGGTTTACCATGTTTATAACTATAATCTATCAAAATGTCATCAATGGTTCAATGAATCAGATATCTAGAGCACGTGTTAATCCTACGGTCGGGCCTTAACGCTCTCAAATCAACATATGCTAGTACGGTCGCTCAACATAATCAGATTTGCTAATTGTAGGCAAGCCTCTAAAGAGTACTATCTCTCGATCTATGACTCGATATTAGCAATATTTAATCAGACAATTGATCAGATTGCAAGATTAATAATATAAACACTAATCAATTAGAAATAACAATGACTAATGAAACCATCAATAAACATCCATCAAGAATTATAGCATATAAACATGGATTCCCAAACCCTAGAAATAAAATTACTCAATCATGAAATAAAGAATAAAAACTACATCTAGAAAGAGAAAGGAAAACATAATTAAAAGAAATCAATCAAAAGAGAGAGAATGAAATAATAAAACTAATGAATTAAAGAAGAACATGAAAAACTAGGGTTTAAACTAAAGAGAGAGAAAAGAAGAAAACTAAACTAAAAACGCAGAAAAATAATATCCCCTAATCGAAATTACTAAAGCCCTATTTATAGTTTTTACAAAACCGGCTAAAAAAGGCAAAAATTATCCTTCCGGAAACACCGCCCGGTCAACCGGGCAAAACCGCCCGGTCGGGCGACGTTGTTCTGAAACTACGACAAAAAGGAAATTCCGCCCGGTCAACCGGGCAGATCCGCCCGGTCGGGCGCGCAAGCACTTTTAGAGCCACTTTCGCCCGATTGACCGGGCAAACATGCCTTAGAGTCTGAAGAAAATTTTGTCTCGCCCGGTCGGGCAAAACCGCCAGGTCGACCGGGCGGGTAAACAACGATTTTTGCGTCAACTTGCGAAGCCTGTATCTCTTAAACCAGAAGTCCATTTGGGGCGTGTGACCTATCGTTGGAAAGCCCTTCAAGTCTAGTTTCGAACCCAACTAGAATTTCTTGATTCTAAGAAGCACATCAAAAGTTATGATCATAAGAGTATACATGACTCCTTTTTCATATTTCTTCGAATGATTTTCCGCTTCGTTTTGGCTCAAACTCGTACTATGACATATCCATATGATCCTTATGCATCGTAGCTTCTTTCCAAGTGCTCCTAATCCTCAAGCTCAGCTAAATATACTCCAAATACGTTCTCATTATCTGAAATTCATCAAAAACAAGAAAACATACCGAATAGGAGTAGAATAACATAACTTAAGAATATGATGCAATGATGAACCTAAATATGAATCTAAATGCTCTAAAATGCAACCTAAATGCACCTTAACACTATATATAAATATGACTTATCAGATTGCAAGATTAAGAATATAAACACTAATCAATTAGAAATATCAAGACTAATCAAACCATGAATAAATATCAATCAATAATCATATCTTATAAAATGGATTCCCAAACCCTAGAAAATAAGACTACTCAATCATGAAACAAAGAATAAAAACTAAAACTATAAAAGAAAACATAATTAAAGAAATCAATGAAAGAAACTAGTAGAATTCATGAATTAAAGAAGAATAAGAAAAACTAGGGTTTACAACTAAAACTAGAGAGAAAGAGAAGAAGACTAAACCTAAAAACGCAGAAAAATAATATGTCTAATAGCCTATTTATAGTTTTTACAAAACCGGCTAAAAAAGGCAAAAATTAACCTTCCCGAAAAACCGCCCGGTCTACCGGGCCAAACCGCCCCGTCGGGCGATTGTGAGATGAAATCTCGCCCCGTCGGGCGCGTAAGCAGGGCGCCTAACCGGGCGAACAAGTCTTGTGCTCTGATGAAGATTTTTTCTCGCCCGGGCGGGAAAACTGCTATTTTGCGTCAACTTGCGAAGGCTGTATCTCTCAAACCAAAAGTCGGTTTGGGACGTTTGACCTATCGTTGGAAAGCCCTTCAAGTCTAGTTTTCAACCCAACTAGAATTTCTTGATTCTAACAAGCACATAAAAAGTTATGATCAAAAGAGTATACATGACTCCTTTTTCACATTTCTTCTAATGATTTTCCGCTTTGTTTTTGCTCAAACTCGTACTATGACATATCCATACGATCCTTATGCATCGTAGCTTCTTTACAAGTGCTCATAATCCTCAAGCTTAGCTAAATATACTCCAAATACGTTCTCATTACCTGAAATTCATCAAAACAATAAAACATACCGAATAGGAGTAGAATAACATAACTTAAGAATATGATGCAATAATGAACCTAAATATGAATCTAAATGCTCTAAAATACAACCTAAATGCACCTAAACACTATATATAAATATGACATATCAGACAACCACTTGACTTATGTCCTAAAGCACTAGTCTAAGTGAGTGGTTAACAAGAGGATTGTATTAATTACAAACAGACATTGTTGGGATACATGTTTTGAGATAATACAAAGCAGAAAATCTTAGTCACATGGTTTTGCTTTCAAAGAAATAGGACAAGGTAGTCACCAATGAAGTGATATGTCTTTCAGTTTAAAGCTATATAACTTCACCATTTCCCATTTCCCAAACTCATCCCAACCAAGAGTTTCTGCATTCTTTAGCTTTTCATATTCCAATATTTTCTCATCTTCGGTACAACTCTTTCATATCTCTCTTAAAACCCACAACATGATCAGCACAAAGAAGCTAATCAAGATGGCCAAAAAGTGGCAAAAAATAGCAGCCGCCAGCAGAAAGAGGATCTCCTGGCCACGACCATTGGCTAATGAAGGTCACTTTGTTGTCTACACAACTGACGGAAGACGGTTTATGATTCCTTTGAAATATCTCAAGACTGAGATATTCATAGAACTTTTCAGAATAGCCGATGAAGAGTATGGAGTAGCAAGCTGTTAGGACTCTATTTAGGTTATGTATTAGGAATAGGTTTGTTATTCCTAATGAGTGATGAAGTAGGACTCTCTACTTAGGATGTATAAATATATGTTATTGATGAATGACAAAGGGAGACTGAAAATTGAACTAAATTTAACATGGTATCAAGAGCCAAAATCTGAAAAACCAAAACACATCTGACCTGAAAACCAAGACTCGATTTTTTCGAGTTTTCCTTTGTCTTCTTTGAACCAAAATTGATCCAAAATCCTTGAACATAAACCCTAGAAATTTTTGTTTTCAACAATCAAGCAGAAAAAAAAATCGAACAAACGAAATACAGCAACTGACTCCCTCGAATCAAACCCACCTAATTCATGGTGATGCATGACTGGTGGCAATTTCCCCACATTAATTGGACATTGATTGCACGAATACCACAGCAGTTGATGCGGCATATGCTCAGCACTTTGTTCACTCCCAAAACGGTAATGTCTATTCAGCACCGCCTCACAGCTTTTCCACGAGGGCATCGTGGAACCGCGACACCAAAACCTGAATTCCGATCTAATCCACCACGAACCCGGAAAACCGGATACCAACAGATCTGCGCGCACCAGGTAACTGCAGTCAGCGGCGCCGGTGGTGCCCCGATGGCACGTGCGACCAACACTAGTGCTCCTGGTCCGGGCGGTATGAGTGTGGGTGGTGGGGCTGATGCTCCTCCGCCTCGTGACGTTGTGTTTGCCGGTTTAGCAGGCATTACTACTGAACAATGGAACAATCTTTTGGAATTGTTAACTCTTCCACAACCCACAGATCGATTAAATGGAAAATCTTTGTGGATTTTAGACACGGGTGCAACCCATCATGTCACAGGCACTATCTCACATTTACGTGATGCACGGAAAATTAATGGTTGTCCAGTTGGATTGCCTGATGGAAGTACTACAGATGCTACACACGAGGGAGCTGTGATTCTTCCTGGAAACTTGAAAATTACTAATGTTCTATTTGTGCCTAATCTTGATTGTAACTTGATTTCTATTCCCCAATTGTTGGATTCTGCAAATTGTATTGTCCAATTCACTAAAACATTATGTGTCTTACAGGATCACAGAACGAGGACGTTGATTGGAGCGGGTGAACGAAAAGATGGACTTTTCTTTTACCGAGGTGTTCCAAAGGTAAATATAATGGTTGTTGATGGCATGGCATCGATGGATATATGGCATAAGCGTTTGGGTCATCCTTCGGAGAAAGTTCTGTGACATTTACCTTGTATGAGTCCCTCTACTATTACTAGCTGCAATAACGATGGGTGTGATGTCTGTTTCCGTGCCCATCAACCTCGAACTAGTTTTCCAAGGAGTGATAGTAGAGCTAGTAGGATTTTTGAATTAATACACTGTGATTTATGGGGGCCATATAGAACTAAGTCTGCTTGTGGTGCTTCATATTTTTTAGCAATCGTTGTTGATTTTTCCCGGACTGTTTGGACTTATTTATTATATAATAAATTGGAGGTTGAAATTATGTTTCTGCATTTTGTGGCATTGGTGGAAAGACAATTTAATCAGAAAATTAAACGTGTTGGGAGTGATAATGGCACTGAGTTTAATTGTTTACGCCCCTATTTTGTGAAACAAGGGATAATCTTTGAAACTTCATGTGTTAAAACCCCACAACAGAATGGAAGGGTCGAACGGAAACATGGACATATATTAAATGTCGCACGTGCATTGCGATTTCAGGCTAATCTACCTTTGAAGTTTTGGGGGGATTGTGTTCAGGCGGCCTGTCATTTAATAAATCGAACCCCCACTGTAGTGCTTGATTATAAAACCCCCTATGAGTGTTTGTTTGGCAAGCCCCCTAAGATGACAGATATTCGAATTTTTGGTTGTTTGTGTTATGCCTATAATATTTATCATGGGGGTGATAAGTTTGCCAGTAGGAGCCGTTGTTGTGTTTTTGTTGGTTATTCTTATACACATAAAGGATGGAAACTATATGACTTAGACACCAAACAATATTTTGTTTCCCGTGATGTGAAGTTTCTTGAAAATAAATTTCCTTTTGCTGTGTCTGAACCTGTGAATGAGTTCGTTGTGGAGGGACAGGCAGGAATGGATGAATTTTTTGATGAGGCATTGCCTCTTGAAGTTCCCGTTGTTGTTGAAGGGGGACTTGGACCAGGGAGCTGATATGAAGGTGGCGCCGGCTGAGGAGGCTGAGCCACGCATCGAGGTGGTGCCGGCTATGGAGGTCGACCCACGTGCGCCGGAGGTTGGTGCACCGAACCCTGTAGGCGTGGCCAGGGATGTTAGCACGCAGGGAGGGAGTAGGGAGGATGATGGAACACATTTGGGGCGTGGAAAACGCACCAAATTCTCAAATAAAAAGTTGCAGGATTATGTGACTCATACTATAGTGAAAAAGAAAAGTTCATTGACTCAGGCACCCGTTTCAGCATCGTCCTTAGGTACTCCCTATCCTATTACACATTATGTTTGTTGTGAAAAGTTTTCTGATAAACATCGCTGATTTCTAGCAGCTATAACTGCAGGGCACCCTCCCAAGTCATTTAAAGAAGCTATGAAGCATGAAGGGTGGCGTGAAGCTATGGGAGCTAAGATAAAAGCTCTGGAGGATCAAGGCACATAGGAATTGCAACCTCTCCCTCCAGGCAAGAAGGCCTTGGGGAGCAAGTGGGTGTATACAGAAAAATATGATGAGCAGGGAAAACTGCAGAGGTTGAAGGCTAGATTGGTTATATTTGGTCATCATCAGGTGGAAGGAATTGATTATAATGAAACTTTTGCCCCTGTAGCAAAAATGACAACAGTACGTACTTTCCTAGCAATTGCAGCAGTGAAGAAATGGGATATTCATCAGATGGATGTCCACAATGCATTTTTACATGGTGATTTGGAGGAAGAAGTGTATATGAAAATTCCTCCTAGTTTTCAGGGAGGAAATACTAATCTAGTGTGGAGGATGAAAAAATCATTGTATGGTTTGAAGCAGGCACCTAGGTGTTGGTTTGCCAAATTGGCCAGTGCTTTGAAAGCCTACGGGTTTAAGCAGTCTTATTCTGACTATTCCTTGTTTACTTTGACCAGGAAAAATATTCAGCTGAACGTTCTTATCTATGTGGATGATATGATTATTGCAAGGAATGATCACGAAGCTTTACTGAACTTCAAAGCTTACCTTGGAAAATGTTTCAAAATGAAGGATTTAGGTGCTTTGAAATATTTCCTAGGCCTTGAAATTGTCAGGGGGCACAGGGAATTTTTATGAGTCAACGGAAGTATGCCTTGGATATTATTTCTGAGGCCGGGTTGCTCGGTGCCAAACCTGCCGAGTTTCCTATGGAGCAGCACCATCAGCTCGCTTTGGCTGATGGTCCTGTGTTTGAGGATCCAGAGAAGTATCGCAGATTGATGGGCAGGTTGATTTACCTTGCTGTTACTAGGCCCGATTTGGCATATTCTGTTCACATTTTGTCACAGTTTATGCAGGCTCCTAAAATGGTTCATTGGGAGGCCGCTTTGAGAGTAGTTCGATACTTGAAGAAAAATCCAGGACAGGGAATATTATTTCGTTCTGATAGTGATCTCCGCCTTGAAGGGTGGTGTGATTCTAATTGGGCTAGTTGTCCTATTACTCGAAGATCCCTGAGTGGGTGGTTTGTTTTGTTGGGATATTCCCCTGTTTCCAGGAAGACTAAGAAGCAGCCTACAGTGTCTCGGTCATCTGCTGAGGCAGAATATCGTTCTATAGCTGCTATCGTTTGTGAATTAAAGTGGCTTAAGCAGCTACTAGGTGATCTTGGAGTTCAGCATCCTGCAGGAATGAGATTATATTGTGATAGTCAATCTGCGTTATGCATTGCCAAGAATCCGGTGTTTCATGACCGTACTAAACATATTGAGACTGATTGTCATTTTGTTCGTGATGTCGTGACTGAAGGTCTTGTGAGTCCGTCATATGTTCCTACTAAGTTTCAGTTGGCAGATATTTTTACAAAGCACTTGGTAGGACCCAATTTGATTTTTTGTTGTCCAAGTTGGGCGTTCGTGATTTGCACGCTCCAACTTGAGGGAGGGTGTTAGGACTCTATTTAGGTTATGTATTAGGAATAGGTTTGTTATTCCTAATTTGTGATGAAGTAGGACTCTCTACTTAGGATTTATAAATATATGTTATTGATGAATGAGAAAGGGAGACAGAAAATTGAACTAAATTTAATACAAGCGCAGGGTCCATCACGCTGCCTTGTGATTCAGATTTCATGGAGTACATGATCTCTATGATTCAAAGACATGTGACTGAGGACTTGGAAAAGGCATTAATCATGTCCTTAGCTACCTGCAAATATTCAACATTGTCACTTGAACATCAAGAGCAAATGAACCCACAATTGTTTATATGTAGTTACTAGAAACTTTTTGTTTTCTGTTATCCCATTTGTACAAAATATATATAGCAAAATTTTGCCTACAAAGTAAAGGACAGTTGAGAAATTATTTTTTATCAATTAAACAGTTTTGCCATTGTAGTATTTCTTCACTTATCCCTTTATTTCTTGGTGCTTGATATAAACGGCCAATAATACTAATATTTCAACAGTTCAAAGAAGTTAAGATAAGTTAAAAGTGGCTCGATTAATAACAAAAATAAGTTAAGAAATATTTTCTGATAAACACAATTGTGGTTGAATAGAACACACCCTAAAGAGGCAAAGAGTCGAACTGAATATTCTGATGGGAGACTGAATAACTTGTACAGAGAAGAAGTCTTTCACTAACATAGGTGAATATATATGGTCCATGAACAGGAACGATAGGCAAATGTAACAACACCTTTAAATTTTCATCTGTGAGAATGCCTAAAATTTGTAGGAATATTCACCTGCGGACCTGCCACATGCTTGACTGCTTGTGCTATATATTGAACCCTACAGACAGCAAAACAACCATAATCTGTAAGAACAAAAATTGTCCATCAGTTGATTGCTTTAGAATACAGAGTTTGAATGTCAATCAGTTGGTAAATAATTTGTAAGAAAAAAAATTGTCGGTCTACATCAGTTGGTAAATAATCTGTAAGAAAAAAATTTGTTGGTCTACATCACTTGAATCTGTTTTGGTCCCTCAGAATCTCATTGCAGCTGGAATTGCCGAAGGATGACAAATCTCAAGTGCTGGGAAAGATTGCCAACTTCTTCAATTTATTCAACCTCAAAATCATTTACCAACTAATGAACAACAACAACCAGTGGCGGAGCCAGAATTGTTTCTTAAAAGAAACCAAGTGTTCACTTATTTTTTAAAAATCTAGGCGTGTCCAAGTAAAAAACACTACTCCAACCTATTATAAACAAATTTTAATCTAAATTCTCATTAGTTTCATCTTTCTTTCTTGCAGGTATATGAGTAATTAAGCTTAAGAATATTTCTTGATTGAGTGCAACTATTACAGTAGCACTTTATCCAAAATCATACAATATCCACTCCAGATTATACAAAATCTAACTTAGTGGTTGTCAAGAATCTGATATCAATTATTAAATGATATATTTTGGCCTACATGTTTTTCAATTTGTCAAAATGAATGCAAGTTGGGGTTAGTAAAACAGACATAGCCACCTGAAAATCCACATGGATAAAGTTCGCAGCTTCCAGCAGAAAGAGGATTTCTTGGTCGAAGCGAGTGGCTGCTAATGTTCACTTCATTGGTTACAGAAATGATAAGTACAGCAGATTGTTTTGGAAAAAGTACCTTGTTTTTAGCATTGTAGAGAGGCTGTTCTTCTGTTCAGTCGTTGGTAACTGATTCTGTATTTAATAAAATGTAAAAAAGCAATCAAGTCGAAAACATATGCTTAAAACTTACTGGTCATCTTTTGCCATTTTCAGCTGCAATCACATTCACAGACGCCAGGGCAGAACAGATTGAAATTAGACATACCCCATGAAAGAAAAAATCTGGATGAACGAAATCAAAATTTTGTAGCCAGCTAGAGCAGATAAAACATACATTGATATATACAAAAAAATTCACCGAAATGCTCCAACTGTTAGTTTCAGTTAAAGTTACTTTATCCAACACCAGGAATCAGGGATGCAATATATGGCTCGTTAACCCTTCATATCGACCAAAAGTTGAAAACACATAAGCTTCTACAATCTGTAGGCTATACCTTTGTGCTAATATTGCAGCTTATACCTTACTTCATGTAGAAGTAAAGAGAAGGGCACATAAATACAATGGCAAAATAGTTGGATCCAATAAAATCTTTCTGAATCTCATTAAAATTCTTAATGTAAGCATGATGTATATATGTTCTATACAATAGAGAAAGGCAGAAAGCTATTTATTTATTTCTAGAAACTAGAAATCAACGATTGTGGGATCATTTGTTCTTGATATTCATGTGACAATGATGAGTATCTGTAGCTAGCTAAGGACATCATCAAGGCCTTTTGCAAGTCTTCAGCTACACATCTCTGGATCAAAGAAATTGCGTACTCCATGAAATTTGAATCACAAGGCACCATAATTGCCCCCGAACTTGTGACTCCAAACTCTTCCTATGCTATCGTAAAGAGCTCTATGATAATCTCACTTTTGAGATAAGCCAAAGGAATGACAAATCATCTTCCATCAGTTGTGTAGACAGCAAAGTGACCCTCGTCAGCCACTGGTCTTGACCAGGAGATTCTCTTCCTGCTGGCTGCTGCTTTCTTTTGCCACTTTCTTGCCATCTTAATTTCTTTGTGCTGATCATTTTGTGGCTTTAAGACTAAAAACAAGGTACTTTTTCCAAAGAGCTGAGTTTGTCTTGATATGTCAAGAATATAGCAGATTACTTGTTGAAAAGTGGTGAGGAAATGGTAAAGTTTTATAGCTTCAAACTGAAGACATATCATTTCATAGCTGACTACATTGTCCTTATAATTAAGAAGCATAATAACCACGTGGGTAAGTTTTTGCTTCTTTGAATGATCCCAAAAGATGTTGCCCAAAGATGTGTCTTGATATTTGATGATTGATATAAGCCTCTTGCTCAGCAACTCAATTACATTATTGTACAAAAAGGTTGAATGGTCATGCTTTTTTGTTCATCTATTATCTTATCTGCATAAATAAGTTGTTTTCTCTGACGCACATGGCAACCCAAACATCTGCATTTAATTAGTTGGTAAGTACTTGGCAGTATGAAAGCAGGAAATCTTGGTGTCGAGCCAAAACAAAGCAATATCCACTCAACCTACTGGATGTCAAGAGGCTAGTATCAATTGTCAAGCAACAAATTTGGCCTATATGTTCTAAGATCTGTCTAATGGTTGCCACTTCCAGATGGAAAAATGAAGCAGACATAGTCACCTGCATATCCACATGATTGTGCTTCCAAGTCGAATTGATATGTCGTAGCCTAAAGCTATAAATCTTGATGGTTTCTTCAGATTCTTATTGACCAAGCACACTAATTTCCTCAGTAGATATCAATCTAATTTTTCTTTTCAAACTTTTATCCTTTTTCCATCTGAAAAGCCCACAATATGATCAGTACTAAGAAGCTTGTCAAAATGGTGAGGAAGTGACAAAAAGTAGCAGCTGCGAGTAGGAGAAGGATTTCCTGGACAAAACCAGTGGCTGAAAAAGGTCACTTTGTCGTCTATACAAGTGATAAGAGAAGATTTATGATTCCTTTAACATACCTGAAGAGCGAGATTTTAACAGAGCTCTTTAAAATGGCAGCGGAAGAGTTTGGAGTAGCATATTCAGGGCCAATTATGTTACCCTGTGATTCAAGATTCATGGAGTACACAATCTCTATGATCCAAAGACAAGTTGATGCGGACTTGGAGAAGGCACTAATCACGTCCTTAGCCTCCTGTGGATATTCATCAATGGCAGATGACCATCAAGAACAACATAACCAACAATTGTTTATCTGTAGTTTTTAGAAAATTTTCCTAGCTCCTTTATACAAAACATGCAGTAGTACATTTTTACAGAGAGAGTTTATAAAGTTCTGGCAGAAGTTCGATCAAAAGGCCTTGTCCTTTTGGCTATATAAGCTTCTATATTTTTCATGGCACATGTTATAAACTGCAAATGATCAACAAAACCTAAATAAAGAAAACGAGATCATAATTGAAGCAGTAAAGGTGAACAACATCGAATATCATCCTTATATCGCAGCTATATATGTCCATTGGTCATTAGCTATCCGACATATACATGAGAAATAGAAGCAATCTTCAATCAAGAATGACAACAAACAGTCAACCTATATTCTTCTCATTAAGAATTTAACAGGCATCATCTTTGCCATGATATAATATTTGACTTAACAAGGAAAAATCGAGTTGATAGAAAATAATACACTTATAGAAACATATATATATATATATATATATATATATATATATATATATACTGCTCGTTTTAAGGGTGATGGTTGTTGTTCTTACCACCAGTCCTGTGCGACGACCTATATTACATTCCTCGCAGCCATCATTAAGTAATGATGTTGTGTGTCATCCAGTTTGAGGCTATACAATAGCAAAAGTTTGTATGAGCTTCACAATAACTTATTGTCAAATTGGGGAGACTGTTGAAATCTCAATAAAGATAACCATTTTTCTTCTCATTCCCCTCCTCTATATTTTTCCATTTCATATCATGAACCAAACGGCCCCTTAGATAGATTTGGAAGGAAACGGAAGCATATTTCTGTATTCCTTCCCTTCCCTCTTTATAATCCCCTCCCCTTTCCTACATTAAGGCTAAGTGGCTAACCAAACCCTGTTGAAATCAGTGTATTACAATCTCACCCAAGACTTGCTCCAATAGAAGTACACTAAAAAAACAATAATCGACAACGGTAGATCTAAGTTAATACTCCCTCTCAAAGACTTTGATTTTTACACATGTCATCACATAAATTTGACCGTTTACACATGTCATAGCATAAATTTGACCGTTTATATACTTTATTGTCTACTAGTAACGATTATAAAAAATAGATATTTTGAAAATCTAGATTGAGATAAATCCAACATAATCTTACATACCATATATATATATGTTAGACAAAAAAAATTAATCAAGGTTTGTATATGGATAGTCAAAGTCAAGATGTTGTGACTAAGAACATAAGTACTAAGGTCATACAATACAGAAAGATTAGGTACCAATCCGTAAAAACACAATCAGTGTTATGATAAGCTACAACAGTAGCCTCATAACCTTATAGCTAGCAGTAAGTAACAGGTTTGTAGGTTTCTAATATACCTTACACGATATAGAAAGATCAAGTCCTAGTGGTACACTGGTACTACAGCCGTGCTGGTTAGATACTAGGAGCAATTGTATAAAAAAAAGTAATTTTTTTTTAAAAAAAAAAAACCAAAAAAAGCCACAACCACACCACTTAAAACTAGAGTTGATTAACAGATCAGGTCAGGTCATGTTAAGGTTCGGGTTAATAATAAACGGGTTGAACATGTCCCAACCCAAACTTAACCCGTTTATTAAACGGTTTGAAAAACTCAACCTTGACCCAACCTGTTTATTAAACGGGTTACCCATATAACCCGTTTAACCTATTTACATATTTATTACTATTAAATTTTTATTAAAACTTATTAGTTTTCAGCAATAAATTCACATAAAGTATGCATGATTAGATTTTCTTTTCAGTTTTTGTGTTCTACAATTAGTATTTTTAAAATTTTCACCAACTTTTTAGGAAATTTATATTTTAATGAGTTAAACAGGTCAAAGCAGATTAATTTCGGGTTGAAAATGTCAACCTTAACCTAACCCATTTAATTAAATGGGTAAGTCGTGTCAACCCATTTGCTTAAATGGGTCAAAAATCTCAACCCAAATCCGCTTATTTCAGGTCCGGCTTGGGTTTGGTAAACGGATTGGGTCAGTTTTTCACAACCCTACTTAATACACAGTCATCTTATTGAGGGGCTGCTGACAAGAGGCTTATAGGAGTATTAATTACCAAGAGACATCTTTGGCATACATGTTATGAGATAACCCAAAGTAACAAAACCTAAGCCACATGGTTTGCTTCAAAAGAATGAGACCAAGGCACTTACTAATGAAATTATATGTCTTCAAATTGAAGCTATAAAACACTATTGACCATTCCGATATCCGAAACACATCCCAATCGAAAACTTCTAAATCTGTGTTTTAATTTCTCATCTTAAAAAAAAAAAACTCTCATATTCCTCTTGAAACCCACAACATGATCAGTACAAAGAAGCTTATAAAGATAGCAAAAAAGTGGCAAAAGAAGGCAGCTGCCAGCAGGAAGAGGGTCTCCTGGCCAAAATCAGTGGCTAATGAGGGCCACTTTGTCGTCTATACAACTGATGAAAAACGATTCATCATTCCTTTGGTATATCTCATGAGCGAGATTTTCATCGAGCTCTTAAAAATAGCCGAGGAAGAGTTCGGAGTACCAAGTTCGGGGCGAATTATGGTGCCTTGTGTTTTAAACTTCATGGAGTACGCTATCTCTATGATCCAAAGACATGTAACTGAGGACTTGAAGAAGGCATTAATAATGTCCTTAAGTAGCTGCGGATATGCATCATTCTCACATGAATATCAAGAACAAACCAACCCACAATTGTCTATCTATAGTTTCTAGGAAAGAAATTACTGTTTCCATTTTGTACAAAACATGTAGTATTGTAGTACAATTTTGTATAGAAAGTTAATGACAGTTAAGGCAAGGAAATCGTTCAAGTTAAACTCATATTCCATTGTAGAAACTAGAAGTTACCTTTATTTCTTTGTGGCACTTCATGGTGACTGCTAACTGATCGATCAGCAATCAATAGCCTATCGAGTCTCATACTCCCACCATCTCTTGAGAATAAGCCACAGTTTTTTGTAAAATCATCTTGAAATAATAAACCACTATCTAAATTCAGTCAGATAAAGCCGTTTAACTTTGGAAGTTTCCACATTATCCTTAGTGCTGTTTAACTACAAATTATAGACAAAGGCTACAATAACAAAATGGAGCTGTAAAAATCTAACAAGTGATGATACTAAAGAAGTGTTCGAGTAACTTTAGTGAAGATATATGATCCAGTATCCACCACAGGATGCAAATATAACAGAGTAACAGTGTAATATTACTTGAAAGAGCCCTTCATTCTATAGTAACATTCACTGTCACATGCTTGTGTTTCATATTGAACCCTACACACAACAAAGCAACCATAAATGCTATGGCTAATCTATCTGGCCTTGCAACTAACTTTTGCTTTCTGCTCGAATACAATCAGTTACAGTTGGTAAATTAAATTTGTAAGATAAAGATTATATGTGTACATCAGTCTGATCTGCCCTTGGCCCTCAAAATATCATTGCAGCTGAAATTGCCTAAAGATGACCACATCTAATCTTTTGGGACAAACTAAAGAACGGGTGACGGAACCATTATAGAATATTATTTTGGCAGAGACCAAATATAATTTTCTTTTGAATTTTTAGAGACCAAATATAATGTTTGGTTTAGATGAGTACAAGCATGTTTGGTTTGCCAAGGATATCAGGGAACAAGAAGTTAGTATATGGGTTAGGCATCTATTGGAACTCTTGAACTTATCCAAAACAAAGCATTATCCACTCCAGATTTATTCTATAACCTAATTTAGTGGCCGCCAAGAACCTTCAAAGAATTATCAAAAGGGACATTTTTGGCCTTCATGAATTCAGATCTGCCAAAAAGAATGCCAGTTGGATATAGTAAACCAGACATGTTCACATGCTTTTTCTTGCAAAGAATGAAAACAAGGCAGTCCATATTAAAGTAAATGTGTAATTAGCTTGGACTTATAAAACATGATCTACAAAGCCTTCTAACCCAAGCACTTCTGAATTCTTGCAGTGCAGTTCAATCTACATTTTCATCTTCCACAAGTTCTCTTACTTTTCTATCTGGATTTATATCTTCCACAAATTTCTCTTACTTTTTCTGTCTGAAAATCCACAACATGATCAGTACTAAAAAGTTCATTAAAATGGCGAGGAAGTGACAAATATTAGCGGTTGCGAGGAGGAGAAGTATTTCATGGCCAAGACCAGTGACTGAAAAGGGTCACTTCATGGTTTATACAAGTGATAAGAAACTGTTCATGATTCCTTTAACATACCTCAAGAGCGAGATTTTTGCAGATCTTTTTAAAATGGCTGAGGAAGAATTGGGTGCAGCAACTTCAGGGCCAATTCTACTTCCATGCGATTCAAATTTCTTGGAGTATGCAATCTCCATGATCCAAAGACATGTTGCTTAAGACTTGGAGAAGGCGTTGATCAGTCCTTAGCCACCTGTAGATACTCATCTCTGTTGGATGACCATCAAAGACAAACTAATCACCAATGTTCATCTGTAGTTTTTAGAAACATCTCCTAGCTATTTTATAGAAAATAGATAGTTGTATAATTATACCAAGAGAAAGTTAACGAAAGTTCCTGCGGAATTTCAAAACACACAGTTTAGTCATTTTGCCAACACATCCTCATCTATCTCTTCATGATTCATGATATAAACTGCAAATGATCAACTACACCTGATAAAATAAAAAAAATTAGAACTTAGGAGGAGGTGTTCAGGTGTTAGTGGAAGCATTAAAGATGTACTATATGGGAATTTAATAATTGATTCACGTCTTTATCAAATATGTCCTCCTTTCAGTGCGGCTAACATCAATGCACAAGCAAATAAAGATGCTACGTTCATTAACAATCAGCCATCCAGCATTAACATAATCAAGAATTAAGCTAATTAGCATCACATTAATGAACAACTCCAAAGTCATGGCCTTTATCTCCCTACTATATAATAAATTCGACGTCTTCACATTGTTATCTAAAGGAGAACTAGAAATTGACTTCACAAAGCATAATACTTGATAAAATGGAATGAACTTGAGAAGAAATTATCCTTAATAGACCCATCTAACTATTGACCTGCAATACCTGTAACTAGGGGTGATAATGAGCCTGACAGGCTCGCGAGCAGCTCGGGTTCGGCTCGGTCAAAGCTCGGCTCGTTGAAGCTCGGCTCGAGCTCGGGCTCGACTCGAGACTTAAACGAGCCGAGCCGAGCTAGGCAAAGCTCGGCTCGTAAAGCTCGTGAACAGCTCGATTATTATTTTATACTAAAAAAATTATTTTATATTAAAAAAATATTTTATATTAAAAAATATTTTATATTAAAAAATTGTTTATATATTACAAAATTGTTTATAGATATTAAAAATTATATTAATTATTTCTTTTAAGATATTAACTAAGCTATATAATAGAAGAAACATTAAAAGAAAAGGTTAAAACAATTAAAAAGAAAAAGAAAACAAAAAAAGATAGAGAAGTTATGATTGTATTTTTAGAACTTGACTAATCTTTTTATTTAACTTATGATTGTATGGTGTAATGGAAGTAGCATGGAGCGGGCATTGTAGGCTTTGGAGCATATGGCAACTTACAAGAATGACATTGCCTTGAGAAAAGAATGAACTCTTTATTTTATGTAATATATTGTATATGTGTTGGTTGATATATTATCGTTGTTGAACTTTTGTATTGTTGTAGAACTTTTGTATTGTTTGCAATATGCGAAACTTTTGTATTGTTTTATTGGAATTATCAATGATGATAGAATCATTAAACTCACTTTATACAGATTTTTTGCAAAATAAATTTCCTAAACGCGCTCGAGCCCATAATAGAGAGCCGAGCCTAAACGAGCCCACGAGCCGAGCCTAAACGAGCCCACGAGCCGAGCCTAAACGAGCTCACGAGCCGAGCTCGAGCCGCGAATTCTCATCACGAGCTCGAGCCGAGCTCGGCTCCCCCAGGCTCGGCGAGCTCACGAGCCGAGCCGAGCTCTTGAAAACTTAAACGAGCTCGAGCCGAGCCCAGTGCTATTCGGGCTCGGCTCGCTCGTTAAGCACCCCTACCTGTAACCTTATCAATCCCAGAATTACAAGCTAAAGATGATACGCCCTTGTTCTCCATAAGAGAATAGGAAACTAGAAGATAAATTTGGCCATACATAAACAAGGCTTTATTTTCAAAGATCATCAACTGATTTTGTCTATACATATTCGATCTCCCTGAATCTCATTATAGCTGATTTTGTCAAACAATGACTAAAACTCAGTGGCAGCAAATGATCAATTTGATTCAAAGTTATTGTACTTCCGATTTCTTAGCTAGTAAATAATAAAATTTATTTAACATCGAAATGATCAATGGCCAACAAATTTTTCAATTTTAACATGCTATTTGGAGTTTCTGCAAATTTTTGTCCTTGGTGCAAAGCCAAAGATGTAGAGAAACCAAATTCAACCTCAAAGTTCAACGTTCACCACTTTATGAGCTGCATACAGCTCAATGAAAGGGAATCAGTTACCACAAGTACATAGGAAAAATTGCTAGTTTTAGTTAATCAACTGTTAGGACTCTAGTTTGGTTATGTGTTTGGATTAGAATTGTTAATCAGATTCTAAGTAGGACACTTAGGTTGTATAAATATAATTTGATGATCAATAAGAAAGGGGACTGAAATTGAACTAAATTTAACATGGTATCAAGAGCCCAAAACTTGAAAAACCTCTCTATCCAAATCTGAAAAACAGAAACACATCTAACCTCGACACCAAGACTCGATTTTTTTTCGTGTTCTTCGTTGAATTCGTCGCACCAAATTGCTCCCAGATTTGCTGCTTTGCTTCGGTTCTTTACTGCTTCATCATTGATTCACCAATCCGCACCTATTCTCGTCGCACACGCCGCGACATCATGACAGAAAATACAGAATCATCCAACCCCAAACCTGATCCCGCCTATTTTTTAGGCTCCAATGATAATCCGGGAAACTTAATCACTCCAATTCAATTGAAAGCCGACAACTTTGATGAATGGGCACGCGCAATTCGCATGTCTCTCAATGCCAAACGGAAACTTGGGTTCCTAGATGGCACAATCCCGAAACCAACCACCGCGGCAGGTTTGGCCGACTGGAGTACTGTACACTCCATGCTGATTTCGTGGCTCCTCAATACTATCTCCCCGAATCTGCGTTCGTCAGTCTCGTTTTTCGACAACGCTCATGAGTTGTGGATGCATCTTAAAGAACGCTACTGTGTTTCTAATGGCACACGAATCTGCCAAATCAAATCTGACATCAGTGAATGCAAACAACAAAAAGGTGAGTCTTTGGCCGATTACTTTGGTCGTTTAACTCGCCTATGGGATGAACTCTCCACCCAGGAGGTTGCGCCATCCTGCTCTACCGGCGGTGCAGCCTGTCCGGTGAGGCTATTTCTTGAAGAAACTCGAAATCAAGAATGTCTACACCGGTTCTTGATTGGGCTCGATGATGGGTATGCTCCCCTTCGCTCGCACATCCTTGCGCAGGCTCCCATGCCTTCCGTTAATCGAGCCTACCAAATCATCGCCCAGGAGGAGCGTCTGCGGGGACCCACTGCTTCGTCGCTTCCGCCGCCAGGCGAGGCCTTGGCATTCAAGGTTGATAGCCGCTCTAAACCCCGCAGCTTTGGTGAAACAGTGGTCTGCACCCACTGTAATTTCGAAGGCCATGAGGCCTCTGGTTGTTTTCAACTCATCGGGTACCCCGAGTGGTGGGGTGACCGTCCTCGGGGTCCACGCGGATCCACAGCAGCACGTGGCAGCAGGCCTGCCCGCGGTCGAGGAGGAAAAGGCGGACCACCAGCACGCGCAAATAAGGCCGTGGCTGGTGGTGGTCCGGGTGATAAGCCGAATAGCGGGGGCGGGTCGACTACCCAACCTCGTGACCCTGTGAGTGCTGGTCTTGCAGGGATAACAACTGAACAGTGGCAGAACCTCCTAGATTTACTGAACTTACCTAAACCGACTGATCGTCTGAAAGGTGAGCCTTTGTGGATATTAGATACTGGTGCCACACATCATGTAACAGGCACGTTTTCGCACTTCACAACAGCGCGGAAAATTCATGGGTGTCCGGTTGGATTGCCGGATGGTAGTTCTGCAGCAGCTACTTATGAGGGAGATGTGGTTCTTCCTGGAAATCTAAAACTTCATAATGTTTTATTTGTTCCTAATCTTGATTGTAATCTGATTTCCGTCCCGCAATTATTAGACTCTGCGAATTGTATTGTTCAGTTCACTAAAACGTTATGTGTATTACAGGACCGCACGACGAGGACGCTGATTGGAGCGGGTGAGCGGGAAGATGAACTTTTCTTTTTTCGAGGTGTCCCCAAGGTAACGGTCATGGCAGTGGATGGCATGGCATCGATTGATACTTGGCATAAGCGGTTGGGTCATCCTTCAGAGAAAGTTTTGCGTCATTTACCGTGTGTGAGTAAATCTCGTAGTAGTAGTTGCAATATAGATGGGTGTGATGTTTGTTTCCGAGCTCATCAACCTAGAACTAGTTTTCCTTCCAGTCATAGTAAAGCTAGTCGCATCTTTGAGATCATTCATTGTGATGTATGGGGCCCTTATCGAACTAAGTCTGCTTGTGGTGCCTCATATTTTTTAACTTTAGTAGATGATTTTTCCCGCACTGTTTGGACCTATTTATTATATAATAAAATGGAGATTGAGATTATGTTTATGCACTTTGTGGCTTTTATTGACAGACAATTTAATCAGAAAATAAAATGTGTGCGCAGTGATAATGGCACTGAATTTAATTGTCTGAAACATTATTTTGTGCAAAATGGGATCATCTTCGAAACTTCCTGTGTTAAAACTCCACAACAGAATGGACGGGTTGAACGGAAACATCGTCATATTTTAAATGTTGCCCGGGCTTTGCGATTTCAGGCTAATCTACCATTGAGATTTTGGGGGGACTGTGTTCAGGCAGCTTGTCATTTAATTAATCGAACTCCATCTGTCATTCTTGATTATAAAACTCCCTATGAATGTTTGTTTGGTAAGCCTCCTACGATGACAGATATCAGGATCTTTGGTTGCTTGTGTTATGCCCATAATTTATATCATGGTGGTGATAAGTTTGCTAGTCGGAGTCGTCATTGTGTCTTTGTTGGTTATCCCTCGACTCAGAAAGGATGGAAATTATATGACTTAGAAACCAAGAAATATTTTGTTTCCCGGGATGTGAAGTTTATTGAACATCAATTTCCTTTTGGTGTGTCTGACCCATTGTCTGATAAACCTGACCCCACTGATACGGTGGATTTGATGTATTGTGAGGAGGAGATGCCTCTGCCTCTTGTTGAAGTTCCCGTGACGGTTGAAGGGGAACTCGATACAACAGGGGGTAGGGTGCCCGATGTGGAGGATGTAGTTGTGGGTCTCGCGACTGACCCGCAGCAAGTGGACGAAGGGGTGGCCGAGGCTAGGGAACCCTCCTAAGTCATTTAAAGAAGCTATGAAGCATGAAGGGTGGCGTGAAGCCATGGGAGCTGAAATTAAAGCACTTGAGGATCAAGGCACATGGGAATTGCAACCTCTTCCTCCAGGCAAGAAGGCCTTGGGGAGTAAGTGGGTGTATACAGAAAAATATGATGAGCAGGGAAAATTGCAGCGTTTGAAGGCCAGATTGGTTATATTTGGCCATCATCAGGTGGAAGGCATTGACTATAATGAAACTTTTGCCCCTGTAGCAAAAATGACCACAGTTCGTACTTTTCTAGCCATTGCAGCTGTGAAAAAATGGGATATTCATCAGATGGATGTCCGTAATGCATTTTTGCATGGGGATTTGGAGGAAGAAGTGTATATGAAGATTCCTCCTGGTTTTCAGAAAGGAAATACTAATCTGGTGTGCAGAATGAAAAAATCATTGTATGGTTTGAAGCAGGCACCTAGGTGTTGGTTTGCCAAATTGGCCACGGCTTTGAAAACTTATGGGTTTAAGCAGTCTTATTCTGACTATTCATTGTTTACTTTGACCAGGAAAAATATTCAGCTGAACGTTCTTATCTATGTGGATGATATGATTATTGCAGGCAATGATCAGGAAGCTTTACTGAACTTCAAAGCTTACCTTGGACAATGTTTTAAAATGAAGGATTTAGGTGCTTTGAAATATTTCCTAGGCCTTGAACTTGCCAGGGGGCCGCAGGGAATATTTATGTGTCAGAGAAAATATGCCTTGGATATCATATCTGAGGCCGGCTTATTGGGTGCCAAGCCTGCTGAGTTTCCTATGGAGCAGCACCATCAGCTTGCTTTGGCGGATGGCCCCTTGTTTGATGATGCAGAGAAATATCGCAGATTGATGGGCAGATTAATTTATCTTGCTGTTACTAGACCGGATTTGGCATATTCAGTTCACATTTTGTCACAGTTTATGCAGGATCCTAAAGTTATTCATTGGGAGGCCGCTCTGAGAGTGGTTCGATATTTGAAGAAAAATCCAGGACAGGGCATATTATTTCGTTCGGATAGTGATCTCCGCCTTGAAGGATGGTGTGATTCAGATTGGGCCAGTTGTCCTATTACCCGGAGATCTCTCAGTGGGTGGTTTGTTTTGTTGGGATATTCTCCTGTCTCCTGGAAAACTAAGAAGCAGCCTACAGTATCACGCTCGTCTGCAGAGGCTGAGTATCGTTCTATGGCTGCTATTGTTTGTGAATTAAAATGGCTAAAGCAATTGTTGGGCGAACTGGGAGTTCAACATCGTGCTGGGATGAGATTATATTGTGATAGTCAATCTGCGTTATATATTGCCCGGAATCCAGTCTTTCATGAACGTACTAAATCAATTTAACATCAACATACAGCGTTAATATAGTGGTGCCGTGTTCATTGTGAAATAAGGTCTATAATGAGTTATGACTTACAGCGATAAAATTGATTTAGTAGGTTCCTATAACATCTTACATCGGTACACAAAATAGGTAAGGTAGTAAACAAGCCAGACAATGTCTAAGACTCGAAGTGAAATGTCTAAAGCTGATCATTTCCCCAAAAGCATGCTCATCCACCATATTCTTCAATACAACCCTCCAAATCAAAGTCATCTTCGAAATATTCTCTCATTTATCTTTCTGGACACCCACAACATGATCAGTGCTAACAAAATTGTGAAAATGGCAAAGAAGTGGCAAAAAATAGCAGCTGCAAGCAGAAAGAAGATTTCATGGTCAGAACCAGCAGCCACTAAGGGTCATTTTGTTGTTTACACAAGTGAAAAAAGACGGTTCATGATTCCCTTGACATACCTAAAGAGCAAGATATTCCAATTAAAATAGCTTATTTCATCTTAGCAAAATGACATTGCTTCTCCAATATGGATCAATTGTATTCTTTTGATCTAATCTGGCTCGCAAGAAGCTTATTTAACTCTTAAAATCGTCTTCAGGTGACATGCCCCATGACTTCTAAAACAATTGCTACGATTCAGATAAGGCCGAAACACACCCACGGCCCACTTGAAGATTTATGTGGTTTTGCTTTCAAGAAATGACAACTTAAAGGCAAAGATGAAGCAATATCGCTAAGGAGTGGAGCTATAAAGCTGGACCGCGTCCTCTATCTTCTCGACCAAGGACCTCCACTTTGAATTATTTACATAGTAATCTCCTCCTTAAAACTCTATTATCCAATGATTCACAGATCCTAATAAGTATACAGAAGCTAGTCACCATGCAAATAAGTGTAAAAGCTAGCAGCAGCAAGCAGAAGAAGAATTTCCTGGCCAAAACCAGTGGCTCACGAACCACTTTGTCATTCACAAACATTGGTTAACGATATATGATTCCTTTAACAAACTTACATACCTCGAGAGTGAGATTTTTAGAGAGCCCTGCAGAATAGCTGAGATTGGGTTAGTAGCTGACGTGTCAGTGACGCTGCCTTGTGATACAATGCATGGAGTTTGTGATCTTTATTCTCCAAAGACATGCAGCAAAGTTTTTCGAGAAAGCTTTGATCACATTATTAGCTTAACTGCAGACACTCAACATTGTCAGTACGTGAAGGTAGAAAAACCATCAAAATGCTAATATGTAGATTCTAGAAGAAATTTTCTTTATCTTTTGTATAAACAAAAACACTAGTTGACCTACATTGATCTAATGAAAAGATGTATCTTCTTACAGTACTTGTATAAGCTTCACTGCCACTCAATCGTTTTCCTCTTAGAGGAAAAGAAGTTTTTCCTAAGAGAAAACAAGCACACTTGCACCTAAAATATTTCCAGTAGACAAGATAGAATGCGGCATTTCTATCTACATCAACGACTTGAATAACTAGATATCTCCTCTTTCTAGCTAGAAGTATAAAGTTGGTAGTAACATGTCATATATTAGCAGGGTATTGCTGTACATGTCAGTTAGACAGTACACACAAAATCTTAAATTTTCATATATAAACAAATCAAGCTAATTAAATTACAAAAGCATACATGATCAAGATAATTGTTAGCAAAGGATCGTTGATGTCAACTAATAAAATTAGAAAAAAGCATACATCTGTGCAATTAGGATGAACTCAAAATCATACATCAGCACAGGAAACTAGATTGTTCTGGTCAATGTGAGGAAATCAATTTTGGCCTACAAGTTAGATATTTGATATCAAGTTCCACTCAAACAGTGGATTATTCCTTGTCTACCACAGCAAGTTTGGCAGCTTTTCATTGTAATCATTAAAAAAATTATTAAGAACTAAACCTTATAATAATTAATAAAGAAGCACAATTTTCATATCCAAATTCTTATATCGTTTGTCATCCTTGCTTGGGCCTGTCAAAACATTGCTGTCTTTCAGATTCATAAGACACAGAGAACTTAACTTCCCCATGACTAGATACGTTGAATTTTACAAGAACGTAAGCAATAGAACTCTCTAGAAACTCTGATGTCTTACAAAAGATCTAGACAGGAAACAATAGTACAGATTGGATAAACTCGGTCTCATGAAGAATGGATACAAGTTTAGTGCCAACTAACTGACAACCTATTACTGGCTCACATAAAAGTTACTTAGGTCAGCATAATTGATGACAACTGCCCTTCATATAAAAGCTTCAAGCAAATAAAATCCAAACATGCCCACCTGTTTAATAGTTCCAGGGCCAACATTCACATGGTTCTGCTACCAAGAAATTGGTGCAAAACAAGCACCATTAAAGTCAGGGCTTTGCCTAAGAGCTATAAAATCTGGTCACTTCTCAAAATTTCCTCAGAACAAACTACTTATCCAAGTATATACATCCTTCTATTTCATAATTCATTCTCCCTCTCTTTATAATTTACACAACAGATGGTATAAGGTTTATGATTCCCTTAACATATCTCAAGAGTGAGATTGTCACACAGCTCTTTCGAATGGCAGAAGAAGAGTTTGGCTTGACGAGTGATGGATCTATTACGGTACCATGTGATTCTACTTCCATAGAGTATGCCATTTCTATGCTACAAAGACATGCAGCCATGGATTTCGAGAAAGCATTGATCTTGTCCTTGAGCACCTGCCACTCATCATCATCATCATGTTTACAGCAAGAGCAAATCAACCAACATTTACTAATCCACAGCTTCTAGAATTGATAGGAGAAAGTAAAAACATCTTTTACCATTTTGTATACTTAAAAGATAGTGCTAGATACCTAGATAGGTGTAAAGAGGATTTTGTTTCATTTTGCTTTTGGAGCATCTCTATCTGTTTGTGTTATTTTCCCTCCAGTCCTTCCCCTCCCCTCCTGCAAGAATATTCCCATATCTTGCAACAGTGAACGCCAAAATAAACACCTTGAACTGTATAAGTATAATAGAATTCGAAATAAACAATAAACCTTGAAGACAGATGCAGCAACATTTTCAACTGAAACTATCTACATGACAGCAGTGAGTCCAGTATGTTGTCAAAAAAAAGCTTATGATCAAGAAATTCGGAACTGCTTTTAATTGATATTCTGATTTCGTACTTGAAAATTAAAATAGAGCTGTAACGGAAAAGTGGATGCAAAGGGAAATATCTCCAATGTTCATAGACACCAAAAAAGTTGGCTACAGCCAAGGAGTCTATATCAAGCAAATGAATTAGAAGTCTATTATGTCGACTGCTCAAAACTGAGTATCCTGTACCTTTCGGAGATTCAGTGACAACAAAGTTACCTGACACATTGCCACAGAAAATCATTTTCAATGCAGTGAAATAAAAATGAAAAAAAATTCCATGTCTCAGATTAGTTTATACAGCGTGACTTTCACGGTCTCCGTGAAACACCTTTGACCATTTATATCATTAAATATACATTGGGACGAATCTAACAAGATTCCACATAAGTATATTTTATTTTATGTATTAGTGAAAAACTAAGGCCAAAGTTTGTAAAGTTTGATCAGAAAAGTAAAACTGTAAGCTAATCTGGGACATTAGGAAGTATAAAGTAATAAATCCTTTTTCCCCAACATAGTATACACATTAATTCAAGGGGAGGGAAACAAATTTGATACACCAAGCTTCTGGATTAGGACTTCAGGGCAGCATGAGGGCCCTAGATCAGCTGGCAGAGATCATCATGTTCAATGAAGCTACAGACCCTTGGCGTTCCAACAAATTAATCAACACATAGAAGATACAGCAGACATCATTTATAACTGATATTCAAGCTTTGGAGAGGCTTGATTCTCTCCCAATTGAAATCTTAAAAACTCCCCCAATTTTCTTATCAATATTCAACATGATTTTCCCTCTTACATAAGCTGTATATATATAGTAATTCTTCCCTAACTATCCCTCTAACTTATTCTCCAAGACACCTACACTACTTATAAAGCTATTCCTGAAATGCCCCTACTCCGTCTATCAGTTCGTAGCAGACTAGCAGTTACCAAAAAAAATTGTTCATCATTGTCACTTGCAGCCTCTGATTGTGTTTGTTGTCCCAGTCCCTTCCTTCAAGGAAGAGTTGGTTGTACATAAATCAGCTACACGAGAAAAAGACTGAATTTCAAACAAAGACACAAATATAGGAAAGGAACAAAAGAGTAAACACCACCAGTCCAAGACTAACTAAAATGAATATCTCAATTTAACCAAAGCAAATCGTGTGTCATGAAGAACTTTTGTTCGTTAGAATCCATCTTCCTTATATAGCAAAAGATTATTTATCAGAGGAAAAGAAGGGGGCTGCTGAAGGTGAAAAAGAAAGATAAGCTAAAAAATTCTTCAAGATAATTATTTCCTTAACAATAGTGAATTTCAATTAGCAAGAAGGAAATTAAAGACAACTAGAGACATTTCTCACTCAAGTCAATTGATATCAAAATTTAAAAGTAAACTACAACCTTAGCTGTTGTTGACTTAGTTATGTTGCGGGAAGATAAAAGATTAACTATCAATCAAGTAGATAGATTTTCTTAAAAAAAACAGAATTTGCAGTTGCTATAATTATACTGCTGTAAGAAATCATAACAGTCAATCACACTGCTGGATTCGTGAATGAATTCCATAATACTTCAATCATTCAAGACATAGAAGTTACCAATTTCCTTCCCTGATCCTGTAATCTGTGTGGTTCTCATACAACTTCCCAGTGATCAGATTCAAGCCGCTCCACTACTGGAACAGGAGCAAATTCTTCAAGAAAATTATTTTCTTAACATAGTGAATTTTGATAAGCAAGAAGGAAATTAAAGACAACTAGAGACATTTCTCACTGAAGTCAATTGATATCAAAAAACTTTAACCTGTTGTTGACTTAGTTATGTTGCGGTAAGATATCAGATTAACTATCAATCAAGTAGATGAATTTTCATAAAAAATCAGAATTTGTAGTTGCTGTAAGAAATCATGACAGTCAATCACACTGCTGGATTCGCGAATGAATTTCATAATACTTCAATCATTCAAGACATATAAATTACTAATTCCCTTCCCTGATCTCTGTGTAATAAGCAGTAAAAATATCTTCCAAGTTCCAAGTAAACTTAAAATGGACACAAACAGGCTAACAAAGATGAACATTAGCTCTGTAACAGTGAGTAATAACAACTGCATCTATTACGCACTTGGGCAGAAAAAATTAGAACTAAAATATGTTATCTAACTCAATTTCCTGTAATCTGTGTGGTTTTTATACAACTTCCCACTGATCACCAATTTTAAGGGATGAGCACTTGACCTCTATAAAAACAGCCACATGTCATTTTGGCATTACAATCTTAACCAACTTCCACTTGCATATTTGGCTTTGCAACCTTCATTTATCAAAATCTAGTTAACTTCTTTTCCTCATATTTTCCTCCCTCTCCCACTCTTCTTCTCTTTATCACATCTTTCCATCCCACCAACACCACCGCCACCACGACCACCACCGATGCCACCACCACATCCACCACCACTGCTACCGCTGCCACCATGTCCACCACCACTGCCACCGCTGCCACCATGTCCAACACCAGATCCTTTAGCTTGTCCTCCCATTTTTCTTAAAAAAGTGGTTTTGTGCCTGTTGAACTCTTTCTCTGTAAATTCAGAATACTTTACTAGCCCGAGTACAGACTCACATTCATCAACATTATTTATCCCGATATGTTTCAGGCATCCTGATGCATCCCAACCAGCTCCACTATAACATAATATCAGCGACCTACTCATTTGCTTCCATGCTTTAATCTTTCGAACACATTCCTCACTCAAAATCATCTTGAAATTGATCCAATTATGATCATCGCGCTCAAACGTAAAACTTGTTTCTACCATATCTTGCACGTCTTTAATTCTCGCGCTTTCCAAGAAATGAACCGCAATAACAAACATCGAATTCGCCCAAGTTGAGCTATCGCTACCACTCAGGTTCTTTATCGCATTTACTAGGACTTGGGGACCCAACTCTGTCGGGACATCTCCTCCATAGGAAGAATCTGACCCTATTTTAACACTGTTAACAACCTTCTGTTTGGTCATTGAATTCAAATCATCAAAACACCTCCATTTGTGTTGATTTTTAAAAGCAAGACCATATGTATTCCCCTTCCATATTAGAATAGGCACTTCACCCTCCCCCAAATCACTCTTCCATTTGGTTTGAGTCAAGTTATCAGCCTTGAAATTGTAAGCTATGTTTCTATCTAGGGGCTCTTCATCCGAGAATTTCAGCACCAACATGATATATTCTCTCCCTTCTGGCCACATATGCTCTTTTTTGGTGCATGGAACATCAAAGATTCTTTCACAACCCCAGGAAACAATAGTTCTAACTAGAACAATGGCTTCTACTATTCTTTTGCCCATCCTTCCATCCCTATTGTGAACCTCAAAAAACACTCTGTCCTCCATAGGAATGTCTTTAGGATTCAGCTCAAAAACCATTTTGGCAGTAAGAACAACAAAAAAGATTCTAACTTTTCTGGGAGAAAAAGAGAAGCTTTAAACTCGAGCAAGTTATGGAAAAAAACTCAAAATCATACTTACGTACCTCTTTCTCTAAAAAAATCAAAAATTTCCATGCTTGAAAGGAAGCAATGTTGTATGAATATCTGTACGGAGACAGGAGACTACGCTGCACTCTGCAAGAACGACGCCATGAGCTGAGCTTAGTGTGTCTATACTCTATAGTGAGGTAGTCGACTTGCAAATTGCAATTCCAAGTTGGGAGGGAAAATACTGTGATTTCACTAAAATATTGTAGTTGGCTACAATTAGGCCCAAATGGGAAGCACAGGCAGGGGCGTGATCTATGTAACGGGCACACCCCAAAAAACTATTTTTCTGCGCGCATATTATGCATGTTGGATAGTTAGCTCAAGTGGTCGGGGTTTCGAGACTTTGGGGGTGCATTTTGGGAATTGAATTCTCTCAGCTTTTATTTTATTTTTTTTTAAAATTTTTTTTTGAATTCTTTGCTCTCTTTATTTAAAGAGTTGCCATCAAAACTTTGATTTTGATCCTTTTGAAAAAGTTACTATATTTTCCAACCTTCCTATTCTCATGTCTTCTATCCACTTTATTATTCACTTATTTGCACTCATTATTTTTTGTGTCCAACACAAAATATCTAAGCAACAATTTTTCTTAAAAGACAAAATCTCTTCATCTTGAAACGAATGCGTGTACTTTCATGTATTAAGTTTGATCATATCTTTAAATTAATTTATAGATACAAATGTAACTATTAGTTAGTAATTAAAGTTGTTTATTTGGGAACATAAAAGTTAAAGTGTTATATTTATTAAAAAATTCAGAGGGAGTATTTATTAAAGTTGTATATTTTTTAAAAAAATCTAAAACCCTAATTCAATATCCATTTCCACCCCATTTTCATTTTCACTTTCTAACCATTTACTTATAGTCTGTGTTTTATAATCTACCGGAAGATAAATAAATATAAATGTAAACAGCTTGTTTTCATCCACTTACATGTTACATCACGAATCCGCGATTCATCTTCCCTTGGTTATTTCTCTTCCAATTTGCTTTACTTAAAATATCATCATTCTTAAGTCATGTTTGGTTGAAGTCTATTTTCCTTGGAATTACAAATTCCTAGGAAATAGCTAGAAGTGGTTATGTTTCGTTTAAGGAAAATAGGAAAAACATAGAAAATGGGAATTTCAAGAAAATGCACGAGCATCAGTTGAACACCAACGTCTGCTAGAACGGAAGAGAAAATGTTTCTTGCTTTTGGTAGTATAGGCGCCGGTTAGAGAAAATAGGTTAGGGGTTCACTAGCTTTCTCTCCTGTGAAAAGAAATCGCTTAATGAAGTGATGCCTAAACCCTAATATTATAACCTATATATAATAGAAGAATCCTAGGCAAGTTAAGAGAACTAACACTCCACCTATTCCCCTTATGGCCGGCCAACCCTAATCCTAAATGGACTTGGATTGTTTTGTCCAACTTGTGCTACAATGTCTGACCTCATAGGAGTAATGTTTTTTATTTAGTTGTAGACCCAACCAATATTGTCCTACTAATCATATTTATTCTCTAGCAAGAAAATACAAGCACTAAAATAATTAACTTTATTATCTTCATAATTTAATTCCTATTTATATTTAGTAATTGTCGGGATGTCTAAGGACATATTCTTTCAATCTAGCTCCCACTTATCCGAAGACAAGAGCGCAATGTTAAATTCCTTAAGTAAACTTAATGCCAAATTTGATAAGACCATGTTATTCTCAAATTTTTGTTCCTTGATTGTTGAGTTCGAACTGTTCTAATAAGGATTAACTCTTTGATCCTATTCCGCATGGCCATGCAATTTTTTAGTTCTCGCTCATCAAGAGGCCCATACACCATTTCTATTTAATTGGAGGACTTATCCACTCTTGTATGGCCATAACTCCCACTCAATTCTTAGCCCACCTGATCACTGCCTTTATAACCTCCTTTTACGGCGCGACGCTTATTAGTGTCAAGGTTAAACTAATTATATTGTGGTTATTAAGACAAACTCATGTCTAAGGAATCCACTAAATATAGTAGTTTGATTCTACTTTTAGAATCTAATTAGGTCAAGTATCAAGGTGTCGAATATAGATCCATATAATCAATTAGACATCTTTATATCTCCGTAGCCCATGGAATTGCGCTATCAATTAATTATATACTAGTCTTTAAATAAATCATTTATGTCTAATTTAGTGATTTAGATTAGGGACTTTAAATAAATTGTGATTTCAATTCACTTTATAGGGTTCCATTATCAAAACGTTTTTGATAATCCTATTTGAAAACACAAATTATTTGGACACTTTATTTAATACTATACCAAACAATTAAATAAGAAATGAATTTTTATTGATAAACATTCAAAATATAATAAATGTCTTTACAATTGTAAACATGAATTGATGGGTTTTATAATAGTACCACAAGTGCACGGTGTCTGTTGTTAGCAGATACTTAGCAAGGGTCGATCCACAGGGAGAGGAGTTCTACAGATTGATGCTCAATTACTTTACTATTCAGAGCGAAAAGTTGTTGAATGATTAATTGTTGGAGTATGTCCTACGATCAAGTGCATAACTCAAAAGTTATAAATTATTAATTATATCCAATATAGTTTAGGTAGTCATTATGCTTTGCTAGAAGCCAATCTTGACTTGTAATATTAATAAATGATTAATATTTACTACTGAACTTGTTTGGACCTACAGGGTCACACCTAAACTACAATGTCGATTAATTAGTCTATTGGAGACTAATATTATTTGATAATACAAATAAATACTCTATTGCTAAAATAAAATGAGATAATTGTAATATCTTCTCATAGTCATAATATGAGGCAATTGCTAGAAGTATCCGAATAGATTTCAGCATAGCTACTGGTGAAAAGGTTTCATCATAGTCTATACCATGAATCTGTTTGAAACCTTGTGCCACTAGCCTAGATTTGTGGATATATACATTTCCATCCATGTCAGTTTTCAACTTGAAAACCCATTTGCATCCAATAGGTTTAACCCCATCGGGCAAATCAACCAAGTTCCAAACTTGATTTTCATACATGGAATCCATTTCGGATTTCATGGCTTTTGACCATAAGTCGGAATCTGAACTAGCCATAGCTGCTTTGTAAGTAGTAGACTCATTGTTTTCTAAAAGCAATATTACTTTATTATCAGACACGATAAATCCATATCTCTTAGGTGTTGAAATTTTCCTAGTAGACCTACGAGGGGCAGGTGCCACAAAGGTAGATTCCACAACAGGTTGTGGACTCTTATTAGTTTCCACAACTACTTGTGGAGGCTCCTGATTTTGTGGCTCATTTTCAGCTCGGATTTCTTCGAGGTGAATATTTCTCCCACTTGAATTTCTAGAAAGATGTTCTCTTTCGAGAAAGACACCAGTTCGTGCCACAAACACTTTGTTCTCAGTTTTGTTGTAGAAGTAATACCCCTTTGTTTCTTTTGGATAACCTACAAAGTAACATTTGTCAGATTTAGGTGCAAGTTTGTCAGATTGTAAACGTTTTACATAAACTTCGCATCCCCAAATCTTAAGAAAAGACATAGTTGGAGTTTTTCTAGCCCATAACTCATATGGAGTCTTTTCAACAGCTTTGGTTGGAGTTTTGTTTAAGATTAGTGCGGCAGTTTCCAAGGCATGACCCCAGAACGATATCGGAAGATCGGCCTGACTCATCATTGATCGAACCATATCTAATAGAGTTCGATTTCTCCTTTCGGACACACCATTCCATTGTGGTGTTCCTGGAGGAGTTAGTTGGGAAAGAATTCCACAACTTTTGATATGGTCATCAAACTCTTGGCTTAAATACTCACCACCTCGATCAGATCGGAGGGCTTTTATTGTCTTGCCAAGTTGATTCTGTACTTCCATTTGAAATTCTTTAAACATTTCAAAAGCTTCAGATTTGTGCCTCATAAGGTAGATATACCCATATCTACTGAAGTCATCTGTGAATGTTATGACGTACTGATAATTGCCTCTAGCATTTGTACTCATTGGTCCACAAACATCAGAATGGAGCTTTTGTCATTTTGCCAAGTAAGCAAGATTCGCATGTATCATAGGATTCAAAATCAAATGATTCCAAAAGTCCTTCCTTTTGAAGTTTTTGGATACGTCTCTCATTTATGTGGCCAAGACGACAATGACAAAGGTAAGTTTTATTTGAATCATTTGATTTGACCTTTTTAGTATTAATGTTATAAACTTGTCTTTCTAAATCTAGCAAATAGAGCTCATTAAATAAGTGAGCACTACCATAAAACATTCCATCCTTTTGAAAAGAATGACATTTATTCTTAATCTCAAAAGTTAACTGTAACGCCACGGAAATACATAACCTTAATCATCAGCGGAAACATGCCTTAAACATGTGGGTTAGGGCCCACTAATAAAACAATAGCCTAAAATGATCTATTTAAACATATAAATTCTCAACTTAAAGTAATAATAATTACCCTTAATACAAAGTGTTCTAGGTTCCCAAATAGATACAAAGTCACTTCAACTTAATCTTGCCGGAGCATCCTTGACATAACTGATCCTGTGCTATCTTCATAATACCTGAATAATTTCATAAAATAGGGAAAAGAGAAAACACTAAAAATAACCTAAAATGAGTTGAAAACTCAGTAACTTCACTCTAGCCCGTAAAAACAGTTTTAGTTCGTAAACATTTTCAGGCAGAGGCATATATCAGATCATATTGGTAATTGTTCGGAAATACTATCAGAAAACATCATCATTGAACAGTCTGCCGGCAAGGACCATTTGCGTGAGCATAGTTCATTGGCAAGTACAGGTTTTGGATATAACATTAACATTTCCGTGTTCGTTCATATATCGTAAACATAATTCCTCCACCTGTAACTTGCCCATTTGCCAGTTCAGTTCATAATGCCAAGCCAGCAGGACCATCCACTTTTACAAATTTGCATGCATTCATATTTCCGAACAACCGCCATAAATCATGATAATCAGATTCCATAAGTCATAACATCATCGTTCATAGTATGCATGGAAATCATTGAATCATAACGTATTTCATCATGCCACATAAAAATTATAACACATATTCATATCACATAATTAGCATCATATAATTGTATTCACGCATCCAAGCACATATAAAACGTCACATATAACACATACGGGTATACATATATATTTGCAAGACATGAAAGGTTACACATAACATATATGGGCATACATAATAGCTGGACATGAACATTACCTCAAACGCAATTCCGATTCCGAGGGTAAACTCCTATAAGCTTTCCTATTTCCTTTGATCTCCATAAACCAACGTCCATAACCAAAATATAAACAACAACAAGAATCAGAACCCACTCATGTATCTTCATACTCGAAAACTAGTCTATCTTACTCCTTCTAATACAACTCCATTCACAAATCTCACTTCATTTCTATTCTTTGATCATCTACTAATCAACATGAATCCCATAAGTTAACTCCAATTACTCCAACAAATAATTAAGTAGCTTTATCAAACATTATGTAGTTATGATTCAAGCCCAACTAGTTAACAAAATACCTTCAATTAACACTAAAGAAATTCAGATTAAGGCTTAATGATTATTTAACAAAACAATCTAGCATGACTTGATGAGATCCAAATAGGTTTTTGGGCCTAACTTAAATCTAATTAACATAAGTTATACTTAGACTTGGGGCTTGAATTGGCAAACTCCAAAATCAGACTAATTGAAATTAAGAGGCATGAATTACCTCTGCTCTCAAGGAGCAGGGAAGAACAGATGAGATAGGGGGAAAGCCAATCTCCGAGCAGCGGTGGTGACATCCGACAGGGGAGGTGAGCTCCGGCGAGGCTGCGAGGCAACGACAAGGGTGCAGGCGGCGTGAGCAGCGCTGGCGCAGCAACGAGACAGAAGGAAGGACAGGGCACGAGAGAGAGAAATAGGGGCTTGCGTCGCGGTAGGGGCTGCGAACTGCAGCACGGATCTCCGGTGGTCGGGACTGGTGCGCGCAGATGAGGGTGGCGCGGAACCGCGGGAGGAGAGAATTGGGGTTTTGGGGTTTCATGGGGAGAGAGGAGTGATGGGTTGGGTTTCCTTTTTGGTGAGAGAAATAGAGATGGGTTTGGGGGAAGCTGATCATCGGGTTTATTTCTTTCTTTCTTTCTCATTTTCTTTGGATGACAAAATGTCAAACCTTGGACTTTAATTAAAAATCATATGGGAGAAATAAATATGCTTTGCTTATAAAAATATTAGTACTATATTATAGTTAAACTTGTACCATAAATATCACTTTTGAAATAACTAAGGTAAAGATATTTATTTCAGAAAATAATTTAACCATGATTATTTCGAAAAAAAAATTAGGACGTAATTAAGCTAATAAACATAATTACTAACTCATTAAACGATATTAAAGTTCGGGGTATTACATAAACCCTTCTGTATCCAAACAGGAAACAGAAATAAATGTTTTTAGAAATAGATGGAACAAAATAACAATTATTCAAATCCAAAACAAGCCCAGAGGGCATTATTAAACTAAAATTGCCTACGGCTAAAGCTGCAACCTTTGCTCCGTTGCCAACACGTAGGTCCACTTCCCCTCGAGCCAAGCACCTACTTTTCTTTAGTCCCTGCACATTTGTACAAATGTGAGATCCACATCCGGTATCATATACCCAAGAATTAGAAATAGTGAGATTAACTTCAATAACATGTATACCTGAGGTAGAAGCAATATTGCCATTCTTCTTGTCCTCTAGATACTTAGGACAATTCCTCTTCTAATGACCTAGTTTGTGGCAATGAAAGCATTCTTGGTCTAGAGTAGCTCCAGCCTTAGTTTTGACAACCTGTTTGCCCTTACCCTTACTCTGAGGGTATTGCTTTTTATTGTCTTTCTTCTTGAAAACCCCTTTCTTTTTCTGAATCATAAGAACAGGATTCTTAGGTGCAACCTTGATACTTGGTTCAGCAGTCTTGAGCATTCCTAGAAGCTCATTCATAGTCTTCTCCAACTCATTCATGTTAAAGTTTAACACAAATTGGTCATACCCCTTATGAAGGGAGTGGAGAGTGATGTCAATTGGTAGCTCATCACCTAAAGTGACACCTAATCGTTCCAGATTCTCAAAATATCCCATCATTTTGAGAACGTGTGGACCAACAGGTTCACTTTCTTTGAGACTACTCTCAAGGATAGCCTTAACCGTTTCATAATGCTCAATTCTTGCTTGTTTCTGAAACATAGCTCTGAGTTGATGAATGATGTCAAAAGCCTCCATGTTTTCTAATTGTTTTTGCAATTCAGAATTCATGGATGCTAACATCAAGCATGTGACATCAAGAGATCTAGCTACTGTCGTATCATATGCTTTTCGAGTCTCAGCAGATGCACGAAGGGGAGGTTCAGCAGGGAGAGGATTTTCAAGAACATCCAGTTTCACCTCAGACTTAAGAACTATTCTCAAGTTGCGATACCAATTTAGAAAATTGTTTCCATTAAGTTTTTCCTTTTCGAGAATAGAGCGAATACCAAAAGATGACATATCGGAGTTTGAATTAGGAGTAACCATCTACAAATGAAAAAGTAAAGTTTTAGGTTTATAATTATAAACAATAACTTCAAATTTTAACCAAGTTAAAACAAGTTAAAGCTAAGGCTTTTAGTCTAAAAACGTCCTTATTTAGGCTAAAAGATTCCAAGACCCCAACTCATTTAATCCTAAGCCGGCTTTGGCCGGTCACCTAAGAGATAAATGATTTAGGTAAATAACACTTTATTAGTTATACTCCTATAACTCTTAGTTAATGGGAAAAATCGCATGTAAAAAAACCCATTCCTATACCCCAAAGCCCAAGTCCTAATTGGATACCTTGTTGAATAAAACCTTACATACTTGTAAATTTCTTAAATATACTCTAAATGTTCTAAGATAAAAGGTAATACCTTGCTTTGGCAAGCCCATTACCAATGATCAAAGACATGAATAGATGTTGTTTATAAGGGTGGGTATCTAATTATTCAAATTTTAAAATTTTTGAGGACTTTATTTACTATGTCGGTTCTAAATAAATTTAGTGAACTAATAGTAATTAGAACAAGAACATAATAACAAAAAAAAGTAATAATTTAAAATGCATAATTAAAATGATCCTAGTATGGCCCCTACACCTAAAACTAAACTTGAAGGTGCTTCCTTGTAGTCGTCTTTTGATCTCCATCAAAACTTGATTCTCCAATCATCGTACAAGGTAATTGAAATTTAAATAAAATTACAAAAATACAAAATGGCTCGCAGTCCGTATTTAAGATACAAAAATACATAAACGGTACGCAGACCGTATTTTCTATCCTAATTTGGGCCATACTAGTCATCCAACATTCAAGCATAAAATTATTCATTCATTCACTTACTTAGAGTAAGTGACCCAGTTTATATTAGACAATTCTAATACAAAATATTAGTTAAACTAATCAACAATTTTAATTAGTTCAAATAATAATAAAATTTAATAGTGTTAGAAATTATACTTGGACATTATATTATCATGATAATAAAATTGCAACTTTTCCAAAATTTTGAGAGTTAAATATCAATCTAATAAACTCCCACTAAGAAATGGATCACCTAACTATTAGGTACAAAAGTAGGATTGAACAAACTTGGGTTAAACACATTTTAAGCCCAAAAACTAAATATAAGTAATGCTATCCAAACAAGCAAAACAAGCCCAAATATTTTTTTTTAATAAACATGATGTAGCCCAGGCCCAACAGTAGGCCCACAAGAACCCCTGCCAGGCCCAGAGGACAGCAAGCCAGATCTGCTGTCTGGCCCAGCAGTCTAGACCAGGCTGAAAGCCCAGCCCAGACGCTGGGAACCAAACAAATAGCAGGCTCAACATACTGTTTTGTACCGTTACAAGCTACTGCTCTTAACAAAATAAACAAAAGACACGCTGGGTGCTTCTACTGCCAGCCAACTTTTCACATCTTTATTTTATATTTTTTTTGTAGTAGAAACCCATTTTCAATAAAAAAAACAACTTTATGTAGTTTGTTTAATAATCATATTATTCTAACAAAACACAAAGAAAGGCTTATAATCGGAAAAAAATGTATGGATCTCATCCAAAAAAAAAAAATTCGAATATAAGAAAAATATTATTATATGAACTATTCATAAATAAATTGAAATGCGAATATTAAATATCACATATCAATATTATTCAAATTCCAATAAAAACCAAATTATTGTGATGCACTTTCATAAGTCCAAATTTAATACTAACAAGATTAAATAATATGCATCTACAAAGATCAAAATAGCATAAATAGGGAGGCGACTGATACCACTAATAGGATTTACAATGCGGAAATATAAACAATTTATACAAAACCTATTCCCAAGAACACCCTATAATACTATAATGAATCTAAGTAAGGGAGTTAAGTTATTATACCTTTGTAGCGTGTCTCGTTGATATTTATTTAGAATCTCAAATGAAATTCCTCCACAAGTAGTCCACCACCACAATGAAGATTAGACTTTTAGATTTGCTAGTACCTTAAAACAACTAATTGTTTTGATATAATACTCTCTTGTAAAATTTTAGCGAGCAAAATTTTCTCTCACTCTCTTTCTTTTACCCACGGCTAAGCAATACACAAAATGTAATGAAGAGTCAACCTCTTCTTACATTCTCACCCTTGATATATGCGTGCAAATCCTTTTAAAAAGAATGATATAATGCTTTCCTTATTTATGGGCAATCAATCATCACATGATTGATATTGTTACTCATTTAATTAATTGATTTCAATCAATCAAAGATTAACATAATCAGCTATCCCTATAATTGATATTTTACTAAATAAGAAGATATTACAATTATCTCATTTTATAAATCCGATCTGGAAAAACTCCAACTATGTCTTTTCTTAAGATTTGGGGATGCGAAAGTTTATGTAAAACGTTTACAATCTGACAAACTTGCACCTAAATCTGACAAATGTTACTTTGTGGGTTATCCAAAAGAAATAAAGGGGTATTACTTCTACAACAAAACTGAGAACAAAGTGTTTGTGGCTCGAACTGGTGTCTTTCTCGAAAGAGAACATCTTTCTAGAAATTCAAGTGGGAGAAATATTCACCTAGAATAAATCCGAGCTGAAAATGAGCCACAAAATCAGGAGCCTCCACAAGTAGTTGTGGAAACTGATAAGACTCCACAACCTGTTGTGGAATCTACCTCCGTGGCACTCGCCCCTCGTAGGTCTACTAGGAAAATTTCAGCACCTGAGAGATATGGATTTCTCATGTCTGATAATAAAGAAATATTGCTTTTAGAAAACAATGAGTCTACTACTTACAAAGCAGCTATGGCTAGTTCAGATTCCAACTTATGGTCAAAAGCCATGAAATCCGAAATGGATTCCATGTATGAAAATCAAGTTTGGAACTTGGTTGATTTGCTCGATGGGGTTAAACCTATTGGATGAAAATGGATTTTCAAGTTGAAAACAAACATGGATGGAAATGTATATATCCACAAAGCTAGGCTAGTGGCACAAGGTTTCAAAAAAATTCATGGTATAGACTATGATGAAACCTTTTCACCAGTAGCTATGCTGAAATCTATTCGGATACTTCTAGCAATTGCCTCATATTATGACTATGAAATATGGCAAATTGATGTTAAAACTGCCTTCCTAAATGGTTTTTTAGAAGAAGAAGTGTACATGACACAACCTGAGGGTTTTATTGATCCTAATGCACCTAGAAAGGTATGCAAGCGTCAAAAGTCCATTTATGGATTGAAGCAAGCATCAAGGAGTTGGAACCTTCGATTTGACGAGTCAATCAAAGGTTTTGGTTTTCTCATAAATGAAGAGGAATCTTGTGTTTACAAGAAAGTTAGTGGGAGTAAGATTGTTTTCTTGGTCTTGTATGTGGATGACATACTTCTGACTGGAAATGACATTCCTATGCTAGAGTCTATAAAGATATGGCTTGGAAAATGTTTCTCAATGAAAGACCTTGGTGAAGCTCAATACATACCAGGCAGTAAGATCTATAGAGATAGATCTAAAAGAATGATTGGACTAAGTCAAAAGATTTATATTGATAAGGTTCTGACTAGGTTCAATATGAAAGGTTGTAAAATAGGTTTTCTACCCATGTCTCATGGCATAAGTCTAAACAAGACTCAGTGTCCTTCGACGACTGATGAGAAAGACAGCATGAGCAAGATCCCATATGCTTCAGCTATTGGATTCATCATGTATGCCATGATATGTACTAGACCAGATGTTTCCTATGCTTTGAGCATGACCAGTAGATACCAAGCAAATCCAGGTGATGACCATTGGACTGCTGTGAAGAATATTCTAAAGTACCTTAACAGGACTAAAGAAAAATTCTTAGTTTATGGAGGAGAGGATGAGCTAAGTATAATAGGTTATACTGATGCTAGTTTCCAAACAGATAAGGATGATTTTCGATCGCAGTCGGGATTCATATTTTGTTTAAATGGAGGAGCGGTGAGTTGGAAAAGTTCCAAACAGAGCACCATAGCAGATTCTACAACCGAAGGCGAGTACATTGCTTGCATCGAAGCAAAAAAGCCGCCGATAAAGAAGTTCATTTCTAAACTGAGTGTTCCTAGTATTGCTAGTGCTTTGGATGTTTATTGTGATAACACTGGAGCTATAGCATAAGCAAATGAACCAAGATCACACCAAAAATCCAAACATGTACTCAGGAGATTTCATCTGATTCGAGAGATAGTTGATCGAGGAGATGTTAGGATATGTAAAGTTCACACGGATAGCAATGTTGCAGATCTGCTTACTAAGCCACTTTCTCAGCAGAAACACGAGAGTCATACTTCAGCTATGGGAATTAGGAACATTGGAGAATGACCTATATTTGTACTTAATATTGAACGTTGTTCATTATTGAAATAAAAGGTTTATGTTTATTTTATAAAGTTATATTTGTTTAAATTCGGTTTAGTATTAAACAAATGTCCAAAGTATCAGTTGTTTTATATAGGATGTTGAGTACGAAGACTCAACCATGAAACCCTATTAAGTGAACTAAGATAACTGATCACCTTGTCCCTAATCAGGTCATTAAGTAGGTACATTAATGACCTATAATGATTAGTTTATAGATTGATTGATGATCATGTTTCATGGATCATAGAGGCATTAGATGTCTAATCAATGATATCAATGTGAATTGGTGAATACACATTGGATTTGACCCACATAAAGAAATCTTTGAGATCTAAATGTCATAAGTTGATTCCTCATACTTGAGTTTACCACTGATTCCTTACATTGATGACTAGTACACTTTGGCACCGTCAAACGTCGTGCCGTAAAAGGAGACTATAAAGGCAATGTATAGGTTACTATGAGTCGTGTGAAGGATAGAGGGTAAATAAGATGGAATTGTCCTCCTATCACACAAGAATGTTGTTTTGGGCCTCTCAGAGAGTTTAAACAGTAAAATGCATGGTCGTGCTCGAATGGATTGTGTTTCAATCATTCGTTTGACAGTTGAACTTGGAGACTGAGAAACATTCTGGACTTCATAAGGATGACAAGATTTCTTACCTTATGTTCAGATATAACAATAAAAGACAAAGGAATTATAAAGCACCACTTGCTCTAGGACAAGTGGGAGATTGTTGGAGTACTCCTATGATCAAGTGCATAACTCAAAAGTTATAAATTATTAATTATATCCAATATAGTTTAGGTAGTCATGATGCTTTACTAGAAGCCAATCTTGACTTGTAATATTAATAAATGATTAATATTTACTACTGAACTTGTTTGGACCTACAGGGTCACACCTAAACTACAATGTCGATTAATTAGTCTATTGGAGACTAATATTATTTGATAATACAAATAAATACTCTATTGCTAAAATAAAATGAGATAATTGTAATATCTTCTTATTTAGTAAAATATCAATTATAGGGATAGTTGATTATGTTAATCTTTGATTGATTTGAATCAATTAATTAAATGAGTAACAATATCAATCATGTGATGATTGATTGCCCATAAATAAGGAAAGCATTATATCATCCTTTTTGAAAGGATTTGCACGCATATATCAAGGGTGAGAATGTAAGAAGAGGTTGACTCTTCATTACATTTTGTGTATTGCTTAGCCGTGGGTAAAAGAAAGAGAGTGAGAGAAAATTTTGCTCTCTAAAATTTTACAAGAGAGTATTATATCAAAATAATTAGTTGTTTTAAGGTACTAGCAAATCTAAAAGTCTAATCTTCATTGTGGTGGTGGACTACTTGTGGAGGAATTTCATTTGAGATTCTAAATAAACATCAACGAGGCACGCTACAAAGGTATAATAACTTAACTCCCTTACTTAGATTCATTATAGTATTATAGGGTGTTCTTGGGAATAGGTTTTATATAAATTATTTATATTTCCGCATTGTAAATCCTATTATTAATAACTAAGCTAAAACAAACTAGATCACAAGAGATGAAAATTTATCAAATAATTAAAAATCAAGGGCATTCGATCGGTCCACCATGCTTATACCAATCAGGAGGGTTCAGATAACTAATAATACTTAGGTATAGGGTCGAGCAATTAGAGTAGGCGTTAATCCTATGGTCGGGTCTTAACACTCTTAAAGCAACATATGCAGTATGATCACATCACATAATCATACTCACCGGTGTGTTCTAGGCCTCTAAGAGTAAGATCTTGGTCAATACAAACAATTATTAGCTAGAATAGGATTCATGAAATTGTACACTAACATAAATCGAAGATTAAAAATGATCACACTAGAATTGCTCTAACCACAACCTAAATACTAGAAGAAATAAAAAACAATATATTTTGGCATAAGCATGGATTCCCTCACTAAGCCTTAGAGACGAATTTACTCACTCATGGCAAAGATAACAAAAACAATAACTATTGAAATATTCATACTTTGAAGCAGTTAAAATTAATAACGCACAAATACTTGAAAGTAAATAAGAACAATGGAAGAGACAATTACCAATTGAAAGGAAAAAGGAAGAACTTGAATTAAACTTGAACAATCTCCAATGTGCAATAATTAGGGCTAAAGAGAGAAAACTAGTGTTTAGGAAAACTAAAGGAGAAGAAGATCAAGATGTGAGTGGAGAAGGAGTATGAATGGAAGAATTAAGATCAGTTTGTGAGTTAGAAGAAGGATTGGCAAGAATAGGTATGTTGGTAGTGAGAGGAAGAAATAAATCAGTATTACAAGTGGTGTAAGGAGAAGAAGAATAGTGAAAAGGAAAGTGGATTTCATGAAAGTGAATGTCTCTGGAAATAACCACTTTCTTGGTTGCTAAATCTTTATGGTTAGAAGGATAGCCTATCAAGACACACGTATGTGCTATGTGCTCAAACTTAGTTCTTTTCACAGGAGATGTGGAAATGTAATATAAACAACCAAAGACTCTTAAATGAGACAGATCAAGCTTCTCATTGAAGAGCTTCTCATAAGGAATATGATAAATTATTTTTATATAGAGTTTTTAGGCACATTTAGATTGCATTATTAGAGCATATTAGTTCATATAGTTGTATTTTCGATGTCATTGGCATGAATTATCTATTTTGTGCTCTATTATGCTTCGTTTGTGGTTTTCTTAATGTGTCAGGTAGTTTCATAGCTATTTGGACGCTTTCGAAGCAATTTTGGATGAATTGGATAATTCTTACAATGGAAGTTGATGAATGGCGGTTTCTTTATCGATGAATTTATGCTTGTGGATGCTTTTCTTGATCCTTATAATCATATCAAGTGAAGTAGCTTCCATGAGGATCACGACATATCTTTCGAGAGTGAATTTGAGTTGAAAACGAAGAAATACATTAGTTTCGAAGTGATAAGAACCAACACATGTTCACTCTTTTGATCATAATTCGAGTTCTACAGATTTTAATTAAAGTGATTCAAGTTGCGTTGGAGACTAGACTTGAAGATCTTCGTAACAATAGGTCACACGCCCAAAGACGATACCTAGAGCTCGAGATATAGCCTTCGGAATTTGACCCAGGAAGCTGCCACAAGCCCAACGCCCAACGGGTGCCTTCTTCGATCTTGTCGAGCTGCTGCCTGGCCCGCTGGCCTACCTGCAGCCAATGGCGTGTCCGACCAGGCCTTGTGCACGCAAAGCAGCCCCTTGTTTGAGTTTTCATGTCCGTTTGGTCGTTTGTCGTCGCACGTCATTAAAATCCATCGACCAGGCCTTGTGCACGCAAAGCAGCCCCTTGTTCGAATTTAATGAAAGTAAATGTCTCTGGAAATAACCACTTTCTTGTTCGAGTTTTCATGTCCGTTAGAAATAAATGAATAAAAAACTGAAAATATAAGAGGGGAAAAGGGGCTTACCATGGATGAAAACATCCATGGCAGCCCCTAATTTATGAAGAAGGGGTAGAGGAGGCTAGGGTTTGAGAGAGAGAAAAAAAGAGAGAGGGGGAAGGGGGGCTAGGTACTTATTAGTTTATTTTCTTATTTTCTTTTCTTTCACTTATTTAGAGATTAGATTAGAAGAAAATATAAAGAGGAATTTTTAATTTTCTCTCTCATGCTTATTATTCCGAGAGAACTCTAGTATTACGTTTCCCTCTTCATCTCTTTCCTTGGAACCCTAGTTTTTACTCTCTTCCATTAATTCAAGTTCTAGAGGTATTTTCCCATTGTTTTCTTCTTTATTAATATTTGCTATTGTCTTCCTCTTTATTATTGTCGTTTGTTACTATTGTTTTCGTTATTTCTCAATCATGAATTCTAGGTTAATTATTGATTTTGCTTTAGTTAGTTCAACTATGAGTGATTAGTCTCTTTTCTAGCGCAAAATGAGGGAAGCCATGTTTATAGCATAATATTTATTCTTTGAAATTGATTGATTTATAGATTAGAATTGTGAGTAATTCCAATTCATAAGTTTTAAATAGTTTGATCCTTGTAATTGGCCGATATTAAGAGTTAATTAATTAGCTAATAGGAATTAGAACTGAAAGATCATATTCTTAGAGGCTTCATTACAATTGGCAATTATGAATATGTTAGCGATCGTACTGCATAGGTTGAATTGTAAGTGTTAATACTCGACTGAAGGATTAACCATTCCTTTAATTACTCACCCTCTAGTTTATTTGTTATTGAATTGACTATTATTCTTTGATTGGTATAAGCATAGTGGACCTACGTATGCCCTAGATTATTAATTTATTGATTAAACCATAATCTTGTTATTACTTGTTTCTAGTTTAGTTGTTAATCAAATCAAACATTCGTTTTCTTGAGATAGTTTAATATAATTAAGCGAAAATTGATAGAAATCCTCTCCCTGTGGGATCGACCCGTATTTGCTAAATCTCTGCTAACAACAGACACCGTGCACTTGTGGTAATCATTTTAAACTCATCGGAATAACAAATTGAATGCTTTTAAAGGCACTCTGTTAATGAGATAAGTGGCTATAAGAACACAAGCACTCCAATACTTGCTAGGAAGCTTAGACTGGATAGCCAGTGCCCTAGTAGTTTCAAGAAGATGTTTGTGCTTTCTTTCTACAACATCATTCTGCTATTGTGTGTTGCTACAACTCTTTTGTTGTAGTATACCTTTCTCAAGGAATAATTGCTTCATTCCTCCCTCTGTTAAGTCTGGAGCATTACCTAACCTAACCATTTGAACACTATTTGAACTGAGTTTCAACATGTTGTAAGAACTGAGCCATAAGTGAGACATAATTAATCTTACTTTTCAATATATGTATCCAAGTCATTCTGGTAAAATCATCAACAATGGTAAGAAACTTATTATTACCAGATGTATCACGTACATATTATGTAAGGGCCCCAAACATCTGTATGAAGCAACTCAAATGGTTTATTAGACTTGATAGTACTAATAGCAGGAAAAGTTAATATGGTTTGCTTAGCCAAAGGACAAATGTTACAAAAACATTCTGCTAAACAACCTTGAACATCAATACCCTTGATATTCTTTATTTTCCAAAAAGACATGTGACCCCTGAGGTGCCATAATTGTGCTTCTACAATTGCTAAGAAACATACTGGAATGTGTGATGTAGTAGGATTAGATGGACCAGTAGTATGAAGTAGAGAAGGGTCATATGTAGAGACCTTTATCCAGCTTAGCAAGCAAAGATTGCTTGTTCATGGAAAGGTCGTGAAGCAAACATTCATTGTTTAGAAGGAGACAGAACAACCAACATCTTGGCACAACTTGGAAATTGAAATCAAATTGAATTGAAATCCTGGAACATGCAACACATTTCTAAGAGTAACCATATTTCCTAGCTTGATAGTACCTTTGTGTTTAACTTGCAACTTAGTGCCATCAAGTTTGGTGATCATAGGACACGAATTACTCAAAGAATCATAGGAGTCAAACATGGACAGGTCTGAGCACATATGATCAGTTGCTCCACTATCTAATATCCAAGTACTTTGATAATTAGATAGAAGGCAAAAATTACCTGCCAATTGTGAGCTCACAGCCAAACCAAGAGAATTGGAAGCTTGATTGTGTTGATCCGAGCTCAAAATTTTTCCAAGTACTCCATCAACTGTTGATGTTATTGTTCTGCAGTGAAAGTGGCATGTACAACTCCAGTTTTTTCACTGTCTTCTATGTTGCTTTGTGTGACTGGAGCAGTAATAACTCTCTTCCCTTTATTCTTGGGATAACCATGTAACCTCCAACATTTATCAATTGTATGATTTTTCATCTTACAATGTTCACAATAATATAAACTATTTCTAGCATAGTTTTTCTATGAAGTGCCAATACCACTGGTGTTACCAGTCTGTCTATATGATTTAACATCTGCAGCAGTAATAACTCTATTCCCTTTATTATTGGGATAACTATGTAACCTCCAACATTTATCAATTGTATGATTTTTCATCTTACAATGTTCACAATAATATAAACTATTTCTAGCATAGTTCTTCTGTGAAGTGTCAATACCACTGATGTTACCAGTATGTCTGTATGATCTAATATCAATATATCTATTTGCTGAGAAAGCTGCATTTTCATTGTTGAATTGAGTCTTCAAGTTACTCAACTCTTTATGTGTCTCTTCTTGCAACAGGATGCATCATGAGTATGCTGCTTTTAGTATGAACATACTTTTCATCAAAAACTGAATTAATCTCTGAGTTTGTTGAGGTTTTAGAAGTTTCTCTATGAGTGTACAGTTACAACCACTACACACAGGAAGGTAATGGATCTAAACCATCTAGTTGATCCCACGACAACTTGATTTTATTGAAAAAAACATGAAATTTCTTCCTCGTTTCCTTGAGCTAAATCTCCTAATTGTTGTTGTATAGAGAACAATTGAGGTCCAGATGATTGACTAAACCTCTCCTCAAGATCTAGCCTTTCTCTTGCAGTTTTCAGATACAGAACACTCCTACTAATTGAAGTTTCAAGAGAATTCAAAATCCAGGATATTATCAGATCATTACATCTGTTCCACAGCTTAAGATGTGCTCAAGTCGCTGCAGGTTTAGCTAATGTCCCATCAACAAAGCTCAATTTATTTCTTGATGACAAAGAAATTATCATAGATCGTTGCCAATCATTGAATCCAGTAGTGCATGAAATACAGAATTCACCAATTTTAATGAACTAACATCAGAATTATTCAGAAAATAAACTGAATTAGGATCTTGTGTGTTTTAAGTGTCTTGTGTGTTTTCAGTTGGCATTGTATCTTAATTCCAGAAATTGACAGAGAAATTTGAACGAATTTCAAGAATCCAAGAAGAAAAATGATATGAAAGTACTTATTGATTTCAGAATTATCTAAGAGGAAGAATGAATTTCTCGAAATTTATGAAATCTCAATCCTTTGATCAATAAAGAAATGATCAATTGATCATGAGATATCAAGAATTTAACAGGATCAATTCATCCGCTCTAATACCATGTTAGAGTTCATCATTTTGTATGAACTGAGTTGAAAAAATGTAGAGATAAAGTAAGAAGAGAAGAGAAAGTTTATATGTTTGTTATTTATTTCTGAATGAATGAATAACTAAATGGAGATTAGTATTTATACAAGAGGGAAAGAAATACAACTTGCAATAATCTTCTAACAAATTGATTAACTAAGAAGCTTCAGTTGTAAGCTAACTAACTAACTCTTAACTAATTTGTTTGTTGCTTGTAACCAACTTGGTGCTGACTAGGAGGCTCTAACTGTATATCAACACTATTCATGTATTTGTGAGTCCCTTGAACTTTATAAACTCAATTAGGTGGTAATTCATGGCATAAGATACAAAAACTTGTCTTGGATAACCAAAAAATAATATATATTTCCTGATTGTTTTATCTATTATGAAGAGTTTATATATATATATATATATATATATATATATATATATATATATATATATATATATATATATATATATAGTGCACAATCCTCTTTTATCATGATCTGACTTGCCTTCCTTCTTACACTTCCCTTTTGTAGCAAGCGAAGGTTCAAAGAGATGCGATGAGCTGAGCAATGGTGGAAGGAAAACAATGAAAGGGTGTTGCGGACGTACATTCCTCCACCACAAAATAATGCAACGAAAGCAATAGTGCCTTCGACTCCGGCACAACAAGTCCATCTTTAGGTCCATCTACTATGGAAGAGGATAGCAATGCTGACAATGCAACACATTCGGAAGCATAACTTGTTAATCAAAGTCCTATTTAATGCATGACATCAAAACAAAGTTTAGATTGATCAGAATTGTGACATGCATGGCATGCCATAAAACCATCACATGATGGACTGAACAATTTTGCAAAGAGAAATGAGTTAGTGGAATTTTTTTTTCGAATATGTAACTTGAGAGTTGATTTTTGGTGTCCATTTGATATTGGTTAGTTACATTTACAAATGTTTTAACAAATAAAAGTATAAATTAATGGATAGATTCTCTCAATATTATAACCTAACTTATCTAAAATAATATGAATAGAAAATTTACAATCTACAAACAAATCAATTTCTCAATGTGACACAGATGAATGACCTAGAAAAACTAAGCTAGTTAATGAAATTGTCATTCGATCTCGATGGGCTTCAAGACATACATGAGAAGTATTAACAGAGGAGAATTGAACTAGTTGGCCTTGCTTTGAGCTTGGTTTAGCAAATATTGATAATTAATAGATTATCACCTTCATTAAAAATATGACTAATGTCACTACTAATGGCCATGAGGAGATTTGCACGTAGCCATGTAGGGCACGAGCTTCAGCTAGCTAGTAAAGCCGTAGAATTCCTTAACTTAATGATTTTTGGAGCTAAACATTGACCATAGTTGTTGTTAAACTTGGTTATTGAGCGGGTCGGAGTCAAGGTCGGTGTGGGTCATAGCGGGTCGGGTCGTAAGAAGGTCACCTCATAAAAGACCGATAGCGGGTTGGGCCAAATGAGTAGCGGGCCGACAACTTATCGCGAAGTAAGGCACAACAGAATACCAAAACTATCAAAGGTTAATTTAATAAAACCTTAGGGTAAGAGATGCCAAAAAACTTGAATAGTGCAACAGGAAGTATGTGTATTTTTTTATTCGGTAATTTACTAGCCCAAGCAGGGACAATCCTCATGAGCTGGGGATAATAAGGAGGATCCCACCCATAAAAAAAATTTCAGAGACTGGAAACTAGGGATTTATACCCAGAGACAAATATTCACACAAACTCTCCAAATTTGGGGTTGATGAGAGTCGAACTCTCGGCTATGATGTGGGGAGGTCGTAGCTCCAACCATTGAGCTCCCACATGATTCTCACAGGAAGTATGTGTATGACTGATAGTTCCTTAGTTTTGAATTAAATGCAACAAAGAAATATTTATGTCTTACAAATAATACCCTTTTATTGCATTTAAGTTGAAATGGGGAAGTATGAGAAAAGGTTCGTTATTTGAGTTATTCCTCAATCAAATCGAGCGCCATGATAATGTAAAAGAGCGAATATCTCTAAGTAATACTTCCAATGTAACAGAAAAAATGCAACAAATGGGTATATAATTTGGATGGTATAAAATATTCATTTGTTGCGTTTTTTATGTTACGAAGGAAGTAGTTATATTACCAAGTAATGTGGATTGTTAAATCGTATGTAATTAGACCTAGTTATTGCCCTATATGACAAGGTAGCCGGATAACTAAAGGCCAGGGTTAAATTTATAGGGATTTTATTGAACAAGCTTCATTACAATGATCAAACTCCGAACTTAACTTTTTGAGCAAAAAAACTTTCAACCCCGTCCGCCCAATAATCACATATTCACATAATGTTTATATCACCAAATGGTATTAGACCATCTCTAATGATGAGACTCAATTTTGAGTATAAGAAACATTAAAACTCCATTTGGTAGTGTGTAAAATGTATTCCATGAAAATGAGTTTTCCTTTTCCTCTTATTTTCCGTTATTTGGTTTGATAAGGGGTGTAAAATAAGTTTTCCATCAAGGGAGCTCTAGGTGAAGATCATTTTCCTTTCAAAAAGATGGAAAAACACATTTTCCTTCCTCATTCTTAGCAACCTTTTACTCTCCTCTTATCCATCCTCTCCATTCCCCTCCCATTTTTCTCTTTTCCATAACTTTTTTTATATTGAACCAAACAAAGGAAAATTAGCTTTGCAATTGAATTTTCCATTATAAAATGTTTTACATGAAATATCATTTTAGTTGAAAATGTTTTACATCCAACCAAATAGAGCCTAAATTAATGAGTTGTTTTTAACATCTAATAATAATGATATTCATCATACTTCTGAATTTGGAAACTCATGTGATATACAATTTCTCAATGGTGTACTTTAAAAAAAAATTCTCAATGGTGAGACTCTTACTTGAGACTTGAGAGTTGGGTATACTAATATGGCCCCCAAAAGTTTCCCAAAGAAAGGAAAATTAATATAAAACTGACAAAGGACCTACAATTTTGTAACGCTCAAAGTTGAGTATCTAAACTTTCTTTTTGGGTATCTAAATAAAGTTAGATACTAATTTATTGAGAGTTTTTCGAAAGAATCCTTTTCTTTTAAACATATTCCAATGAGTTTCGGTCTTAAAGCACGTATTATTCATTCTTTGGGTAAGAAATTGGGAAGAGGAGAGAATGAGCTATTGTTTGAGCAGTGCCTATAGTTATAGCTATTTCCTATCAATGTATTTTTGCCATCAACCAAAAGTAGCATAAAGGTATTTCTTTCTCTTTCGACAACAATCATAAATATTTCATTGGATGAATAAATTGCATGTTAGTAGAGATAAATAAATAAATAAAGAGAGAGTGTTAAGATTCAATCAAGCTGTCTCTCCTTCTCATTCATTATAAATTATATTTATACATCCTAAGGACAAAGTCCTACATCAAGTCTAATTAGGATACAAATCCTAAATCATATTGAACTCATAAATAGAATCCTATTTCCTTCCTAATAGAGAGAGAGGCAAAACATTAATCTGTCAAAATAATATGAAGACTCTCTTGAAATTAAAGTTGTGGTACATTTATTTGCGTCAAAGATCCCAATTATTCAGTTAGAATTAAATGTTGTCCCTTTACCCTCGAATTCCACCAATAGCATGTTTAGAAATTTGATGAACCCATTCTTAAATTTAATTTATAGTATGTGATTTTTGTGGCAACGAGCCAACGACTAACTCATTGTACGGAACATTGCATCTGTGCAGGAAGTTAAAGACAGCCATACATATAGGACATTATTTGTGACTAACATTGTGTGTAGGGTTATCTACAGGTTTCAAACAATGGATCATCACGGGTTTGTAATCAACAGGTCCGCATCTATGCTAACTGAAGCGCGTCTGTCCTCTTGATTCTAGCCCATGACCCTGACTTTTCTCCTCCTGATTGTTACAGCAAGGTTAGTATGAAGAGTGACATGTCAGTCCTCTTCGTAGAACTAGATAGTATCGAGATGCTAGAGAATAGTGATAAAGAAGGAAAGGGTTCTCAAACATGAAAAAGCCAAATTACAGGTATTTCCGTATGTTATCCTGCATAATTTTCTTGTCACCATGATCTTCCTTACACCCTTATGCTTCTTCAGAATTGCAGCATATGAGGAGCTTGTCTGACTTTGGATAGATAAGAATGACAGTTGACAAATGACTTTTGTTACAGCTGAAGCAGAGAACTTCTATTCGAAGTTCGAACCTTGTAATTTGTAGCAGCAACCTTAGTTATATGCAACCTTAATGCATTAGGTGCGGATGTTGTGATCTATACATCAGCTCTTTGGTAACCAGATGGGGTACCATCACATCATAGCCTATTAGGAAGTAATGTGATAAATTCTATAATTCTATGGTTACAATTAGGGGTGTTCACCGGTCCAGGATCGGACCGGATCGGAACCAGCTGGATCGGTGGACCGGGATCTGAAAGAATTTGGACCTGGACCGGACCGGAAAAATTACAGTCCGGTCTGGACCTGAATTTTTCCGAGCCGGTCCGGTTTTGGACCTATTGGACCGGAATCTATATTTTTGTAAAAAAAACTTTTTGATTTGATTTAAACATATTTATAAATTAGATACAATTAAATTTTAATAATTTTAATAACAATATTCCTAAAGGTAATAAATAGTAAGTTTTTAACTTTGTAACTTTCTCGCAATTACCATGAGGAGCAAAATATGAAAAAGAAGCAGCATGGTAGATCTCATAATGATCTGGTGGTTGCTTTCGGAAGGCAGCAAGATAGGATGTGTAAGATCAAAGTGGATGGAGCTTGGAAGAAGAATGTCAGGGAGGATTGTCCATCAGCAGGGATTGGATGGGTGGGTGTATTAGAGGATGGCCAAGAATTTAAGGGGAATGACCAGGTTAAAGCTACATCATCAATTCAATGTGAAGGTTTGGCAGTGCTACGAGCATGGCGGAAGCTTGGAAACGAGGTAACACGACCATTAGTGTGTTGACTGATTCCAGTATGTTAGTCTATATGATAAGAAAAAATCAATTCCCATTTCACTTAGTTAGCCTAGGTTATGATATACTCCCTCCGGTCTTTATTAGTTTACCTGTATACCTTTTTGTGATGTCCCTTATTAGTTTACCCATTTATTTTGTTTCTATTTTTGGAATGGAACCATTAACTTTCCATCACACATACATTCAACTTTAATATAAAATAATAGTTAGTTTCTCTTTCTTTCTATGTCCCACAACATTATTTCTCCTAAAACTCTGTGCAAAAGAAACGGGTAAACTAATAAAGATCGGAGGGAGTATATCTTTGTCTCCGTCGTAATAGATTTAGGTTTTGTGAAATTAGGAAAGTTGCTAGGGAAGTAGTTCAGGTTAGTCATGACTTAGTTGTAGCGACTAGGAATGGTAATCTTGTATAATGGCTTTTCATATATTTATGTATGATCTTGTTGTCCAAAAAAAAAAACTTTGTAACTTTCTACCTTTTAAATTTTTTTAATATATAAACTTTTTTTTTTACTAAAAAATAAGAAATTCCGGTCCACCGGTCCGGACCGGAAACCCGGAATTGGTATTTTCTCTGGACCGAGGACCGGACCGGAATTTTCGGTCCGGTCCGAATTCCGGTCCGGTTCGGATTCCGGTCCGACCCTGGTCTTTGCACAACCCTAGTTACAATAGGGCTGTGAAAAACTGATCCAACCCGTTTACCGAACCCGAACCCGACCTGAAATAAGCGGGTTTGGGTAGAGATTTTTGACCCACTTAAGTAAATGGGTTGACACGACTTACCCAATTAATTAAATGGTTTAGGTTAAGGTTGACATTTTCAACCCAAAATTAACCTGCTTTGACCTGTTTAACTCATTAAAATATAAATTTCCTAAAAAGTTGTGTTAAAGTTGGTGAAAAATTAAAAAATTCTAATTGTAGAACACAAATACTGAAAAGAAAATCCAATCATGCATACTTTATGTGAATATATTGTTGAAAACTAATAAATTTTAATAAAAATTAAATAGTAAATGGGTTAAATGGATTATATGGGTAAACCGTTTAATAAACAGGTCGGGTCAAGGTTGAGTTTTTCAACCCGTTTAATAAACGGATCAGGTTTGGGTTGGGACATGTTCAACCCGTTTATTATTAACCCGAACACGACCCGACATGATCTGTTAATCAGCCCTAGTTACAATACTTGTCATCCTCCAATATTCTCGTGATTAGTACTGTTTCTGCCCCTTTTCGCCAGAGAATGGTTTATGGATGTGATCTATATTTGCTATCCTCATTTGAGCACCTCTTATACGGAGTCCCATAGAGAAATTATGCGAATGTGATTGATTCTTTAGTAATTTTGCTGCTTCACAAGTCACGATGCGATGCGAGAGTGTTGTCCTCTGTTGTCCATAACTTCTATAGGCTGCAGGCGGATAATAAAACAGACGTGGGGAATTAGGGGAAGAGAGATGGCGTACAACATAACTAAAAGAGCAAAGACACATTGAAGTGTTGGCGCAAAATGGTTGTCTATTACACGACTCTTCCTTTCAGAGATCTCGTTGTTTTATTCCCATACATCTCTTCAATACTTTCTCAACTTAGGGCCATTGTAAACTTTGACAATTTGCTTCTGATCTTGATAAAGCTACTTAAAATTTGTTCATGGGTTATAGATATCATATGACTATAAAAGTGATTGGCTTGACGGTAAATCCACTTGGATTACCCCATAAATATTCAACTCGATTATGATCTTCAATTAAATCACATTGTCATCTCGAATTTCTCAAGGCATTATGTTATGTATGCACACTAACCTTTCTCTTAATCATCAACTAGGTGGTTGGAGAAGGGATGATTAATCCATAACTGTGATATTTAATAACATGTCAGTTAATGTGTTTTTGGTATCAGTCAGGGCAATTTTTTTTGTACAAGCTATACCGATGAGTACATTTATGGTATCAGACAATAGAAGTTATTGACAATCACTTTTATGGGCTAATATTTGGATGCTTTAACACATAATAAAATGCGACAACTACATGTGTGGTATTAATTTATCTCATAGTAGTATTAATCCAAGCTACGGGTAATAGTAATCACCTTATGATTCTTAACATAGAACCAAACATATTTGAATCATAGCCCTCCAATTTAGTGTTGTTTGAATTAGATGTTACTGCATTAGTCTATGTTTTACCAACTAAGCATGATCAATATGGTTGAATATTGTTATGTGAGATCTTATAAGATTTATCGAATATTTAAACTGTTATAAAATTTTATATCTAATTTTATATTTTAAGTCGAATAAAAACCTATCGTTATTTTTTGCATATTGTCGAAAGAAGTAATGCTCAATTTCCTGCAGTTGATCAAATTCACCAGTCCACTACTCCAGTCCATTCCTTCCTCCTTCGTTATTCGCACCTGCTTATTTGTAAAATCAAAGCCACACCCACTTCACATAATCACATTGTTCATGCATTTACGAAATTTTAGGGAATTGGGATTTTAGGTTTCATATTATCTTAAGCAACTCCAATTTTAATTGCATTCTAAAATCATTCCGTCAAAGATTAAAGCGAAGAATTAATGAAGTGGGTTAATTTGTTTGTGCCACCTAAATTCCTCTACGCTCAAAGCAAGTTGGTTTATGCTGCTAGTCTCTCTGTTCAGGGTTCTCTTTTTTCCGGTAAAAGTTTTCGACTTTTTTGATTAATTTTTCGTAAATTTGTCTGCTTTCACTTGTTTTTCTCTTTTTATTACTCATATATTCATCTAGGTTTGTTTCAATTTTTCTGATTATGTCATTTTCAATCCATGATTGTTACATCAAGAACAAGTGTATATGTATTTACAGTTTAAATGATATATGTTGAATGGTGTAAATAGTTTCTTGGGTAACCAAATTATTATTAGGGCATTATCAGGAGATAAGTATATGCCAAATGTAATTGGATTTTTGTTTACCACTTGATTGTGTAATCAATAGTCATACATGTTAGTCATTTATAATGAAATTTGAAGTCATGTAGTGAAGCATATGCAGTATATTGTTATTCTTGTGCTATATTTTACTGATAAAATTTTGGGTTTTTTTGTTATCATTTTCATTAGATATAGTTTTACTGGTATATGAAACTGCATCACTGTTAGCTTTCAAATGTATTTGTTCGTCACACCAGTAGTTGGTAAACATATCAATTGGTGGGTTCTTGGATATAGTGTGCTCTCAGTTCTGTGGCCAATGCTCATAAAGTTTGATTATTAACAGCACACTAGTGTTTACGATGTTTGCAGTTCGTCGAATATGGATTCATAACAATTCCCCTTTTGGGTTTTCTTTAGGCATCAATTTATATCTCAGTCTTATAATGCAATGACTACTATATTCACATGAATCATGTGCTAAATTTATATTTAGCTGTGAGGTATACTAATACTTATATAATATGAAGTACATCGTGGCATAAACGCCTTGCAGGTGATATTGCTGAAGATGATGCTTTGGTTACCTGCTGGAGGAATTTTTTTAAGCGGAAGATGACTTTTTTGTATAGGAATGAAGGTCAAGTGATGGCAGCCAGTATTCATGGGCCAATTGAGACTCTTCTTATACGTAGATTTCCTAGTCCAGATCCTGAATAATTCTTCTTCAAATTCCTATGTTAATTGTTGCAATCTGTTTTTAATTTGGAATTGAGGTTCTTTATTTTATATTGAACTGGAGTACTTTTAATGGAAAATGCAATTGCAAATTCGTTTTACTTTGTTTTGTTTTATACAAGAAAGTTAGAGAGAGAATAAGGAAAATGGAAATAATAGAGGGAAAAGAAAGAGGGAGGTGAGGCAATAGGGTGGAAAATGATTGTGTTTTCCACCCATGGGAAAACCCTTTTCCATCCTTTACAAACCAACCAAAGGAAAATCGAAAAGTAAGGAAACCACGTATAGAGTGTCCAGCAGGAGTAATAGCAGTAATAACAAGTCCTATATGCACGCAATGCGTGCAAAAGCATATAAAATTGTTCATATATAACAAAGATAGAGGTACGATGATCTTTATTTTTTTTGTTTAATTAAAGCAGGTAGTTAACCTTCCTTGTTTTTTTTTATTTTTTGGTGTTCCCATGTGTTGCCATATATAATAGAGATGAAATAATCCTTTTAAATAGATGTGCGTATACCAACCCTCTTTGGATAATGGGAGAAAAAAATAAATCAGTAGGTTATCTTTCTTCACCCTTGTCGCTCTGTAGTTACTGTTACGTAAAGCAAAGTGACTGATTGTACATGCTGGTACTACCTTCTCTATTATTTTGATAATTATCCTATGGTGGAGTAATATCGTGGGAAATGGGAGTGCGGGGAAGTATAGTCATGGGAAATGGGGGTGTGAGGAAGTATAGTCATGGGAAATAGGGGTGTGAGAGGGCACTCTTCATAAATGCAGGTTCTAGTTGGCTTGGACCAAGAAATCCAAGAATAAAGGATAGGAAAAAGTGAGAAACCATGGTGTTTATCGTTTATAACATGTATGGTGATCTCCTTAAAACCTTTAGGATATAAATCCTTTCTAGTTCCTTACTTTAGGGCAGAGATGTACACAATTACACATCTCTATAACCTCACCTGCACAATTACAAAGATAACTTACATCCTATATTTGTAAGAGGCTTTTTCTTTAGGTCATTGATTCATAAGGCATGCCATCTAATTGACTTACTATTTGACAGGAAATAAGAAGAATATGACAATTTCGTGAAACCTTTTTTTCCATCAATTCTCATCCAATTTCTAGAGTAGGTAAAAAGAATATTTGATGGGAAATTTTCAAGTTGGAAAAAGAAAGTATAATGAAAGAAAGAAGAAACTAGATCTTGTCCATCGTAATTCTTTCTGCAACTTTGTGCCTGATATTGATCGCATAAGGACTTGCTGCGTTTAGATATCCATACTTCCAAGGTGTATGCATTCATTGATAATTGACTTTTGTCAACTGAATCTAGGTTCATACTAAATTTTGAACAAGTTTCTATTGGTGATGTGGTCCTCTTCAGAAATCCATTGGATTCAGATAAGCTTTTAGTAAGGAGGTTGGTTGCTTTAGGAGGACATGAAATGGGATCCATTTGTGAAGAAGACGAGCCTTTTGTCTTGATAATGATCAATGTTGGGTTCTTGCGGATAATCGAAACTTGAAGGCAGGGGTATGTTATCATTTTCCAAGGCATCAAATTCAACTTCTTGGCTTAAGTTTGGAGCTCCGAAATATTTGCACAATTGGCTGTTTAGTCACATTCTACTGGAGAGGATCCCTCTCAGAAAGTAACAACTTATGTGAGCATATCTTAGTTTGTTGAAGAAAAAAAACAATTAGAAGAGTTATTTAATAATTGATGATTGATATTGTGCCTAGAAGAAATCCTTTCCAACCTTGTTGCTATTGCCTGGTACTCCATATTACGAAGTATGTTGTATCTTTCATGTGTGTGCTCTCTATCTGTTGGCATTTGTGTGCAAAAAGTTCAAAAAAAAAACTCGTGATTTAAGTATATGCGTTATGTGATGATTAGTTGTGACTTATGAGTATATGTGACATTGTGACTATGTACACGCATGTTTCACAAATTTTCAGAAAACTAACAAGATCAATTCTGTACACAATTACTACAGTACTGATGTGCTAGTAACAATTTGCTTAGGGATTGTTTTGTTTTTGGAAATCCTTATTAGTTCCTATCTGTATATCTGACATTCTGACCTCCCTCTCTCTGTCTCCCTCTCTCATCAATGCCAGAAAAGAACATCACATGTCTTACAAGGCTTGATCACAACAGGGCTCTTGGTCAGATCACAGAGAGACTGAATGTTCAAGTGTCTGGTGTCAAGAATGTGATCATATGGGGAAACCACTCATCGTCACAGTACCCTGATGTGAACCATACATCCGTGGAAACAGAGAGCTTTGAGAAGGTTGTTCATGAGCTTGTTGCTGATGATGCATGGTAAGAAGATAAACTTAGATTTCGTATAGATATTTGTTACTGTGTTGGTGGGTGTTTGCGTAGGTCTTTTAATAATTTCATGTTTTTTTTATTCACATGTTGGATGGAGATTTCATAACCACTGTGCAGCAACGTGGTGCTACTATCATCAAAGCAAGGAAGCTTTCCAGTGCATTGTCTGCTGCTAGTTCAACTTGTGATCACATCCGTGACTGGGTGCTCGGAACCCCAGAGGTTAGTGTTTATAAGTGGCCACTATTGTATACTTATTTACCTAGTGTAGAGTGGATAACTTCACAACGTAGAATTTTCTGTTATCGTTGTCAACTCTTCTGGTGCTCATGTGTAACGCCTGCTTCATTGCTTATGACAGGTGTCCATGGGTGTCTACTCTGATGGCTCATACAATGCACCAGCTGGAATCATATACTCATTCTCAGTGACCTGTATAGACGGAGAGTGGAAAATCGTCCAAGGTAATGAATTGAAACTTGTTACCCCCAAAGGGAAGAGTAATCTAGTGTAGCTTGTGAAATGTCTTCACTCTTCATCTTTATGTGGTTGATCTTTGATTCTGGGTACAAATATTATTGAGCATCTTTCAGGGCTTCCAATTGAGGACGTATCAAGACAGAAGATGGATGCAACTAGAGAAGAGCTTGTTGAAGAGAAGACTTTGGCCTACTCATGCCTCACTTAACCTCAGTCTCATTTTCGAATCTGTTCCAGCATGCAATTAGGAATAGCTAAAATTTTGCAAATAAGCCCTTGAGACTATTGAGCTCGTTCTGCTTGTTCCAGACCATCACTGTTGTTGACTAATTTTCCCAAGGTTTAAAATACATGATGTAATTTGCATAGCAGTGAGATGATAATTTGATGGGATGTTTTAGGCGCATTTTGCCTTCAAACTGTAGCTTTCAATCAGCAATTATGCTTATTGTTCTGAATCTCAATCCTCCTTTCTTTTGGTCCTCTTCATAAGTTATCTTCATATTTCTTATTTTCTTCATCTTTAAATCATGTTTATACATATGCACTCGTTTGATATGAAAGAGTAATTTTAGGGGCTTCATTCGGTTTAAGTCAAATGTTGTAATTTAGGGGCTTCGTTTGGTTCACATGAGAGTAATTTTCCATAAGAATTTATATTTCTTTTGAAATTTTTTTCAATCATCCAAAATCCTAAGAATTAGGCTAAATTGTTTGGTACTTTAGTCGACTCTACAGAAGATTGCATTTCCTAGAAAATTCTACTCATTAAAGGGCTTGGTGTGTGATTTTCTGTGCTCTAAGAGGAAATTATTTTTTCCCTTATAATTTTTATTTTCAATGCTTTTCTCATTTTCCTCCTACCAAAAACAACTCTATTCTAGTATTTCCTAGAAAATAGAAGATTCCGGGAAGATGAATCCAGGTTTGTGATGTTAGTGGATGTAAACAAGTTGTTTACATTTATATTTATTTTATTTTCCGATGGATTATAAAAAAATAAAAAAATGATCAGAAAGTGATAATGAAAATGGGGTGGAAATGGAATATCAAATAGGGGTTTTGGATTAAAAAAAAAATCTCGTTGGAGACCCATTTTAGTAGGGTTGGTTTTGGAGTCTTAGTTCCCTTCTGACGTCCTATATAAACCTGGTAATTGTGTTCGATTCGTGTTAACCCGTTTATATAGAACATGTTAGACCCCCTTTAACCCTAAACAGATCATGTCGTGTCGATCCGTTTATTTAAACGTGTCAAAATCGATAATCAAAATTTGTATCGAGTTCGGACGTGTTTTGTGTCAGTTTTTGGATTCTAAAGTAGAGAATTGTGTCATGTTGCGTCGACTCGTGTAGATAAAGGGGTTTAAGCTCAAACCCCTAATAACCGGGGGGAGTTGGCGGGTCGGGTCAACTATTAAAATCTCTATTCTTCCCCCAAAAAAAAAAAAAAAAAAAAAAAAAAAGTAAAAACTTGCATACTTCGTATAACTTGCGTAAACTCGTAAACCGTGTACCAACAAATATCATAAATCTTAACCTTCAGCCTCTAGAAAACCCATCTGGAAGATTCACGGAATTGAAGAAGCTTTGATCTTTCTTTGAGGTATGTGTGTATCTCCAAATCATCTCTCAATTTTTGACAAAATATTCTGTCTTTGCAGAGTTTGTATTAGGGCTAAAAGTTTTTTTTTTTGCTGTTTATTTATACAATTAATTGAACTTTGGATCTGAAGTTCTTCTTTTTAATGCACCATGCTGATGAATGCTTGGAACTTCAATTTAATTGAAGAGTAACATAATAAAATTCGGAAAACAAAATTGAAGAATTCAATGATATATGATTGCATTTTGCCTCTGCTTCATTTATCCATGCTTTTGCTTCAATTGGTCTAAAAAGAAGAGGAAGGAATTAATGATGAAAGATGCGAGTAATCTATTTTTACAATGATCATGTGATTGTGACATCGGCTTGATCTTATTTCCGGTTAGTATTTCACCGTAAAAGTTAGGATTTCATTGCACTAGTTATACAAGTTATGGGCTGTAAATTTTGTAAATGTGTAACTGCTACCGTAAATATGTTAGATTGTTCGTTGTGAATTTATTACAGACTACAATATAGTAATATTCTGCTTCTGCTGTGACCACTACATTATAGATTATACAAGCAGCTTTGCGTCTTTTTTCTTACCAATTCTGTGAGCTTACTTTGTTACAAATTTTGTGCTGTGGTCGGATTCAGGAGCCTTTTTCACCGAGTATGCTTTGTTTTCAGCAAGGAATCTGCTCCAAACATGGATACCTTAGCGTGGCTTGGTGATCCTGTGGCTGTAGGCCCTGGTTACAGTACACCCGGTCCTGTTCATACAGATCCTCTCATTCAGGTGCTTTCTGTAACGATCCACTCATACGATGAGACCGTTTCATATAATATTTATGGGCAAATCTATGTATATGACAAAAAAGAGGGAAAAAATCAACTGTACAACCGAGCTTTGGACAATCCTGAGACCATCACCTCGGGTAACTCTTTATTGCTAACTGGTCCAGTTAGTGGTGTTATCTCAATGGTTGGATCCCCTAGCATTGTTGTAGAACTCAAGGTTCAGCGTAAGAACCGAAAAAAGAAGAAGGGCAAGACCATTTGGTTTGCACGGGGGGTTCAATTTTGGACACCACTACCCAGCTTTGCTATGGAGAATTCAAATTCTTAACTTTCCAGGGTAGCCTTGGAGATGTCCGTGTTGATTATATTGCTTTGCCTTGTGCTTGTATTGCTTATTTCGAATTTACATTCACTAAAGGAGAAGACTCTCTAGACCACCAAGATAGTGTTGGTCGCCATGATGGTGATATTTCCGGGAGCATCATAGCTCGCTATGGCAACACTAGTGGACACATTGGGAGCGACTCTCATGTGGAACATCCCTCCTTCATTCTTTTTAACAAGAATGGAGATGAGTGTGACCAAGTGGCTTACGGGGTTCCTATCAAGCTGTATCCATCTTTTGTGTGCGTGCCAGCCTATTCCTCCCTCTCACTTACATTAAACTTAACTTTCAAGGATTATGGTGACACAGAGCAAATCGTTGTCAGGGACTCAACTGAATTCAAATCCAGTTATGGTAAAGAACAGAACAAATATTTCTCTGTTGGAATTTTTTCTGTTCAAGTGGAACTCTACTTTTTTACCTCAGATAATCCTCTTTTCCTTGAAATGATCCACAAATGTCCCAAGGTGTGTGTTTTCATCCTCACTTTTTCCTTTTCTTTTTCTTTTTCTTTTATCTCTTATATAAAGAAATTGAGCCTTGTGTTTGTTTATGTTTTGCTCAGTCGCCTCCATCAGGCTTTAGTACATGGAGGTAAGTCGCATTTCTTTGCATCGACAACTTTTTTCATTCTTTTGTTCATTGTTTAACTTGGGTTTTGAAGCACTGACTCTGGACAATTACTTTCAGCGCTATACCCACGGGGATAAATACATGGGGAAGGGATCGAATAGAGGTGCTTTCGGTTTTTGTTGGTCATGAGGATAAGGACATTGTGGATCTTTATGGCATAATCGCAGCTAAGTTTTTCAAAAGTTGCAATTATATCTTTAGAAGGGATGAGAAACATCCTGACAACTTGTCTCGTCGTGGCAAAGCTGCATCTCTTGAAGGACTTACCACTGAGCAGTCGGACTGGTTTTGTGTGATTCTGAGGCTTAAGGACATTAGCGGGATTGTAGACATTCACAACTGTTTACATATCTACTACTACCATTATGATATTAAGAGAGACTGGTTTAACAGGCCCTTATGCTCTCTTGTTTTTGGGAAACATGGCTTCGCGGTAGTGCACTACATAATTTTCGAAAATGCTGTTAAGGCCATTATGAAAGTTTCTGTCGTTGCCAAGGATTCTCATTCTCATTCTCTTCCCTTTGTGTATGGGGCTCTTGTTGCACAATATAGCAACCATGAGTACTTGACTAGTTACCAGAGAGATTACTGGCGCAGTGTACTGTTTGAGGAGCCTCAAGAAAAGGATGCGCGTCCCCTAACCGAGGATGGTGAAATACCACTTTCTAAGAATGTGGTTTCCGTGCCAATGGGTTCGTCCTTGGTTATTGAAGTTGACCTGCACGCAAGTGTGCGGCCATCAGCTGGAGCTACCACCGATGGCTTGGATGTTTATAGTGCTGAACATTTTAAGGACTATGTCGAGTTTGAGATTGGTGGCATTGGAGGTAAGAAACTACCAGGGGAATATTATGATATCCTTCTTTCTACAGAATGGACAGATGGTAGTCATAGTAGTCATGACGGATGGTAGTCATGGTAGCAGATACATGACGACATGGTCATCTTCCTAGTGGTGTTTTCTCCACTACAATGAGTGATCGAGGTGGGTGGTATATTCTCGTCGTAGGTGCTTCTGATATATGTATTGCTGTTTGACCTTATAATCGTGTTAAACTTTACTATGGATCTATGTTCGACTTTATAATCGTGTTATAACTTTACTATGATCTGTATATTACATATCTACCGGTGATCCTTTGTTTTTGTATTATCCCTTGAGCTATTACTTGCTTGATGCTCATTGCTGCTTCGTAGTTCCTTTTTTTGCTTGAGATCAAGTTTGGTTTGCCTTATGAATTTGCATGGTTGCGAAATGTTATTACTTAAGTAGCAATATATTTTTACCAACCGAGGTTGGCGTGAGTGGTTAAAGGGCCACTCGCTGTTTAGCCAAGGTCTCGGGATCCAGCCTTGGGTATGGAGAAAACCCCAGCTGGGAAGGATGCTGCTTATCGAAATACCTGATAAGTCTCTTTTTATCTTTTCCGGCTTGATTTTCGTTAGTTTTCTATATTTTATATTTATTTTCCCTTGTTTTTGTTTATTTTTATTATTTGGTTAGTATTTGAGTCATTTTAGTATTTCTCTGTCATATGTGGTTGTTACTTTCTACTCCCTCTGTTCCCTTTTGTTCTTGTTTTAGTTTTACACGGTTGTTAATGCAATTCTTTAACCATCGATATCTTTCGTTATATATTAGTAAAAATTGTAACAATTGAATATTAATAAAATACTTGTTCAGACGAATGAAACAAGATCTCACATGACTATGTTATGTCATATATTTGGCGTAATTTTAAAGATTCCCTCATTTTATGAATACAATCGAGATTCCAAACAGAAAAAACAAAAGGGAACGAAGAGAGTAATAATAATTATTAATTTACTTAGTAGTATTTTATTGTCATTTTTACCTTAAACCAGCATACGTGTCGCATGCATGCACTAATAAAACTCCCATAAGCGCGCTTGAACAAGCGGCCCATGCGTCATGTTAGTAATAACCGTCAATACCAACCGTCGCGTCCCTTCGCTCCTCATACACTGCGGACACGTGGCATATACGCACCCACATAACCTATGCATGTTCGTTATATACTGAATAACAAGCGCCTGCCCAACACGCACACGTGCACATCACATGACCAAGCATCCATCAGCCATACGATATGCCCATAGTACGCTAAGACAAATCACCATGCTCCCAGCACACATGGGCCATGCCCTAGACAAAGCAACCCAGCAAGCCACGTCAAAAGACATCCACTTAAGCTATGTCAAGATCACCCACAATGTGCCTTGGCTTGGCTTAGCCCATGCTATGCCATAGCCTATGCCTCTACGACGTTGCACCGCCGTCCATGCTCCACCTTGCACCAAGGTAGATCTAGGTGTTTCCGGACCAAGGACACACCATGCCCACCCACGGGCACATAGGGGTCTTACAAACCACCCCCACCTGAAGAGCTTGACGCCTTCGTCAAGTACTCCTCAACCTTGTCCTCAAATTGCCAGAATTGTGTCTCTCTCCCAAGAAACCTCTTACTCAGGACAACCTTTCCATTTGACCAAGTACTCAATCCGTTGACTCTTCTTACTTTGTCCCAACACCCGACGATCTAGAATCTCTTCTAGAAATAAGTTATGTTATCTCCTTGTACCAAACATGTAGTGAAATTTTACCTAGAAAAGTTAATGAGAGTTCTTAGATAAATTTGTTGAAATCACTTGGTGCCAATCCGATATCCTTCTCTTATACTTCTTGGTGGCCTATGGTATAATTTGCAAAATTGATGAACAAAATGTGGCTTGGATTTACTAATTTTAAGGGTAAGGTAGTATTAGACTCGTTAACACATTGTGGTGATGGACAAAGTAACTTGAATCATCAAGGAACCACAAGGAACCATAATAAAGAGTTCTAGTGATATTCGTGAACATATGTCGACACAATTGTTTATTTTCTTCCCTTTTTTTGGCTCAATAAGGAGCCACAAACAACAGTGGCACAGACGAGATTCTATTAGTCTTAGCCTCTTAGGTACCTACCCACAACATTACCAGCTAAACTAGTTGGCATACACAGATAGCAACACATGAACTTTCCACAATCAAAACCTACAATACAATTCTTGCTCCCAGGGATATATCAGCACTATTCCTTACCCAATAGTATCTCTTGTGAAGCTCCCACTAGCTATGACCATTATTTTGCGGAAAATTGTAACGTATAAAGCCTTATCTAATATTGTAGAGAGGCTGTTCTTCTGTTCACAGGTTTGTAAATAATTATGAATTTATTAAAAAGTAAAAAAGCAATCAAGTCGAAAACATATGCTTAAAACTTACTGGTCATCTTTTGCCATTTTCAGCTGCAAGAACATTCACAGACGCCAGGGCAGAATAGATTGAATTTAGACATACCCCATGAAATAAAAATCTGGACGAACGAAATCAAATTTTTATAGCCAGCTAGAGCAGATAAAACATACATTGATATATACAATAATTCACCGAAATTCTCCAACTATTAGTTTCAGTTAAAGTTACTTTATCCAACACCAGGGTCCAGGGATGCAATATATGGCTCTTTGACCCTTCATATAGACCAAAAGTTGAAAGCACATGAACTTCTACAACCTAATATTGCAGCTTATACCTTAATTCATGTAGAAGTAAAGAGAAGGGAGCATTAGTACAATGGCAAAATAGTTGGATCCAATAAAATCATTCTGAATCTCCTTAAAATTCTAATTGTAATCACGCTGTATATATGTTCTATACAATAGAGAAAGCTATTTAATTTATTTCTAGAAACTAGAAATCAACGATTGTGGGTTCATTTGTTCTTGATATTCATGTGACAATGATGAGTATCTGCAGCTAGCTAAGGACATCATCAAGGCCTTTTTGCAAGTCTTCAGCTACACATCTTTGGATCAAAGAAATTGCGTACTCCATGAAATTTGAATCAGAAGGCACCATAATTGCCCCCGAACTTGTGACTCCAAACTCTTCCTCTGCTATCGTAAAGAGCTCTATGATAATCTCACTCTTGAGATAAGCCAAAGGAATGACAAATCATCTTCCATCAGTTGTGTAGACAACAAAGTGACCCTCGTCAGCCACTGGTCTTGACCAGGAGATTCTCTTCCTGCTGGCTGCTGCTTTCTTTTGCCACTTTCTTGCCATCTTAATAAGTTTCTTTGTGTTGATCATTTTGTGGCTTTAAGACTAAAAACAAGGTACTTTTTCCAAAGAGCTGAGTTTTTCTTGATATGTCAAGAATATAGCAGATTACTTGTTGAAAAGTGGTGAGGAAATGGTAAAGTTTTATAGCTTCAAACTGAAGACATATCATTTCATAGCTGACTACATTGTCCTTATAATTAAGAAGCATAATAACCACGTGGGTAAGTTTTTGCTTCTTTGAATGATCCCAACAAATGTTGCCCAAAGATGTGTCTTGATATTTGATGATTGATATAAGCCTCTTGCTCAGCAACTCAATTACATTATTGTACAAAAAGGTTGAATGGTCATGCTTTTTTGCTCATCTATTATCTTATCTGCATAAATAAGTTGTTTTCTCTGACGCACATGGCAACCCAAACATCTGCATTTAATTAGTTGGTAAGTACTTGGCAGTATGAAAGCAGGAAATCTTGGTGTCGAGCCAAAACAAAGCAATATCCACTCAACCTACTGGATGTCAAGAGGCTAGTATCAATTGTCAAGCAACAAATTTGGCCTATATGTTCTAAGATCTGTCTAATGGTTGCCACTTCCAGATGGAAAAATGAAGCAGACATAGTCACCTGCATATCCACATGATTGTGCTTCCAAGTCGAATTGATATGTCGTAGCCTAAAGCTATAAATCTTGATGGTTTCTTCAGATTCTTATTGACCAAGCACACTAATTTCCTCAGTAGATATCAATCTAATTTTTCTTTTCAAACTTTTATCCTTTTTCCATCTGAAAAGCCCACAATATGATCAGTACTAAGAAGCTTGTCAAAATGGTGAGGAAGTGACAAAAAGTAGCAGCTGCGAGTAGGAGAAGGATTTCCTGGACAAAACCAGTGGCTGAAAAAGGTCACTTTGTCGTCTATACAAGTGATAAGAGAAGATTTATGATTCCTTTAACATACCTGAAGAGCGAGATTTTAACAGAGCTCTTTAAAATGGCAGCGGAAGAGTTTGGAGTAGCATATTCAGGGCCAATTATGTTACCCCGTGATTCAAGATTCATGGAGTACACAATCTCTATGATCCAAAGACAAGTTGATGCGGACTTGGAGAAGGCACTAATCACGTCCTTAGCCTCCTGTGGATATTCATCAATGGCAGATGACCATCAAGAACAACATAACCAACAATTGTTTATCTGTAGTTTTTAGAAAATTTTCCTAGCTCCTTTGTACAAACATGCAGTAGTACATAGAAACTGAGAGAAAGTTTATAAAGTTCTGGCGGAATTAAGTTCGATCAAAAGGTCTTGTCCTTCTAGCTATATAAGCTTCTATATTTTTCATGGCACATGTTATAAACTGCACATGATCAACAAAACCTAAATAAAAAGGAACTTATAGAAAACGAGATCATAATTGAAGCAGTAAAGGTGAACAACATCGAATATCATCCTTATATCGCAGCTATGTCCATTGGTCATTAGCTATCCGACATATACATGAGAAATAGAAGCAATCTTCAATCAAGAATGACAACAAACAGTCAACCTATATTCTTCTCATTAAGAATTTAACAGGCATCATCTTTGCCATGATATAATTTTTTACTTGACAAGGAAAAATCGAGTTGATAGAAAAGAATACACTTATACTGTTAGTTTTAAGGATGCTGGTTGTTGTTCTTACCACCAGTCCTTGCGCCACGACCTATATGACATTCCTCGCGGCCACCATTAAGTGTGTCGTCCAGTTTGTTGCTGCTGCAGCTGCTGCAGGTGTTGCTGCTGCTGCTAATGGCGCTGTTGTTGTTGCTGTTGCTGTTGCTGCTGATGGCGCTATTGTTGTTGTTGTTGTTGTTGTTGTTGTTGTTGTTGTTGTTGTTCGTGTTGCTGGTGGTGTTCGTGTCGTTGTTGTTGTTGTTGTTCGTGTTGCTGGTGGTGTTCGTGTCGTTGTTGTTGGTGGTGCTGATGATGATTATGTAACTCTTCCGAAGACTCGCTTAACTCATCCTCATCATTGACAACACCATCAATTGGGTGCTGCTGATCTTCCTGATGTTGTACCTGTACCTGTGCCTGTACTTTTCTTTTCTCAGGCTCTGGGCGGACAGCAGCTTCATTACTTCTCCTACTACCCTCTTCAACAACCTGTTGAGCAACAGGGTGCGGATGTGGATGTGGATGTGGATGTGGATGTGGATGTAGCTGTGGCAATGGTTGCTCTGACTGTAAATGTGGCGGCAACCGCATCAAAACATTATCAGCACTCCTTCCACCACCACCACCACCACCATTAGGAAAACTCTCCATCATAATATGCGTATTCATATGCATATGCGGATGGTGCGTACGAGACGGCGCAACACGGCCATCAAGACAAGATGAACACGTAGACTCAAGCCAAGCTTCAACATCAAAATGAGGGCCATACCCCAGAACTGTCCGCCCACTACACAGCCTACCAACTAACTTATTGTCAAATTAGGGAGACTCGTTTTGTTTTTCCTGACGGTAACTTTTTATGGTGTCTTTAGATGAGAGAATTTGGAGGGAAGGGAAGGGAAGGGAAGGGGAGGGAGAATGCGGGATCTAATTTCCCTTGATTAACTATAGAATGGGGAAAGAGAAGGAAAATGAATTGGAAAGTTCCATTTTCCTTTCCCTCTTAATAAGCCAAATTCTTCCAAATCTAGGGTCATTTGGTTCACTATTTTTAGACTCCAAGAAACGGAATTAATTACCAATTCCCTTTATTCTTGTTTGCTTCAACTCCTCATCAATCCATTACCATTATATAATGGTAATGGATTCTCCCAAAATGTTACCTTCCCCTCCCTTAGGTAGCAAAATCCATTACTTGATGGTAATAGTTACCATTCATTTCCATTCCTTGACTTGAACCAAACACTCAAAAAAGATAACCATTTTCTGAAGGATTTTGTCCTCGATCAAGTGTAACAAACTAAATGTATATGGACAAATTATGGAGATAATATATTCAATAATATTAGGTGACCGCGACATTTTGCTAGAAGCTAATTGCGGTTTGTTGGGCTAGTATAATTGGGCCAACAACTAATATATACTGGGTCCTATGAGGTCACACAATGTGACAACCCTTGGATACTATCCGAATCCATTTATGAAATGGGTTGGGCGGTTTTTGGATGGGTGGGATGAGTTGTAACTCATGAGTTTATTAGACTCATAATGTATGACATGACATTATGAGGCAAATAAAGCCTCATGAAACATCTCTTTGTAACCACCTTATATAAAGATATGGGGGTTACAAAGGTGTAGATTATTACATCATCTTGTGAGGAGAAAAACTATTTTTCTTCTTACTCTTCTTTCCCCTCATTCGGTTACTACACACCTCAAAAGCAAGGGAGTTCTTTTCTCTTCCGTACTAGCATACGTGGTGATCCAAGGGTTGTTCGTAGACCAATACTAGAGGAACGGCGTTTGACGTTCTAAAGGATCTCCACTAGAAGGTTCGGGGTGTAAGAGGAATTCACGCATCAAGAGGTATGTTCTATACTTTCAGTAGATTCGTGTTGATTTATGCAAAGATCTTGGTGTTACATGTTTGAGTATATGATACTTGTTTTCCGCATTAAGCATCTAAAATCCTACAGTGGTATCAGTTAGCCTATTGCATAGATTAATATGATCATGTTGATGCATGTTTTCCTTCATTTTAATTCGTTTAGGGGAGGGTATTAGCATGAGGATATTGTTTGCATGATTAAAATTGGATTTTAATCTAGTGGGAGTATAAAAGTTGTTTATACATTTTTCGATACATATATATATATATATATATATATATATATATATATATATATATATATATATATACACACATACATATAGAGTCGGGATCCGGTGAGAATGAAGATTTATGTGAGAATAGAAAAATATATGAGAATAAACTACAACCGTTAGGTCATACAAAACCTAAGGGCTACGATTTGCCCAAAGCACCAACATCAATACCATTCATTTTCGCGGGAACATTTCAATTGAAGCGTGAACAGTACCTTTTAGTTTTTCACATGAGGAAAAATTGAAAACTCATACCTCTCACATCGATCTATTGATTGCAAACAAAAATCTGAAAATTTTCTATTTGATCGAAATTCATACATCAAGTAACTTTTGGTACTGCTCATTTTTTTGATTTTTCAATCATCATCAGATACGAAGTAAACCTAATTCATGGAATTCGAATTTTTTAGATTGATGTACTTGTGTTCTACTCTTAATTTGTGGATTCCCTAATTATAAGCTATTTTTTCACATATTTTATTCGAAAATTAGGTATCTTAGAAACTATACTTGATGGTGATGGAATATTACTGAACTTTTGTTCATGTTCTTCTATATTTGTTATGTGGTTGTGTACTGCTGATGAACTTTTGTTCAAGTGGGTTGCTTTTGAAAAATTTGATATCTTTGTGTTTTGTTTAGCTGGGTAATGGGTTCGATCAGATCAGTTTGGCCATGTTCATCATATGTTTACTACATGTACCTCCACGCAAAATCAGGTTTTTTTTTCTCTCACTCTTTTCTAGTTCTTCTATATCTATTTAGTTTGGTATTTTTTGGTAATCACTTTTATGGGCATTTCTATGTTTACTAAAGTTAGTGTAGTTAACAATTGGGAATTATTTTTGCATTAGAATTTCTAATTTTGGAATGTTAATTGTTGCCATCAACGCTTGTGGCCCCGAGGGAGGATAGAGAACAGAGGTACATGATCACTTTGCCATTTTTATTGATTTTTGCAAATACCCAGATTTATTAACTTGAGTAAAATCGATTGGTATGTAATACCCAGAAATATGGGAGTGAAATTATGATCTGCGTCTTTGAGACATTATGTCGAACAGGTGGTGTGCATTACTAAATGAGTCTTTAGTTATGGAGTATGATCTATTTTTTAAAATAGGTAGATTTTTGGCCTCATAAATTTTCTATATTTTTCAATGTTCTGCTAAGTAAAGAATCGATCTTTTGTGGAGATTGATGAAACAAGATTAGTTAAAGCTTGAGAAGTAAATGCAGAGCAAATGGGATGTAGTGTAGTATATAGAAGTACTGAACATGATAATGATGCTTATTAATGGGGCTTTTACTTAATCGAAATTCATCCATCAAGTGTTTGTTCAATTCATCGATTCATACAACTTTTGGCGCTGCTCAATTGTTTGTTTTTTCAATCATCTTCAAGTAAGAAATTCTCAAATCTGAACTTTTCTCAATCTGACCTTTTCTCTCTGATCGAAATCTTGATTGCTCCAGTTGAAGTATAAACCTCATTCATGGAATTATTCTTTCAATAAAAATAATTCATGGAATTCAAATTTTTAGAATTGATGTACTTATATTCTACTCTTAATTCATAGATTTCCAAATTGTAAGCTATTTTTTCACATCTTTTAATCGAAAAATAGGTGTTTTAAAGAATATACTTGATGGTGATAGGATGTTACTGAAACTTTTGTTCAATTACATTCTTCTATATATGTCGTTTTGCACTGATGTTGTGTACTAATGAGTGACTTTTATTCAAGTGGGTTGCACTACTTCTTTATCTTGGTAATGGATATGAGTTTGGCCATGTCCATCAGATGTTTACTACATATACATCACTAGTACACTACATGTACATTAAATCTCATATATCAAGTAACAAGCGTAGTGGCACTAGAAGTGGAAAAAGGAGATAGGGAGAGAGGGAGAAGACAATTGAGCAAAATCAAAAGAAAAAGAGGTTATGCAACACATGTGGAGAGCTTGGATGCCCATGACTTCCGAAATGCCGGTCAAAGTTTCCTACATGATTTAAGTTAAATAGAAATTCATTTCTATTCTAACTTAATGATATCTATTCTATCTACTGGTATCTAGTCAGCCTACTAGTCCTTGAATGCTAATTTTTTGCTTTCATATCTACTGTAGCTGTCTTTTTACTAATGTCAGATTTTAGTTAGTTGTCTGCTGAAAAAGAACAAGGCTGGATTACACTTTGTATTTCGGAGCAGTGCTGTTAAGCTCTTCTAGGAAATATTCGTAGCCTTTGCTCTTTTGTAGAGTGTTTTGAACTCTCCACTTTTGTGATCCATAATCCTAATTTAGGAAAGAAAGCAACATTTTTCTTGCTTAGACTATCACATATATATGACACGTGTATGTCCATGCTCGTAATGTTTTGCTTGTTATGGTCTACTATGCCTTGAATATTTGATAGTTTTTCTTGACAATAGTTTAGCTCTAAATTATATGGTATACTACATCTCTGTTTGTTCATTGAGAATGCCTTTATGACTTTATGTACATCAAGTAGCTTTTGTAGGTACATTAAAAAAAAAAGTAACTAGCTGGGTGGCGCTTAAAGTGGGCTGCTTTCGTCTCAACACTGATGCAACCATGTTGGAGGAAGGAATGGTGGGCGTGGGTGCTGTGATTAGGGATTCAGCAGGGACTGTTTTGCTGGCTGATGTTCGATGGTATAGAGCGAGTTGGTCTGTGAATCTTGCTGAAGCTATGGGCACGGTTTGGATTGGAAGTGGCGAGAAGCTTTGGCTGTGAGTCTGTTGAGCAGGAATGTGGCGCAAGCAACATTTCGAAAGCAATTGCTAGGAAGAAGTTTGGGCGATCTCCTATTGATCTTGTTTTGGAAGACATTTGTACGGTTGGTTATAGTTTTTCTAATTTCGCTATTTCTCATGTTAAGAGGGTAGGGAATACAGTTGCACAGTTGCACATTTTTGAGAAGCATGTTTATATTACATATTTTTGTAACAGTTGAAATTTGAGGTCTTCTCTCTGTAGTGTGACTCTGACTCACAGGAGATTCAAGTAACTGGGGGTATAATGGTGTTTTATAATACCCCCTCTTTGTCTTATTTTTTTTTTTTTTTATATTTTCATTTTCCTTTTGTATCTCTTTCAAGTGATACGCCATCATTTCCGAAGATTCTTTCATTCTTTTTATATAAGCAATGTTCTAAAATACCATAATCCAATATGCAAATGCCAACTTTATTAGATATTCTTTTGTACAAACACCATTGTAGATGTGTGTCAGATTCTCAATATTCCGAGACGGGGGTTTTGGACTAAAGACATATTTTTACTTGAGTCTAGTATGTAGAAACATACGCAATACATATCAATTAAGTGTACCCGAATTCCTGAGTAATATAGCACATATTATTTTGTCAAAGCTTTTCCTAAGATGGAAACTTGAATTACATAACACAATCATTGTAACAAGGAATTTTAAGATGGCGTTGGCAATGGTAAATTGTTGTTGTTGAATCGGATAAGATGTATCTCTTGTGGAAGAAGGTGATTTGTGTACTCCCTTCGTAAACATTAATAAAACTATTTTCATGCTTCCATGATCTTAATTTTTGGTTCTTAGAAAAGTTTCTCAGTGAACTAGAGCTATAAAAGATGATTAAATTTATTACGTTCAACTAATTTGCTTGTGTACATCACTAGTGACTTGAATTTACATCACCGATGACTTGAATGTACATCACCAATGACTTGAATGTACATCACCAATGGAAAAGTTTTAGTTGATGTTCTATATTAATTTCTCCTAGTCATTAGACTATCTTAATTTTTTCTCTGCTAACCTATTGTTTTTAATAAATGATTATTAGCAACAACAAAATAAAACAAGGGAACAAGGACAACCACTGATAGCTTGAAAGTACATCACCGATGACTTGAATGTACATCACCGATTGTAAGCATAACTACCAGGACACAAGGAAACTTTAGTCAAGGATCATCATTCATACTATAAGCATGAAAAGCATAATATGTCTTACATAGACCAAACTATGTTATAGCAGCTTAAATGAGGCAACGAACATTTAGAAATGCTAGCCAGGGAGTTAAGTTCGGTGAAGGAAGTTTTGAATAGAACGGAGCTCAAAAAAATTTATTACTCCAATTGTTTTTTCATTCTAAAGGAAAAGTCAAAGTGTAAGGACTCCAACAATATAAGGCCATATACAGAGTGGTTTGTAAGCACATGGAAACTAATTTGACTGGTACTCACATTTCTTGTCTGAGTGGTTTGTTCCTGATTGTGTCCTCTGTCTGTCAATCATGGGAGGCTACCTACTGGGATTATTTGTTTTGGAGTCATAAAGTCCTTGACTTGAGTGTCGCAGGTGTTGCACTTGGTGTTACTGATATTAGGACATATAACACGAGCCATGTCGTTACTAAAAAAATTTCACATTAACAAATCCAATAATCTTAGCTACAGTCATTATTACAAAATCATTGTACTATCTATTATGGAAGTTCAACTTTCATGGGAGTTGAATTACTTTTGCTTAGAGTGAGTTACTCCAATTCTTTTGAACCACACATGGCCTTTGTGAAAGATAGAAGCTGAAGTAATCAACCACAAGGATCGTTCATGCTGATAT